>CM061135.1:153054597-154254597 GCA_030789695.1 Scilla litardierei
GAAAAAGAAAGTGACATTTGGATTTTATGAAAAAGCAATGACAAGCTTGCAAATAATGGGCATGAGGGGGCCTTTGTTTTAGGGCTCATCCTTTTCACCCCAAATTACACCCACCACCCCCACCCCCACCCCCACCCCCTATGTGGAGGGATAAGGTGGCACACCCCTCCTTGTCATATGAGACAACCCCTGCCAACTGGATTTGTCACAGTCAGCAAAAACATCCCTCATTTGTATAATAGATATATATGTGTATATGTGTGTGTATTTATGTATGTAAATATATACATATACATGTGTGAGCGCTTGACACATAAAACATCAACGTAAGAGAGCCACATGCAATGTGTGAGTGCGTGCGTGAATGCAATGCTGTAAGATAGTCTGTTGCTTTAGTCTTCACATGCAAGACCAGCAGATCAGAGCCCACAGATCCAATCACATACAAGAAAATTCCCAAAATTAAGTGTATCAACTACAATAAGAACTTAATAAAAAATTAAAAACACTCACAAAGTTCAATTTGCATCTAATATTTAGGTTACTTGGTGTTGGAAATAATGGCTCTAATAAGCCTAGCTTCTACTCTTTCTCGCTATATCTTTTAGTCCCACATTACTTGGGCAACTTGCCTTAGAAGAATTTATAAGGGAATTGTTGAGACTTAGGTTTTGCCCTAAGAGATACGACTCTTTTGTGAAGGAGAGAGGGCGTACATGAGTATGAGCTCAAACACACGCGTGCCGCCACCCACCGGTCAGTCGTGTCGTGACGCGCACGCCTTTTCTTTTTGGACGGTGTGCCTTTCCTTTTTTGGATCTAGCTCATTACTGTCTCAGATTTTAAACATTCCTATGGCTATTTGATTGCAGCTGTTATCCAAACGGCTATGACTTTATTACAGCATTCATATGAGGCTGTTAATATCCAAACGACTACAGCATTCATACGTGACTGTTAATATCCAAACGACTACAACATTCATATGAGGCTGTTAATATCCAAATGGCTATAGTTTTATTGTAGGCTGTTACAGCATTCAAACACGATATTATTTATTTATTTTGCCTGTTTGAATTCTATAACATCCTTTGTTGATTCCTATATATAGCAGTGCCCATTCCTCTTGCTGCATACGAAAATTTGCTTCTCCTTCCTTAAAAAAATTCCTCCCCTTCCGTACTCCTAGGTACCTGTCTTGTGCAAACTACAAAGTTTTTGTCCACGAGTGGACGCGTTCAGAAGCTGATGTGTTAACCTTGGGAAGCAACCGGCGATATCGATTACCATCGAGGTCGTGCCATAATTGCTTTCAAGTCAGTGGTCGTCCCACGACACAGCCTTCATTTGCTTCTGATAAGTATTCTGTTCGTCTTTGTTTCTTCGGTTCTTTACATAGTCGTCCTCTATTTCTATACTGCATATACTGCCTATAGCTCTATTCCTTTGCCATACAGCCATAATTTTATACCTCTATTTTCTAACAATTTGCTAGCAATTATATTTCGATATTACTATGGCTATCCTCACCAACAAATCCATCTTTGATCTTTCTAAATTGGAACCACTCGGAGGTACCAATTACAAACGCTGGTCCCAAAAACTTCTTATGTTCTTCGAACAATTAGAAATCGACTACGTCATGTTCACTGCATGTCCCTCTGTCACTTCTACTGTCGACACCACCACTACCACCAATACTGCTGTTACTGCTGCTAAGTTTAAGTCTAATGAAGAAGAGATTAAGGAGTAAGAGAAGGATAACAAAACTGTTAGACGCCATATTCTTAATCATATGAAAAATTCCCTATTTGATTTATTTATGATTCATAAATCTGTTAAATTTATCTGAGATTCCCTAAAGAAGAAATATGGTGTAGATGATGCATGAAAGAAGAAGTGCATTATTGGAAAGTGGCTGAATTTCCAAATAGTCGATGACAAACCTATATTGGAGTAGGTTCATATCAATGAGAACCTTTATTGTGATGTTTTTAATGAGGGCATGAAGATGTGCGAAATCTTTCAAGCGAATGTGTTATTAGAGAGGTTCGCATCATCATGAAATGAATACATGAATCAACTCAAACACAAGAAGAAGGATCTGTCGCTGCAAGAGCTGATCAGTCACATGAGAACTGAAGAGGCTAATCGCCTCAAAGATAAAGCCAGATTCTCTTTCTGTCAATTCTGTAAAGACTAACATCGTTGAATCTGCTAGTCCTTTCAACAAAAACATGTTCAAATGCAAAGGCAAGAAAACTTTTAACCAAGGACAGAATAAGAAGTAAGGCTGGTTCAACAAACCAGAAGCCAAAAGTGGTATGCTCTGTCTGCGACAAGCCGAGCCATAAGCCCTATCAATGCACTCAACACAAAGGACCTTAAAAGACGCTCCAGAAACAAGGTGAAAATACCGTTGCTCAAGCTAACTTTGCTTAACAGGATGAAGTCATTACTGATGTAGTCGTTGAAGGGAATCTGGTGGCCAACAACATTAATTGGGTGCTGGACACTGGCGCTACACGACACCTCTGTGCCAACACGGAGATGTTTCATGACTTCAAAGACGCTGCTGACACAAAATGTGTCTTCATGGAAAACTCAACAGCTGCTGGAGTTGCTGGTAAAGGTACAATCTTGCTAAAACTCACATCAGGAAAGACCATATCGTTCAACAATGTCATATACGTCCCATCACTGTGCCGCAACCTCGTGTCTGGTGCCTTATTGAACAAAGCTGGATTGAAACTTATCTTTGAGGCTGACAAGGTTATAATCTCACGTAGTGGAGACTTGGTAGGGAAGTGGTATCTGAGTGAGGGTCTGTTTACTCTTAATGTTGCTTCTGAAATTCTGAATAAACATGCTTCTGCTTATATTGTCGAGTCTTTAGATTTATGGCATGGCCGACTAGGGCATGGCAATATTGCATCTATTTAAAGGCTAAAGAATTTGGCCCCAATACCTACAGTAAGCTCAACAGAATTCTCCAAATACCATGTTTGTGTAGAAGCTAAGTTCACTAAAAAACCATGCAAACATATCTCTACTAGGTAATTTGACCTTCTAGAACTAATTCATACTGACTTAGCTGACTTCAAAAATAACAGGAGCAAAGGAGGAAAACATTACTATATCACCTTTGTTGATGATTATTCTAGATTTACTAGGGTATACCTTCTTAGAACTAAAGGTAAAGCAGACGAGATGTTTATTAAATACAAAGCCGAGCAGAAAACCAACTTGATAAGAAAATCACGAGAGTTAGATCTGATAGAGATGGAGAATATAGTACCAACAACCTAAAGAATTATTGTGAGAAGAATGGGATTATACATGAGTTTATTGTTCCTTACTTACCACAACAAAAAGGTATACCTGAGAATTATTGTGAGAAGAATGGGATTATACATGAGTTTATTGTTCCTTACTTACCACAACAAAAAGGTATACCTGAACGCAAGAATAGAACATTGAAGGAAATGATGAATGTTATGCTTTTGAGTCCAGGGATGTCTGATGACATGTGGGGGGAAGCTATTCTTTCAGCTTGTCATGTTCTTAACCGTGTACCTCATAAGAAACTAGACACGACACCTTATGAGATGTGGAAAGGATATACTCCCAACCTGAATTTTCTTTGAGTGTGGGGGTGTTTGGCTAAAGTAGGTCTACCCGACTTTAAAAAGTATAACATTGGACCTAAGACCTATGACACTGTGTTCATTGGTTAAGCTCATCATAGTGCTGCTTATAGATTCGTGTCTTTAAAAGAGCATTCTATTTCTGAGTCTAGAGATGCAGAGTTCTTCAAGCATGTTTTTCCTTTGAAAAAGAAATCCATGTCTCGTATGCCCACTAATGTTTCTATGCACCCTCCTTCAACATTAACTGATGATATGCATACAAATAGTCTTACTATTACCAGAACTAGTATTGATGAACCTAGGAGGAGTAAGAGGCAAAGAACTGAAACTAACTTTGGATCGGACTTCATTACTACTTTTTTAATCAGAAAATGCATGTATAGATTTGCTTAGTGATGAGATTGTGTCTGCCTTTATGATTGAAGAAGACCCAAAGACTTGTGATGATGCAATGAGATCTATTGACGCTAGTTTTTGGAAAGATGCTATCAAAAGCGAGCTTGATTCTATTGTTTCTAACCAAACTTGGGAATTGACTGAGTTATCTAAAGGTAGTAGACCTATTAGTAGTAAATGGATCTTCAAGAAAAAGATGAGACTTGATGGTTCAATAGAAAAGTTCAAAGCTAGACTTGTGATTAGGAGGTTTACCCAAAAGAAAGGCTTAGACTATTTTGATACTTATTCTCCTGTGACCAAGATTGCTACGATAAGGACTCTAATTGTCTTAGCTGCAATTCATGAGTTAGTTGTACATCAAATGGATGTCAAGACAGCCTTTTTAAATGGTGACCTAGAGGAAGAAATATACATGTCCCAACCCGATGGGTTTGTGGTTGTTGGTCAAGAGAATAAGGTATGCAAGCTTAGAAAATCTCTATATGATCTAAAGCAAGAACCTAAGCAATGGTATGAGAAGTTTAACAACAATTTAGTGAGGAATGGCTATATTGTGAATACCTCTGACTCCTGTGTTTATTTTAACTAATAGGATCAGATTGTGTGATTATATGCTTATATGTAGATGACATGTTGATTTTTGGGAACAATCTGGACGTTGTGAATGATACCAAGAATTTCTTGTCATCTCAGTTTGAGATGAAAGATCGAGGAGAAGCATATGTTATTTTAGGAGTTAGAGTTAAACTCCAGTGGCATCTCATTGTCAATCTCATTACGTAGAAAAGGTGCTGAAAAAGTTCAACTGTTTTGATGTTGTGCCTATTAGAACTTCCTATGACCCTAGCATACATTTGAAAAAGAATTTGGACGAGAGTGTTTACCAATCTAAATATGCTAAAATCATAGGAAGTGTGATGTTTCTCATGAATTGCAATCGACCTGATATAGCCTATGTGATTAGTAAGCTAAGTCGTTATACACATAAACCTAGTAACGAACATTGGAATGCTCTTCATCGTTTGCTAAAATACCTGAAAGAAACTATTGATTGATGTTTGCATTTTAGCAGATTTCCTGCTGTGTTAGAAGGATTTTGTGATGCAAATTGGGTTTCAGGTAATGATGAAATAAGTTCAACTAGTGATTTTGTTTTTACTTTGGGTGGGAGCGCTATATCATGAAAGTCTTCAAAACAGACATGTATAGCACGATCCATCATGGAATTTGAATTCATTGCTCTTGAGTTGGCAGGACAAGAAGCTGAATGGTTAAGGAACTTGTTAACAGACATGCCACTGTGTGGAAAACTACATCAGTTTTCCTTTATTGTGATTCTCAAACAGCTATTGGAGTTGCTAAAAATAGTGTCTACAACGAGAAGAAAAGACACAATCACATCAGGCACGGTGTGGTTAAACAACTCCTGAAAAATGGAGTAATTTCTTTGGAATATGTGAGGTCCGAAAGAAATCTTGCAGATCCATTAACCAAGGGGTTACCAAGGAAAGTGGTTCTTGATTCGTCGATGGGGATGTGACTAAAGCCTATAAGTTAAAGTAATATGGTTGATACTTGTTGTGGTCTAACAAAGTCATATGATCCTTAACATACACTACATTTCCATCCCTATGACCTGTGGTAGTGTTTTTGAATCCATAGCCAAGTTTTGGTGGTGCTATTGAGAAGCACTTGATAGATTCACTTTGATATAAGTCCATAACCAGTTTTTGGTGATGCTATAGAGAAGCACTTGAAGGACTTATCATATGCTCTTAATGGTTCCATATCCCTTGTGGTGGTGCTATATAGAAGCACTTGATAGACCACTTACGTGGGTGTAAAGGCTTGGCCGCCTTCTAGAGCACTCATAAGACCCGAGAAGTGTGCATGGCCTTAAAGCGCTTGATATGTATCGTGGAGTTTGCACATACTCAAGATTACAATATGTGTTGTGTGTGTCTCAACCGAACTCTAATGAGTTCAAGAGAAATTCACTTATTAGGAAGTAAGTTGTTACATCACTTCACTACGTATCAATTCAATCGAAAGTCATTGATGCTTAAGTATATATTCTTTCTTCACCTAGGAGTTCTTCGTTTCTTTTCTCGAGCCATTAGTGGGGGATTGTTGGAAATAATGGCTATAATAAACCTAGATTCTACTTTTTCTCACTATATGTTTTAGTCTTACATTGCCAACTTGCCTTAGCAGAGTTTATAAGGGAATTGTTGAGACTTGGGTTGTGTCCCAAGGGGTACGACTCTTTTGTGAAGGGGAGAGGACGTACATGAGTATAAGCTCAAACACAACGCGCGCCGTCGTCGTCACCCGCCCGCCGGCCGGCCGGCCGTGTCGTGATGCGGTCACCTTTCCTTTTTAGACGACGTGTCTTTCCTTTTTTGGAAATAGCCCCTTAATGTCTCAGATGTTAAACATTCCAATGGCTATTTGATTGCAGTTGTTATCCAAACGGCTATGATTTTATTACATCATTCATACGAGGCTGTTGATATCCAAACGGTTATGGTTTTATTGTAGGCTGTTATAGCATTCAAACTCGATATTTATTTTTTGCCCGTTTGAATTCTGTAACATCCTTTGTTAGCCGTGCACAATCCTCTTGCTGCATACGAAAATTTGCTTCTCCTTCCTTAAAAAATTCTTCTCATTCCGTACTCCTGGATAGCTGTCTTGTGCAAACTCCAAAGTTTCTGGCCGCGAATGGACGCGTTCGAAAGCTGCTGTGTTAACCTTGTGGAGCAACCGGCAATATCGATTACCACCGAAGTCGCGACAAAATTGCTTTCAAGTCAGTGATCGTCCCACGACACAGCCTTCGTTCAGCCTTTGTTTGCTTCTGATAAGTATTATGTTCGTCTTTGTTTCTTTGGTTCCTTACACAATCGTCCTCTGTTTCTGTACTGCATGTACTGCCTGTAGCTATGTTCCTTCGCCATACAACATTACTCTTATACCTCTATTTTATAACACTTGGATCAAAAGGGAAAAGAAATCATAAGGATATTCATATGCACATGTAGTAATTTTGAATTATAATATGGTTTATGCCTTAGTATTAAATTGGTTTGCATAAAAATTCCATAAAAGGTGAGATGATCTCTTCTGCTATCTTTTATTCGACTGCCCTGTGACACTTTCTTCAAACTTCACGGTCATTGGATGACAATACAGTGAAGAAGTATTTGGGACAAGATCCCAGTGTGGAGAAACTGCTAATAGAGTAGTGCAAAACTGGCATGGAAAAGCAGGACAAATCATCGTTAGTAGGCAAGTTGATCAACAAGCAGGTGATCATCTCATTCACCCTATACTACAAGGGTCTGACAGCAGACCCAATGTATGTGAGGTGTCTAAAACCTCCGTTAAAAGGGCACATGATACATGGCAAGCGTCCTTGCCCCAAGGGGTTGAAGAATCCAAGACGAGTGCTGCTCGTCACATTACACATTTTGCTAACATTATTACATTTATTTACAGATTTGCCCTTATCAGTTACAGATTTACCAAAGGGAATTGGCAACCTTGAAAATAAATGTAACATGTTTAGCAAATTGTGTAATGTGACTAACATCACTCATCCAAGACAGCAATTCTTAGGATAAAGGGATGTATCTGTGCTATTGCTCACATACTAAGAGGATCGATGAGCTCTCATTGACATTACTAGTGTACCGATATGACATGGGCATTAATACGGGTTTGTGTTTTCTATCTATGCATCCTTTCTAAACATGTTTTATAACCAATAACCAATCCATATTTTAATACAATGATACTCGCTGTGCCCCCCCCCAAAAAAAAAAAAAAACAAAAAAAAGTGAGTTACCCGAATGTTCGACACGGCCAAATATGGCAAAAACAGAAAGTTGTAACCATCCATCTATGGAGTTTGTCCATGATATTGAAATGGCCATCAAGTCACATATCCTTTTGGAGTTGCATTCCTTCCAGGTAAGTGTGGTAGATGAATCAAGGGACTAACCGACAATGTTAAGCCATTTCATCCACTTAAAACTCTCCATTGTCGTATGCATAAGTCACACATTGCTGATCACTACTATCCTTTGCCCTCTTCTCCTTTTCATATGTATCCTTTCAAAATTCTTCTCATGTTGTAATTTAAATCAAACACCGAAAAAGGCTACACAGTTTTATATAATGCCATCTGTATTCTATGATTTCTACCTGATGGGCCCAAATTTTTGGTTTGGTGTGCCCTTATCTAATCCTACTCGTCAGGTGACAGGTGTTTACATGATCCATTTAACTTTGGCAGAATGTTATTTGAAAAGGTGAAGGCAACCTCTTCAGACCAAGAATACATGGATTTCCTTAATACAGCTCAGCTTACTACAATTAACAGGGTAAATCCTATATTCTATGAATTGCCTATAACTAAACATCCCAATATTTGATAGTAACACTAAGACGTCTGAACCTCTGGAAATACCCACATAATTATAGTTTCAACGGGTCTAAGTGCAACCTACCTTTTGTCAATCAATCATTTCAGCTAGTCTCAGTGTTATTTTTAGGTCGTCTTAATGTTAGTACATAAGATTAAGAGTGTTTAGTTACATGTACCTCATAGAACAATTTATCTACGTGCAATGTACTCTAATCAATAAGATGTAATGGACACTTACAAGGCTTCCAAATCCAATGTAAATAGGTTTTTCACCAGCTTCGATCCATTTTACTAGAGATTCTGGCGGTTCATAATTGGATGCAAGATCAAGAAAGCAGAAGCCAACAACATCAATCTTTGGTCCCCAATCTGGAAGAATAAATTCAGGCCAGCTTAGAATAAGAGACTGTTCTCGTAGGTTCCATCAACAGACAACTAATTGAAATAAGACCCAATACGACAGACACATACTCAATGTAGATTAAACATTTTAAAATTCAGATTATTTGAAAAAAAAAAAGAGGCACAAGGCCTGAAGGATTACATCCCTGCTGTGACATGCTCTGTAAAGGGAAACAAAGACCTGAAAAGAGTAGTGTTCTTGGTTTGTGGTAAACAGTGAGATATTCAAGAGTCGCGCAATGTTTTTCAGGTATAACTTAAAATAAATGAATAAGCAATAACTCTTGCCTCTTGGTTTAGGAACAAGATGTGGGCTCCAGATATACCCATGAGGCACATCGGAAGAAGTTGCATGGCCACCCATTAAATATGTCACAGGTCGGAGCTTCAGCTTCTTTTTCCTGAAATCATTTATCATATCTCGAATCCCAAGCCATATCATAGTGTCAACAATTTGGTAGGAGAGCTGCAGAAAGATGTTTGATGACGTTACTTGAATTACAAATGAAAAAAAATAATGCCCAACAAATACAATTAGTTCAAGAAAATTAAAAAAAACCACAAGTAGAATATGTCTACAAAAAATGACCATGAGTTTGGCATGAAATGTCAGAGCTATTCTCAGAGATGAGATGTCCAGCATGATCTCAGAAACTGTGGGAATTTGGAAACGTACACATGTGCAATGGAGAAAGGGAAACAAAACTAGTTTATGGTAAAATGATGGGTAAAAAATTATGTTTTACCCATGCAAAAAGTGGCGAGAAAATCAATTTTTCAAAACTGTTATAAAATTGACTATTTTGTTGTCACTTTATGCATTAGGTAAAATATATTGAACTCATTTGAATTTTATTTATAAGTAGTTTAAGTAATCACATCCAATGCAATGGATTTTTGATTTCGGTTTCCATTTTTCACTTTGTAGTGATAGGACCAACATCTTTGACCCCATCGAGTGGATCCTAGTTAGACCCTATTTAGGCATGCCAATCATTCCTATAGTCTAAACACGTATTTCTAGAAAATATAATTCTAAAGAAATTGCAACCTTTCATAAAATTTTATGCTTTTGCAACAACAAAAATTGGTCATGCCCATTTAACTTTACAGAAGAGCTCAATGTACATCTCTTCTAATTTGAAACATACCTACACTTATCGTAGTTTTGTTCACCTCGACATTTTGATTTTTAACAATACTAAAATATGAGATGAATATGGCCTGCAACTATCCTAGGAGGAAGTACATCCTATGCTCTCACTAAAAAGATCACTCTTCATTATTCTTTTCGACAATCAGAACATCACTTTGATCTTCATAGTCTAAACCCCAAATACTGTCGCGGTTCGATACACTATCGTCAACACTATTTGTGTGCATAGTGGATTAATCAAGATAATATATCACCAACTTAATCAAGCAGAGTTAGGATCTTCAAGAAATCATAGAAAGCACAAGAAAACACAATAATAGTAAGTTGATCAATCACGCAGAGACACGAGGTGTTATACTGGTTCGGCTAAGATAAGTGCCTATGTCTAGTCTTCCGTTATTACAGTTTCCACTACATCAGGGATATATCAAAGAGTTTACACCGAATGCCAAGAACTCCTCCAACAATAAGCAGACCCTATCGAAAATGTAAATTTAGCACTCTAACAATTACAAAGTCTCATGAACTACAATGAAGAGATCTTACCAGAAACCCTAGAACAAGGACTAACTCCCCTTCCAAAGCTCGTACCCGTCTTCTTCTTCTTTTCAACGCAAAAGCCCTCTCTGTTTGCACATATATTGCTATTTGTGTGCGTCTCTTGCTTAGCAATAACTAATTAGGGTTGTAGAAGCCAGAACAAGTTATGGCTGTTCGATTTAATTAATTATCAAATCAACGACCCACATCCAATTCTGCATCAGCTACATGTTGCACAGTCAGACGTCTGACCTAGTGCGGTCAGAAGACGTCTTACGAAGTCGACGACAAAATTCCAAAGAGTTGTGAGAATTATGTCATGTGTCATTCAGCCGTCTAAAGACACCCAGTCATGCGTCTGATCTTCAGTCAGGCATCTGATCATACAGAGTCAGACGCTTGACATGTTTGAACTCTGAGACCCATCTGAAGCGGCTAGAGTTAGATGTCTAAAACCATATTTTCAGACGTCTGATAACAACAGAAAATTCAGGGATGAGTTTGAAGCATAAACTTCGACACACTACCCTGCGTTAAACTTTTTCCATCACACAAGTAGCATCAAGTGAAAGATTTATTTTCCTTTCTACTCTCAGATACTTACATCAAGTTCAAGACTAACTTTTAATATTACGGTTTAGGATTTTCTTCGAGTTTATTCGGGGGTTTAATGAAGTGAGAGGTTTTCCCTTTAATGTTTTAGGGATTTTCTTGATGGACTGCATTGTTTACCAACATTGTTTGGTTTTATGACGAATACCCCTTATGAGGTCTTCTCTTGTCTTCCAACTAGGTTATTAATCTTAAGCCATGTGGAACTACATCAAAAGAGATTCCTTGGGTTCGTTCCTGCAAGTTACCCTCAGAAATTAACCTTAGTCTATTGTTATTTGTTCCAACTTAAAATTTTATGGGTTTTTTTGCGCCCTGGCAGATCCTCCACAATTAGACAACATCTCAACATGCAATGCAAACAAAGAAGCATATGATAAATATACAACGATACACAGGTCCAAGAAAGGTAGACAAGTTTCTTAAAGTTAACAACATAATATATCCTATGGACAAGTTTGAGAAAAGACTGGAAGTTTTGGAGAAGTGTAATTGTTGGTGTCTACCACGTGTCAATGTGTTTGATGAAAGTACATCATCTTCATGATAGAAGTGTCCGTGATACGTAACCCTCCTAGTTTACATCTGATGATCAACATGGGTAAAAACACAGTTCTTCTATAAATTACTTGATTTGGTTTGCATCTCCCCAAGTGCAGCAATCCCTATTGAAGAACCGGTTTTCATGCACTACTCTTGACAAATCAAATCTACAAAGCTTTAACAAAATACAAAGTTCTCTAAAAGAACAATCATAATCTAACTTTCCCTGAAATATATATAATCCAAAGAGGAGGTTCTCTCACTCTATATCCGGCATGGTGCTTGATTCGAGAAAGGGGATGAGGAAATTCACTCGTTGGCCTGGAGACGGAAAAAAAGGAAAATATGTATACATACTCAGGTCAGAATTCAGATTAATACACATAATAAATGCACAAATACATAACTCTCAGAAGAGAGCATTCTTTTATTCTGACATATAAATGGAATATTTTATAGCATCATATGCATTCTACATACAAGAAATGGAGCTTTCTTGGAGAAAAGGAACAAAACTTACGTCCATGGCATTGTGAAAAATATGTGGAGTGGTACTTTTAGCGCCTCAGCCACATGTGTATGTCCTGAACAAGTATTCTTCCAGGTCAGCAGTCGGATACAAGACTTCCAATTGTGCATTAAAGATAAATATTATATAATTCCCTGGATTAAAGAAAAGGATAAAAAAATATTAAAACAAGTAACATCTATCACATGCTAAAACAAAAACGGAGCAGCAGCTTGAGTTTGAACCCCATCTTGTTTAAACATGAAGTTTTTGATTGAAGCAATTTAGAGAAGATGAGAAGGGAAACAATGAACCAATCATTAGCCAAAGATGAAGAAGCATTAGCTTGTAACCAGTGGAATCAATCTCAATAGTCAGTTTCAATAATCAAATTCATTTCATCAAGTAATCTATTCTTAGAGTACAAAGAATTCATATCTTTTGTTTTCCATTTAAAAAAAGAATTCATATCTTTTGCAACACAAATTAAGACATTGCAACCTATAAATATGATGGGAACTTCTTGGTACAATTGTAGTTGGTGATATATGATCCTCGTCAGATGAAGAAGAAGAAGATAACACGCTGACCAAATTGCTTTTCTTTTCTGACAATATCTTCTTATGCTTTGACTTAGATATGAATGCTTGGCAATGATTCCACAGTTTAATCTGCCTGTTTTATGAAAGGATTAGTTTGGTCACTTTAACTCTTAAGGAAATTAAGCTTAAAAATAGGGGACAATTGTTACCATATTTCTTATGGTTCACGGAAGGTGTTGCTTGACCCATAAAAGGTAGATCGCTAATGTGTTATAAAGCTGAAGGGCATAATAGGCCTATATAGGATGGCTATTGACCTAGTCAGTCCCAATTGGGATTAAGTACACGCATCAAGTGAATACTATTAGGACTCGGTATAGATGCATAATGACTGGAATACCCATAGTTACACCGATATATGTGCAATGACTGTTGAGTATTCGACTTCTCCCTACTTGGTTTTGATGATGAGCAAACATAAATCTTTATGACTAATTCTCTCCATGCAGTTAATCCATTGTCTAAGCTTATCATGACGATCAAATAGCAATAGATGACCATGAAGATCAATCAAAGCTCAAAGTTGAATATTGGGTGATCAAAGATAAACAATGGAGCTTCAAAGACTTCAAGAAGACTTCAAGATCATTCAAGAGAAGAAGAGAAGCAAAAAACAAATGTAATCTTTTTATTCTCTTTACTTTCTTATTAGAATGTAGTTTTGAAGTAGATTATTGTTGGAGCCCACACACTTCACTTATTCTAGCTAGGAAGTCATTAGAAACCAATTACTAGGTTTCCAACTTCTTTTATTTTAAGTTGTGCATTTTACACTTCTGACAGGCGACTGAAGTATAATTTACAGGCGCCTGTCTCAAAACAGTAGACTGAGAGTTGTTCTCCGGTCATCTGTTATGCACACTCTTTTGACTTGATTTTTGGGTTTTCTATTCTTAACTTTCATCAGGCGTACAAAGTACATGTGACTGCCTAGTTTCAGGCGCATGTGCCTTGTTAGTCAGTCGCATGTCTCATCCTGCCCAAACTTCTTTAGTTTTGTCAACCTTTGCACTAGCGCCTATAGGTGATGTAAGAAGGATGTACAGGCGCATGCCCATGGCACATGTGCCTGTATATGCTTCTACAGTCGCATGTCCAACACTTGCCCAGAACTTTGATTTTGGCAAGTTACGCACTTGTGCAATAGACGACTGACGTTGGTTTCCGAGTCGCATGTCCATGACACAGGTGCTTGTGGATTCCACATCAGTCGCATGTATTAGCATACCCAGAATTCTTCAGTTTTCTCAACTTATGCTCTTAGGGTATCCGTTGCCTGTAGAAGGTTACTTAGTCGCCCGATGGTTTTCAGGCGCATGTCCAACTTTCATCAGTCGATTGTCCTACGTGGCAAGTTACCGTTTGAATTCTCATCTATCCTCTGACACAGTGCAACAGACGACTCTCCGTTCTTCATCAGTCGCTTGTCCTAGCTGTAAAATCAATCCGTTGGGAATTTCCACACGGATTTGAAAGGGCGTTTTGGGTATTTTGTTTGAGGGTTTTGGAGAACCTACAATAGGGGCTTCTACTGTTCCATTAGAGCCATTTAGTCATTCTCTTATAAACTCAAGAATTCATCTCAAGCTCTCAACTCTTTCAAGCCCTAAATCTAAATCTCATCTTGTCTTCCAACTAGAACACATTCATCATCCTCTAGCTTTGGTGAAGACAAGAACACGACTTCTATCTTCTTGGAAGAGACATCAACACACAACACACTTTGCTCCTTCAAGTTCTACTTCAAGGAATATGTGATTTGTAAGTGTTGTCATTTCAAATTTCATATCTTTCGATATTTGTTTCACTCTCGGTTTGTGAAAGTGGTTTGCTTGATTCCAAGTTGTGAGATTCAATTGTTGATCGAGTACACGTGTAGGGTTGTTACAAGTGGGTTTAAAGGGAATCTCAAGTTAGGGTTCTAACTTGAGTATTCGGAGGTATTCGGGTGGAAGGGACGTAGGATTACCGGAAACAAGTCGGATTTGACTTAGGTAATCCGAACCCTTGAAACATACTTGTGTTAGCATTGTCCATTGTTGTTAATTCTTATTTCCGCATCTTTGTTGGATAGGATTTCAATTAGACGTAATTTCTTACTTAATTTTTATAAACACTATTCAACCCACCCTTTTAGTGTTTTCCTCATAGCTAGGGTCCTTCCAATTGGTATCAGAGCTAGACTATAACTATGGCATCCAAAAACAATAATGTTCCTCCTCATACTTCGTACAATAATCACGATCATGATGATGATTCTACCGTATTCGAAGGACAATCAACGGTTCGTCTTCCGTGTTTCAATGGCACGAATTTCGGCTATTAGAAGTGCCGGATGGAGACGTTCTTAAGGAGTGCTTCTCTTTGGAGAACCATCCATAAGGATTACATAGAACACACCGAAGAAGATTTCGACAAGTGGACTCCCACCGAGAAGTTCGCCGAGATAAATAATGCCAAAGCAATGAACGCTCTTCATCGTACATTGGATCTGGATGAGTTCAACAAGATATGCATATGTAAGATTGCATATCAAATATGAAACCATCTCATCGTCACGCACGAGAGGACAAACAAGGTAAAATTGTCAAAGTTATAAATTGCTATACAAAACTTCGACATGTTTCAAATGCAGGAAGGTGAGAACATTGCAACGATGTACGAACGCTTATCCGACATCACCAATGAGCTTGAAGCTCTCGGACAAACATATACACAACAAGAGAATTTAAGAACGATAATCATGTCAATGACCTCAAAGTGGAAAAGAAGAGCAATTACCATTGAGGAGGTCAATGACATGAAGAACAATACCGTGGTAAATCTCCTCGGTACTCTCATTCTTACAAAGTAAGAAGCGAGAACCGATTGAAGATTAGAGGCATAATGAAGCCAACGAAGGCAAAGAAGAAGGCGCTAGCATTCAAGGCTACCTCTTCATCCTCCGATAGTGATGAGTTCGAGAACGAGATGGACTTGGAAGAAATGACGCTAATGGCGAAGAAGTTCCAACGCTTCTTCCGCAAAGGTAAATTCCCTTTCAAATCTAAATTTGACTCAACTAACAACTCCTCTTCACTTTGTTTTAAGTGTAACAAGCCAGAGCACAGCAAGAAGGATTGTCCAATGCTATGGAACAAAAAAATTTGGAAAGCACCGAAGTACCACAAGTCCGACAAATTCAAGAAGGACAAGAAGAAATGACTCGTTGGGACTTTTGATGACTCAAGTGGGGATTCTTCAAGCAAATCCGAGGATGAGAATGGTGAGAGTGCACACATGTGTTTCATGGCCAGAGAAGATACATTCTCCGATGAGAGCGATAGTGAGAACGATGAACCCGATGTAACAATGGATGAACTTTGTATAGTTAACAAAGAATTATTTTCTACGTATCAATCTCTGATGCTTAGATATACTAATTTGAAGAAATTAAATGTTAGTAAATCAGCCATGCCATCCATCACTAACAATGACACCATTGTTGACACACTCATACTTGAGAAAGCCAATTTGGTTTCTCAAAATGGCACATAGAGAAATGAGGTGAATTCCCTCAAATCTCAATTAGATCATATTTCTTCTAAAAATAGTGATGATCTAATTTCACAAAACACACAATTGGGTATTGAGAATGATTCTCTCAAGACCCAAGTGCACGAGCTCGCTACACGTGTGTCCACCTTGGACATTACTATTTCTTCTTTAAAGGAGAAATATGAGCTCATGTCCTCCCATGTTAAGAGATTTAACAAAGGAAAAGTGCAATAGGATGAATTGCTTTCCAACCAATTTCCGGCCACACATCGTGTTGGACTTGGTTATGTGGAGGCAAATACATCCAATTCATGCACCTCTTATAGTGGTGTAACTATAGATTTTGTGAGGTCACCTCCTCCGATGCATCCACTAGTAGTGACAAAAACATTATTGGTATCGAACCTACCAAAAAGTCACCACTCCACACGTTCCTTCTTTTGACAAGAAACACATTAAGTGTGGAAATCAAAAGAAAGGACATGCCTTTATGTCTACTAACACTCACACACGTAGGAACACTCTTACTTCTCACGTGAACACGCATGATGCATTTTATGCTCCACACCCACAGGCACGTGCAAACCGACACTTGAGAAATACTCATACACATGCTCCTACACATCATCCCATGTATGCTCATTCATATCTACCGCATCACATGTATGCTCCATATGCACCACAATATATGCATGCTCCTCTTTTTGCATATAACCCGTATATGTCGCATGCATATCCTCCCCCAACTTTATATGCTAAATCACATGTTTCTAAGCATCATGCACCACGTAGACCTCAACCTAATGTGCATGCAACTAGGAAGATGACTCCCAAATCATACATTATTTGATGTCCCAAGAACACTAGTACAAATGATAGGAATTCATATGTAAATTCTTATTTTAGTGATGTAATAAATAGTGGTAACTATGTTGGGAAGCCAAAGTTCACTTGGAGTTGGTTTCCAAAGGGCTGATCCCCTTGGACCCAAGAAGCTTGGATACCATGAGCTTATAGTATACTATGTAGGTACCCAAGAACAAGAAAAAGAGCAATAAAAGAAATATTAGCTCTAAAAGGAAAGGATGAATACTTGATAGGGGTTACTCCGAACACATGACGGGAGATCCATCACTGCTCTCTGAAGTGATCCGCATCAAGGACGGTGCAACGGTCACCTTTGAAGGCAATCAAAAGGGAACCATTATTAGAGTAGGCAAAGTCAGTAACATATCCAACCCTTTAATTGATAATGTTTATTTAGTAGAATGTTTATTTCATGACTTAATCTCTATAAGTCAACTGTGTGACAGATTACAAGGTTAACTTTGGAGAGGATTTGTGTAGTATTATTGATAATGATTCACATGTTTTATTTTCAGCATTAGACATAAAATATTTATATATTAAGTATGCCTAAATCATTTGAACATTACCTAGTTGCTCATTTTAATGAACAATTATTACGCCGTTTTGGGCATGTTCATTTTAAGCTTTTATATAAATTAGCTAAGCATGATTTAGTCAAAGACTTTCCGAAAATATCTTTTAATAAGAAAAGCTTTTGTGATTCATGTCAACGAGGTAAACTTCGTAAATCTTCATTTAAACTTAAAGATGACATAACTTCTAAGAGGCCCCTAGAATTACTTCATTTAGATTTATTTGGGCATACTAGAGTAACATATTTAGGAAATGCTCATTATGGATTAGTCATTGTAGATGACTTTTCTAGATTTACATGGGTATCATTTTTAACTAATAAAAATGAAGCCTTTGATGAGTCGACCAAATTTGCAAAGAAAATTCAAAATCTCTTAAGAACCACCATTATCACTATTCGTAGTAATCATGGTGGGGAATTTGAGAATGAACTTTTCTCTAAATTTTGTGATGAAAATAGAATTACTCACAACTTTTCTTTTCCTCGCGCACCACCACAAAATGGTATTGTTGAGAGAAAGAATAGGACTCTTATCGAGTGTGCACGCACCATGATCCATGATAGTCATCTTGGACTTCAATTTTGGGCGGAGGCGATGCACACGACATGTTATGTGCTTAATAAGATTCTAGTGAGGCCCCGAACGAACAAAACTTGTTTTGAACTATTTTATGATAAAAAGCCTCAAGTTAAGTATTTTCAAGTTTTTGGTTCAAAATGTTTTATAAAGAACACGTTTGGTAATTTAGAAATTTTGAGCCAAGATCTGATGAAAGGAATCTTTATTGGATATTTCACACGTAGCAAAGCCTACCGGATATACAACAAAACCTCTTCAACGATCGAGAAATCACTACATGTTTCATTTCATTAAAATTTTGATGTTCCTCATGCTGTTGATGCTAGTGTAGATGTTTTATTTGATTCGATTAGTAATGTTAAAATTAATGATGTTATTGAGACTAACATTACTAATAAAAAATTTGAGATTGTTCCAAGTGATCCAGGTATTCCCAAAGCTTATCCGACCGTTCGTGACCACCCACATGACCAAATAATTGGAGATATTGGTGAGGATTGATGAGTTCTTTCATTGCGTCTTTGTCTCTACCATTAAGCCAATGAAAATACACTAACGTTTATTTTGGTAAACTTTGATACCCAAAACTAAATTTGGCTAACGGGGGAAGTTTCTCAAAACTTCTGACCGTTATGACCCTGACTTAAACAAAAGGGGCAAATGAATTAACTTTCATTTTTCACCGTGCAAACAGGAAAACCGCGGTAAAAGCTAGGGTGAAAATTGGGGAGATCTGTGGTGAAAGCTCAGAAATTGAAGAGAAATCGTTGAAGCACGCGGTGATCGGAGGTCATCAGACAACAGCGGGCAGGAAAAGGGGTGCTGGAGGTCGGGGCTAGAAGAAGCTTGAAGAGAGGTGAATCAGATTGCGATAAAGGTCACGATGGTGAGTAAATTTTCATTTTTTTCGCAAATATGTGTAAATATAAAAAGGAAATGATTTATAGGGTTGGATTATGTTAAAATTTCAGAGGCTTGGTAGATCATGATTTTTTGTGGTCGGAGCTAGATGAAATTGAGTGAATTGTAAATTTTTATGTTAGTTATGCATGTTAAATAGGTTAATTAAAGCACATATGATGTTAGTAGTTAGCTAAGTAGTAGAATTTGACAAGCATCAAAGTAGTTAGCTTCGTATGGTAAGTGAGATAAGTAGTAATAGTTTTCAATAATTAGATATGTTAATTATGCTAATTATGGAACAAGCAACAAGCAACAGGCACCATGGTATATGTGCACAATGGTTAACATGCTAATTAAGCAAAATGCAACAGAATACATGCTATATGTGCACAATAATTTCCTATATGTGCACAATAATTTATGATGCAAAATTATGCCAATTATGCACCATGTTAAATGTTTTTTTACAGAGACACAGAATTAATTTGAAGATACATCATGGTGGAGTGCTGAGACTTGGTTATGAAGGGGATTATGAAGGTGGGCAGGAGGTATTTTACACAGACTGTATTATTGGATTGTTGTCATTGGACAATTTAAAAATGCTGATAAAGGAGTTAAGTCATAATGGAAGGTGCTTCATATACTACAAGACATGGAGAAAGGATTTTAGTTGGTACATGAGAATAGATGATGAGAAGGCATCAGCAAATTTGAACTTGAAGGGGACTGTTGACTTGTATGTTGCACATGAACTTGAAGGGCATCAAATAGAAGACAGTTACCCTGCAAAATATGACATTGTAGACTTGAGTGAGTCAGATGGTGAGGACACAGATGGTGGGAATGAGGAGGGAAGGGAAAGGAGGAGGGAAGCACAGAAATATTTTGAACATGATACTGTCTCTCCATCTTCAGTACCAAATGAGGAGGGAAGAACAGAGGAAACTGGTAAGGAAAAGGAGGCTAAAACTGGGCCAAGTATGATGCATACTACAGACACATGATGCTGAAATGTGTGAGGAAATTGAAGTTAACCCTAGCTTCCCTTCCTCACTTCAAAATGATTTTGCTGACGCACTGGATGAGATACATACAGAACAAGAGCAGTTAGAAGAGGGACTGGATGAGGCAACACTACATACAGAGTAAGAGCAGTTAGATGATGCAATGGATGAGGCAACAGTACATACATAACAAGAGCAGTTAGCTGAAGCACTGGATGAGCCAACAGAAGAGGCATCACAATTTTGCAGGAAGGGTACAATGCTGGAGCCATCACAAGCAGATAATGATGAGTCAATGGCTAATGCAACAGAGGAGACATCACATTGTATGACTGAGGGTACATTGCATGAGCCATCACAAGCAGAGATTCAGAATGCAAGGGCTGAGCCATCCCAAACATGAGTTATTGAGGTGGCAATTGGACATGCAGTTGTGCCACCAATGGATGGAATACATGAAGAACACAACGAGTCAGAGACAGATTCTGAATATGAACCTACAAATGAGGATGATGCAGACGATGCAGGTGGAAGCAGTGAAGATAATGTAGGATTGGAGGAGGAAATATTGTCTGAAGAGGAGGCTGAAAACACTGGCATCCCAGATATAGGAAGACTGATGGAAGGCATGTATTTGGAGGCCCTGAATGTGAACATCATAATGAATGGGCAACAGATTCAGATGACTCTGATGTGATTAGGAGCATGTAAGGGAGTGATGATAAGTTGCACAACAGAGGGGGCATTTTATTCAGAAGGTGGATTTGGATAACCATAAATTGGAATTGGGTATAAAGTTTGCCACACCTAATGAATTTCGGGAGTTGTTGAAGGAGCATGCCATTAGAAGTGGCTATGACTTTACATTCAAGTAGAATGAGGGCTGGAGAATAAGTGTAGAATGCATTAACAAGTGTGATTGGGTATGTTCAGGATTAGGAGATAGCAACAGAGAGCATTTTGTAGTGAAGAAGCTTACAAAACATGTAAAGTGCCAAGTTGTTAGGATCAATTCTCAAGTGACATCCCCATGGATTGCCAATAAGTATGTGGAGCACTTCAGAGACCAACCCCAGCTGCCCATTCATGTGTTGAGAAAGTTTCTGAGTAGAGACTTTGGCCTTGATATTAAGCAAGATAACAAGTTATACAGTGCAAGGAGATTTGCAAATGCATATATAGAAGGATCATACAAGAAATAGTTCAAACGACTTTGGAATTACTCCCATGCACTTTTGCTGAGAAACCCTGGGACTTATTGCAAGATTAGATCAAAGCCAAGTGAGAATGAGGATAAACCAATTTTTGATGGCATTTTTATCACATACACATGTCAGTTCAAGGGTTTCAAAGAGGGATGTAGGCCTTTCATCGGCCTGAATGGAACTTTTTTGAAGACAGAAATTGGAGGAGTTTTGTTGAGTGCAACCAGTCGGGATGGGAACAATGAAATGTTTCCACTTGCCATAGCTATTGTGTCACAAATGAATCTAAAGATACATGGACTTGGTTTTTGACTTGCTTGCTTGAGGCTCTTGATGTGAACAATGATCACCAGTTCACGTTCATTTCAAATAGACAGAAGGTACAATTACTATACCCATATTACTATGCATATTACAGTAATAGAATACAATCAAGTTTTTTGTAACTATATTCTAAGTGTAGATTTTTTTGTAGGGACTGTTGGAGACATTTAAAGATATATTGCCCACAACACACCATAGATTTTGTGTAAGGGATCTGTATAATAATTTCAGAAAGGATTTCAGGCCAATGCTATATAGGAAGATGTTATGAAAGATTGCAACATCTTATGTGGAAGAATATTGTGTAGCTGCCATTGAGGAATTCTATAAGACCTCTCCTGCAGCTGTGAAGTGGCTATGCGGGGGTGAGGATGGAGGCATGGTGTAGATGCTACTTCACATATAATAGTTGTTGTGATTTATTAGTCAATAATATTTCTGAATCTTTTAACCAGTTTATTTTGGAGTCTAGGGATAAACCTATCATAACATGCTTAGAAATGATTAGGAGGCAGTTGATGATAAGGTTTCAAAAGAAGAAAACAAGTGCTGCCAAGTGGAGTGCCATAGGATTCTTGAGAAAATTTTGAAGTTCAAAAGGAAAAGTACTACTCTGCCTGTGGTGTATACCGGAGAGGGACAATATGAAGTAAGATCTGATCATGATGTATACACGTTGAATGTTATGACTAAGACTTGTGATTGCAGATATTGGGACAGGACAGAGATCCCTTGCATTCATGCATGTGCAGCTTTAATGGCTGAAAATAAACAGCCTGAAAATTATGTGCATAGATATTACACAAGGACTACATATTTGCAAGCATATGCAGGCATGATCTCACCCATTCCAGTTTCAAGATTTTGGCCTAAGACAAATTATTCAGAGTTAGGGCCCCCAGCTTTTACCAAGTAGCCTGGTAGGCCTGCCAAGAAGAGAAAAAGAGGACAGTTTGAAACTGGGTCTAGCTCAAGCCAACTTTCTAGAAAGGGCCAGACCCAAACATGTCAAAAGTGCCAAGAAGTAGGTCACAACAAGAGGAGCTGTAAGAATGCAGTGGTACCAAAGCCCTCTATAATAACTGGACTTCCTAGAGTCAGGCCATCAGCCCAAACTAGGAGCTTAGCAAAGAGAGTCAGCCCGATTTTGTGTCATTGTTGATGGGTACTGGGATCAATGTCATGTGTAGAAGGCCAAGCCCAATTGTCCTATCAGGTTCCTCCAGTTGTGAGCTAGATTTTTTACTTGAGTCATATTTAAATGTCAGTTTCCTCATGTAGTGCACATATTGATATATGTCTGTATATATATCTAGCCATCAGGTTCCTCCACAGCAGTAAGGCCATCAGGTTCCTCCACAGCAGCAAGGCCAGAGGCACAAAGGTGCAAGAAAAAATGTTTCTAAAAATATTTCAGTTGGGGCTGGCAATAATGTGCCACACCAGCAAGTTCTTCCTCCACAACAGCAAGGCCAGAGGCACAGAGGTAGAAGTAAAAATGTTTCTAGCAATCTGGCAGTTGGGGCTGGCAGTAGTGTGCCACAGCAGCAAGTTCTTCCTCCATAGCAGCAAGACCAGAGGCACAAGGTGGAAAAAAAATGTTCCTAGCAATGTGGCAGTTGGAGCTGGCAGTAGTGTGCCATAACAGCAAGTTCCTCATGTTGTAAGTTCAATTTTATCCCCTCCAACTTGTTTACTTTAGGCATATTTAACTGCAATATTCATTTTGCTATATGATTGTTTATTTCATTACAGACAATTCCACCACATCAAGGCCAAAGCCATAGAGGAGGTAGGAAGAAGTCAAAAGTAGATTATCCAATAGGGAGTGAAGAAATTGGGGACCGTGGTGCAGCCTCCAGAAGCTGATGTGATTTTCTGTACATGTGTTGACCAATTGAGTTTATGACATGGTGGAAAATGTGTTGAACAATGAAGTTTTGGTGTATGAAAATGTGTTGAACAATGGAATTGTTGACATGGTGTTACTGGGATGTAATATAGGTACAATGTGGTGGTTTATGTGTACAGTGTGGTGTATGCCCAATGGAGGGTCTGACATGGAGTTTATGTCATGGTGTTTATGTCATGGTGTTACTGAGATATAATATAGTTACATTGTGGTGGTTTATGGGTACAATGTGGTGTATGAACAATGGAGGGTCTGACATTGTGTTTTAGAGATGTGCTGCAATATAATGTGTATATTATGCTACCAGTATTTTGTTCATTAAGCATGTTGCTCCATAGTATTTTGTTCATTAAGCATGTTGTTCTCAGAATCATGTATACACATTTTGCATGGTTATATAAGTTGCCTTAATATGTTGTATTGTACTGTATATACACATTCCTCAGTATCATGTATCATGTATCATGTACTGTGCATACCAAGCCCAACATGTACACATTCTAAATGACATTTCCCATAATATGTTGCCTACACAGATACATATTGCATCATGAATACATGTTAGCTGAAGCACTGGATGTTAACAAAATACATGTTGCATGAATACATGTTTCACTCAGAATCATATTTCTCTCAGAATCATGAATACATGTTGCATGAATACATGATGTCAACTAAACAGATACATGTTGTATCTGATTAAGTAAAAGTTTAACATTGATGTTAACCTTATTTAGGGTAACATATACATCATCACTACAACCATAATTATAAGACCAATTAGTGAGCTCACATAGAGCATAATTGATATGCACGCATTTAAGAAGCGCTGAAGTTTAACATTGCTTTCCTCACACAACCCTATTGCCTTATCCAACTTATTCTCTCTCTCTCTCTCGTCCTTCTATCCGTCAATGCAAGTGAAAACTGTCCACCTTGTTCCTACTGTCATTCGCATCCATTAAGTGTAGTATCACCATCCTTGACCAATCCAAGTGGGGTGGATCCTTTCATATAAAGAATTTGCAGCTCTTTTCCTTATCCTTACTTGGACACGACTAAAATCTTCTTCCTGGGTTTGCTCTTGTCTATGACATCCTCATTGGCATCCGCAACCCACAATTACAGTACTTGAAATCTTCATTAGCTGTTTCAAAATACCCAAATCTCTAACGTGATCTCCACTATTGCTATCCCCAACACTCATTTTCTTGCTTCCAATAACATCAAAACATTTAATAGTACAAAAATTTTGGCTAGTACTCATGCTCACTTACAAAATTTCCTTACACGTATGCTTTCTTGCTTGCAGCAGTCCTCCCTGGCTTTCTTCCTTGCCACCGCTCCTCGCTGACTCCCTATGTGCAGCAGCTCGTCCCTGCCTCCTTGCAGCAGCTCCTCCCTCTCTCCCTCTCCGTGCCCTAGTTGATGAAGCAACTGAAAATGGCGGCAAATTCTTTCCTTCCCGCGGGAAATATTTAATGGAGGATGATGGGCATATTTGTCTATTTTCAATCATGTGATATCACGTGATCAACTAATCTGACGACAAACTTAAAAAAGGTATCACGTTTTACACTTCATCAAACGTTTGGGTATCAAAGTTTACCAAAATGAACGTTGAGGTATATATGTGAAAATGGCCAAACGTTAGGGTATTTTAATGTCATTTACCATTTATGTTATTAGAGGGATTAGAGTATAGGTCTAAGGGTGAGAAGTCTCAAATCCTTGATTCTAACTCAATTCCGGATTTCAGAACAAGGACAGTCGACTGACTTTTCTTCTACAATCGACTGCCCAATCTTCAGTTTTTAGCCTTCATAACTCATTTCCATGACAGTCGACTGATGATCATTTTTCAGGCGACAGTCATCAGCCAGGCGACTGTATTTTTGTCATCAGGTGCCTACCCAATTGTCACCAATTTTTCCAAAAGATGACTCAAAATTTCTTGAAAATTTGACTGTGCAGCAGGCACATGTAAGTCATTTCACTAACGCCTATCCAAATCCAAGCGACTGTATTTTCTTCTACAGGCGCATGTCAGCTTTCTGAGCAATTTTTATTAGGGATTGACAGGCGACTGCACGATATGCATCAGTCGCATGTTCGTCAAGTTTGGCAATTCGTAGCCTACGATCTGAGTCGTTCTTTTTTATCCAACGGCCCAGATCTCTTCCTCTTTCCATAAAACTATCAATTAAGTAGGCTCTCTCTCTCTCTCTCTCTCTCTCTCTCTCTCTCTCTCTTCATGCGATTCAAACCCCCGATCTTCTCCCTCTTCTTTCCAATCGACTGCTCCTCCTTCCTCCGATGATCTAGCCCGCGTCCAGCCATCTCCTCTGCCCAATCACATCCATTCTGTCGGTCTCCTCTCTCCTCCGTCGACAGTGGTATAAATTTCTCCTTTCTCTCGAATTTGTGCCCTAGTTTCACCTGATTGTCAATTTCGCTTGCATTCATTTCAATGGCACCCAAATCGAAGCCTACCTCTTCAAAGGAGAAGTCTCTCTTCTTGAAGAAACCTAGGGAACATAGGGTTAAGCTTCCTAAGGTGGCTCTGACCAAAGCTCGCACGAAATGAGCTCGGTCTCCTTCGCCTCCTCCTGAGTTCTCTAATCCCTCCGATTCCGAGGAATCGTGGCATAGTGAATCTGAGCCCGATCCCATGATCCATAAGCGTAGGAAAACCCAGCTTCAGCCCCTAGAAATTGTCCCTGCCAAGCCCCTAGCTCAACCTGATTTTCCCGTTGATGAACCCCAAGCCAACCCTGCCAACCCCGAAGCTGAAGCCCAAAGCCAAAATCCACCAAAGTCTCCTCCTCATTCTGCTCCTGCTTCACATGTCCCCACGTGTCGTGACGACACGTGTTTGGAAAACAATTTGATGTTCAATGTTAAGCTCATCAAGGAGCATTTCATAGCCTATCAAGCATTCACTGTCGAGAACCTCTCCCAGCTATTGACTGCGACCAAGTTTGTCAATATTTTCCGTTATTCTCATGATGATTCTCTTAGACACTACCCCATGCTCATAAAGTTATTCTATGTAAACCGCATTCACGGTGAATACAACGAGTCTGGGATTTTAGACACCATTATTCAGGGGACCCCGACAAGCTTGACCCCAAGCTTTTAGGGACTATCCTTAGGATTCCCTCCATCGGATCCTTACCATCTGACATCTCCATCTCATCTGTTGCTGATCTAGTTCAGGTCGTCCTTCGGGACATCGGGACATGTTCCGTTAGATTCCTCGTATTCTCACTTCTGGCATCAGATCTTCCATGTTTACCCCTCGAGGTTGGGCTGTCTACCATGTGGTCAAGTCTAGGGGTGGCAATCGGATCGGGTCGGGTCGGGTCGGTTCCGGTCAGATTTGATCCGACCCGAATAGGGATAAACCCGAACCCGACCCGGATAAAATCCGGGTCAAGGTTCGGGAACCCGTACCCGACCCGGGTGCAACCTGGGTAACCCGTACCCGACCCGGTTTGTCTTACGGGTCGGGTTCGGGTCGGGTTTGGGGTAAAAAGAGTGATTATTTTGCAAAAAACACGGGTTCGGGTCGGGTTCGGGGTGAAAAGAGTGAAAATACAGGTCGAATTCGGGTCAACCAGGTCGAGTGGTCAAACCCGTACCCGACCCGGATTTTTATCAGGGTCGGTCGGGTTGACCCGAATTCGACCCGACCCAGATTGGCCCCTACCCATACCCGACCCAAGAGGCCGGGTTCGGGTCGGGTGGGGTCGGGTCTATTTTGCCACTCTTAGTCAAGTCCAACATTCTACCCAAGTATGGGTCATCTGATCAGCCATCCCATGAGATCTTGAAATGCATGTATGTCATCTTTTAAGGCATGGATGTAAACTGGGCCGGTGTCATCCTTGATAGGATAGACCACATTGAGATTACCTCCATCACCTCTCATATCACATACGGTTGCATCCTGACTCATGTGTTTCTCCACTTTCAGATCAATCTCTCTGCTTATGAGTTAGTCCCCCTTGGCCCTCTTCTGGATGCATCTGCGAAGCTAAAGTCATCTTCAACTCTTCAGACTGCAGCCAAGAAGAAGCAGTCTACTTCTAGCCCTTCTTCATCTGATGTTCCTCCTGGTGATTCATCGATCCCTTCATCCTCAGTTGCACCTACTCGTGATCCCCTTCTTGTCAAGTTGAACAATAAGGTATCTGGTCTGTATGAGCTGTTCCACTTATCATTCCAGCATCATGGCAATACCCTTTCCTGCATCCCTCCAGTCGTACCTTCAGCCTGCTGCTGCTCAGCCTACTCAGGATATCCTACATACTGCTGTTTCTGGTGACGCTCAGCCTCATTCGACTGACATCACCCAGCCTCCTCATACTGACATCCCCTAGACTCAGTCAGTTGCTTTTGGTGAGCATGCTATTGTTGTTCTGCCTGAGGACACCTATGTGATCACTCCGTCTGTTGCTGCTGATGAGCCTACTGCTTCTGAGGCTGCTCATGTTGATCCATCTGTTTTTGCATGGTCATCTGATCTAAAGACCCAGCGCTTCCACGTAGAGAGGAGAGCTCCTGATGACTCCATCGTTCTTCACATGATGCTACTTCGGGACTACTCACCCTAGGGTCTATTTTTTGTTAGGGTTGAGAGTCTTAGTTTGTTTAGATGTTTGGCTTGTGTATGGATGGTTGTATATGTTTGGCTGTTAGTGATTGTGCTTGTGGCATATTGGATACATTTATGTTTTTGGTATATTTTTGTATATGTGGAGTTGTTATATCGTTTGTACTCCATGTATTCACCTTTCTCATATATATATATACTAGTCATAACCCGTGCCCGCGGGCACGGTTCATTTAAGATTTTCCCTTGCGAAATATTTGTTCCGCGAAATTTTTTTTTTCAAAGCCAAAATTTAAAAGAAAACAAATTAGCTTACAATATTTAGGGGCACAGGCGCCTTCGGCGTGGGTGCCTTCGGTGCGGAACAACAAATTCAACGCATGCGCCTTCGACACAGAACACCAAATTCGACGTGGGTGCCTTCGACGCAGAACAACAAATTCGACGTAAAACAACAATTTCGACGCATGTGCCTTAGGCGCGGAACAACAAATCAGCGTTAAAAATGGCGCGGGCGCCTTTGGCGCGGAATAACAAATTCAGCGCATGCGCCTTCGACACAGAACACCAAATTCGACGTGGGTGCCTTCGGCGCAGAACAACAAACTCGACGTAAAACAACAATTTCGGAGCGGGTGCCTTAGGCGCGGAACAACAAATCAGCGTTAAAAAATTTAGCCTGCGTCGAACGGAGCGGGTGCCTTAGGCGCGAAACAAAAAATCAGAGTTAAAAAATTTAGCGGGCGCCTTCGGCGCGGGCGCCTTCGGCGCGGGCGCCTTCGGCGCGGGCGCCTTCGGCGCGGGCGCCTTCGGCGCGGGCGCCTTCGGCGCGGGCGCCTTTCATATACATATAACCCGTGCCCGTGGGACACTTTTCATTTAAAAATCTTGGACCCACTAATTTTAAACAAACATCAATAATTATTAGTTTCACCTGAAATATCAGCAGATGAGATCGAAATTTTACAGGGTTTTGCAACGCGGATCAATTAGTTGGCAGCATCTCCCGCGTTCATTCTCCCACAGCTCGCGTCCATTCCCAAGATGAGGTTGTGTGTGTGCACAGCATTTTTTTCATAACTAATATTAAAAGGCTATTCATAATTTCAATGTTTTTGTGTATTCCCAACAAATTTCTCTTCAACCCAAAAATTTCCCTCCAAAACTTGATGTGACATTGCCACATAGGACAAATTCAAAATCTGCCCTCAATTGTAATATATATATACACACACACACACACGTTACATTTAAGATCATTACTCTCGCATGTGGATTTGTGTGATTATCTCTTCTTTGTGTTCATATATTTAATTGAATGTTGAGATGAATTGCATAATACATGTTGCTATTGGACTTCCATTCCTCTAGTCAACTAAATTTTTCTAGTTTTGATGATATTGATACGCATTTGTGTGATACACCTTCGTGTTTTCTTGATTTTTCTTTGGTATTACATTAAATACATATCTCATTCTTTATACTCCCATAATTGTTTTAGTTTAGTTAGCACTATTGGTGTTTCTCTACTCCCACCTTTTTGGATAATGCCATATGGGAGAGAAATAAACAAATCATAATTTTGTGCTAATTAGAAGCTAAACTTGAAATCTAATATTGAAGTTGCCTTAGATTCAGGGAGAGTAAGATATAATGAATTTGGATTCAAAAATCCTAAATTCCAATACTTGAATTCATTTCATTTATGTATATTATACTATTGCTTTAATTGATCATTAGATGCACATATATTAATTGTCTGACTAGATTGGCGTCTATATAGGAGGGAGTAAGTATCTCTTAAGCACAACTATTTATGTTTTTGGTTATGATTGTTTGTCATCACCAAAGGGGGGAGAATGTTGAGTATTGGACTTCTTCCTACTTAGTTTTGATGATGAGCAAACATAAAGACTTGACTAATTCGCTCCATGCAGTTAATCCATTATCTAAGCTTATCATGACGATTAAATAGCAATGGAGAACCATGAAGATCAATCAAAGCTCAAAGTTGAATATTGGGTGATCAAAGATAAAGAATAGAGCTTTAAAGACTTCAAGAAGAATTCAAGATCATTCAAGAGAAAGAAGAGAAGCAAAAACAAATATAATCTTTTTATTCTCTTTACTTTCTTATTAGAATATAGGTTTGAAGTAGATTATTGTTGGAACTCACACACTTCACTCATTCTAGCCTAGGAAGTCATTAAACCCCAATTACTAGGTTCCCAACTTCTTTTATTCTAAGCTGTGCATTTTAGACTTCTGACAAGCGACTAAAGTACAATTTACAGGCGCCTGTCTCAAAACAACTGACTGAGAGTTGTTCTCCAGTCGTCTATTATGCACACTCTTTTGACTTGATTTTAGGCTTCATATTCTTAACTTTCATCAGGCGACTGATGTACAAGGTACAGACGCGTGTCTAGTTTCAGGCGCCTATAACTTGTTAGTCAGTCGTCTGTCTCATCTGACCAAACTTCTTTAGTTTTGTCAACTGTCGCACTAGCGCCTGCAGACGATGTAAGAAGGATGTACAGGCGCCTGCCCATGGCACACGCGCCTGTATATGCTTCTACACTCGCATGCCCAATACTTGCCCAGAACTTTGATTTTGGCAAGTTATGCACTTGTGCCACAGACGACTGACGTTGGTTTTCCAGTCGCTTGCCCATGGCATAAACACCTGTGGATTCCATATCAGTCGCATGTCCTAGCATACCCAGAATTCTTCAGTTTTCTCAACTTACGCACTTAGGGTATCAGTCACATGTAGAAGGTTTCTTAGTCGCCTGATGGTTTTCAGATGTATGTCCAGCTTTCATCAGTCGACTATACTACGTGGTAAGTTACCATTTAAATTTTCATGTACCCTCTGACATAGTGCAGCAGGCAACTGTCTGTTCTTCATCAGTCGCCTGTCCTGACTGTAAAATCAATCCGTTGAAAATTTCCACACGGATTTCAAAGGGGGTTTTGGATATTTTGTTTGATGGTTTTGGAGAACCTATAAGAGGGGCTTCTACTGTTCTATTAGAGCATCTAAGTCATTCTCTTAGAAACTCAAGAATTCATCCCAAGCTCTCAAGCTCTCAACTCTTTCAAGCCCTAAATCTAAATCTCATCTTGTCTTCCAACTAGAACACATTCATCATCCTCTAGCTTTGGTGAAGACAAGAACAAGGGCTTCTCTCTTCTTGGAAGAGACATCAACACACAACACACTTTGCTCCTTCAAGTTCTACTTCAAAACATATGTGATTTGTAAGTGTTGTCATTTCAAATTTCATATCTTTCGATATTTGTTTCACTCTCCGTTTGTGAGATTGGTTTGCTCGATCCCAAGTTATGGGATTCAAAGACATCGATTGTTAGTCGATTACATTTGTAGGGTTGCTACAAGTGAGTTTAAAGGGAACCTCAAGTTAGTATTCTAACTTGAGTATCTGGAGGTATCCGGGTGGAAGGGACGTAGGATTACCGGGAACAAGTCGAGTTTGACTTGGGTTATCCGAACCCTTGAAACACACTTGTGTTAGCATTGTTCATTGTTGTTAATTCTTATTTCCGCATCTTTGTTGGATTAGGATTTTAATTAGGCATAATTTCTTAATTAATTTTTATAAACACTATTAAACCCCCCTTTCTAGTGTTTTTCTCATAGCCAGAGTCCTTACAATGACAACATGTAAAAGTATGAAAAAAATCTGAACTTTGTCATCAAACACATATCTTTCATATATATGTTTAATATTTGGAAAAAAACTGACTTGACCATCGGGTTAAAGCTATCCTGACCTCCCTAACCTTTCTTATCTGGTGTGTGCATGTCACATGTCGGCGCATGTTATCATCTTCTTTATTATGCAGTTGTTAGGATTGGGGTACAGCGACAACCAATGACAGATCTGTAATTTCTGGACATATGGACAATAAAGTAATTTTAGGGATCCAATGGCAGATTTGTAATTTTTAGAATGAAAATCATAGGTTAGGGCCATTTTAGGAAATTTAAAGTGGTGGCTCATTAGGATTTTTGTTATAAATAAAGAGGATGAGATTAGAAGGGGATAGATGTTAAATATTGAGAAGAACATTGAGAAAGAAGATATTAGGAATATGCAAACTCAACCTTGGAAGAGTAGCTTTTCTCTCGAATCAAAAGCTAGGACCTCGGTCCTCCTCTCGAAAATCATATCATGTATCCACTTTTTATTATCAATAAACAGATCGTTTTTTTCAAATCCACTCCTTTTACCATTAAAATCCAATTTTGCCATAAAAATCTAATCTTTTCACTAAAAATCCTATTTTATCCCACAAAACCCTAGAAAATCATATCAAGCGGTTACAAAGTATAGATAACTGATGGCAATGATAAGAAATATGGAAGCTTTGGAAGAAAAATTGAAATGAAAAAACAGATAATCAAGGATCAACAACAAAAGGTTGCGAAAAAGGTGGGCAAGCTTAAGGAAAGATTCTCGTCGATGAATATCTAAAAGAATCAGATCTGAGAGAAGATGAACAGCCCACCACCTGAGAAAGAGCCGACGAAGCCAGATCTGATGGAAGATGAATTCAACGGCGTAGATCTGGAAAAAAAGGCAATGCATTTGGACAATGGCAAGAGAAAATGATACCTTCTACGGAGGAGATCCATCTGAAGGACAATCCGACATTAGATCTTAGTAACGTCAACTACTATGATGCAGATCCAGGACAAAAGGCACCATTTTTAAGCAAGGAAAGGTGAAAACTCATTGATTTCGAGGCAGATCTGCAACCAAATGATGAGGAACCACATGAGGGCGAAAACCCCTCCAAAACCCAAGGGAATGCGGCGCATGGAGGCGGCCCGAGGTTGTCGGCCTCCTGGCAGGCTACCCAGGCTAAGGCGACCCCTGGGCGGGCCGCCAGGGGGCCTCCGGCTTCCTGGCGAGCCACTAGGGGACGGGTGGGCCGCCCAGTGGGGGCCACGACCATTAGGCAGGCTGCTCCGAGCCCAACAACCCCCGAATGTCCTTTCAAGGGGCCCGCGTGCCCTGGTTTTCAAACGAAGGCCCTCCTGGGCCGCGACGACGACGTTTTGGGTGTCGTAGACCTTCAGACGATCTTAAAGATCACCATGTCTTCCACTTGAGATTCGAGAAAGGTAATGAAGACTTTGAGTGATCCGACGATGGCGGAGGAGGACTGCAAGTCTATGACTGGGACCGTAGGAGGCCCACATAGAGGCGATGGCCCATGGAACAACAGAGGGGATCCCGAAGGAGGACAGTGATGTCCCACGTGAGGTGGCTACCCTTTCAGGATACCAGCGACGGCATGAGAGATTACCAGGGTTTCGACGAAGAGGGAGGATGACCCAAGAGGGGATAAGCATCCATAGTGCATCCATGGATTTCATGACTCTACTTTAAGGACAATGTGGTTTTTTGGAGGCATGGTAATGTTAGGATTGAGATGCAGCTGTAACCAATGACAGATCTATTTTTCGACATAATGACAACAATGTAATTTTAAAGATCCAGTGACATCTGTAATTTTAGGCTAAAATCATATGTAAAGAAAATTTTGATAATTTTGAAGTGGCGGCTCATTAGGAGTTTTGTAATAAATAAAGGTGAGGAGATTAGAAGGTGATGAATGTTGAATAATGAGAAGAATATTGAGAAGAGACGAGATTAGAAGTAGATAAACTAGATCTTGGGAAAGTTAGGCTTTTTCTCTCGAATCAAAAGCTAGAAGAGCGCTCCTCTCGAAAGAGGCCATCTATCCTTGTATCCAAATTATCAATAAAAATATCGTCTTTTTCCTCGAATCCACTCCTTTCACCATAAAAATCCCATGTTTGCCCCCAAAAGCCAATCTTTCCCTCACAAATCCTATTTTATCCCACATATCAATAGTGAGAATTAAATGTCGCCAACTACGAAATCTGAAGTTTTCGAATCTTATATTTATTGTTTGTTATATAATCTATGCTGCAACAATAGCTATTCCTAAACCCGGAGTTCTATTTAATTAAAACGCTTCTAAAAATATACAAATTCTAATAGAAAATGAAAATAGACTCTAACTAAATTCAAATTATAAACAAAAGAAACCTTAAATTATAATTCGAAAGGCCTCTAAATAATTTATTTTGAGCAAACCCGTAGGCTTGCATCGTAGTCCTTGATAGGGGGAGAACCTCACTAGTACGGGGGAAAAGAATCTCCTAATGAAGGAAGAATTGTGCATGAATTTTAATGAACATTCTTGAACCATTGTGATAGATCTGCAATTTTGGCCAATTAGAGGTGTTTTTGTAATTTGTAAATTTTTCGGATGGTTTTCGTAATTTTCAGTTTTAGTGATCTTTTTGTAATTTTAAGTTTTTAGTTTATTATTTATAGAGGGCTAGGGGATTAGAGATTTATCGTGCTGAGTCTGAGAGAAAGGAGACTCTTTTGTGGGAGGTTACAGCTTCACCTTGAATAAAAGCTTGGTATAACGGTCCACCTCTCGAACATGGCCAAGTGAGAGCGGTCCACCTCTCGAATGAGATCAAGTCATCTTTGTATCTCTTCTTATTTTCAGTTTTTCATCAATAAAAATCCATCCTTTTCCAATTCTTCTTACCAAAAACTAGGGCTGTTGACGAACAGAACGTTCGACGAACTACTCGTGAACAAGCTCGGTACATGTTCGTTTACGTTTGTTCGGGAAGCTTAATGAACAAGCTTGAACAGATTTTTAGAGCTCGGTTAGTAAACGAATAGAGCTTGAACATAACTATGTTCGTTCATTTATGTTCATGAACAAGCTCGCTAAGTGTTCATGAACAAGCTCGTGAACAAACTCGCTAAGTGTTCATGAACAAGCTCGTTAAGTGTTTGTGAACAAGCTCGTTAAGTGATGTTTGTGAACAAGCTCGTTAAGTGTTCGTGAACAACCTCGTTAAGTGATGTTCGTGAATAAGCTCGTTAAGTGTTCGTGAACAAGGGATTGAGTGAACTAAAATTAAAATTAAACACTCACCTACTCAAATTGAATTAAACACATCCACCTCTTCAACTTCCCAGCATCCCACTCCTAGACTCGCAAGCACCTAGCTCTCTTTTGGTCCATTGCCATTGTTCGTTCGTTTGTTTGCAAATCTGTTCATGAACAAGATTGATTGTGTGTTCGTTAACACGTTCACGAACATGTTCACGAACAAGCTCGATAAGTCTTGTTAATGAACAGAACGTTCGTTCGGTAAGCTCGGTTTACGTTCGTTTATGTTCATTTACGTTCGTTCGGTAAGCTTAACAAACAAGCTTGAACATGTTTTTAGAGCTCGGTTAGTAAATGAACAGAGCTTGAACATGGATTTTGTTCATGAACAAAACCAAGCACACTGTTCAAGCTCGTTCACCAAAACCCCATAAAAATCTTACCAAGTGGTATCAAAATATGAATCCTGATGGCGACAACAAAAAAATCGATTCTTTGGAGAAAAGACGACAAGCGATCTTGGATGCCATCATGCAAACAACCCAACTCATGCAATCAAATCAATAGCTCATGCAACAAATCGTGACGTGGTCAAGAGTGAGATTCAGATTTGGACGAAAACCCAGATATAGGACAAAAGGTAGAAATTTTGGACAAGAAAGAAGAAAAAGTCGACAAGTTTGATGTAGATCGTGACTCCAGTGTGACAGTGGGATGTAACGAGGGCTGTCGGGTACAAACAACCCCGTTGTAGGGCTGCCGGGGCCCGGCAACTCGTTGCAGAGCACTTGCGCACCCTTGCAGGGTCCGTTGGGTCCTGACGCTACCTTGCTGGACCTGTCATGGTCCGACGACGCTTTTGAGGCCCCGCCATGATGCATTGACACTTTTACAGGGCGACATGACCCATGGTTTTCAGCCGAACGGCCTTCTGAGCATCAGCATTCATATTTTGGACACGAAGAACCTGCCGATGAGCTTGACGACTACTGTGGCTTCTTTTCGGAAGTAGTTGGGAGCGGTGGAGACCAATCTTTTCCTTTTGACCTAGGAGGAAGCATGCAACCCTCTTGGAGCGGATGGCTACGCACTTTATGCACCACATTGAGGACAATGTGGTTTTTCAGAGGCAGTGATGATAGATCTGCAATTTTGGTCCATTATGGATGTTTTTGTAATTTTCAAATTTTTAGTGGTTTTTTTTGTAATTTTCAATTTTATGGGACTTTTTGTGATTTTCATTTTTCAGTCTATTATTTATAGGAATCTAGGGGGATTAGAGATTTATCATGTTGAAGCTGGTAGAAAGGAGCCTCTTTTGTGGGAGGTTGCAGTTTCGCCTCGAATAGAAGCTTGGAAGAGATGTCCACCTCTCGAACGTGGCCAAGGAAAAGCGGCCTTCTCTCGAAAGAGGTCAAGTTATTTTTGTATGTCTTCTTATTTTCAGTTTTTCATCAATAAAAATCCCCTAATTTTCCCAATTCTTCTCCCCAAAACCCTAAAAATCCCATCTTTCTTCCAAAAATCCAACATTTCCACATAAACCCCAATTTTCTACACCAAAAAACCCATAAAAGCCCTACCACATTATCTCTCCATGCATTGCAAACCTAACACATTGCATGTCAACTTTAGGCCCTTGCATTTTTAATTCTGATTCAAAAATCTCCGGATATGAAACGGACGAAAAGATTCATACCCTCCCTTTTTAAGAGAAGAACATGCCATACTACTTAAACTAAGTCCATTTGGCAATCTACTATTTCAATCCTTCTCAAATTTTAAATAACTAAATATAAGAATATATTTAAATTTATGAAGATAACTAATTACGAGCTTTCAAAATGAATTCTCTTATTTTAGCATGTCCTGCAAATGAATTATCATCAACATAACTTGTTGCTACAAGTTTTTCCAGTTTCAATTGTTTTCATTTTGCAATTCAGAAGCAAGACGGGGAAAGAAACCAAGAAAGAGAGCGAACCTAGATGGGGTCATGAGGGGAAAGATGAATTGGATGAAATAAGAAGATGAAGATAATGCAAGCATGAACTTTCAAGATGATTTCTCTGAATTTAACCGTCATCGATTGCAAATGAATATTGATCAACGTGAGTTGTTGCTACATCTATCACAAGCACCGCCAGTTACCATTGTTCACATTGGTGCTGAAATTCAAACGCAAGAAAGGGAGAGCAGCCAAGAAAAAGAAGGAAGAGTGATATGATCATAAAAGAAAAGAAGGATTGGATGGAAAGAATAGCAATAACAACTAACAACGACACAAATTACGACGGAATGAATATGTTACAAAACAAAAGAAGTAGATGCAAACAAAAGAGACAAGGTAGCTTGTTAGGCTGGTTAAGATCGCCAAATAACAACATAAGTTGTCGATAAACAAGGGTACAAGCTAAGGTAGAAGAGAAGAGAGGGGTTGACAAAGATACCCTCAGAAGAAAGAAGCATGATCATGATTTTTAATGGAGCTTAACTTGATTAGCTGTGGGAAATGCCACCGGATGTTGCAAGTAAATGAGGTAGCATAATCATAATTTTCAAAGGAGCAAGAGTTGTGGATAATTAAATATCTTAGCTTCTCCCTTTTTGAAGGATGAGTTATAAGCAAATTAACCCTGTATATACTTCTTACAATCTTTAGCTTCAAGCCCCATCAACATCATTTAAGGGAATTCCTCAAAGTGGCACTTGATACCCTTTTTAGTCTCTCTTTGTATGTATTACGTTCAATGAACCTTTTAATAATTGGAGGATATCTTCCATTACCTCTTTAATTAGATTTCCAAGAGAGTAAATTTGATGCTTGAGCCTAAGATGATGGATGTTTAGGAAGATTGCATTCTTGTATCTGCAAGGAACTTTTTTCTATGAAATAAATCATGAGCTTGACTCACATGGTAAATGTTTATTCTCAAGATTTACAAGTATTTTATTCAACATAAATGTTGCCCATTAAGAAAGGCATTATATAAATTATTAAGGGTTTAAGATTTTGGATCAAGCAGCTAAAAACAAAAGAGAAACCAACAAGGGAGAATAATTGCCAAAGCAATATCCATATTGTCTGAATCAAGGTTATCAAAAAATATGGATTGCTTCAGCATATAAAATGAAAATATGTGTCCAAAACATCTATTATACAAATGAGAGAAGAATCTAATGACTATGACAAAGAGGTTAATAGAGTTGTGGACATGAATTGGACACCTCATGTGGGCCCCACCACCATCCTTCGTGGTATAGTTGTGGCCATGAGTTAGCCACCTCAGCAAGTGGTCCACACCACCCACTTCTCACTAAAAGCACCAAGGCCACACCCACACATATACCCACTCTTAACAAAATCCAATGCACCCAATTCTACACCCACATAAAGACCCACTGCCGGATGGGGCCCACAACATGAGATTTGGAGGGGATTGCATGAGCCCGTGCACTTTGTGCACGGGTATTTTCTAGTATTACATTAAAGTACGCTTCGTTGGATGCTTAGTAAGGACAAAATACATTTATTAGAAAGAAATTTTTTTTGCGATTGTCAAAGTACTCTTGTATTTTATACATATATTTACAAGCATTTATGAGTACAAAATAGGTTATACAATAACATTGGTACTAGTATTGGTACTAGTGATCTTTTTGATCTAAAAAGCTACTTAAAATCCAAAACACAAATTTTACCATTCTAAGTCGTTAATGTACCATAATCTGAAATGTGTGATCCGAATCGTGGATCGTATGTGTTTTAACATTTTAAGGTTACAACTATCTAAACTCACAATGAATCACCCACCCTTTTATCACCCCAACTTTAATAATGAGTTATCATGGAGTTTTAACCGCTTCAACCTCAAAAATTTTATACTATTTTCATAATTACTAGGATCGTCGTACACAAAAACATTTTTAGCATATATCCCATAGGCTATGTTCACTTTTGGAGCCAGGACATACTCCATATTATAGGGAGGGTTGTTGTCATTTGGGGGAGAAACTTTGCAAGCAATATAAAATTTCAAAGAGCCTTTCCACCCGACCTCACTATCGGAAAAAAAGAAAAGAAAAGATTTATGGCGGTGATCCCTATACTGTACCCATCTTTATGTGGTGCCATAGTAACTCTATGCACTTAGTTCCGCGCACTTCATAATCACTTTAGCATGTGGCATGGTATTTCTCTCACCAATCACTCATCACCCTAACTCAATAATGAGCTATAATGGAGTTTTTAATTGAGTCATACTCAAAAATGATGGTTAAGGCTATTTTTATAATTACTAAGATTGTCATACACAGAAACCTGATGTGTTTTGCATTTAGAACCATCAATGGCATTTTTGATAATTTCATATCTTAGGGGGTTCTTTTTGTAATTTTCAGTATTATGGGCTTTTTCGTAAAATCTGTAATTTTGTAATCTTTTCTCTTTATTAGAGCTAAGGCCAGCTGAGGGTATTGGGAATGCTTGATTATTGAGAGGAAATTTGTAATAGGCGTCCACGAATCCTAGTTTGAAATATTTAGGCTTTCATCCCGAAGGAAAAGCTAGCAGAGAGCGACATCCTCTCCAATTGTGGCCAAATTTATCCTTTATATTTCAGTTTTTATTAATAAAAATTCTTTTTCCCAAATCCCCTCTTTTCACCATAAAAATCACACTTTTTCCATAAAAATCCATTTTTATCATCAAAACCCTAGCGGATCGTATCAAATTGGTATCAGACCGTTACGATCCCCATGGTGAACACCAGATCTAAGGAAAAGCACGAGGCTTTGGAGGAGAAAGTAGATAGCGAGGGGGTGGCATGGAGGAAGGCAATCGAAGAACTCGGATCTGACCTAAAGACGACGGAAGAAAGATCGACGCGACAACACCAACAAGTTTTCAAGGCCCTCGTCCAAGTTACCCAACAATTAATTCAGCAAAATACGGAGGCGTTGAAGGCGGAAAAATCAGATCCAGGTGAAAACCTAAATCTAATGCCACGAAGAAGATCTCAGTGAGGGGGAAGGAGAAGATAGCAAATCTGCGTGAGGGACTCCTATCTAACGCAGATCTAGGTTCTAAAGAGGAAGACGATGGCGACCCGAATGGCGGCAACACTTTTCAGCAAGGAGCATGCCCCCACAGCCTTTGGGAGGAGCGCCAGCAGGCGGCAGAGCCCGATAAGACCGCCAAGAACCTCGTGGCTCCTTTGCGATTTGCCAGGCCACCGCCAACTCCCTGACAATTTGCCTGGGCTCTGTCGAGCTCCTTGCGGGCCGCCAGAGGATCGCCGACACACGAGCAGGCCGCCAGGGCCTCAGCGAGCCCATGGCTGGACGCTAGGGCTTTGGCGAGCCTGGACAACCACATTAGGGCCCTTGTGGGCACTGGTAACCTGTCTGATCACCACCAAGCTCCGGTGGTTCCACCAAGGCCCCCCGCAAGCCTCTGGCAGCCCCGCCCTGTCCTCGATCTGCAGCAGACGGGCTGCCAGGAGTATCCTGAACCCTGGCGGAATTTACAGCCTTGTCGGAATCTTGGCAGAGAGTGGCAAGGCGCACGGGAGAATTTAGGAGCTGATTTTGACAGAGATCGACCCCGCATGAACTATTTGGAGTTTGAGGAGTACGACAGGTATCATGATAATATCCCAGGCGAGGTGGCAGGTGGAGCAGGCACAGAGTGGAGGATGCAGGTAGAGACAGGGGGCGAAGGAGAGGATGGGGCTCAATTTGGTGACTATTGGGCCTCATGGGTTCCGTACCAGCAGCGTCAATATGACCGAGTTCGAGGGATGGGAGCCTCTAGAGATTGTATCCCTGATAGCATGCTCCTAAAATTAAAGATGCTGATCTTTGAGGTGATGATCCAGATGGGTGGATTTACATGGCAGAGCGGTACTTCGAAGTATCACATATCTATGAGCCGGAATGGCTGAAGGCCGTGGGTGTGTGTTTAGAAGGAGATGCTCTCTCATGGTACAGATGGAAACAGTAGCAGCGGTCATTTTGCTCGTACGAGGAGTTTAAGGAGTGCCTCCTAGGCCGGTTTCGGAAGACACAGGGGGAGATATGTATGTGTAACTCTATGCACTAAGTCAGAGTGGAACAGTCAGAGATTATATTAAGAAGTTTGAGATTCTGACAGGCCATGTCCGTGGAGTTTCAAAAGAGTCCTTGGAGGGATGCTTCATGAAAGGACTCAAACCTAGAATACGAGGAGAGTTGCACATACAGAGGTCCAGTGGGCTACTGGACAGGATGCGACTGGCCAAGATGGTGGAGGATATGTTGGCAGAGGAACGACAGGCCATGGGATCATGGGCTGGATCCACTTCTCGCAGTCAGGCAGTGACAGAGGAGGAGAAGGCATTATCAGGAGGGCTCCGGTCCAGCCACGAGAAGAACATTGAGCTTCAATCGGACAGTAGGCATAATCGGCTCACAGAGACGAAAATACAAGAAAGGCGCACCAATGGACTCCATTTTCACTGTGGCGAGAGATACGGATCACGACATCGTTGTATGGATCATGCTCACCAGATACTGATCATTGAAGATGAAGACGGCCAGCTAGTAGAGCAGGAAGAGCCGAGAGGGGACGAAAACCTCCATCTGGATTAGTAAACTTATGGTTTTCACAACACCACCTTGAGGAGAAGGTGGTTCTTCTGGGACAGAGTAATGATGTGTTTTGCATTTAGGCTCATCATGGACATTTTTGTAATTTTCAGATTTTTTTGGGACTTTTTGTAATTTTCAGTATCATGGAATTTTTAGTAAAATCTGTAATTTCTGTATTTTTCCCCTTTATTAGAGCTAGGGCCAGGGGGTTTTGGGGATGCTTAATTATTGAGAGGAAATTTGTACTAAGCGTTCACGAACCTTAGTTTGAGAGATTTAGGCTTTCATCTCGAACAAGCTAGGAGAGCAGCATCCTCTCCCACTGTGGCCAAATTTATCCTTTATATTTCATTTTTTATTAATAAAAATCCATCCTTTTCCCCCAAATACCCTCTTTTCCCCTAAAAATCCCACTTTTTTCATAAAATCCCTTTTTATCATCAAAACCCTATTGAATCGCATCAAAATCTTATTAGCAGATATCCAAGTAGGCTCTATTCACTTTTGGAGCTAGGGCATATTCCTTATTCTAGGGTTGTCCTTTGGGAGAGAGTTTGCAAGCAACATGGAATTTTAGCCCCTTACGAAAAAAGAAAAAAAGTGGGAAACAAAAAGTAAATTTATAGAGGTGACCTCCATACCCTACCCATCTCTATGTGGTGACATAGTAACTCTATGAACTTAGTTCTGCACTTCCCACTCACTTTCTCTATGACATGGTATTTGTGAGTCTGTGACAGCTTTTCTACCATTCATAATACCTCAAGGGAGCATTTCTTATCTGAGTACTAATCCATCTGCCCATGCTTAACTAAGTTTTTACCCGAATTTCTCCCATAGAAGTGCTATTGCTATATATGATCAACTCTTGAGTGTAGATCTGTTGTATTCCATATATCTCATTATCAGGTATTTTGGTATAGGTATTTCACATGGGACTACTTATTTTTGATTCACTTTTGGGTAGTACGATGGGCAACAAGCTAAGAGAGTCAGTGGACCTCATAATAAAGGTCGAATGGATATGGAAGATCCAGATGAACGTGAAATAATACACATACTAGAAATATCATAGCTAACACATGCCCTGGGCTCCATTTGAACTACATAAAGAACAACCTTGACAAAGAGAACGGTGAAATATGTGGATGTCATGTTAAAGGTACAATATAACTGTAGACTCTTCTGTATCATCGATCAAGCCCACCAGACAATGACAAACATCAAATAAAGCAATTTGTGGACAACTCATCATAATCAATCAAGCTGAGCCTTCTTGCCATTGAACATGATCATTTACCAACAGATACATGTTCGTGGACAACTTTGAATGACGTTATATCCTTTCCTTCTCTGTCTCCTTTGTAACACAGATGCATGTTTATGTAAATTCTTTATACATTTTTTCTTCTTGTTGAGGTATGCACATATGCATATTACACCAAATTATGGCCTAAGTGTTTGACAGGCCTTGTAATTTCCAGGCACATATGTGAAGTGGAACAACTGATTGTAATTCCTGTTGTGCGCCGTGCGGAAGCAATCAGATCGCCGAAGTATCTAGTATAAAGAACAAATAGAGAGAGCAAACAAAAGATTTAGGTCGTCTTAACGACCAAGGAAACACTTCTCTTGATTTCAATTAGGAGATACAAAAGACATTCAACTACTCCTAAGAAATCCTCACAAATGGCTTTCTCAAAGATGGCTCTCAATGATCCTATGGAACTTCCAATAGGACCTCATACAACTTTCTTCAATGCTTCAGTAAAAGCTCAATTGGATTGACAATTTCTCGATACTAAATAACCAAAACTCTCCTCCTTTTATAGGCATGAAGGGAGAGGGGGTTGGTGCACAAAGGGGAGTTGGTTGGTGCACCAACCCCCCCTTTTGACAATCAAAAGAGGGGCAGCTGGAATTTCCAGCAGCCCATATTGAGTCAAATACCACAAATCTCCACCTTGGCGAGATATTCAGTCTATGTCACACAATCAACTGTCAATACTCCTCCTCGGTGAGAATCATCTCGTGTTCCCGTCATCTTGCCTCGAAAGGCTCATATGGCTTCACAGAGCCTTATTGCCCCCAGAAGGGGCCACCAAAGTCATCTCATATCATTAACATACAAGTCCAAGCCATACTCGAACTTGACTCCAATATCGACCTTCATAAGCTCGTCCGTCGAACAATCATTAGTGCCAAGTAGCTCCACCCAATCATTGGCTTCATCAGTCGTCGTTGATTTCATCCCATCACACCAATCTTTTCTTCGGCCACATAGGTCGCCATTGTGCTCCACCTCACCAAATAAGGTTGGAGACTCATCACACCTGACAAAGAAAGCAAACGAGACACTTCTTGCAGGTTGGCATCTTTCGTACCTTGGTCTTCAAATTTTGATGGAATTCATCCGATGTGCAAGTTGTGGGGACAAGATATCTCCACCATACTGACTTAAACCATCACCTCTATTAACACCACATCTTCGAAGATCATCCAATGACGTCGTCTTTGGTGCGTGTGAGCTTGAGTCGGTAGCTCGCTTATCTGGAACTCTCGTCGTCCTCATCATTACCGTACCATCCAAATAATAGAGGTTACCTTCACGTTTTCCCTTCATCAGGATCATTACTCCTCGTGTCACTTTCAAATCGCCGTCCTCCATAGTCACTTTGCAACCCTTGGCTTCAAGTGAACCAAGCGATATCAAATTGTACTTCACGTCGGGCACATAATGAACATCGCCTATGTGCCGTGTGACACCATCACTCATCTTTATAGAGGCCGTGTCAATGCCCGCCGTCGTGCATGCTCCATCGTCTCCAAGAAGGACTTTACGCTTACTACCTTTATGGAAAGTAATAAAGTATTCTCTGCGGGGTGTCATATGGAATGAGCAACACAAGTCGAGCACCCATCCCCCCTTCATCACCCCCTCCGTCGCACCAACACACATCCCCCTTCATCACCCCCTTCGTCGCACCAACTAGGACCCACTCATCCACCTCATCGCTTTTAACGATGTTGGCGGTAGCATCCTTCTTCTTGTTGGCCTTTGGGCACTCCCTCACCCAATGTCCTCTTTCCTTGCAAAAGACACATTGATCCCTCCCGATGTCTGTGCGCGGAGCTCTACTGTTGTCCCTCGTCTCGGATCTATGGTTCCCTTTGCAGACTCCACCTCTTTCATTGCTCCGACCTCTAACCACGGTAAGCGCTTCAGACCTTTGGCCCCTCATTTTATTATCATCCTTCTTTCTAAATTCATTGCTAGTAAGATGATGCGATCCGCTAGAGATTTGATGATAAAAATGGGATTTTTATTGGAATTTCAGATCTCACAATTAAAAGGGAACACTAATACAATAATCTACTCGCTAACTAATAACTAGAAGACGATTCTTAACCTAGGGGAAAAGCCGAAATCCTAATACAATTAATCTAAGGGATAAAATAAAATACTCTCTCAATTTTCGCATGACTTATAGGGCCGGCTCAACCCCTTTTAAATAGACAAACACCCCCTCATTGTTATTTTACCCATTTGCCCTTACTCCAATTTCCGGCCGCAACACTACTCCGCCCCGGAAAAACCACCTTGTCCTCAAGGTGGTGCGTAAAGGGTATGGTCAGCTACTCCAAGTGCAGGTGCTCCTGATCATCGTCCACGCCGGCTTCCAACATGATCACACTCTCTTCTCCCTCTTCTTCGTCATTCACTATCAGGATCTGAAGAGTACGATTCCCGCACCGGTGCCCAGGAGTAAACTTCTCGTCGCATTTGAAACACAGGCCCTTGGTCCGTTTGTCACGAATCTCTGCCTCGGTCATTCTTCGTGTGTGTCCCCCCGGTCGTAGATCCATTCCCTTCTCCTTGGTAACCACTGTACCGTCAGTGGATGTTGCCCCTCCTGCGGCCCCCTTTTGTCCCCCTCCAGGATCCGGACCTCGAAAGGTAGAGCCTCCCCACGTCCCCCGGGCTCTTCTCTCTGTCTCCTGATGATCCTCAACCTTCCTGGCCAGTGTCATCATCCCACGCAAACCAACGGGCTCGAACTGTCTCAGCCTCGACCGCACCGTGGGCTTCAGCCCCTTCATGAAACAGCCCTCCAGGGACTCCTCAGAGACTCCCCGAACTCGGTGGCAGAGCGACTCGAACTTCTTGATGTAATCACCCACGCTCCCCTCCTGCTTCAGCGAGTACAGTCTCTCGAACACGCCGCCAGCCGGACCTCCTCCAAACCGCTCTGTCAAGAGCGTCGTAAACTCAGCCCAGGTCTGAAAAGGCCGTTGCTGATCAGTCCAACGAAACCAGCCCAAAGCCTCTCCCTCCAGACAGACCCCTATCGCCCGTAGCCAATCCTCCCCTGGGACAGCGGACACCTCCAAGTATCTCTCCACCCGGTAAAGCCAGTCGTCTGGGTCGCCTCTCTCAAAAACAGGCACCTCCAGCTTCCTCAGACGCCTCTCGCCAGCGAATCCACCTCTCTCATGCGGCTGGAATCCTCCCCTGTGCTGGTATCACTGTCGCTTGTCTGGAACATAAGCCTCAGTCCGATCACGGTAGCCTCCCTCTGCTCCGTGCCCCTGCCAGTCTCCCTGATGGTGTCCAAACTCCGCCTGGTGGCCTCCTGGAGGATCCTGGTACGCTCTCCAATCTCCCGTCACTCCCCCAAAGGGTGGGGGGTGAGTCGACGGGCCTCCTGTGATCTGGTGGGGCCCTCCACCCTGCTGCAATCCTCCGCTGGGTCCCCCAAAAGGCTGAAAACCCCCAAATTGCGCTCCACGAACCTCGGGCGGGGCCCCCGGGGGTCGGGGAACCTGCGGAATCGCCTGTCAAGCGTCCTGGGGGGTCAGTGGGCCCCCCCAGGGGTCGGGCGGGCCTCGGATCCCCCCTCTGGGGTCGACCGAGGCCCCCCAGGCCGCCGCCTGGGCCGGCCCTGGAAGTGGGCCGGCGGGCCCCAGGCGGCGGCGGCAGGGTCGGCCGAGGCCGCCAGGGGGGCGGCAGGTGCGGCCGCCCCTCCCGAGGCCCTGGCGGCCTGCCGCCGCCCCCCAGGGGGTTCGTCGGCCCCCCAGAGGTACCTGGGGGGCCGGCGGCCACCCTGGGGTGTTCCAGTTGGCCGGAAATCCTCCTCCTTGGTTTGTGTCGTCGCGGCGCGGCGGCGGGAGGTCTTGGTGGGTCCCCCACGCGTTGTCTCCTTGGTCAAACCCTCCATCGTCGTCTAGATCCGGTTCATCTTCAAAAAAATTGTCTTTTTACCTTTTTCCTTCGCCAAAGGTGGCTCCTTTTTACTTGGATCCGCCTTTGGGATGAGATTAGCGGTCAACGCCGCTATGGCCTCCGTCAACTCCGATAGTTTCCCCTCCGTCATCTCCTTCATCTCTTTCATCTTGGCCTCCGTCTTCTCTTGATTTTCCTTCAGCTCCTTCCGGATCTCTGCGGCCATCTCCGCATCTTCTTTCCTTAGATCGATGAAACCCTTACTGATTTGGGCTTCAATCCGCTCAACCTTCCCTTCCAAGACTTCAATCCGCTCCGTTGCTCGCGTGTTCGCCATGGATCAACCGCTCTGATACCAATTGATGCGATCCGCTAGGGATTTGATGATAAAAATGGGATTTTTATTGGAATTTCAGATCTCACAATTAAAAGGGAACACTAATACAATAATCTACTCGCTAACTAATAACTAGAAGACGATTCTTAACCTAGGGGAAAAGCCGAAATCCTAATACAATTAATCTAAGGGATAAAATAAAATACTCTCTCAATTTTCGCATGACTTATAGGGCTGGCTCAACCCCCTTTAAATAGACAAACACCCCCTCATTGTTATTTTACCCATTTGCCCTTAATCCAATTTCCGGCCGCAACATAAGAGCGTTAGAAACTTCATTGAAGGTGATAGATTCTTTACCATATGTTAAGATCGAAACGATGTGCTCATAATCTTTATTCAGGGAGTTGAGGAGAATCATCGTCTTGTCCTCATTTTCCACCTTGACGTCGATGTTCCTCAAATCTGTGAGGAGTTTGTTGTAGTAGTCGATGTGTGCTTCAACTGAAACTCCTTCCTCCATCTTGAGGCCAAAGAGCTTCTTCTTTATGTGTAGGCGATTCTGGATGTTCTTCTTCATGTACTTCTCGCCAAGAGCATCCCATAACGCTTTCGCATTTGTCTCCTCCATGAAAGGATATTTCTTCTCTTTCGTCAAGTAGAGCCGAATCGTGCCACAAGCATTCCGGTTCATCATCCTCCATTCCGAGTCTGACATCGTAGTCGGCCTCTCATCTACTACTTGATCTTGACCAAGTTGGTTCAAGATGTCAAGTACCTCGCATCTCCACATGCCGAAGTTGATACGCCCATCGAACTTCTCAATTTCGAACTTCGTACTGGATACGATAGTTCGCATTGTTGAAGATTGCGCCATTTGAGTAAAAAGGTTCTCGTCGTCATTTTTGCTCATCTTCTTTGTCTAGATATTCGTCGTCAAAGCTCTGATACCAATTGTTGTGTGCCGTGCGGAAGCAATCAGATCGCCGAAGTATCTAGCACGAAGAACAAATAGAGAGAGCAAACAAAGATTTAGGTCGCTTTAACGAACAAGTAAACACTTCTTTTGATTTCAATTAGGAGATACAAAAGACACTCAACTACTCCTAAGAAATCCTCACAAATGGCTCTCTCAAAGATGGCTCTCAATGATCCTATGGAACTTCCAATAGGACCTCATACAACGTTCCCCAATGCTTCAGTATAAGCTCAATTGAATTGACAATTTCTCGATGCTAAATAACCAAAACCCTCCTCCTTTTATAGGCATGAAGGGGGAGGGGGTTGGTGCACCAACCCCCCTTTTTTGACAATCAAAAGAGGGTCTGCTGGAATATCCAGCAGCCCATATTGAGCCAAATACCACAATTCCTTACAAAGGAAGATGCACAGTTATTAGGCATTAGTAATGTTGAACTATCTTGCTATAGCCAGTGAGTACTTACAGGTCATGTAATCCGTTTTGTTCACAAAGTGGTCTATCGGTGGAAAAAATTGGTCAACAATAACAATTCATTATAAGCACATTATGACACCCTCCTGCCTCATGATTAAATCACATATTGGATAGTTATAATTCGCATGCTCAAGTTTCTCTGACAAGTGGACAAGAGATCTATTATTTTTTCTGCCACAGCATCCCAAGCAGAGGCATGTATTAAGTTGCTTGACACTTGTACACTAGCTAAAACAACCATACATACTCAAATAACAACACCAGCTATATCTACTTAAGATTTTCAGAATCATCGCTATACTTTAACATAATTTATATTTGAAGATGAAATAGAAAGTTGCAAAGTTCTATGCACATGCATCATATGAAGACAGAAAGCCCCAAATTGAGTAGCTTGAAACTCATTACACAATTACAATCTTCAGACAAAAGCCAGGTATACGAACATATGTCCTCCACCAACACAATCAACTCAATGGAAAATGGGGTGGATGAGGTAATGGCATGATTAAAATAATCTCTATAGAAATTGTCTTGAAAAATGTGTCCACTGGTAAAATAATTTACAGAACGAGGTTTTATTCACATCACATTGGACACATACCTAACAAGCAATATTATATATAATATTTCTTTGCGTTGTGGAGCAAAATAATGTTGATAATTAAATCTAAGTGCATTGTAGGGAAGAACATATATAACAAAAATGTTTAGAAGTCCAATGATTAAGCACATAAGATCTTTATTATTATAAATAGTTACTTCAGAATAATTTTCACATGTTTATAAGATTAAAATCGATTAAGGAGCCAGGAGCATAATAGATGAGTGTACATCATCTTTGAACTGTGCAGAAGAAAAGGGGCATATTTTACAATAAATGGTATAATGGGACATCGATTAAGATCTGTGTCTAACCATATGCTGGTGGATTGGCGATTATAGCATCAACCTTGAAAGGAATTCCAGAGTCAATGTCTGGGTTCTTGCAAGCACCAAGTAAAGAAAATATGATTTCCTTAATTTGCTTTCTCTGAACAGAAATTTCTGAAGGCGCTGAAGGTAAGAACCCTTTATTTTTTACCATATCTGTGCAGAAGCAACCCCATCGTTATCAAATAGGAATTATACAAATCTTATTACTTATAATATTACACTAAATATGAAAGATATGTGCATGATCATCATACATTCTGCAAGAACTTTTGGGTCTCCTCCCAGAGGGTAAAACTCCAGACCAGCAGCCAATACAAACTCCTTAAAATTTCCATGAGTTGCTAATCTAACACGATGCCCAAAATCCTGAAGTAAGACATAAATTACAACATTAATGATGCAATGATATTCTCTATATTTCCCTCTCAGAAGAAAAAAGAAATCCTCTAGACTAAAATCAAAATTGCAAGGGAATATTTATATTAAATAAGCAAAAGTCATTTTTGAGGCATAAATGAACTCCTTACCTCAACAAAAAGAATAAATACAACACCGCAATTTTGTCTCAACCGCAAGCAATACCAATCCATGTATGAAATAAAAATTGAACAAAGCATGTGGATACTTTGGCTACTTAGACCAATGATGGATCTGGAATTTTGGCACATCGGGAGTGTTTTCGTAATTTTCAGGGTTTTAGTGGTCTTTGTGTAATTTGGTTATTTTAGGTTTATTATTTATATGGGTGTAGGGGGTTAAGGATTGGGATGCTTGATTGTGAAGAGAAGAAACTTGCGAGGTCGAAATTTTCCTTATTTATTGGAGAGTGCGGTCATCCTTTATAATTGGCGACTTGGGAGATAGCATTCCTCTTGAAAGAACTCATCCCATTAATTGTATCCCCCCTTTATTTTCAGATTATCATCAATAAAATTCCCTTTTTTCCAATTCTTCTCATCAACCCCTAAAAATCCCACCTTTCTATCTAAACACTAACTTTCTACATCAAAAACATATAAAAATCCTATCAAGTGGCATCAGAGCAATGATCTTGACATCCATGACGACAACGCAAAAGGATGTTGATTAGGAGGAAGTGCACGCGACATTGGAGGAGATGAAGCAAAACCATGTGGAGATGTAACGCAGAATTCAACAGTTCTTGCAACAAATAACGGCATGGTCAAGGGCGACAACAACTTAGATCCGGAGCCAAAGATTGTGCCTTTAGACGAGGACAATAAAAAAATCATCTTTTTGATAAGGATGTCCCTTAAAAAGATGCTCTGGCTTCAGATTTGAACAACGATGATGACTCCTATACAGATCAGGACGAAAAGAGTTATGAAGAAGCCGAAGATGACACCACAAGTGGGGACCCCAACCACCCTTACCAGCGGTCCCGTGCCTTGATGCAGGGCACCGTCGTGCCCCAGCAGGGCGATGCATCTCCCCTACAGTGCCCGCAGGACCGCATGACGTATTCGTTGTCCTACAGAGACTGCATGCCTGTCTGCGGCCCTTTTGGGACTGACATGGCCCGACGATGCTCGTCGGGGCCCGCCATGGCTCATCAACACTTTTATGGGGCCCATGGCCTATGATTTTCAGTTAGACGACCTTCCGAGTATCAGTGTATCTATTTTGGGTGTGGAGGATCTTTCGATGAGCTTGACGACTACAATGGCGTCCATCTAGACATCGTTAAGGACTGTGGAGACCAATCATAACCTTTTGACTCAGGAGGAGACGAACACCATCAGTTAGAGAGGATAAACATGTTAGTGGTTTTGTCCTAGGCCAAATATTTGGACCTTTATGTTATGTCATTTTCATTAATAAAATGTTTCTCTTCTTGTTATTATTATATTGCTTGCATGTTTCTTTATAATTATATTTGAATAGCTTTTTTTTGTTATTCTAAGCATCCCTAGTTATTCGTCGTTAAAGGTTTAATAATGAATTACGACTAGTATGGGTTTGGTTGGTAATTATGAGATAATTATATGTATGGTGATACAAATCAAACTTATAGGTACTTGTTGGAGAACATGTATTGGATAGACTCGCTATGAGATCATTACATGGATTAGTGTCATAAATGATCTCATAATAGTTATGTCATAGAATCCTTAGACCTGAGATCATTACAGATTCCTACATAAGAAACATCATGTTTTGACATAACCAAACGTTATCTTTAATCAGATAATCATAAAGGTTATGGTTGAACATGATGTGAATTATGCAGAGGAAAGTGAATGAACAAGATGGAATTTGTCCCTCTCTTATGAGAGAGATATCTAATGGGCCCCTCGATAAGTAGGACTGCGAAATGCATGGCCGTGCTCAAATGAATGTCATTTGATTTTATCAGTCTACTTAGAAAGCGAGAAATTAAATGTTTGAACAATATAAGTATGACACTGTCCATGACTTATGTTCAAATAAGATATCGTGTGACAAAAGGATTATGACATGTTATATTGGTTAGGTTAATATCGGACTAACGATATTCATATTAATTGGGTAGTCATAATGTCTTGCTAGAGACCAATTATGACTTGTGGGCTTCTAATAAAGATTAGGCCCACTGCCAATTTAATATGAACATATTGGGTCGCACACAAAGAACGAAATGGATAGGATAGGATTTAAACATGATTTCAAATATGATTTGAAATTCGTAATAAGGTGAAATATCTTAACCGTCAGATATCGTATCTCGTTAAGATATTATCCCTAAGATATCGGCGCTTAACTGAAATACGTTAATGAGTTAACGTGGGATTCTTATCCCTAAGATAGCGTCGCGTAACTGAATGTTGTTAAGGGGTTAACGTAGGATTCTATATAAGATATAGAATCACGATTTTTAGTTTTACGTTTTTCAATCTATCTCCTCCGTTTTTTGAGAAAAACAAATAGCGAGAGAAACCCTAGTTGAGGAGAAAGAACTAGCACCCTCGCAATTCTTATTCGTGACGTTCGCATGTGGATACCGATTGAGGGTGGTCGTTCGTAGAGCAGCACCTATAGTCCCACAGATTCAGATCGTCGCAGCACCTATAGTCCGACAGATTCAGATCGTCAGAAAGGTTAGTAATCTATTCGAATTAATTAGAATCGCATGGATCTTGGTAGGTTTCTATTTTCCGCTGCGTATAAATTAGTTGTACTATGATAGAAAACCTAACAAAACACACCCATATCATGCACTGCCTTGAGAACAATGTGATTTTTTTCGTGGACAAAGTAGCGATGGATTTGGAATTTTGACCCATCGGGAACGTTTTTATAAATTTCAGATTTTTAGATTCTTTTTGTAATTTGGTTATTTTCAGTTTATTATTTATATATTGGTTAGGGGATAGGGGATTCAGATGCTTGATTGTGGAAAGAAGAAACTTGTGAGGTTGAGAATTCTTGTGTTTATTGGACAATGCGATCGTCCATTATAATTGGCGACTTGGAAGAGAAAGTTTCTCTCGAAAGAACTCACTCCATCAATTGTATCCTCCTTTATTTTCAGATTATCATCAATAAAATTCACTTATTTTCCCCAATTCTTCTCATCAAAATCATAAAAATCCTACATTTCTTATAACAAAATCTCACCTTTCTACCTAAACCCTAACTTTCTACATCAAAAACATATAAAAATCTATCAACCATATAAGCGCTTAGAGGATATTGAATAAAAATGTCTACTATCATTTAAGATACTGTACTCACTTGTCAATCGACTTGTAGCTGACTTCATGGAACGGAAAAGGACATCTTTTTCAAAGCGCACATGGTGAGATACATGCTTTATTTTCCTTCCCTTTTCCATTGCATGTGCCTGTGCATGGGTGTGTGCACATTATTTCGTGTGCATGTGCATGCATGCGTATATGTTGGAGGGAGGGGCTGTTTGAATGTTTGAGGGGTTATCATATTCATAAAGAAAATAAAATGAATAAATATATAAGAGAAGCATGGCAATTCAAAATCCGTTAGGAAAAAATGCGCTTAGAGCATTCTAGTTATAGAAGCACACGCATTTAAGATGAGAATTTGGTAATAATTTTAAAATTACTCTGCAAATAATATACTAACCTGCAAGTGTTTACCAATAGCAACAAACGGTTGCACATCTCCTCTTGTACCCACTATCAAAATAACTATTTGCAAAGGAGGTATAAGCTGAATGTCAGATGAGCCAAGTGGTTCCTCGTTAACTGATTGAACAAGAAGATCCGGAGACCTTATGTCTGGCGCTGCAGCTTCAACATCGCTCGGAACTTCAACCACTACCGATCCATCATCTTTCACGGTCGCTATTCGATTCAGCATTTTACGCTGCAAAGTTACAGTTAATCACCAAATGCAACAAAGAAGAATTTTGTATGATGTAACATAAATGTATAGCTTCCAGCTAAATTAGTTGATAAAGACTTTGACGCAGGGATATTGCAGGCTCATGTATACATAGAATCAGGAAGCCAAGCAAGGGATACACCACATATCCGACCGAAAGTTAGCACATAAATAGAAATGTTATATTAAGGTGATAGCAACGTAAATAGTGAGATGATGTGAACCAATTGCAAATAATTGTCAAACAGCAAGGCCTTAGTTTAACCCGATATGATTTCTGGTTTAATCAAACATAGAATATCAACTATTTCATTTGGATTATGAGTTTGACAAGGAAACTGCTTGATGAGGCTTTTCACTTAGAGTGTGGAAAATGAAATTACCGTATGAGTGAAGAAAAGAAATTTGATATAAGCTTGGTGCGACAATCTACTTCTCCATAAGGGACTAACCACAATAGAATGCAATCAGTGGTGAATTTTTGATGTGTCTAGAATGATGACCATGTCAGAACATAAATAGGTCCGCCATAAGATTGATAATAATTTACATGCATGAGCTCCAAATTGGTAGATGTGCTAGCAATGGATGATGACGACGACCATTTCATGTTTATGAATCCTTTACTGTCTCATTTGGCCATGCTATTGTTTTTCATTTCATTGATGGATTTAAATCATGAGATTCCATCTTTTATATTTATCTCTCATAAAATCTGAATTCTCATTTCTGTCAGACCTCTGATATTTGCCTTGTCGTTTTCCGTTATTTATTTTATTTTCATTGCACATGTTACTGCACCATTGTTGCTCATTTCCACAAGAGATTAAGTACAAAGATCACGATATTCAGTCGTATATTGTCTCTCACAAAATCTGCATTCTTCTTTTAGTCATTCTGTCCATTTCCATTTCTTTTTCTCTTTTTTTATTTATTATCATAGCATCATTTCTCACTAACCGTTGCATTTTCGTCTCTTTATTTCTACATTGATATCCATATTCCAGTTGTTGCGTGTTTTCTAAGCTGGGTAAAAATAGTTAGCAGAGCCTAACTGGCAAGTATTCCAACATTGGCTTATGTTCGACCTCACACAGTAGCAAGAAGACCATGTTCCCAGTTTTTGACAGCAAATTTATAATCTTTTACATCCTCTCTTTCATAACGGCAACTAACAAAGTCTATGGGTGTGCATGTGGGGCGGAGGTGATGAAGAATGGGTCGAAACCCTAAATAATTGATATGAAAACTTTGATATATAACATATTCTGCATATGTCATCATTTGAAATTATTTATATTCTTTAATGTTAAGGCCCCTCATATGCCACTTTCAAAGGTGCAGTTCTACCATAAACTCAGAGGAATCCAACAATACTCTCGGACTGCGAGACGGTAAATTAAAGTCAAATTCCTCACAATGAAAAAACATATGTAAGACCATGTTCTCATAAAATAAAACACAGATTTAACAACATATGTTCTGATATCAAAAAATATAAACCTGCTTTTTAACGGAAACTTTAGCATCATACAAGTGCACCGTCAGATCAGCAAGAACCTTGCTCCTCTCAGTAGCCGACCTCCCCAACTTGAGCCTGCCAGTGCCAGCCGATGCATCTAATCTTTCAGCGATTCTTGAACATCCAGGAACAGTGCTTGCTCTTGCTAAATTCCTCTTCCAAATATCTAATTGCAAAATCAAAAAAAATTTAAAAAATGCTACTACTGCTACTAATGACAATGGCAGAAACCAGAACGTCCAAATATACCAAATCCACGCAAATTTGACAATGCTATGGAACATTTATGCAACAAAACATATCCCAACTTTTGAGAAAGATGATCTTATCGATCTTTGGTGAAATTGCATGGCAGACTTCTGTAATATATACTAACAAGGAAATTTTAACAAGATTATTCTGCATTTGGTCTTAGATCTCGCAACTGGAAGTCTCTTTTCAAGCACTCACAGATTATTAACAATTTCATACCCAACTCATCAAAGTAAGACCCATTCTAGCACAATACATTGAGGCAATGTAAATCTAGAAGCTAAAAAGAAACCCTAGATTGAGCAATCAATAAAAATTTAACCCAATAATGAATAGATAAAATCGATATAGAAGCTCACCAGTAGACGATTCTGAGCAGCACGCCTCATCGGCTGTTTCCTCCGTCTCGCCGCTCTTTTCCGCCATGGCCGATTCCTCCACGAGAGCGCGCGAGCGAGATTTAGGAATGTGAGAAAGAGCAACCAATGGTCTCAATGAACCAAAGAGAAGAAAACGGTTAAGCTTGAGGTCGCGTTACTCGCCGGTGAGAGTACACCAATCAGCCGGATCGTCGGTAAGACGGTGTGGGCACCACGAAACCTCGGTCACACGTACTATTTATAGCGATCGACCGTTGGTCCGTTGGTCCTGGCAGTGACGGGACCCGCATTTGTTTATGTGTACTAACAGATTTTTATTAAGGGCGTGTTCCACATGGGATTCTTTTGTTGATTTGGGGGCGAGAAAGTGCAAATTTTGCAGTGTAGAAGGTCTTGTCGGTTTTTATTTGGGGATTCCTTTCTCATTTTCTTTTGTGTGTTTCTATGGGCCGCTGCTTTTATCCGATGCTTTTCTCCCCACCGGTGACTTCTCTCTCCTAGCTGGCAACCCCAGCTTCCCCAGCTGAAATCCCCGGATTTCACGGCGATTTCGCCATTTCTCTGCGATTATTGGGCCCTACCAGCTGTGCTCACCCCTCCTCTCTCCTTCTTCCCGCGGGTTTCAGTTGGGTTCGGAAAAAACCCTAGGCCAGGCTGCGGGTTTGTGCTGATTCGGGTGCTCTATCGGTTTCTTTGGTCGGAGTTGAAGGAGGTGTGCCGAGCTTGGTCGGATCTCAGTGCCGGCAAAGCTACCAGCAGAACCCTAACTCCGATTTGTTTCCCAAGTTCTCGCTGGAGTCAGAGCTACCTCGTGTGTGCCTCGATTGACTGCGAGGGACTGGAATCTGAGGCGATCGACAAGATCGGTGAGCTTTACCATATTATTTCTGCGATATTAGCGACGAGGTATATTTTCTTCATCTCTAATTTAATTTTTGATGAAATTTGCTGCTGCAATGTGTTCCTATATGCGATGATCTTTGCTGCCTTGGTGTTACTGCGTTGCTACTTTGCTGTCGTGGTGTGCATACGGCTAGGGTTTCAAATTTGGGTGATTTATGGCATATGCGGATATTATTGTGAAATTGGTAATGCTGGTTGCAAGAATTCTTCGTATGATGATTTATTTGTATGATGAATGTAAAAAATTGTGCATTCTAAAAAAAGCCCAATAATGATAAAATAAAAGAGGAACGAATGAATGGATTTTTGATGGAATGGGTTTGTGATGACATTCGCACACGGTGGATGGCTTGCTAAGATTGTTCCCTTGAAGCCCCATTTTGATTTTTACAATGTCGGATCCCCATGTCAGCTGAAAGTTTATGATTTTATTTGTGTTAAATCAAAAATATGTAATTTTAAATTTTCATTGAATTTTTGTGTTTTTTTGGAGTTCATTGAGGATAATTGTATCAGATTTTTATGGCATGTCTCCCTGTTGCAGTTTGAGTTTTTGTTGTTGTTATGTTTGGCTACTTGTATAATTTTTTGGGGCATGGCTCCTTCAGTCTGTTGTTGCTGTTTTGGGATGGGAAGGTCATGTATACTTGAATCAGATTTTTGGGGCATGGCTCCTTGTTACAGTTTGTCATTTTTTGGTTATCATTTTTGGTGCATTGTATCAGATTTTTGGGGCATGGCTCCTTGTTGCGGGTTGGATTTATGGGGTGTTATTTATGGCTACAGTGCAAATTTTGAACTTTCTCGGACCAAATCAACAAAAGACACCACAATGGAACAGGCCTTTAGTTTTTGGGGCATGGATCCTTGTTGCAGTATGGGTTTAAGTGGTTTTATTTTTGGCTCATTGTAGCGTACTTTTGGGGAAATACAAAAATTTTGGTTTATGGGTCATGGCTCCTTGTTGCAGTTTTGTTTTATGGAGTGTTATTTTTGGGGTATGGATCCTTGGTGCAGTATGGGTTTATGTGGTTTTCTTTTTGGGTCAGTGTAGCATATTTTGATCCTAATACAAAAAAAATTTGATCCTTGTTTTTTGTGATTTTTTGTGGATATTTTTTGGTGCATTGTATCAGATTTATGGGGCATGGCTCCTTGTTGCATGTTTGGTTTATGAGGTGTTATTTATGGGGTATTGATCCTTGTTGCAGTATGGGTTTATGTGGTTTTCTTTTTGGCTCGTTGTAGCATATTTTGATCCTACTACAAAAAAATTTTGATCCTTGGTTTTTGTGTTTTTTTGGTGATATTATTGGGGGCATTGTATCAGATTTTTGGGGCATGGCTCCTTATTGCAGTTTTGGTTTATGTGGTGTTATTTTGGGGGTATGGATCCTTAGTGCAATATTGGTATCTGTGGTTTTCTTTTTGGCACATTATAGCATTTTTTTATCCTAATACAATTTAAATTTTATTTGTAAGTATTAAAAATGTTTAATTACTTCAAACGCTTGAGTCGGCTTTTAATACGATGTTTGCATTTAAATTGATTTATAGATGGGGTATTTATGGGGTGAAATTGCACGAGCAACGGCAAAGCAACCGCGTGTGTGATTATGATTACACATTATATCTGAGGGCTACTGATTTGGATATGCACAATTTTATCTGAAATGTGTTATTTATATGTATTATGTTATGTATATAATTAACATTAAATATATGTGTTATTCAATTAAGGGTGACATGGATACACAAGGAGACCATTCGGCTTGTGAGTTATGTACCGCTGCAGCGGCTGCAATAACGTTTGTCGCAGTAGCCTTACAACTTGACAATAATGATAGGGCCGAACATATACCAAGAGAGCCCTAAGCTATGCGAGATCTGCATAGAAAATCCCACATGCAGAGAATTCTGTGGGGGTCTGAAAGTAGCTGTTTGGACTACTTACGGATGCGAAGACATGCTTTCATGAATCTTGCAACAATAATACGTCAGCGTGATCTTCTTAATGACACTATACAGGTATCCATCGAGGAGCAGTTGGCCATGTTCCTGCATATTGTAGGGCATAAGTCAAAGAATAGAGTCATGCAAGTGGATTTTATTAGGTGAGGGGGGACAGTGAGCCGGTATTTTAACAAAGTTATGGGGGCAGTGTGTGCAATTCGGGATATGTACATGAAGCAAGCTACTAATGAGACGCCATCAGAGATAGTCAATAATCCCAATTGGTTCCCATTTTTTAAGGTATTTGTGATTATCTGTATATGTGTCAGTCTAATAAGTATCGTCGTGTTGATTGAAAATTAGGCTAATTGATTACGTTGTAGGACTGCATTGGTCTCATTGATGGGACTCACATAAATGCCATGCTACCAGCCAGTCTCGTATCCCGCTTTAGAGGTCGTAAAGGGGTTACGCAAAATGTGCTAGCAGCTGTTATTCCAAATAAAAGATTCACATACGTATTGGCCGGGTGGGAAGGATCTGCAAATGATTTTACGGGCCTGAAAGATGCATTGTCTAAACCACCCCCCTGGGGCTGCGAGTGTATGAAGGTAATAGGCATAAATTTACATTTACATAAGAAATACTTCTCTCAGAGATCGTTGGCTCATAAACTGGGTTTATTTTTCGAATGTAGGTAAATATTACCTTTGCGATGCTGGGTATACTACAATGCCAGGGTTCATATCTCCAAACCGGGGCGTTAGATACCATTTGAAGGACCATACTGATCGGGTTCCTAGAAACCGACGAGAGCTATTCAACCTACGCCATTCTATCTTACGATCAAAGATCGAGTTGACATTTGGTATCCTAAAGAACAAGTTTAAAATAATGACAGCCAAGCCTCACTACTCATTCAAAAGTCAGGTCGAAATCGTACTAGCTTGTAGTGTTTTGCATAAGTACATCCAAATAGAAGATCTGCATGACCCCCATCTAACTGAAGATGGAGATGAGGTTGAGGAGGCTGTAGATGGTATCGATGACCATGATGATGATGTTATGGATCTATCCCAACAGGTGACCGTTCGTGAACAAACCGAACAACGTGATCAATGGAAAATACGTAGAAAGCAGATAGCTTGGGATATATGGGTGGACTTCTGTAATAAAATAATAACTGGAACACAATAGAGCATGGGCTATGAGGGGGTCAGCGTATAAATTGCCTCCTATGTCTGAACATTTTATTCTTGTATCAGACATATTGCATTATTTTTGCTTTGTTGCTTGTGCCAAATTTTTTCATGCCTTTGTTTTTCCACTATTTGCTTTACACTTATGCAATTTTATAATCGAATGCAGTATAGGTTCATGTTCTATGATGGTTGTATGTTTATAGCCACAACGTTGCATATTCAATTTAATTTGATTGATGTTGTAGGGATGGAAGGCTGGTCAAACTCTGGTCAGGGGGTGAACCATACCGGGATGGGAGTGATCCCATGCTCCACAGCTATGATAATGTATATGGGTCCCAATGGGTAGAAGCTGACAGAAGGGTTGATCCCATTGTCAACCAACCAATGCCCATGAGGATGCCAACGATGCCATATCACATGCATGGCTTCCAATTAGGTGGGCATGTGTACCAATCAGGTGGGCATGGCATGGGATATCCCCAATATCCAAATTTCAACATTCCTATGCACATGCCAATGCAGATGCCATCGCCGCCTAGAATGTGGTTTATGAACATGCTGCAAGGGGGAGAGCCACCCTCTAACAGAAGCCCATCTTCCCTAAGTGCATTCGCTATGTCTACGCTACTAAGTGGCAATGAACGAACACCCGGCAGTGACTCTTATAGGAAGTCGAGCCGGCGTAGCGAAGATGCTGACGGGTCTGTTTCAAGCCCACGGAAGAAGACTAAGCAGCCTTCATCTTCTACACAACAGAACAAACTTTGGATGAATGCTTACAATGAAATCCTCATTTCATTCCTAGCTGAGCTTGCACGTCAGGGGTATAAAACCGATAAGACTTTTAAAAATACAACCTTCAATGCCGCTGCAGCCGAAATAAATAACATCCATGGGAATTCATTCACAAGTGTTAATGTGAAGAATCACATGAAATCATTGAGGAGACGTCTCAAAGACTTAAAGGAGTGCATGGAGCTTAGCGGAGCTGGATGGGATGAGGAGAGTAAGGTCATTGAGCTTGATCCCGAACGTATGCTATGTGGGCGACGGTAATTACTTCTACCTTATAGATATGCTATGTGATACTACATTAAATATATCATTGCATACCCTTTATTATATTTGATATTCTAATCGTTCAGGCTAACCATCGACTGCGGGCTTATGCGAACCATCCACTTCCATGGTATGACGATCGTGTTATCATCATTGGTGATGACGCTACTAAGGGGGATTTAGCAATGGGTATTTTTGAAAAGTTTGGTGGAGAGAATCATGAAGGCGAAGGTGAAGGCGAAGGAGAGCCCATAAGTCAAGAGCCGATACATATAGATCCGCCACCACATAATGTCCCGGAAGAAATTCCCACCCAAGCTTCGAACGGTCCTGTTAATCAGGGAGGGCCAAGGCCAAGCCATGCAAACACTCCTGCGATGGGTAAAAAGAAACAACGAAGACGGGGCATGCAGCAAGATCCCGACATCATGCGGAAAATATTAGAAAATATGAAAGAGGTCGTGGATGCTATAAGGTCTGCACACTCTCATTGGACTGCACCACTTGCCCATCTAGTCTACGAGTTTACTGAGTATACGTCGGGTATATTGTTTAAGGTCTTTAAGGCCCTACGCAAGGATGAGATGGAGGCACGAAGCTTTTTGGCTTTGCCTCAATCGGCTAGGAAAATGATGATTGAAGAGATAGTAGCGGGGTTGGATTTGGACTAGTAGTAGAGCAGGATGGGAGGTGAAGATGTTTGTGAGGTGAAGATGTCATGTTGGGGGAGATATAGTCGCGAGGTTGGATTTGGGTTCAGTTTGTGTTTATGGGGGGTTTTGGTGCATTGCTCATTGTATCGGTTTTTGGTGCATTGCTACTTGTTTCAGTATGTGTTTATGGGGAGTTTTGGGGTATGGCTCAATGTATCAGTTTTTGTGGCATGTCTCCATGTTGCAGTTTGTGTTTTTGTGGTGTTTTTGTTTGATCATTGTTTCAGAATTTTGGGGCATGGCTCTGTAAGTGTTTATGGGGTGTTATATTTGGATCATTGTTTCAGCTTTTTGGGGCATGTCTCCATGGTGCAGTTTGTGTTTATGGGGTGTTAATTTTGGATCATTGTTTCAGATTTTTGGGGCATGGCTCCATGGTGCAGTTTGTGTTTATGGGGTGTTATATTTGGATCATTGTTTCAGATTTTTGGGGCATTGCTCCATGGTGCAGTTTGTATTTAAGGGATGTTAATTTTGGATCATTGTTTCAGATTTTTGGGGCATTGCTCCATGTTGCTGTAAGTGTTTATGGGGTGTTATATTTGGATCATTGTTTCAGATTTTTGTGTCATGGCTCCATGGTGCAGTTTGTGTTTATGGGGTGTTAATTTTGGATCATTGTTTCAGATTTTTGGGGCATTGCTCCATGTTGCAGTTTGTGTTTAGGGGGTTTTATATTTGGATCATTGTTTCAGATATTTATGGCATGGCTCCATGGTGTAGTTTGTGTTTAAGGGGTGTTAATTTTGGATCATTGTTTCAGATTTTTAGGGCATGGCTCCATGTTGCAGTTTGTGTATATGGGGTGTCATATTTGGATCATTATTTCATATTTTTGGGGCATGGCTCCATATTGAAGTTTGTGCATATGGGGTGTTAATTTTGGATCATTGTTTTAGATTTTTGGGGCATGGCTCCATGGTGCAGTTTGTGTTTAAGGGGTGTTAATTTTGGATCATTGTGTCAGATTTTTGGGGCATGGCTCCATGTTAAAGTTTGTGTTTAATTGTGGGGTGTTAATTTTGGATCATTGTTTCAGATTTTTGGGACATGGCTCCATGGTGCGTTTTGTGTTTAAGGGGTGTTAATTTTGGATCATTGTGTCAGATTTTTGGGGCATGACTCCATGTTACAGTTTGTGTTTATGGGGTGTTAATTTTGGATCATTGTTTCAGAATTTTGGGGCATGGCTCCATAGTGCAATTTGTGTTTAAGGGGTGTTAATTTTGGATCATTGTTTCAGATTTTTGGGGCATGGCTCCATGTTGCTGTAAGTGTTTATGGGGTGTTATTTCTGGCTCATTGTATCAGAATTTTGGGGCATGACTCCATGATGCAGTTTGTGTTTATGGGGTGTTATTTCTGGCTCATTGTATCAGATTTGTGGGGCATGTCTCCATGTTCCAGTTTGTGTTTATGGGGTGTTAATTTTGGCTAATTGGAACAAATTTTTGGAGCATGGCTACATGTTGATGTAAGTGTTTATGGGGTGTTATTTCTGGCCCAATGTCTCGGTTTTTTGGGGCATGTCTCCTTATATCAGATTTTTGGGGCCTGGATCCTTGTTGCAGTTGTGATATTTGTGGTGTTCTTTGTGGATAATTGTATCAGAATTTTGGGGCATGAATCCTTGTTGCAGTAGGTGTTTTTGGGTTGTTATGTTTGGCTGATTGTATCAGATTATTTGGCATGGCTCCTTGTTATGGTTTACCTATAGCCCAATGATGAAGACGATTATTTGATCCCTATGTCCTTGGTTATGCATAAATAGTTGGTATTGGGCTTGATGGTTCCATTACTCCCCAATGATGTATATTCGTGAGATACACTGAAAATCATATGAAATTATATGGACTATTTGGATCGGTATATGGATGGGAGAATGTTAAATGAGGGGGTGATATGTGATGGAGCAGCTGCCTATTACCAATCTTTTATCATGATAAAATTTAATTCTTCCTGAGGGCTTATGTATATGTTGCATACAACCAGCAATAAGGAGTCATGCCACAAAAATCTGATACAATTATCCAAAAATAACACCTCATAAACACATACTGCAACAATGAGCCATGCCCCAGAAACCAACTTACACCCGATGATGATGAACAATAAATAAGAAAATTGACCCTATGAAAAGAAGATATAGGGGTATTTGGCTGGAAGGTTCATTTATAATGAACAACCGCAATATACCTTTTGCTGTTCACGCTACAAAACATGTTTAGCGGAGGGCACAAGTCAAATAATTTTTATTTGACTTGGGTATGGACCAAGTTGGTATGGTGTAATTTTATTGTGTGGATTGTTTGGTTTTAGCAAATGATAATTTTTTTTCCAGTTTCTTTCTTGGTTTTTATGGATGTATCTGTTTCCTTTTTGGTTTCTTCATTTGTATGTATCAGTTTGAGGTGATGCTTCTTGATGCAATTCTGTATGTAGCCTTGAGACTTAAAATTGTTTTTTGTAATATTTATTTGTATATATGGTGCCTGTCTCCGTTGTTAATCTTTATTTCATGCAAGGTACACATGAGCACCGGGTCCAGCCAGTCTATTCAATCCAAACCGAGAGTTCCTACATGTTTTGAGTTGGATGCAGATGAAGCTGACAGTAGGTCTTGCCATTGTCGGATACGGGTTTCCACGAGGACATCATGGACCAGAAATAATCCTGGCCGTCGCTTTTGGAGCTGTCCAATGCGAGGTAATAATAAATGCAACTACTACGAATGGAAGGATTCATCTCACTCAGAGTGGTCCACATATATGATACTACAGTTGCTTGGTGAGCTTGCAAGAAGCCCGACACATGCATACTCTTCCACATCGATATCTGATAGGCGGCTTTTGGAGATTGAGGGCCGGTTGGCGTGGAAAATGGACACCATTCTCTCCGACTACAAAACCATTAAGTTGGTTTTGTATTCGATCATGGCTTGCTGATTTCTTTGTTAATGTTGTTTATTATCTCGATGCAAATGAAAAACTTCATTACTGTATGTTGGGATGTCAGATGATACTTATAATATGTATATTATATGTATTTTGAGTATGATGGCCTATTATGGTATGTGACATGGGTTTATGCTATCTGATATGCGCTCATTGACGTGCATTTAATATTTTAATATTTTTTGCTTCCAGTTCATTAAATTGTATTTTTATTTCTGTTGATTGCATTGCTTGTCGTTCTTGTGTTACTAGTTATTCGGCCATATTCAATTAAATATTCCTTTTTAAATTCGGTCTTTTAAAATTTAATGAAGTAAAATTGTATTTAAATTGCTTATTTAATAGTAATTTATTTAATATTTAATAGTTAGTTAGTTAATAATTAATTAACTTATGGGTTTCACAATTTTCTATTTCAAATGCGGTTGGGGGTAATCTCACCTCAAAACACCATAACCAACTTTCTCACTTTACTCATCCAACTTTTCCAATACCACTATAATCAAAGAAACATACTACTTTACTATGGGCTCCACAAACAAAACTCCACTCCACTTACCAACCCAAAGCAACGAAAAGAAACACACTACTCCTCTTCTCTCTCCTCAAAATTCCTCCTTGGATTTACTATTGCAAACAGTAAATCCCATCCCAAAAGAAACCCAATGGAACAGGCCCTAAGTACATTCCGCTTTTGAAGGCAAAGAAGGGTAAGATTTCAGAATATGACGTGTCACACTGTGATTGGATGCAAGTGGCTTCGGACTTTGTTATTTTCCCCCATCTGAAATATGCTAAGGGCATGTTTCTTTCGGTTGCTTTGCCGTGAGAAAGTGCCTTTTTAGCACTGTAGCCCGTCACTTCGGCTACAATTACGCGGATTCCTCTCCCACTTTCCTCTCGTGTGTTTCTTTGGGCGAAATATTTATCCACTGCTTTGCTCCCCTCCGACGACCTCTCTCTCATACGTGTATCCCCCAAATCCTCCCTCTGAAATCCGCGGATTTCACGGGGATTACACCCATTTCTCTCCGATTTAGGCCCCACCTATTCAGATCACCCCTCCTCTCTCCTTCTTTGCGCATGTTTCAGTTGGTTTGGGAAAACCCTATAGCTCCGTCGGGTTTCAGTTGTATTCGGTTGATGCCTTTGATTTCTTGGTCGGATCTGACGAGGGTGTGCCTAGCTTGGTCGGATCTCATAGCCGGCGAAGGTCAGAGCAAAACCATAGTTCCGATTTGGTCCCCACTGTCTCGCCGGAGTCGGAGCATCCTCATGTGTGCCTCGATTGACTGGGAGGGACGAGAATCGAAGGAGATCGTCAGGATCAGTGAGCTTTACCCTATTTTTCTGCGATATTATCGACGAGGTATAATTTCTTCAGCTCTCTTATAAATTTTGCTTTGATCTGATGCTGCCATGTGTTCCTCTATGCGTTGATCTTTGCTGCCAATTGTTATTGCCATGCTACCCTTGCTATCCTGGTGTGCATGCGGCTAGGGTTTCAAATTTCAAGGGTTTAGGCCCTATGTGGATATTATTATGTGAAGTTGGTATCGATGGGTTCATGAATTCTTTGTATGATGAATTTTTTGTATGATGAATGTAAAGAATTCTACATTCTTAAAAAAGCCCAATGATAAAAAAATGAGGAATGATGTAATGGATTTGATTACGTACGTACACGACGGATGGCTTGCTAGTTGGTTCCATTTAAGCCCCAATTTGATTTTTACATTGTTGGATCCACATTTCAACTGAAAGTTCATGATTTTATTTGTTTTAAATCAAGTATATTTAATGTTAACGAGCGGGACAACAACAATAAAGTCTGAACTGGTCGCTCCCGCACATTCGCTATTATAAGTTACCCCCAAAACCCCCAAGTGTCTGTGATGTTACTATATTTGTAACTTCGAGTCGTTTTCTATATTGTCACATTTTACAGTTAAGTATGCCACGTAGACCGGTCGATTCTTTTACGATACTGTGCAGTTTATCAAGCTTATCTAACTGTTCAAATGAAACACTTTAAAAACGAAGTGAATCTAATTTTAATATGCATTTATTATAGTTTTTAAAACCCATAGCTAGGGTACGATGAGTTACCGATACGAAGTGTCGTGAAAGGCAAGGTTCGATCAGCGGTAGCGATACCAGGGTCCACATGTGTTACGAGACAAGTTAGCTACACAACTTATAAGGACAACTTATATATTAATACATAGCTATCATTAACTTAAATTAATTTATAATAAAAATATAAAGCTAACTTTATATATATATATATATATATATATATATATATATATATATATATGTTGGAATTTCATAATTCCATATTTCTATTCCCATATGGTTTTGATATGACAAACACATTGTGTGCTACTAACTCTATCTATGCAGATACAAATACATGCTGAGTTCCACACATTCAGATATCTTCATGAATATTCAAACGGATATATCATAGTTCATGAAACTGGAAAGGCAAAGGCACCTACATCCACGACTTGGATATATAATCACTTGATAAGGATCCCCTGCAAAGAAGCTTCTCAGATTCAGATTCAGATGCAGTCTTATTTACGGCTTTTATGTAATCAATGTAAAATTTACTTTATTAGAGTTACAAAGCCTTGTGATACTATATCTTAGCCTCTTAGGTTCCCTTACTCAGAATTCTACACTTCCCAATTTCGAAAATTCGTACCCAGAAAATTGGCAGCCAAATTGGTCGACCAATTTTAAACCTTCGAATTTGACTATGGGATTTCTTGAGCAAACTCACTTGACCATGTAGACTCTGAAACTACCCTCCGATTACCAAAATTCCTTTTCTAAATTTTGGTCGACCAATTTTTGAAAATTGGTCGACCAATTTCAATTCTTACCGTTAGACGCTCAAAATTTCCAGAACGGTTTCTGACCGTTTTCTAAATTCTCTGGTTTCCTAATGTTATCCAATGTCTCAATTTTGGTCGACCAATCTCAAAACTAGCCGTTTGAAGCCCAAATTTTCAGGGACTGTTTATGACTGTTTTCCAACGTCATTTACACTCTCCAACCGTTCCTAAACACTATATATAGAGGGGTAAACCCTCTCTTTCACTTCACACACTTTCCTCTTCTTTATTTCTATCTTTGTTGAAATCAAGCCTCTGAATTTCTTAAGTTTTTGGCCATTAGTTGTTCTTTTCTTATTTGTAAGAAGAAATCATTAGTTTCTTTCTTCGTTTAAGAACGGAAGAACTTGGATTTCAACACTTTTGGGAAAGTTGTTCTTTTCTTATTTGTAAGAAGAAATCATTAGATTTCTCTCTTCATTTAAGAACGGAAAAACTTCAATTGTGTTTCACCATTATATATCTTGAAACATTGAAGTTCCTCTTTTAAACACCGTCCTTTTGAATTCATATTTCATATTCATTACAAGGCTATAAGGTGTTTATTTTCTTTTATTTCATTACAAAATTATTTGGATCTCTTGGGAAGAGATTGTGCAAAGTTTGGAACATTGGAGGTGTTGCCATTTTTGTAAAGTTGGTGCTTGCGAGGCAAGTGATTATAGTGGATTGAAAATCTTTACTAGGAGTAGAGTACTGAACTAGGATCAAGAGGATCCGAACCAGGATACATCTCTGTGTTTGCGATTGATTTATTTTCAATACTTGTTATTTCATTTCTGTGTCATCTTTGCAAATATCAGTAACGTTTTATTTGCAACAGTTTTTATTATATACACTATTCATCCCCCCCTCTAGTGTATTGATCCATACAGGCTGAAATAACAATATTAGCTTAAGCTAAAAAATTATTATTATATATAAAACTTATAACTTAAACTAACCATTAATATAACTTATTAATAACATTATAACTTACAAAAACAAACCTCATCTCTCACCTCTCTCTCTCTCACGATTTGTCTCTTCTTCTCTTCTTTCTTTCTTTTTTCCTTTGTTACAGGAGAGGGGAGACGAGTCAGGCGGCTAGGGGGCGTGGGGCGGTAGCCAAGCGAGCTCCGGGCTGAGGCACACGCGGGCGGCGGGTCTGTGGCGGCCAGCGCGCACGGGCGGTGGTGGGCAGCGGATCTGCGGAGGCTCGCGCTGCTAGGGCACGCGGTTCTGCAGGCATGGTGCGGATCTGAAGTGGCCAGGCAGCAGGGGAGATCAGTGGGGAAAGTGGAAGAATGGGAGAGGGGGAGAAAAATTGGAAAAATGGGGATGATTAGATCTAATTTGTCTCGGTTTTCCCTTTCAATTTCTGATTTCTGATTTCTTTTTTTGATTTGGGTGTTTGATTTTTTGGTTTGAAGGAGGCTTATGTGACTACCCGCTCTCGGGGGCCCGTTACTTATTTGATTTATTTGCAGGTCTGAAGTTAACCAGCGAAATCAAAATAGCCACGATGCAGAGATGTGCAAATACTCAAATAGTGTCCATTTATTTACTATCCATATTGTACAAAATGTTCCAATAAAGATACATGAAAGAAAAAAAGTACAACTGAAAGTATGCAACTCGGACGCTAAAATATGCAGCCTCTGCGACGAACTCTGTCTCTGCTAACTCATGAACATCTATCTCAACAGGTGTGGTGTCTGTGGTGCCACGAAGATGAAACCGTAGGTACGTTACAACAATTCTAGCAATAATAGTAAAAGCAGTGTACACGCATGGGAATGAAGCGACTAAGGAACTAACACGTGCGATAAGTAAAGGAACAACAGTCATATATGCAAGTGCGATAAGTAAAGTATGAGAGCAACAATGATGACATGGCATATATGACATGGTAATAAAGCAAGTAAGGTAGCAACAATAGTTAGATAAGTATGCATGTAGAGTAACAATAATAAGACAGACATGCAGAAAGGTAGTTGTGCAATAGTAACTAAACTACGTGACTTAAGTTGGAGAGTATAATATGTGACCATTGAGTTCATCTATTGCCTGGGTGCGCTTACCCAAACGAATGCCGAAACACAGGCAGCTAGACGGGATGCTGACACGGGCAGCATATTATATTTGCCAAAACACAGGCAGCTAGACGGGATGCCGAAACTCAGGCAGCTATACATGTAGATGAACTCCAGTCACTCCCACACTCTCTCAAACTATGAGTTACCCCGAACCCCGGTGATGTGCCATGTGTATCTATTACGGGATGTTCCACAAGATGTTCCACGAGATATTCCACCAGATATTCCGCAAGATATTCCATGAGATATTCCATAAGATAGTCCACAAGTTGTTCAACAAGATGTTCCACACATGATATTTCATATGATAATTCATTAGCATTCACCGAGTAATAAATGGCATGCAGCAGGTGATGTGTCTATGAGTAATCGGGTAACAAGTGTAAACAAAGTGTAGGCATAGTTTTCAAGTGATAAGCATCGAAACATGATAGACAAGAGTGAACGAGAGTTATAAGTTTACATGCAATGAAAGGTGTTGAAGAAACTCATTTGAAGGTAATCAATGATTGCTCTGAGACTATTTATAAGCATCCTACATTCATGTTTCTACACTGGCTTAACTTCTAAATTAGAATTAGAGTGACTTACATTATCGAGATCGTCGTAGTAAGACGAGGTTAGAGTTAGATCTTCCAAGGGAGTTGGTGTAAAAAATCGACACCTGCAAACACAAGAAACAATCGGTCACAGAACACACTATTTTCTATTTGTTTAACTGGATCGTTCTGATTTTATAATTGAGTGAAACGGTGCCAAAAAGCGTTCTAAATTTTTATATAAGCTAGATATGAGGAAAATAATTTTACTGAAGGAGGAAATATTTTTGTAAAAAGTCTGTGGTAACTTTATAATTTTTAAAAGCTCAAAATGTATTTAAAAACTATTTTTAATTAGTTATCGTAATTATCAATAATTTATTCTGGGTGAAATACTTATCAGAAAGTTTCAAGTGAGCTGTCAAAATGACCGTCTCGAAGAGTACTATAACATATAATTTTTTTTCACATATCAGTTTACGTGAAAATAACAAGTTACGGATTATTAAATGAAAACAATGTATTTAAGTTTTAGGCTTAAAAAATTATTCTGGAAAAACTACTCGTCTGATTGAGATGAAACTAACGCCATTAGGTCCAGAACATCATTTCTGATTTTCTGGAGCTGGCCTTTTGTTTTTTCGATTCTAATATTATTTACTGTTAATTTTAAACTATTAAACCTATATTATCTAATTATTAAAATACACAAATACGCATATTTATACGAAATACGTTTTAATAAATACGTTATTAAAACATACCCTTCGTTTTTACGTTAACAGCTGCATGGGGGCGGGGGTTCGTGCCCGTCGACTGAGGCGGCACGGCGACCGGCGGTCGACCCGAGCTGCAGGCTAAAGACAAGTCCAGCATTCGGTCTGTCAATTCCATGCTTCGAGCATGTGGTAGTGTTGTTTAGCACACAATTTACCCAAGTTGATGGTTGTGTGCTACAACCACCAAAGTTGAAAGTTGGCAAAGTAATCTGTAGTTGATTACGTTCCTATTAGATTAGGTTTCTAGTTCGGTTCAAGTTAAGTAGCCGTTCTGATGCTATAAGAGGTGTTCTTAAATTCGTACGAGTACACTAGCTAATTTTCTAAATCTAGAATTTGTCGTGACTTACAGATTTCGAGGTTGTCGTAGCAAGCTCGGACTAGATCTAAAGCTTCCACTGGAGTTGATGCGCAAGAACTGGTACCTGAAAACACAAGAATAATTGGTTAAAGAACACGAAATTTCCTATCTAAATAATTTGATCGTTTTGATTTTATAAACAAACGAAACGACGTCGAAAAGCGTTCTAAATTTTTATATAGGCTAGATATGAAGAAAATAATTTTACTACATGAGGAAATATTTATCAGAAGCTTCTGGTAATTTTTATAATTTATAAAAGCCCAAAATCAATTTAAAAACTAATTTTAATTAGGTAACGTGTTTATTCAACAATTTCTTCTGGGTGCAATACTAATCAGAAAGTTGCAAGTGAGCTGTCAAAATGACCGTCTCGAAGAGTACTAAAACATATAATTTTCTCACGTATCAGTTTACGTGAAAATAACAAGTTACGAATTTTTAAGTGGAAACATATTTAAAATTTAGGCTTAACATTTTATTGTGGAAAATCTACGTGTCTGATTGAGATGAAACCAGCGCCATTGGGTCCAGAACGTTATTTCTGACTTTTGGGACCTGGTCAAGTATTTTTTCGACCCTTATATTATTTATTATCATTTTTTTCTTAAAACCCATATTATATAATTACTAATACGTTTGAAATACGATTATACGTATACGTATATAAAATTAACGTATTAAAACAAACACACCTCTCTTCTCTTCGCATGCAGCTACGGGGGAGGGTGGCGTTCGTTCGACGGCGGCCGTAGCGGCGCGAAGCGGAGGAGTCGGAGTCGGCGTCGAGGGCGGAGTGTCACGCCCCATTCCCACAAATACCTTGTATGGCATTCCATACCATGGGAAAGGAATGATGGAGCCTGACAAGCCGCGGTATTACACCAAGCGTGAAAAGAAAGTAAACAATAAGCGGGCCATTGCGAATGCTGGGATCATACATCACATATATTTATACAAATAGAAAGCAACACATTCAGCCATCACAGAAAGTACATAACCACATATTTACATAACCAAGGAGAGAACCACACACCAGCATCAAGTACAAAGTGAAACTAACTCAAGTATACATGAGAAGTACTACAAGCCACCAACGTATATCACAGCTACAAAAGACAACTCGTCACCCCACTCGACCCAACTTACACTGCACGACACAACCCAAAAAGAGTGGTGTCTCCAAGTCAACTCACGTCTAAGGAATCTCCTGAGGGAGATTCTGCTCTGGTGTCCTCTGCTCAAGACCTGAAAAGTAAAATGAGCACGTCAAAACGTGCCTAGTAGGAAACTAACTAGGGTAGGGAAAATCATTTAGGGATTATGAGAGTAAAGGCAATATGAGTACAAGCAACCCAGGTGAAAAGTACAACACACAAATGTCTAACAACAACACATATAAAGTTTATTAGTTAGCATATGTTAGTGTTTCTTTGGAAGTTTGGGTATCACCTAAAGATAAGGGTCTGGACCTCACCCCAAATTTGGGGCGAATACAGCACACGACGAAGTTGACATGTGCACTGTACACCGGGCCTCTCAGCTCTCCCGTCCCTGGCAGGAGTGAGGCTCTCCACATAATAGCACAACCTCCGTATGTCCCCTCCACGCTCGGTAAAGGCGAGTGGGAATAAGTATCACATATCACATATCACTTTCCCCAACTTCTCAGTCCAGCCACTTATAGTTAAGTTATATCCAAACTTCTCCTGTCCCCATACTAGGATGTTCACCCGCCTTAGAGCGATCGAGACATCCCAGTTAAAAAATTATGTGTCACAATCTTCAATAATCATATGCAATTTCATAATGAAGTACATGGCACAACATTCTCGTAGCTATTTTCCCAAGTTTCTTCAATTTTCATTTGGGCATTTTAACGAACATATGGTAGTCGCCATGTAATTGAAACGTATCACACCACCAAATTTAGTAACAAATGTCATAACTAAAATTTCTTATAGGTATCAACATCATTCATGCATATTGGAATGGAAAATTAACATTACCACATAATTCCAACTTCATCCAAAACATTCAAGTATACTGAAATTGCAAGAACAGCTAAAAATTCAGCTTATTTAACCAATTTATCTTGTGATTTTGACAAAACTCACTGAATTAAAGTTGGAGATATAATAGTCCTGGACTCATATATAAAATTTCAGACAAAAATATTTAGTATATGATTTATAGTGAATTATTTGGTGAAGTCTGACAAATCTGTTTTTCAGACAGATTTCAGAGTCTGTATTGAAAGCCAATTTTGGGCTTGTTGCAACTAGAAATTCGAAATATGAGAACTCTGATGAAATTATATATAAACTTTTTAACTTTCCAATAAGACCAAGAACATCAAATTCCATAGAGTGTGCAGGTAATAACCCTTATTTTTCTAAACTGTGTCCAGCTTAACAGAATTTCAGACATGTTGCAAACATGGAATTTTTACTCCTACTTATTGAAACTCAACATATGTCAAATTTTATATGAATTTGGAGTTGAACTTCAAGATCTACAACTAAATATTTTTTTCAGAAAGTAAATCAAACCACAGAGATCATTATTAAGGTAGAAACACACATACAGAATTTCTGTATTTTAGGGGAGGGTGATTTGCTAGGAAAAACAAGGAAAAAGTGAATCTTTTGTTCTATTGCACACATAATACATGAAATCAAGGACATGATCAATATAAATAACATCATAACATACACATAGCCCTAAATAAAAATCCCCAAACCTAGGTTAAGATCCTACCTCAATGAATCCCCTTTCTTCTTCTCTTCTCTTTCTCTTCTTTCCACCTTTCTTTCTCCTTGAAGAGCTAGGATTTTTCTTGGATTTTTGGAAGCCAAATTAGGGTTTTGGAGTCTTGATGGAGGGGGAAATGGGAGAGGGGAATTTCGTTCAAGGGTTAGGGGGTGGAAGAGAGAGGAATAGGAAATGAAAAGAAAAAGAAAGAAAGTTAAAGAAAGAGCTAGAAATGGTTTACAAAATATCTAACTCTAGAACTCTCTTAGGATAAGCATGCATAGGCTAAAATGATCTTAATACCCTTCCAAAATTACCCCTCAAGTTTCAAGTATTTACAAGTTTGTCATTACTTTATGCACACACAACTTTAGTATGTACGCACAGCGGCTTTAGTCCAAATGACCGTTTTGCCCCGATCCTTTCTAAAAATTTATGAGTATGCCACTAAACCCCATCCCTTTTCACACTAGCCCCTCTCTCACTAACCCACTCCTTCAAAATTACAAGTATACATTACTTAACACATCCACCTTTACTCTACACACACTTCCACCCGTATTGCCAAATGACCAAAATACCCCTACACTCTTCACGAAATTACACGAATGCCACCAGCCACATACACGCCATATCACCTCTTATTATCTCATTATACTCCCTCTACTCGTGCGTAGAGGACTACCGTATCAGTCACCATATATGGCTAAACAAGCTATGACACCCTACCATCCTTAAAATAAATTTCGTCATCGAACTTTCGAAGTGTAAGAGTCCTAATCTATTAAGAGAAATACTACTAAATTTCAGTAGCGTCTCTCTATAATATCCTACACCACGGTCCTCACAAAATTTTGAACTTAAGATTATCAAAAGAGACATTGATACATGGATAAGATACTTACATAAACAGGTGAGGGTATCTGTCTCTCATCTCGTCCTCACGCTCCCAGGTGGACTCACTAGGAGATTCTTGCTGCCACATAACCCTTACTAGATTAATGGCCTTCTTCTTTAGTATCTTCTGTCTCCGATCTAGGATGGCCACTGGTTGCTGTTCATAAGTCAGGTCGGGGGCGCACTTCAATCTCTGAGAAGTCCACGAGGTGACTAGGGTCTCCCACATATTTTCGAAGCTGAGATACGTGAAACACATCATGGACGCCTTCAAGGGATGGAGGTAAGGCAAGACGATAGGCAACCTCACCAACACGAGCCAAGATCTCGAATGGACCAATGAATCTCGGGCTCAACTTCCCTCGTCTAGCAAATTGAATCGTGCCACGTGTCGGGGAGATCTTCAAGAACACATAATCGCCTGGCTGAAACTCCAATGGACGCCTCTTTGTATCTGCCCAATGTTTATGACGATCCTGAGCGATACGGAGATTCTCCCTGACTGTCCGAACCACATCGATCGCTTCCACCACCAAATCGGGTTCTAAGACTTCACGGTCCCCAACATCGTCCCAGCTTAGAGGCGATCTGCATTTCCTTCCATACAGAGCAGCAAACCGTGCCATTCCAATGCTTGTTTGATAACTATTGTTGTAAGCAAACTCCACCAAGTGCAAGTGATCTTCCCAGGATCCCTTAAAGTCCAGCATGCAAGCCCTCAATATGTCCTCGAGGATCTGAATAACCTGCTCGGACTGCCCATCTGTCTGGGGATAATATGTGGTACTAAACTTGAGATGAGTCCCCAAACTAGACGGTAAACTTCTCCAAAAATGTGAGGTGAATCTGGTATCCTAATCAGAGATTATACAAACAGGAACTCCATGCAGCCTCACGATCTCCTGCAAAGAATATTATGTCAAACACCTCACACTACCAAGTATAGAAAATGTAAGGGTGACGAAGAGGATTTACCTCCATGTATCTTCGAGCCAAAAGCTTGATAGACTGTCCAACTCGGAAGGGAATGAAATGTGCAGATTTGGTCAAGCGGTCAACAACTACCCAAATTGCATCATTTCTCTTGGGTGTGCGAGGTAGCCCAGTCACAAAATCCATCGTCACATGTTGCCACTTCCACTTAGGTATGGAAAGAGGTTGCAACAGACCTGCAACTCTTTGGTGTTCGGCCTTCACCTTTGACAACCCAAACACGAGGCCACACTCCTGGCTATACTGCGCTTCATCCCATGCCACCAGTAATGTTGTCGCAGGTCGCGGTACATCTTTGTCCCTCCTGGATGAATGGAATAGGGGGAACTATGGGCCTTTTTAAGTAATTCCTATCGAATAGCACCAGCTGGCACACATAGCCGAGATCCGAATATAAGAGAGCCATCTTCATGAATGTTGAAGTCAGTTCGAAGTTCGGCCTATACCTGTTCTTGGATTCTTCTTAACGTTTCATCCCCTAACTGCGCGGCTTTGATCCGATCCACCAGATCGGACTGAATCTGCAAACCCAACATGGTTACCATAACACCTAGAAGAACAACCTCTATCTCCATTTTTCGTAGTGCCCACTGGAGCTGAGGTTGAGAGGTCAACATCATCACAGCAGGATATCTACTGAGTGCATCTGTCACGACCCGCTTCCCTAAAATGGAGGCGAGACGTGAAAAGGTCCGCACGGGAGTGGAGCGGTGAAGCCCCAAACCCGATAAGCGTCAATTTAGTATAAGCAGGTCCCTGTAATTGCAATCGAAACAACAATAATAATAATATGAGACGGAAAAGAAACACCAATCCCAAGGGTTGTCCACAAAATATTCAACATCACAGAAAAGCCACCAGGCTAACGGAAAGAGTCTAAGGGCCCAGAACAAGGCCAAACAAACACAACGACATAAATAAGTATAGGTGCCACGCACCGATAACAAAACAACTGTTTAACAAAATTTAAAACACAACGGCGACACTAGGACTGGTCCCCAGTGTCCACGTACTCCCCGTCCAACACGGGCTCAAGCTCGGCGTCCGCAAACACCTCACCCTCAGCAAGCAACTCAGGCTCAGGGTCTAACATGCGTCACCCAAAAGAGAAAGGGGCACATGTCAGCAAGTCTAAAAGACTTGAGCAAGGAAACTGAAAGTAACTAGCAACCTAGCACTTTTAACATTAAGCAATGACGTGGCAGTTAAGTATGATGCAACAGTTTAAAAAGAGAGGCAAGCACGCACGATGTAGCAAAAGCTACCAAATCACTAATCACTTATCATTTATCACTTATCACTATTAATCACTTAAACACTAGAGATTTCGCCTGCAGGCTGGAGTGGCAGATCAGGCCATCTCGTGCTCTGGTGACGCATATCTCTTACTCACTTAAACACTAGAGATTTCGCCTGCAGGCTGGAGTGGCGGATCAGGCCATCTCGTGCTCTGGTGACGCATATCTCTTACCCCACCCCTACGTGTATCGAGCATTTGCTCGCTTCTGGATCACGGGCCAGGAAGTGTATTTGGCATAGGGTTGTGCCCACGGAAAGTGGGTGCCTAGCCGGTATCCGAGCGTTGGGGTTTCCAACTACAGGGCTCGCTTCTGGAACACGAGCCAGGAATATAATGTTGTAGCGTGTGCTACACAATCACAATAATTTATCACTATGCAATGACATGAATCAAATGATTGCGTACCGTTAATCGAATTTAAATGTGACATACAAGCATGATGAGGGTGACGGACCAAGCTTCGTTGTCAAGCTAGGTCAATGGCGTCTAAACGGCTATCCTTTCACCGTTTAGTCTCTTTTACGCTAAAGCAAAGGAAATGGCCTAAGACATGGCCCAAAACAAGAGATGCAAGTTTCACTTGCCTATCACCGGGGATGACGGTTACGAAAGTTCGTTCCGCGGATGCTAGCCTACGGGGAATCGCTGTTATGGGGAACAATCATCAAAACACAAGTATTTTATTAGGGTTTCATAAAAATTACAATAAGATAAGAAAACAATGGTAGATCGATTTCTTACCGAGAGGAGGCGGAAGAAATACTCCGGGGAACCCTAGGACCAGATCTGGAAACGATTGGGAAGGTTTGGAGAAACTAGGGTTTTGGGGGATTTTGGGGATTTGATGGGTTTTGATGGAGATTTGGGGAAGATTAGAAGTAGATAGGGTGAATGGATGGATTGGATGATGATTCTAGGGCTTGGAATGGAGGATTGAAGCTTGGAGGAAGATGGGGGCTCAATGGGGGAGAAACTAGGGCTTTAGGTCGTGTTGGAGGAAGAAGAAACGTTTGGGAGGGGTATTTATAGGTTGGGCTGGCGGCTAGGGCAAAACTAGGGTTTCCTGTACTGCTTAGTCGGTCAAAGAACAACTGCTGACCGACTAGTTTGAGAACTAGTCGGTCGGTTGACCAACGCAGCCGACTAAGTGTAAACAGTAGCTCCAGTCGAAAACCTGAACTAAGAATTAGTCGGTCAAGGAACAACTACTGACCGACTAGTTTAGCAACTAGTCGGTCGATGAACGTTCTTAGACCGACTAAGAGTAAACAGTAACTCAACTAAAAATTAAGATGATGAGTTAGTCGGTTCAAGAAGCATCGCCGACCGACTAGTTTGCAACCTAGTCGGTCAACAACTCTTCTTAGACCGACTAACGATAAACAGTAGCTTCCTCAGAAATTTAGATAGCCCACTAGTCGGTCCAAGAAGGATTTCCGACCGACTGGATCGTCATCTAGTCGGTCGGTGCCCCTTCTTATACCGGCTAATGAGCACCAAAAGTTCCGATACGGAGCGCGAGGCCCCGTGATCGAACCCTAAGACTCCTAGGCTTGATCTAATAGTTAGATATGACCGTTATGAAGCCCGTCACAAACGACGTACTTCGAAATCGACGATCCTAAGGAAGAAACGAGAAAATACGATGAATCGATCGAAATTGAAAGCTACGGAGACGAAAACCACACAAGAGGAGAAAATCCACCAAAACATATATTATATTATAATAAATTCATATACAAGAAAACCAGTCGTTACAGCATCAGGGACCGCGTTCACCTTTCCAGGGTGATACTGAAGCTCGATATCGTATTCTGCCATCAGCTCAAGCCATCGACGTTGCCTCATATTGAGCTCCTTCTGGGTGAACACATACTTCAAATCTTGTGGTCGGTGTACACCTTGATATGCTCCCCTAGCATAAAGTGTCTCCATAACTTTAGGGCAAAAATCACGGGTGCCAACTCCAAGGCGTGTGCAGGGTAGTTTAGCTCATGCACCTTCAGAAGTCTAGAGGCATAAGCTACAACACGCCCATGCTGGTGCAGGACACATCCCAGCCCTTTGCCAGAAGCATCACAAAAGATCTCGAATCCTCCAGAACGATCTAGAATCTTCAGAACTGGTGCAGTAGTCAACCTTCTCTTCAACTCCTCAAATACATGCTGACACTCATCAGACCAGACATAAGCAACATTTTTCTTAGTCAGGTGAGTAAGTGGTGCCGCAATCTTGGAGAAATCCTTGATGAACTTCCTGTAATAACCAACCAATCTCAAGAAACTCTGAATCTCTGAAACCGTCCTAGGAACAAGCCACTTCTCTAATGTAGCCATCTTTTCTGGATCAACTGATATACCTTCTCCTGAAACAATGTGCCCCAGAAAAGCCACTTTAGACAGCCAAAACTGGCACTTACTATATTTGGTATATAACTGATGCTGCCTCAAAGTCTCTAGAATAATCCTCAGATGCTCTGCATGTTTTTCCTCATTCTTGGAATATATCAGGATATCATCAATAAAGACTATCACGAACTTGTCCAAATAGTCAAAAATACCTAATTCATTAATCTCATGAAAGTAGCTGGAGCATTAGTCACGCCGAAGGGCATCATCAGGAACTCATAATGTCCATAACGAGTTCGAAAAGCTGTCTTCGAAACATCAGACCCCTGAACCTTAATCTGATGATAACTGCTCCGTAAATCCAACTTTGAGTAAACTCGGGATCCACCAAGCTGATCAAAGAGGTCATCGATGCGAGGAAGTGGGTACTTGTGTTTTATTGTCACCTTGTTCAATTCCCTATAGTCAATACACATCCTCCGGGATCCATCTTTCTTATTTACCAAAAGCACTGGTGCTCCCCAAGGTGACACGCTTGGCTGTATCAACCCTTGCTCTGATAGGTCTTTTAACTGATTATGAAGCTCAGCCAACTCAGGTGGTGCCATCTGATACAGAGCCTTCGCGGTAGGTTGTGTGCCTGGTATCAAGTCAATGGTGAACTCCAATGATCGATCAGGAGAAAGTCCATAAATGTCATCGGAGAAGACATCAGGAAAGTCTCGCACAACCTTGGGTAAGACTGGCTCTGCCTCCATGGCCATTGCCCACACTTCTACTTCCGCTGGTGTCGCTCTGAAGCTTACAGGTTTGAATGTGCAACAACCGCTCCTGAATTCGAATTCTGGGTGATCGGGAATCTGGAAGACTACCCTCCTTAATTTGCAATCAATAGTGGCACAAAACATCGATAACCAGTCCATCCCAAACACCGCTTCAAAGGTGGGCATCTCAATCACAAGGAAGTCAGCATATAATTCCAGGCCGCAAATTTCCATTGGAGAACAACAGAGCCCTGAAGTACTCCTAATCACACCACCCCCTGTATGAATATTCCAACTAATAGCGAAGGAGTCTACCGGTATATCATGTTTGTCCACAAATTGTCGGGCCAGAAAACAATGTGAAGCCCCAGAATCAAAAAGTGCCAAAGCATGGAAAGATGCTACTTTAACCATACCTAGGAACCAATAAGGAAATCAAACCAACGTCTATCATAATTAAGCAACAGGTGATATAATGTAAAGAAAGTATAGGGCTAGAACCATACCAGTGATAGCCTGACCTGGGTTTTCTGCCTCTACTGATGTCATCGTGAAAGCCTGGGACTTTGGAGCAGAGTTTGTCTTCTTAAAGGTCTGCCGCTGAGGAGGAAAGAAAGGTCATATAGGGACGGGTATACCTGGTCCAGTTGGTGCCGGAAGTGAAGGCCGCTGGGAACCAGGTGGAAGAACTCGCTGCTGCATCGGCCTAGCAGCCCGAGGTGCTATTGGGGCCGGGTAGGCACCCTGCTGCGGGCAGAACCTACTAATGTGTCCTCGGCCACCACAAGTAAAGCATTGTCTAACCCAAACCCTACAATCCTTCTGCTCATGACCAGTCTTGCCATAGGAATTGGCATGTCGGACGTCTCTGTGTCACCGCAGGGGCTCCTGACCTCTTGAACTGGACCGTCTGTACTGGTCGAGATAATGCCTTCTGTGGTCCTGATGGTCGTCTGTCACATGTAGGCATTTTCCCTATGCTCCGTAAATAGATCTCATATAGTCTTGCCGCCTTAAGCACATCTCCTGTGTGGTGAGTTTCTGCGTAGACATCGCCCCTCTATACTCCGGATCCAGTCCCATACGGAAGCATCGAGCTCGGGTGGCATCAGTCGCAACAAGCTCTGGGGCAAACTTACTCAGCAAGGAAAACTCGGCATCATACTCATCCACGCTCCGCCGGCCCTGAGTCAACTGCTCAAAACGCTACCTGAGCTCATCCTTTGTGGTCTCTGGAAGAAACTTGGACTCAAAACGCTCCTTGAAAGTCTTCCAAGAGATAGGACCTATCAGATGCCGCTCCTGGGCATCCCACCAATCTCTGGCCTGATGTGTCAATTGCCTTTTTGCTGCATCAACCCAACTCTCCAATGGAAATCCAACAGCTGTGAGGTCATCCTCTGTGTGTCGTAACCACTCATTGACCTCCAATGCAGTCTCCTTGCCAGAAAAAGTCCTCGGCTTCATTGCCCTAAACTGTTTGAAGACTGGGGTCTTCTGGCCCTGCATCTTGGCGAGCATCTCAGCCTGCTGACCCAGACTCGCCTGGAAACCCAGCAAAATCTTCTCCATCAAAGAGGGCTCAGCGTGCTCCATCTCTGATGAAGATATCCTGTTTCCACTATCCATTCTATAGAGAAAGAGGACAGCACAAGTGGAATTAGTACCATATATGATGGCATTAAAGTGTGTCGGATGTATCATCCTTTCGAATATCGCAGTGTGAGCGGACCTGCATGGGCCACCACTAAACCTGTCACGTCCCATTCCCACAAATACCATGTATGGCATTCCATACCATGGGAAAGGAATGATGGAGCCTGACAAGCCGCGGTATTACACCAAGCGTTAAAAGAAAATAAACAATAAGCAGGCCACTGCGAATGTTGGGATCATACATCACATATATTTATACAAATAGAAAGCAACATATTTAGCTATCACAGAAAGTACATAACCACAGATTTACATAACCAAGGAGAGAACCACACATCAGCATCAAGTACAAAGTGAAACTAACTCAAGTATACATGAGAAGTACTACAAGCCACCAACGTATATCACAGCTACAAAAGACAACTCGTCCCCCCCACTCGACCCAACTCACACTACATGACACACCCAAAAAGAGTGGTGTCCCCAAGTCAACTCACGTCTAAGGAATCTCCTGAGGGAGATTCTGCTCTGGTGTCCTCTGCTCAAGACCTGAAAAGTAAAATGATCACGTCAAAACGTGCCCAGTAGAAAACTAACTAGGGTAGGAAAAATAATTTAGGGATTATAACAAAACTTACTGAATACTGAAATCATCCATAACATTCCAGTATACTGAAATCATCCATAATCATTTAGGGATTATAACTAGGGTAGGAAAAATCATTTAGGGAAAATCATCCATAACATTCCACAATATTGAAATTGCAGGAACAACTAAAAAGTCAGCATATTTAACCAATTTATCTTATGATTTTGACAACACCCACTGAATTAAAGTTGGAGATATAATAGTTCTGGACTCACATATAAAATTTCAGACAAAAATATTAAGTATATGATTTATAGTGAATTATTTGGTGAAGTCTGACAAATCTGTTTTTCAGACAGATTTCAGGGTCTGTATTGAAAGCCAATTTTGGACATGTTGCAACCAGAAATTCGAAATATGAGCATTCTGATGAAATTATAGATAAACTTGTTAAATTTCCAGCAAGACCAAGAACAATAAATTCCATAGAGTGTGCAGGTAATAACCCTTATTTTTCTAAACTGTGTCCAGCTTAACAGAATTTCAGACATGTTGCAAACATGGAATTTTTACTCCTACTTATTGAACTCAACATATGTCAAATTTTATATGAATTTGGGATAGAACTTCAAGATCTACAACTACATATTTTTTTCAGAAAGTAAATCAAACCACAGAGATCAGAATTGAGGTAGAAACACACATACAGAATTTCTGTATTTTAGGGGAGGATGATTTGCTAGGAAAAACAAGGAAAATTGAACCTTTTGGGCTATTGCACACATAATACATGAAATCAAGAAAATGATCAATATAAATAACATCATAACATACTTATAGCCCTAAATAAAAATCTCCAAACCTAAGTTAGGATCCTACCTCAATGAATTCCCTTTTCTTCTTCTCTTCTCTTTCTCTTCTTTCCACCTTTCTTTCTCCTTGAAGAGCTAGGATTTTTCTTAGATTTTTGGAAGCCAAATTAGGGTTTTGGATTCGTGATGGAGGGGGAAATGGGAGAGGGGAATTTCGTTCAAGGGTTAGGGGTGGAAGAGAGAGGAATAGGAAATGAAAAGAAAAAGAAAGAAAGTTAAAGAAAGAGCTAGAAATGGTTTACAAAATATCTAACTCTAAAACTCTCTTAGGATAAACATGCATAGGCTAAAATGACCTTAATACGCTTCCAAAATTACCCCTCAAGTTTTAAATATTTACAAGTTTGCCATTACTTTATGCACACACAACTTTAGTATGTACGCACAACAGCTTTAGTCCAAATGACCGTTTTGACACTATCCTTTCTAAAAATTTATGAGTATGCCACTAAACCCCATCCCTTTTCACACTAGCCCCTCTCTCACTAACCCACTCCTTCAAAATTACAAGTATGACATTTCTTAGCACACCCACCTTTACTCTATACAATTTAATTGCATGATACCCCCATAGCCGCCCAGCACACGCACAATCCATAACTAATTACTAATAGACTTCGAGATGTCACTTAAATATTTTAGTGTTTTACTAAATAAGACACCTCCACCCGTATTGCCAAATGGCCAAAATACCCATACACTCTTCACGAAACTACACGACTGCCACCAGCCACATACACGCCATATCACCTCTTATCATCTCATTATACTCCATCTACTCGTACGTAGAGGACTATCGTATCAGTCGCCGTATAGGGCTAAACAGGCTATGACACGGAGCGTAGCGGCGGTGCTGGCGGTGGCAGCAGCAGCTGCTGGGAGCGCGTATGACGGCGTGGCCTGGAGGGTGTCGGGGGAGCTCTGGCGGCGGAGTTGCAGCAACGTCGAAACGCGACAGTGGACGGCGGCCGTCCGTAGGGGGATAGAGAGCGGGGGGAAGGGTGATGAGGAGGAGGAGTTTAGAGGGGAGCTTCGAATGGGAAACAAATGAGAGGGTGTGTTCGGGTTGCTCAGCATCGGACTGTGGTGGCGGGCGGCGAAGCAGCGGCGTGGGATGTGGCATTGACGAAGGGGGTGGCCAAGGCAGAGGGGAGCGGCTGTTGGTCGACAGTGAGGGAGGGGAGAGAGTTTGAGAGAGGGGGAGGGGCTATAGTTTATCTACATGTCTTGCTGCCTATGTTTCGGTATCATGTCTAGCTGCCTGTGTTTCGGAAAACATAAATATGTTGCCCGTGTGACCGTGTCAGCATCATGTCTAGCTGCCTGCATTTCAGCATTCGTCTGGGTAAGCGCACCCGGGCAAGAGATGAACTCAATAGTCACATATTATACTCTCTAACTTGAGTCACATAGTTCTAGTGTAGCTTGCACGATCACCTCTTTGCAGTACATGCACTTTACCTACTACACCTGTGCAGTCACAGTACTTTACTTGTCGTACTTTTAGCTACAGCAGTAGCACGTTTTACTTGCTTAGCCTGCTTTACACTTGCACTACCACAGTACAGTTGTTCTCTCCTTTCAGTTCGGTTTACCTTTACTACTCAGTTGTGTACAGTTGTTGCTCAGTACTTTACTTTTCACTCTGGTTTACTTGTACGTAATTACCTTTTGTCATACTTGTACACTGTTTCTTTTCTATATTTAGTATTGTTGTGACTTACTTACAGTTTCATTTATGGCACCGGCAGACGACGACCCGATCGAGGAAATTGCTCCCGAGTTTGAGGAGCCAGAGTTCGACCCAGAGACTGCAGAGTTTTAGCTGTTTGTGTTGGTGTATGTGTTATATTATGTACTTCCTTTCGCATTTTCTTTCTGTACTTCCTTTTTATGTATTTGGTGAGAGAGTGTTGTTTGCTGTTGTACTTTAAATTTGGACTGTAATAATGTACGTACGCTGGTTTGAGTATTTGGTACATCTCTGGATTGTGACTATATTGATTTCACAGGTAATTTGTGGACCTACAAATAAATCAAATAAGTAATGATCCCCTGAGAGCGGGTCGTTACAGCTTATGAGATTGATGATGATGGTAGTGATGGGGAATGAAATATATGAGGAGCTGATGAATGTTGCAAGGGGAGATGATGGCTGATTTTTGAAGAAGGATAGGCAGGAGAATTATTTATGGATAAGAATACGTAGTCAAAGGATTAGGATTCCATTAATGACGGGGAGATGAATTCAGCCATGGGGAATTTAACCGTGGAAAGGGTGTTTGTTGATGTTGGAGGACGTAGATGTTTGTATAGTGGTGGTGACTTGTAGGTTGGAGGGGGAATGATGTAGGGTTTAGGTTAAAGATAATTGTAATTTGTGAAGGTGTTTTGTACTAAAACAATTTAATGATAACTTTGTATATGATTAAAGCTATGGTGAAATTTTCAAAATCAGTGACGCGCTCGTGTCGATGCGTAGAAAAGAAAAGAGAACACTCGGATAAAACACTCAGACAACTGAAGTAAATACAAACACACACAATCAAACACGCCGAAAAATACAGATCGTTACATCACATAAGGCGTGTCTTGTAACACAGTATAGGCTAAAGAGCAGGAACACAATGGTAGGTTGCATAGGTGGAGTTGGTCTTGAATAGCAAGGATCTCGAACACGGTTCTATATATTCAACGGTTATCGAGAAATATTCGAGTTTGACGGAAGGCGTGTGTCACCAACGCAGTGGGAGCTGAATGATTGGCTCGATTGTGCAAGGGCTGATGGATGATCGTTCAAGGGCAGGCTTGTGGTCCTGTGTGTTCGAGGGGAGGCTTGTTGAGTTGCGAACAACATAGTCCCACATCAGCAAGCATAGGGGGGTCTTAGCTGTTTAAATATGGATTGGTATCTCCATTGGTATGAGGCCTTTTGGGTAGACCCAAGAGCAAAACCAGTTGGGCCAGCCGGCCCAAGTGGACAATATCATGCCAATATGGAGATCTGGTGATCGCTCCTTATTTTACACCTTTTTTTCTGCATGTTTTCATGTCATTTCGATCGCCCATATGGCATTTTCCACGATTATTCGACGATATCGTGTTGCTTTTCACTATTTCTCGTTTTTGTCGTATTTCAGGAGATATGGAGCGATCTGGAGCAAAAATGAGATCAAAAGATTTTCGCGCATCCCGAAGCGTCACCCACAGCTTATTTGGAGAGTTAGCAGCGCTAGAGGATGAGCGGAAGAGGAAGCAATTCAATAGAATCGACGAGGAGGCGAAGAGGAGAAGAAACGAGCCCAGAAGCAGCTTACTCGGTCGAACAGAGAGTCTACTCGGTCGAGTAACAAGCTGCGTTCGGCCGAGTGAAACGGATACGCACAGCAAAATTTCAAAGTTTCCTCGGCCGAGCAAGGAAGTCTACTCGGCCGAGTGAGAAAGCTCACTCGCCAGAGTAGAACATGGATTTTCAACCGAGAAAGGGCCAAGTTACTTGAAAATTTTGAGAAGACTACTCGGCCGAGTACGATTGCTTACTCGGCCAAGTAATGAAGCCTACTCGCCCAATTCAGTCATAGAGACAGACCCCCGACATTGTTACTCGGCCGAGTGATGAATTCCGACTGCTACACAGATTGCGATTTCTGGGCTGCGCAGGGGCAATTCTGTCGGGATTTTTTTGAACGATTATGGCTTGTATTTAAACCTAGTTTTATCGCTAGTTTTAGGAGAGACTTCTATTATTTTTTGACAGCTATTATTTTGTGAAATCTCAGCTGGAGATCATAGGCGACAATTTTGGTTTGTTCTTTCTTGCTAAAAATCTTATTTTTATGAATTGTCTCTTCTTTACAATGAATTATGCTATGATCTATTGCTTTATTTCTGAGATTTTCATGATGATTTGTGAGTAGTTTATTCATTCTAGGGCATGGGGATGAACCCGATGGACCCGATCTTTTTAATTGTGATGAATGAATAGAATTGTTGCTAGGATTGAAGAAAGGTTAGGTTTTGATTGATTTATTACGAGTGGCTAGGAATTTCCTTCGATTGGGATTTGCAAGAGATTGGATCCCAATTGATGTGAAGGCCTAGATATTCGACTTAGATTTATAATCGAAATTCTCTAGGTTTGGTTTGCAAGAGATTGGACCAAAGCTAGGATTTTTATTATAAATATATTCTAATATTCGTTTGCAAGAGATTGGACGAATATGATTGGACTATCCCTAGACGCTTTATTATATTGATATCTATTTGTTATTTGAACGACTGTGACATTACCATCAAACTATTCTTATTCCATCAATAGCTAGGTGATCAAAGTAAGATACTTTCAATTGTCCTCCCTGAGTTCGATACCCGCTCGCCACTACGCCGTGTGCTTGTGGTAAAACTACAGTCATTTTCCGGGTGTATATCCGGGCGCGGTCAAGTTTTTGGCGTCGTTGCCGGGGAGGAGACGGTATTTTATTTCTTTACTTAGTTATTTCTTTTTCTTTTTATTATTTTTATCTTTTTATTCCTCTATTGTGCTAACGATTCCATCAAGACTCTCTTTTTCTGTGCATGTACACGAGATCAAAGGCACATCAAGAAGACATGTTATTTGATCCTGAGATCGAGCGTACGGCAAGGAGGCTGTAAAGGCCCAAAAGCCAAGGCCCACTTTTCTTTTAATAAAGCCCCACCCCCACTCATTTCTCTCCTCCTCTCTCATTCATCTCTTGCACCCGAAGCCAGCGAAAAAAAACCCCGATGCTTCTCTCTCTCGCGGCGAACCCAAACCCCGACCCATTTTCTCTCTCTTTCTCTCTTCGACCCGAGCCCAGGTGAGTCTTTACGGTTCGTTTTCCTTGCACTAGCGGTAGCAACGGGCTCAAAGAATCGCGGCGACGGTTAGGGTTTCGAAACTACCCTCATCCGGTGACGTGCGTGACCCCCTCCCGCAAGATTCTCGACGATCGCAAATCCCGCTCCCCACGTGATAAGATCTCTCTCTCTCTCTCTCTCTCTCTCTCTCTCTCTCTCTCTCTCTCTCCCCTCCTTATATGAATGGATTTGCTAGGGTTTTGATTGTATGCGAAAATTGTATTTTCTCTCTTCGAAAATTTTCTGGTCTCTTTTCTGATGGTTTGGATTTTGTTCTTGGGGGATTTCGACTTGTTCTTTGGTGTTGGATCTGCTCCTAGGCTCCCGGTTTTGTTCTGTTGGTTTTGGATCTGCACCTAGGCTCTCTGTTTTGCGCTGTTGGCTTTGGATCTTTATTATACTTTTGCAATCTTCGATTTCAGGTAGATTTCGAACCCTATTAAGCTTCTAATTATTTATTATTAGAATGAAGATGATGATTCATGAAATATTTTAGAGAGGATAACTCCTCTATGAATACTTTTGGCACCTAGGTTGGATTCACGGCACTTTCGCCGTTGCTCGCTGTTATACCCTTGCGTAAAATTAATTATTTGGTGGAAGGCACAACTTAGGGTTGTCTGCGCTGACTGTACATATTCATTCCCTTTGGATAATATACAAATCTTATATATTTTTTCCTTAGGCTGTTGTTCTTTCCTATATTAAGTTCAGTGCAGTTCTGTTCTTTTAAAGTAATAAGTTGCAGTTTTTTGTTCTGGTTTTCTTTTCTGTTCTGTTCTTTCAAATAATAAGTTTCAGTTCCTTTATACATTCAGTTAATGATGTTAAAGAAAATTTCAGTTTAGTTCTTTTAAAATTCAGCCCTTTTAATCTTCAGTCCAGTTCTTCGTAAAATTTCAATCCAGTTCTTTTAATTTTCAGTTCAGTACTTCTAAAAATTCAGTTGAGCTCCTTTAAATAATTAAATCACAGCATGTTTATAAATTAAGTCTCAGTTTTTCTTTGCAAATCAATTTTCAGTCCTTCCTTTACAAATCAATTTCCATTCTTTCCTTTATAAATAGATTTTCAGTTTTCCTTATAAACCAAGTTTCAGTTTCTTTTACAAAAGTTTTTAGTTTTCCTTACAAATGAAGTTTCAGCTTTCTTTAATAAATCCAGTTCCAGTTTCCTTATAAATGAAGTTTCAGTTTCCTCTTATAAATCAGGTTTCAGTTTTTCTTTATAAAATTCAGTCTTTGTTCCCCGTATAAGTTATCTTAAAAGCTGGGAATCTGTACCTCCTTTATTGCATGAATTTGAGCTAGATTAGTAGCCTTTTAAACAAATCCGGAACCGAGCAACCCCTCTAGGCAGGTAGACCACAACTTAGAAAGTGCCAACATGAGTCTGATTCATTCTTATGTTTTTAATCAATTTTACTTTTGCTCTTTGAAGGTTCTTATTGCTTACATTTACACTTTTGATGTTATAGAAATTGTTCTCTTTTTGTAACATGTTTTAAAAGTGCTTTTTGGTAATGGTTGCGTATTTGATAGATGGTTGGTTATCTCATAATGTTAATTGGACTTGCGTATATAATTGGCACTTTTCTCTAAAGTATATGTTTAGAAGCTATGCAATGAAATTATACGATACTATTGGTACACCTGATGTTCTTGCACCTAACATGATAACCTGAACATATAGTTTGCATAGCTATCTAAATATATAATATAGAGCACAACTACATGAACAAGATACTTGACACCCTAGACTTAGAACAACTACACTTGACATCACGGGTATGGGGTAACTTATAAATTGAGAGGGTACGGGAGCGATTGAAGCCATGCTTATGGCCCCTATCTGGGAGGATTTACTTTGTGGATCCTGAGTTCTCGGTACAGTTTTGTCCTTATACTCGGCCCGAGGTAGCACCCCGCGGTCCAAGGTGGACTTCACGTTGCACATCGTGCCTTCCTTCTATAAGTCACAACACAATACAATAACTCTTCCTTTTGGTAATTTGTGCTCATTACTTATTGCCACTTGTTCATGCCAGGTCAGTAATCTTCCTTTTACAGTTTCTTTTATACCTGTTAATTTCCTACAAAATAAATCATTAATTGTTTAATACTGTTTGTAATCTACTTTATTAATGGTGGTTCAAATCCATCAGGTAATACTCAGCATGAAGAACAGGTTCCGCAGTACGAGGAGTCCGATTTTCCTGTGGAGGACACAGACTTTTGAGCTCCCGTGTTACCAGGAGAGTTATCTTTCTTTTAGTCAGTTTTCTTTCAGTATTTGTTTTAATTGAGCTGTAGTTTTCTCTTTTGCCTAGACAATGTAATTCATTTCAAAGTTTAATAAAATGAGTATTTCCTTTATCTTTGTCCTTAATATTTCCTGTTTAAATTATATTGACTTCACTGATACATGCAAGACCTGCAAATTATTGTGAGTGTAACGGCTCCCGCTTCTGGGGCGTTACAGAGGCTTAGAGCCGAGAGGAGACTTGCTATAGAGGACAATCATATGAACCGACCGGAGATACCAGAGGAGTTGGCGGTACGCATGGCTAGGCTTGTTTCTATCAGAGATAGGCTACTGCCTAAGACTACTTCTACTACCTCGTCTATTGTGATGCCGGAATTGGCGGCAGACAAGAACTTCGAGCTCAAAACGGGACTTGTGGTGTTGATGCAACAAGACCTATTTCATGGAAACTCCCACGAGAATCCACACTACCATCTACAGTTGTTCTTGTCCAAATGCGCCACGTTTCAGATGCCCGGTGTACCGGCCAACGCTATCCGACTTCGCCTCTTCCCATTTACCCTTAGGGACAAAGCATTATATTGGTTGAGGACGCAAGTGGATGGAATCTTTACCACATGGGATGAGTTGGCGAGCGCGTTTGTTAACAAATTCTATCCACCATCCAAGACAGTCAAGATAAGGAGTGCGCTCATGTCCTTCAAGCAAGGACATCAGGAAACTCTATTTGAGGCATGTGAGCGCTGTAAAGATCTCTAATACCAATTCCCCCATCATAGTATTGAAGCATGGGAGCTTGTACATAGCTTTTATAATGGATTGCAACCGGGCACCAATCAAATCATCGATGCAACCGCTAATGGAGCCATATTATCTAAGATGCCGGATGATGCTACGTCCCTACTTTAGGAGATGGCCTCTAATAACCAACAATGGGGTGACGAGAGAGGACATTCTTCATCCTCCTTGAAGCCAACAAGTATTTATGAGGCAAAGACCGTAGCGGAGCTCTCTACAAAGTTTGATTCTCTCCACAAGGTCGTGGATAGATTGGAGAAGTTGATAAGTGATCTGCATGGAACCACCACCACATCTACACCGGGAGGAAGCATGGGAGATTGGCAAGACCAAGCCCATGTCATGTATGTTGGAGGAGAGCACGGAGAGGGAGCTACAGGGCAAATTCAATATGTTGCGAAAAACATTGGTTATGGGGCAAACCTGGCCATGAGAAACCATGCGGGATTTTCATATGCAAATAATGATGGTGTCTTAAACCCACCACCACAACAACCTCAAGCTCGGCCTCCACAACAACCGCAATATCAACCGAGAGGGCCTCAACAACAAAATTTCCAATCGAGGCAACAAGCGGGACCATATAGACCCACGGGGTATAATCAAGGGTGGAGAGCACCTAATCTACCACAAGCACCGTCGAGGCCCGACCATGAAGCAAGGGTTGAAGAATTCATGGCGGAGCAAAAGAAAGTGAATGCTAGATTGACCGCTCAAAAAGACTTTCTCAACACCGTCATGGCACAATTATCGGAGCAACTAGCATTGCTCAACAAAAATACTCAACAATTGCCGGCTCAACCGGAACCAAACCCACGGAGCAAATACCGGCCACATCAATACGGTGGCGGCGGTAACTACTAGGGGCAGGAAGGACACTACTCCCGACATGATTCAAACCAAGTAGCCAGGGGAAGAAATTTTGGATGACAATGAGCCGGCTAATGAGGAGGAGTGCCCGAAAGAGCCAAAAGACGGTGAAAATTCTGAAATTGTGAAGCCACGTGAGGAGTGCAACTATATGCCATCGGTACCCTTCTCACAAAGGTTGGCAAGAGCAAAGATTGAGAAGCGGTTCGCCAAATTTCTTGAGTACTTGCGGGGAGTGAGCCTAAATATCACTTTCTTGGACGCTATTGTAGAGATCCCGTCTTACGCCAAGTTCCTAAAAGACTTGATTTCGGGAAAGAAGCGAAAGGAGAAGATAATGCTCGTCGAGCAAGTTATATGGTTCACCCCGCCCGAAAGGAGAAGGAGCCTACAAAGTTTAAAGATCCCGGAAGCTTCTGCATCCCTTGCACGCTTGGAGGAGTCCCGATACAAAAAGCTTTAGTAGATTTGGGAGCAAGCGTGAGCCTAATGCGCCTAACTATGTTTAAGAAGTTGAATACGGGGACCGACCTAAAGCCGACGGATATGAGAATACACCTCGCAGACGGTCGGGTCACTAGGCCGATGGGAATTGTGGAGAATATACCGCTCCAAGTACCGGGAGGAATTTGCTTACCGTGCGACTTCGTGGTAATGGATATCAAAGAGGAGGGCGATACGTCACTAATTCTTGGACGCACCTTCTTAGCCACCGCCGGCGTGATAGTTGACGTGAGAGAGGGCACCTTGTCTTTGAATGTCGAAAACATAGAGGTGGAGCTTCACATTCCTACGGCAATGAAGCACATGCCTTGGATGGAGGACGTCGATTACGTGGACCTCCTCGATGAGGTCATTGATGATGCTATGCCATATGCTATCGGCGCCTTGCACAATGACGGCCTCGAAGAAGGCCAATCGTCTAAAGATGGAGAAATGTTGGGAGAAGTGCCGGATCATTCTATGGTTGATGACAAAGATGACACTGATGTCGTAAGAATTAGGGAGCTATGCAAGCTCTCCACGGTAAAGAATTTGAAGAAATCTCCACCGGACAAGAAATTTTCATCACCGGCAAAGAAAAAGAACGCTAAAAGCTCAAGCTTGGGGGACTCATCCCCCACTACCACCCATGATGAGGGGAAGCCGAGGAATGCCTATGAACAACAACAATTAAATCCAAGTGGCCTTCCCGGCAAATTTGACGCGCGCATCTCACATGCACCGAACATCGAGCATTAAACGAATATCTTAAGGGGTCGAGCTCAAGACCTTAAACGAGCACTTATCGGGAGGCAACCCGACGATTTTATATTATTCTTAGTTGAATTTTTCATTTTTGTTTTTGTTTTAGATCTTTCTTAGTGTTTAGAGTCTAGAGTCGATAAAAATCCTGACATCAGGCTTTATTTTTCATGACAGGAGATGGAGAACAAATAACCATTTGAATGGAGGATGACCATGCAAAAGGGACGCTCCAGGAACGCGCTCAGGCCTCAGGAGGAGGAAAGAACTGACGGGGAGACGAAAAACAGAAAGTGGAGCAAAAACAGAGAGTTGGAGCTAAAAACAGCAGGCCACTTGTCCGAGTGACTTAGTCGTTCGGCCGAGCAAAGACCCTACTTGGCCGAGTAGGGTACTGATCAGGGAAGATCCTAAAACTACTCTCTATAATTTATATGCCACTTGACCGAGTGACTTAGTCACTCGCCCGAGGGAATCAGACACTTTCTTGCACTTTAAAGCTCTGAGAGGCCTTGCTAATCAGCCGAATGAACTTTGTCTACTCGGCCGAGTAGGAAGATGTACTCGCCCGAGTCGCAACCTCGGCAGGAGATTTCAAACTTTTCTAAAAACTGTGCCATTCAGCCGGGTGAACGCATCACTCGGCCGAGTGACTTAAGCTATTTAAACCCAACGAAGCGGCCTCAAATCCCAAAACGCAAAAAATTCCAATTTCTCCCGAGCCCCTTCGTCTTCCCCACGCATCACCCGAGCAGATACCTCCCCTCGCCTGAGCTGCACCCGCACCGATTGCCGACCGCCGCCGTCGGTTGTCGACCACCCACCGCCGACACCCTTCGCCGGCGCCACCGCCCCACTGCCGTACACCCCCAATTTCGCTCAAATCCTATTTTTTCTCCATTTTCTCTAATCCGTAAGGCCATTAAGCCCCAAAATATAAATTAATCCTTATATATATCTATTATACCTGATCTTACCCCATACGTATTGATATTCATTGCTGATTTGAGGATTTTTGTTTCAGGCTAGCTTAGGGGAGATTCAGGACGGGTTTGGCGCTTCTCAGAGGAGGCACTTCTTCGCACGCTTCCACTGCTTGCTCTCGCGTCGTACTCAGGTATACTCATTCCATATTTTCAACACTTTGCATTTTTATTGGGTGGGCACGATTCGCAGCTCACATACCGCCCCGCACTAGGTCTCGCACGAGGGCGCCTGCTTCCAAGCAGAAGAGGTCCAGCGATCCTGGCTCCTCTTCCGCTAGGACAGACTCCACTCCACCTAGCCTACCACTACCCACACATCTGTCCACACTTCTGTCAGTGTCGGAAGTACACTTGCTGAGTCCACCACCACCACCACCTCCTCCACTGTGCCGATTTCCATTGACCCCATTTTTGTTGTAAGCCCTGAGCGTCCTGCCACCATTATTGAGAGCAGTGAGCCCTCTTTTGCCTCCGCAGTGGAGACCGTATCCACTTTCTTATTCTCGACCCCTGGGGAGTCATTTCCTTCACACTTCACGTCCTCCCCAGTAGTCGACCTTACTGTCTCCATTGTCGCTGTCTTCTCTGAGAGTGTTGTGACGTCTGTCCCCATTTATGTGTCACCAACCACTCTGTCCTACTCGCCCTCTGTCACCGTCTCAGCCCCTGCCGCTGCTCCTTCTTCTTCGACCATTCTTGCGTCTCAACCTCCCACAGAGGCTGAGCATCTTTTTATGAGCATATCACCACAGCCCCACCCGGTAGTTGCACCTGTAGTTTACGGTAGCCGTGCGAGGCAGCCCCGTTCCTCACCTGTTCGACCCTCTGCCCCACCTCCCCCCAACACACTAGTTCAGCACGTCCGTGCTCTAGAGGGGGCAGTTAGTGGGCTCAGAGGGGATTTCCGGGCTCTCTTCACTACCGTCACTGCTGTACAGAGGCACATTGCTTTACTTCCTGGTATTCAGGCTAGCCTGAACCAGATTCTTACGCGTCTGTCACAGCCGCCACCTGCCACTCCCCGCACTTCTACCCAGCAGCCCCCGCCACCACCACCTCCACCCCAGGACGGTGCTGGTGCTCCACCACCCACTTAGGCACATACTGGATGCCTCTCATACTTTTGCTGCTGATATTCTAGATATTTTCCGCCTGCTGATTTTGCACCCCTCCTTCACACACGTTTTGGTCACATTTTGCTCTTACCTGTCCATATCATTTTAGGAGTGAGGAGGTATTTTTGGGGACACCTATATTGCGCCATTTTGATCTCTGCATGCACCACTTGCATCTCTGCATACATCATTTGCATACCCATCTCATTTTCTTTTATTTCCATCATGCATGCATCCTCACCCACCTCCATATCTTTTTTCTCGGTGTGCCACACTTTGCACATTGAGGACACTGTGCAGTTTAGCTTGGGGGAGTGAGTGTCTCACGCACTTTTCGTTTTCTTCACTTTTTCTTTTATTTTTCCCACCTTTCTTTATTTTACACTTATTTTTCACCCACTTTTTCATTTTTTCTCATGCATCATGTTTTCTTACTTTTTGTGTGCTGCATATATACAGTAGTTCTGATTTTTCTCTTATTCTTATTTCATTTAGACCTTTTTGCTAGAGATGAATTTTCTGTGACGACGACGACGTGGTATTAGCTTATCTCTATATGCATATTATCTTGTCATGCCATCGTTTTTATTTCAAATATCATATGCCATGCTTGCTATGCATTCGAGATAGTAACCCACACCTTTGTTATATGAATGTGAATGAAATTCTTCTATTAGCTGAGTCTGATGATTTATAGTGTATACTCTTCATAGAAAACACACCAAGCTTCACGCATTGATTGCCTATATTTGAAGTACTGCTTTGTTGTCTTATGTCACTTCTTATTGCATGAAAATTGTACGCTTCAGTTTCAGGTTGATTGAATGTAGGTTATGTTGATATGACAGGATTAGTTTACTTTCTGAGATCAAACTGAGTAGATTACATTACTCTGCTGAAAGTTACCGTGCACATTCTATAGAGTGAACCAAGTATTACATATTTTTCTTTCTCCACATATCTTGAGCATTATTTCTATACATATAATCATTGGTGAATCTCCCTTAGGCGAATCCTATATTGGCATATTCCCCCGCTACAAAAGTCCATGCCCCAACACCCCAAAATCAAAAAGAAAAAAAATTTCATGTCCATCTCTCTATCTTTTGATTTAGGATCACAGTTGTATATATTGATATAAAAAAAGAAAAGAAAAGAGAAAAGAAGTTCATACATGATCCCACTTCATATTCTTTGTCTCTTTCATTCCTTCTTTATTCTTTTTATTTCTTGGAGCTTCAAAAATGGGGAAGGTTTTATTGATTTATTTGATGCCACCACGCTTATAGATAAGCTTGGGGGATCCAATGATGTGTGAGAGAGTGACTACTTGTCTGTGCATGACAACCTAAGCTAGGTAATTTTCTATACTTGGTGAGATTACTTAAAGTTTTACGAAGTCCTAGAATTGAAACTTAGCATGCATTTCATGAAAACCACTCCTTTCCATGAAAACCACTCCTCAGACAACTGAAGTAAATACAGACACACACAGAATCAAACACGCCGAAAATTACAGATCGTTACATTACATAAGGCGTGTCCTGTAACACAGTGTATGCTAAAGAGCAGGAACACAATGGTAGGCTGCATAGGTGGAGTTGGTCTTGAAGAGCAAGGATCTCGAACACGGTTCAATATATGCAACGATTATCGAGCAATATTCGAGCTTGACGGAAGGCATGTGTCACCAACACAGTGGGAGCTGAATGGTTGGATCGATTGAGCAAGGGCAGATGGATGATCGTTCAAGGGCAGGCTTGTGGTCCTGTGTGCTCGAGGGGAGGGTTGTTGAGTTGCAAACAACATAGTCCCACATCAGCAAGCATAGGGGGGTCTTAGCGGTTTAAATATGGATTGGTATCTCCTATGATATGAGGCCTTTTGGGTAGACCCAAGAGCAAAACCAGTTGGGCCAGTGGGCCCAAGTGGACAATATCATACCAATGTGGAGATCTGGTGATCGCTCCTTATTTTACACCTTTTTCTGCATGTTTTCATGTCATTTTGATCGCCCATATGGCATTTTTCACGATTATTCGACGATATCACGTTGCTTTTCACTATTTCTCGTTTTTGTCGTATTTCAGGAGATATGGAGCGATCTGGAGCAAAAATAAGATCAAAAGATTTTCGCGCATCCCGGAGCGTCACCCACAGCTTATATGAGGAGTTAACATCGCTAGAGGATGAGCGGAAGGGGAAGCAATTCAATAGAATCGACGAGGAGGCGAGGAGGAGAAGAAAAGAGCCCAGAAGCAGCTTACTCGGCCGAACAAAGAGTCTACTCGGCCGAGTAACAAGCTGCGTTCGGCCGAGTGAAACGGATACGCACAGCAAAATTTCAAAGTTTCCTCGGCCGAGCAAGGAAGTCTACTTGGCCGAGTGAGAAAGCTCACTCACCCGTGTAGAACAGAGATTTTCAACCGAGAACGGGCCAAGTTACTGGAAAATTTTGAGAAGCCTACTCGGCCGAGTACGATTGCTTACTCGGCCGAGTAATGAAGCCTACTCACCCTAGTCAGTCAGAGAGACAGACCCCCAAAACACCCAGATTCTCTGTTTTATTATTGGGTCTGTCACTCGGCCGAGTGACGTTGTTACTCGACCGAGTGACGCATTCCGACTGCTACACAGATTGCGATTTCTGGGCTGCGCAGGGGCAATTCTGTCAAGATTTTTTGAACGATTATGGCTTGTATTTAAACCTAGTTTTATCCCTAGTTTTAGGAGAGACTTCTATTATTTTTTTGACGGCTATTCTTTTGTGAAATCTCAGCTGGAGATCATAGGCGACAATTTTGGTTTGTTCTTTCTAGCTAAAAATCTTATTTTTATGAATTGTCTATTCTTTGCAATGAATTGTGCTATGATCTATTGCTTTATTTCTGAGATTTTCATGATGATTTGTGAGTAGTATATTCGTTCTAGGGCATGGGTATGAACCCTATGGACCCGATCTTTTGAATTGTGATGAATGAATAGAATTGTTGCTAGGATTGAAGAAAGGTTAGGTTTTGATTGATTTATTGCGAGTGGCTAGGAATTTCCTTCGATTGGGATTTGCAAGAGATTGGATCCCAATTGATGGGAAGGCTTAGATATTCGACTTAGGTTTATAATCGAAATTCTCTAGATTTGGTTTGCAAGAGATTGGACCAAAGCTAGGATTTTTATTATAAATCTATACTAATTTCGTTTGCAAGAGATTGGACGAATACGAACTATCATAACCTAGATCGTAGCTCGAGTTTGCACGAGAGTGGGCTCGAGTTGCGATTGGACGATGATGTCAATCTTCATGCTAATGGATTAGATTAGGGTTTGCACGAGAGTGGGCCCTAATCTAGGTTGCTATAGACCGGCAATAGCGCGAGATCGTGAGCTTGGTTCTATATTAAGTTGCGACTAGTTCACCTACATTCAAGCCTTGCAACATTGATATTCATAATCCACAAGGATAAGAAACGGTCCGTAGTGGGGATTTCCTATCCCTAGACGCTTTATTATATTGATATCTATTTGCTATTTGAACGACTGTGACATTACCATCAAACTATTCTTATTCCATCAATAGCTAGGTGATCAAAGTAAGATACTGTCAATTGTCCTCCCTGAGTTCGATACCCGCTCGCCACTACGCTGTGCGCTTGCGGTAAAACTACAGTTATTTTCTGGGTGTATATCTGGACGCGATCATCTGGTGTGCCATATTTAAGAAAAACAACAATTCTTACAGCAGAATTCCATCGGAGAAAAATGAGAATTGCTATATATATATTACATTTGGTGAAGTTGTCCTATATGGAGGGCTAAATATGACTAGGACAAAGGTGGGCTTCACCCCCCACCTCACCCAAAAACTCACCCCCAATTATTTAATGTTTGCCATCCCCAAAAAAACTACCAACCTCACTTATTTACATGTTTTCCATTCACCCCAAAAAGCCAAAAAAACACCCACTTATACATGTTTGCCACACCAGTAGTGATGGGGAAATCAGGGTTTACACGCGCAGGAGGCATCGTACTCAACCCAGCTCATTATGGATGGGCCCAAGCCCATTGTGAAATCTGAATGTATCTTTTTTCTCTTTTGGTTTAGTCCCACATTGGGTAGAATGTGAGGTTGAGGGATTGTTATTCTATTTAAAGCCATGTATTGTGATATTTTCAAATCAATGAAAGATTGAAAGCAAATTTTTCCTCAAAACCTGTGAAAGGTCATCTCCTTGGTGTGAAGCCTTGGATCTCTTGGTGTGAAGCCAAGTTATTTTCTTCCCCAAATTCCTAAATCGTTCGTGTACTACATCAAATTGGTATCAAAGCCGAACGATTCTTCTTTCCTCTAAAAAACCCTAGTTTTCCAAAAAAACCTATCCACATCCGTCATTTCCCAGCCAAAAAACCATACCGTCTATTTCCGTCGCCAACCGCTTCAAAATTTGTTTCCAAATACCCCGAGGCATCATCCCTCTAGACACGAAATCCTTGCGTAGCCTCCCTTCGCTGTGAAGCTTTCACGAATGCCTCTCGACGAAGCCACACACCACTGCAATCGATCGGTCAGGGCACTGCCACCAATCACTCGCACGGATCAGCCATGTGCCTCCGTGGCTTCGCTCCGACAACGAGCAACCATCTCACCCTGTGCCTCCGTGACTTTGCTCCGATGACATCGCCATGAGATCTAGTCGCCGCCTTCTCAGATCGCCACATCAAGTTGAGATCATCGCCTTCTCAGATCGACGCCTCTCAGATCTAAAGCCAGCGCGCCCTCTCAGATCTCGACCTCGTCGCCCCTCAGATCCCTCTCAGATCCCTCTCAGATCTCGTCGAGGCCCCTCTCAGATTCGGACGCCGCCTTCCGCCGCCACCTCCCAGATCCACAATCTCTTAGATCTGTCTTGATCCACGACTTCGAAGATCGAAGTCGCCGCCTCTCCTTCCTCAGATCTCACCGCCGCATCCGAAGCTCGAAGCCGTTGTCGCTCAACAGATCTCGCCTCCGCTTCAACAGATCTCGTTGCCTCTCATTCCTTAGATCTGTCGAAATTGCCATCTCTCAGAGCACCCGCCAAGGTCAAGCATCACCCGTCGAGACCACGAATCACCCGACAGGTCGAGCCCTCATCACCCATGGCGATCACGCCGCCTCCAGATTCTCTGCATGCCAACGCTTGCTCTGGCCGTCGCCGGTGTCGACAGACCCCCCATCGCCACCCTCTCTCGTGGGTGACTCCAACGCCATAGTCCCGTAGCGATCAGATGCCAAGACCACCGAAATCAGCCCCGCGTTGAAATCACGATTGCTACAACTCTGCTACTACAGTAACTCCTGGCATTTTCAGAGTATTTTCTGCATATTTTCAGGATATTTTTTGTGCAACCATTATATTTTGGAGATTTCAGGTTCGTTCGGAGTCCAAATTCAGAATGATTCGCGCCAGTGCCTTGAGAACTCAGCCGTGGACGCATCACCACCCCACTTGGACCAGTTCAACTTCCTTGCAGGAAGATCTGATGTGAGTTTTCATTAGCTACTTATTGCTACTTTGTTGCTAGCCCTCCTTGCAATCAAAAACAATCATAGCGCTACATTTTTGCCTAGAGCCATAAAGTTTGATATTAAAAGGAGAGCTTCTATTTACTACCACATTGCAACAAGACTTATTTTCATTAAGATATTTTGAATAGTATAGCTCACTAAACATCATTACATTCACCATATTAAAATATTTGAATCTACTGTGAGAACTCCATATGACTTGAAATTTGAATTGCTCAATGACTTTTGCTAGTTGATCTCTCCATCATTCACCTGCTTCACATAGGAATTTTCATTAGTTCACATCTCATTTACAAAAAAGAGCATTAATCAAGTTTTCATTATCTAGAAGTATTTGCATTGCATGTCCACACATAGTGGCAGAATTTATCAGACCTCAAATACCATGGATGTTGACCAACCTACTCTGAGAGATGTCATTAACAGGTTAGCTGCTTTAGAAACCCAAATCTGTGAAGGTAGATCGGAGTCTCGCGAGTGTCTAGACCGAGGGCTACGCCTAGAGAACACTAGGTAGAGGACGTCAGACGAGGGTTCACAAGCACATAGTGTCACGCCCCATTCTCAAAAATACCTTATATGACATCACATATCATGGGAAACGGAGGATGAGGCCCGACAAGCCGCGTTATTACACCAAGCGTGAGAAGTAATTACACAATAAGCAGGCCACAGCAAATGCTGGGATCACACATCACCAATATTAATATAAAAAGAAAGCAACACATTCAGCCATCACAAAAGTACATCAGCCACAGATATACATAACTAAAGAGAGAACTACACACTAGCATCAAGTAAAAAGTGAAACGGACTCAAGTACATATGAAAAGTACTACAAGCCACCAACACACTCCACAGCTGCAAAAGATAACTCGCTCATCACTCGACCCAACTCCCACTATAAAACATAGCCCAAAAAGAGTGGTGTCCCCCAAGTCAAAAAAGTCACGTCTGAGAAATCTCCTGAGGGAGATTCTGCTCTGGTGTCACCTGCTCAAGACCTGAAAAGTAAAATGAGCACATCAAACGTGCCCAGTAGGAAACTAACTAGGGTAGGGAAAATCATTTAGGGTTATGAGTGTAAAGGCAATAGGAGTACAATCAACCAAGGTAAAGAGTACAACACACAAGTGTGCACAACAACACATATAAAGTTCATTAGTTAGCAGATGTTAGTGACTCTTTGGAAGCCTGGGTATCACCTAAAGATAAGGGCCTGGACCTCACACCAAATTTGGAGTGAACATAGCACACGACGCAGTGGACATGGACACTGTACGCCGGGCCTCTCAGCTCCCCCGTCCCTGCAGGAGTGAGGCTCTCCACATAATAACACAACCTCCGTATGTCCCCTCCACTTCCGGTAAAGGCGAGTGGAAATACGTATCACATATCACATATCACTTTCCCCAACTTCTCAGTCCAGTCCCTTATAGTTAAGTTATACCCAAACTTCACCCATCCCAATACTAGGATGTTCACCTGCCTTAGAGCAGATCGAGACATCCCAGTTAACATGTCATGTGTCATAATATCCAATGGCCATACACAAGTTCACAAATGTAATACATGGCACAACATTTTTAATAGCCATTTTCCAAGTTCTTTTAACATCACATTCAACGGGGCATTTTAACAAACATATGGCGTGCATCATAAAATGGACATTGTCACAACATCAAAACTTAGTAACAATAGCATGTACAAACTTTCTTGTAGACATCAACATCATTCATGTATATTGGTATGGAAAATTAACAATCACCCAAGTTTCAACTCCATCCAAAACAGACCAACTTGCTGAAATGTGCAGGATCAGACATTAAATTAGCATGTTTCATCAATTTATCTTGTGAATTTGACAAAATTCTGTAAATGAAAGTTGGAGATATAGTAGTCTTGGATGCACCTATAAAATTTCATGCAGAAATATTAACTAAGGAATTTATAATGATTTATTTGGTGCAACATGTGCAGACTGTTTTTCAAACAGAATTCTGGGTTTGTATTAAAAGCCAATTTTAGACATGTTGGAGCCAGAATTTCGAAATATAAGCACCCTGATGATTTTATAGATAAACTTCTTAACTTTCCAACAAGACCAAGATCAGCAAAATCCATAGAGTGTGCAGATAATAATCCTCATTTTGCTAAACTATGTACAGCTTGACAGAATTTTAGACATCTTGCAAACATTGAATTTTTACTCCTACTTATTGAACTCAACATATGACAAATTTTATATGAATTTGAGGTAGGACTTCATGAGATACATGGATATTTTTTTTTCCAGAAGTTAATTCCATCCACAGTGATCAAAATATATGAAGAAACTCACAGCAGTGTTTCAGAATTTTAGAGAAGAGTAGTTTGCTAAGAAAACCAGAGAAATTTATTCTTTTGATCTATTGCACACACAAAATCATGAAATTAAAATCATAAACAACCAAAATAACTTCATAGCATTCTTATAATTCTAAATAGAAATTCCCAAACCAAGATTAGTTCCATACCTCAAGAAATTCCCTTTCTTCTTCTCTTCTCTTTCTATTCCTTCCACCTTTCTTTCTCCTTGAAGAGCTAGTGGTTTCTTAAATTTTTTGGAAGTAAAAATTAGGGTTTTTGTGGCTTGATGGAGATGAAATTTTGGTGGAGAGGGTTCGGCCAAGGCTAAAGGAGGGCAGAGGAAAAATAGAAAATGAAAAGAAAAGAAAAGAAGAAGAAAGAAGTCTAAAGAAAGAGGTGGAAAGTTTCTACCTCTAGAATCCTCTTTAAGATAAGCATGATCATGCTAAAATGACTTGAATACACTTCCAAAATTACCCTCCAAGTTTCAAGTATTTACAAGTTTGCAATTACTTTATGCACACACAACTTTAGCGTGTACGCACAACAGCTTTAGGCCAAATGACCGTTTTGCCCCTAGCCTTTCTAAAAATTTACGGGTGTGCCACTAAACCCATCCTTTTCACATTACCCCTCTCACACTAACACACTCCTTCACAATTTACAAGTATGCCACTACTTTACACACCCACCTTTACTCTACACACTTCCTCCCATATGGCCAAATGACCAAAATGCCCCTACATTCTTCACGAAATTACACAACTGCCACCAGCCACATTCACGCCATAACACCTCTTATCAACTCATTATACTCTCTCTACTCGTGTATAGGGGACTATCGTCTCAGTCGCCGTATAGGGCTAAACAGGCCATGACACATAGTACGCCTAGCCTACCTAGGCGAAATAGAGATAGACCCATCATGAGAGACGGGTGCCTAGTCTACCCAGGCAATCTAGAGAGAGGCACCACCATGACAGACACACGCCTAGTCCACCTAGGCAATCTAGAGAGAGACCCCGTCACGACCGACGTGACAAAGACGATAGTGTGATCAAGGGCATTAAGGTAGACGGTGCCACTTTTGATGGTCATCTGAATCCCCAGACTTTTATTTATTGGATGGCCGATATGGACCATTACTTTGGATGGTATGACATGTATGAGGAGAGAAAAGCGAGGTTTGCGAGGATGAAGCTTATTGGACCTGCCAAGTTGTATTTGAAGAATGTTGAGGTCATGTTAGCCCATGGTAGGCAAGAGCCCATAGGTATGTGGGATGAGATGAAAGAGAAGCTAAAGGAAAAATATTTACCCACGTCATATCACCAGCGACTCCTTGACCAATGGCAGAATCTCACCCAGGATAGTGTGTCTGTTCGCACATACGTCAATAAGTTTGACGAATACACGATGAGATGTGATGTGAAGGAAGATGTGAGTGTGACATTGTCTAGGTTTAGGGCTGGCCTTAGACCCGAACTACGTAAGGAGCTCATCCTTCGTGATGTCCACACACTAGAGCATGCTTATCAGATTATGTTGGATATTGATAGCTTTCATCACGCTCCAGTTGCTAGGCGTTACGATTCACGAGATTTATCACGTCGCCCAGCACCAAATGGTAGCAAACCTCCCTAGAGTTAATCCCAACCTAGATCCGACCAGAGACCCCCCACCCACATGAATGACAAAGGAAAAGGGATTATGGGTGAGTCTTCTAGAGCCGGTCCTCATTCCCAATGCTATAAGTGTCAAGGTATTGGTCACTTCGCAGGAAGCTGCCCTTCCAAGGCCTTGTTAGTACACGATCCCGAGGGAGATGACCACATAGATGAGGAAGAAGAAGTTTATGAGCCAGTTGAGGCATGCTATGCGACCGATGAAGAATCGGCTAGACTAGGCTGTATTCAGAGCATACCCATGCGAGTAGAGCTTGCCGATACATGCTCTGAAAACCATAGACTTGGTGTTGTATGTTGTGCCCTAGCTCGGGCCAAAGAGAGCGATGACTGGCGTAGGACTACAATTTTTCACACTTTTGTAACGCGTGGTGACAAGCATAGTAAGGTGATCATTGATAGCAGAAGTTGCATAAATGTTGTGTCATCGAAGCTCGTTACCCGCATAGGTTTACAGCCAGTCTCCCACCATAGTCCTTATAAGGTATCATGGGTGGACGCTTCATCCATTGGGATCAAAGAAAGATGTCTTGTCCCTATTCAGTTTGGATCATATAAGGACAAGATTTGGTGTGATGTGCTGCCCATAGATGTTGGTCATATCATCTGTAGGATCCTGTCAAAACAAGGACGTTAGGATCGATTAATGAAGTAGAGACTTACGCTTGCGTATGCGGCACCGTAGTCTCGGAACTTTGCCCTCGGATTCGCCACAACGGTCGATACTTTGTCACGGAGGATCGGAGCAGAGTTTCACCGCCTAAATCTCTATTTAGAAGAGGATTTTAATGGAAGGGAGAAGAAGAACATAAGATGCCTTTTGCAAACTTATGGCATGGAAAGTGTAGTATGAATGCCTTACCCTTGGGTCCTATTTATAGGCTTTAGGGGTAGTTATTGTAGGAAATAACTAAATATAAGCTTATTAGCCTATATTAGCACATTCATTTATCCTCTTCTTCATTCACTTATCAAGTGCCTTTATGCACTTATAAAGTGACTTTTTCCACTTATCGAGTGGCTTTTTCCACTTATCGAGTGGTCCTTTTCACACGTGAAAAGGTTCCCTTCGTGCACGCTTTCATGCACGCGACATCTGAGGTCCGTATACCCCCATACATCCCCTCATGGGTGTATTCATGTCGTCCATATCCAACATCTCCCACTCACACTTGAGGGGATTGTAAGGAAACATCTTTTCCTTTAACTCTTCTGTTTATCATACCGAGAAATAGGCCGTGTGACCGTCATGCGCATAGAGTCCGCTGTTGTGCACTTGTTAGAGATACACAACACTCCTCGAGGTGCAAAGTTGAGTAGATCAACGCATGCTTTACCCTAGATTATTTCTTCACATTTCTTATACTTTATATTCAACAATTGAATCCCATCTGGATTACAATTGGCTGGCCAGCTTTGAATCTTTAAAGTCCAAATGTGAATATGAAATTAATCTTCCTCTTCTTGCGATCCTTTCGATCTTGACTTGACTTGCTTTTCTAAATGCCCCGCCGGACCGAATTAACCATAGTCCATAAGCAACATGCTAAGATAGCAATCACCCAGTCAAATCTTAAGGAACTAATTAGAGTCCATAAGGGTAACGAGTTAAGACCCATGTGGTCTTTGGGTCTCACATAATAGTAAACACAATTACTATTCTAACCCAATGGTCAAAATGTATACGTAGTATGAATACGTATTACAACATCACTCCTTTTCCAGGGAGCGTATGTCTTAATGATGTTGTAAGGATGATAACCAGACACCACAATGTCTGGCTTTGAGTCCCTTTTACTACTCATAATCTTCTGGACCCACATCCCGCATAAGACAGATAGGATTTCAAAAAATCCTCTTAGATCTTTTGTAAGCATCGATATGATGCAGATCTTTCATACGACCATTTTGTTTAAGTCATGACTCTAAATCGTCCGTCTGACGATTTTGACTTTAAACATGTCTCATCTTTATTTTATCCGTCTGATAGAATAAAGGTGGTTGCTCATGTGAGAGAGCCAACCTTAATCTGTCCGACATACTTAGAAAGTATAGCTGAGATTTCAAAAATGTACACAAACATTTTCAAGAAAGTCATATGCAATGTTGAAAAAGAACTTATTCTTTTATTAAATTTGATCATTTACAGACATGGGAATTTACATTGGTACAACTCAGCTCTTACGCAATCCTTGAGATGATAAGTGTTTGTAAAACACATCTCTGGGGATCGCCTTCGTAAGCGGATCCGCTATCATCTCATGCGTAGATATGTACCTTATGTATACCTTCTTGGTCTTATCATAGTCTTTTGCAAATTTGTAGCGGATATCTATGTGTTTGGTCTTACAATGGAATTTAGGATCTTTGACATAGGCTATAGATGCTTGACTGTCGCTGTGTATAGGTACAGCACCTGAGTCACTTGCATCAATTAGCCTGTCTAAGAACTTCCTTAGCCAAACAGCCTCTTGGACTGCCATGCTAAATGCTACAAACTCGGCTTCCATAGTTGAAAGTGCGATGCATGATTGTTTCTTGCTACTCCAGGATATTGCACCAGATCCGAGTAGAAAAACATATCCTGAGGTCGATCGTCGCTCATCGAGATCACCCGCCCAATCAGCATCAGTGTAGCCTTCGAGCCTCAAGGCATCTCCTTGATAGCATAAAGCATAGTCCGCAGTTCCCTTAAGACACCGCACTATCCTCTTAACCGCTTTCCAGTGTACTTGCCCTGGATTGGATTGGTAACGACTTACCATTCCAACGGCAAAACAGATGTCTGGTCTTGTACACATCATAGCGTACATAAGACTACCAACTGCACTGGAATATGGAACTTTTTCCATAATTTCCTTTTCCTTTTGGTTCTTTGGACACGATTTCAGACATAAATTGTCGCACTTGCTTATAGGAGTATCAATGGACTTGCAGTCCTGCATATTAAAACGTTCTAAAACCTTCTTTATATAAGTCTCCTGTGAAAGAGAAAGAAGTTTCTTCGAACGATTCCTTGAAATCTTAACTCCAAGGATATATGCGGCTTCTCCCATGTCTTTCATCTCAAAAACTGATGAAAGCCAAGCCTTGATATCCATCACAAATCCCTTGTCATTTCTGGCTATTAAAATGTCATCTACATATAGAGACATAATAACGTACTTGCTCTTAATCCTCTTGATATATACGCAGTTGTCTTCATCAAGCATGGAAAACCCATTTGATAAGACAACTTCTTGAAATCGTATATACCATTGCCTCGAGGATTGTTTAAGACCATATATGGACTTACGAAGTTTACAAACCTTATGTTCATTTCCTTCTTTTACAAACCCTGTTGGTTGTTCCATATAGATCTCCTCGTCTAATTCTCCATTGAGAAAGGCAGTCTTTACATCCATCTGATATAATTCGAGGTCTAAGCAAGCTACCATAGCCAGAATCAGGCGAATCGAGGTAAAACGGACAACAGGTGAGAAGGTCTCTTCGTAGTTTATCCCTTCCTGTTGCGTAAAACCTTTCGCGACAAGGCGAGCTTTTTATCTGTCAATAGAGCCATCAGCCTTATGCTTGATCTTAAGAACCCATTTGTTCCCAATAGCTCTACGTCCTCTGGGTAAGTCAACTAAGTCCCAGACTTGGTTAACTTTCATGGATTCCAACTCTTCCTTCATCGCTTCCATCCATTTGTCTTTCGCGGGGCATGATACGGCATGTTTGAAAGTAGCAGGCTCGTCATCATCCTGTAGTAAAGTCATAAAGGTTTGCAGAAATTCATCCTCAAATCTTAGAGGAGCCAACCTTGTATGATTACTACGTCGTATTTGAGATTCTTCAAGTCCTTGTTGACTCGAATTTAGATCAATTCTAACATTACTCCCACTTGGAATGTCGTTAGAAATGCTTCCACTTGGATCATTATTCCCGTATGGAATAGGATTTGCGTCATTTGTATCATCCATTGGTGAAGTTTGAAACGTATTTTCGTCTTCACCAAGAATTCTCCCACTCGAATGAGGTAATCCTTCTTGATCATTAATCTCAAATAGAGATAAGTCCTGACTTATCTCGCCCTGTCTTGGAAACTCGTTTTCCAAGAAAGTGACATCCCTCGACTCAAATTCAATTAGACCTCCATTGTCTTCCTGACTAATGAAAACATAACCTTTGGAGTTTTCTGCATATCGTATAAAGATACATTTCCTTCCCCGTGGCCCAAGTTTGCCATACTTATGGGAGGAAATATGTGCGTAGGATGCACATCCCCAAGGTTTTAAAATGTTTAAGTCAGGAGACCTTTGGTTCCACAACTCATAAGGAGTAGAGCTAACTGATTTCGAGGGTACGCGGTTCAAGATGAAAGCGGCCGTCAATAATGCATCACCCCAAAAGGTGATTGGCAAGTTAGCTTGCGCCATCATTGAACGGACCATTTCCATTAAAGTCCTATTTCTCCTTTCTGCAACACCATTTTGTTGCGGAGTATAAGGCATAGTTACCTGATGTACTATGCCCTTTTCATCACAAAGTTCCTTAAAACTTGTTGATTGATATTCACCGCCCCTATCGGTTCGCAAGACCTTAATCTTGCGATCTAATTGATTCTCCACTAAACTCATATAGTTCTTAAAGCAGGTTAATGCTTCACTTTTGTGGGATATCAAATAGATATGTCCGAATCGGGTGAAATCATCAATAAAAGTGATGAAATAGGACTTCCCGCGTCTTGTCTTGACATTCATCGGACCACATATATCCGAATGGATGAGCTGTAATGGAACATCGGCACTTGTGCCGGTTCCAAACGGCTTGCGACAAGATTTCCCTACAAGTCAATGTTCGCAGGTCGACATTTCAACCTTTGAAACATTGGATAGAAGACCACGTTTGGTAAGTCTATCCATTCGTGTTGGTCCAATGTGACCAAGCCTTGCAAGCCAACAAATTATATCAGACTCATAAGTCAAAGAATTTGAAACAAGGAAATTTTCATTACAATATGAAGAGTCATACATTGTATTTAATACAATAAATCCTTTGAATACATACCCAGTTCCAATTAAGGAATTATTACAAAACAAGTCCATTTTACAATCATGAAAAAACCAGCTATAACCAAGACCCATCAATACGACCACAAATATAATATTCATTCGAATATCTGGAGCGAAGAGAACATCATGAAGTAGGAGAGTGCGGCCGTTGTCCAAGACTAGCTTGCAAGTCCCAACGCCTTTCACTTCAACACGTGTGTTGTTTCCTACATAGATCCACTTCGTTCCTTGGGGTATCCGGTGATACTCCACAAAGGACCGTCTGTCCCTTGCTATGTGGTCGGTGGCACCTGCATCAATTATCCAAAATGGATTAGATTCTACAAGAAATATTGAACTAGAAACACATATGTAACTAGTATAATTACAAGTTACCTCGTCACCTCCACTCGTACACGAACGAGCATAGTGACCGAGCTTGTTGCACTTGAAGCACTTGATCCTCTTCAAGTCTTTCTTCTTGTGCCATTTCATGTGCCCACCCTTATGTTTGGGTTTCTTGGTAGACTCAGGTTGCTTATTACGTTCATTAGTAGACTTCGAACGATCTTTCCATTTCTTTCCCCCGTGTGAGGAACTAGCTGTAATGCCCTGCTAAGCTACTGCACAAGTACTAGAGGGGGGGTGAATAGTACTTTAAAATAATTAAGAGGCTAATTCATAATTACTTGCAAACTCTACCAAACAATGCGGAAAAGTAAATGTTAGACAACAAAGAAACAATCGCAAACAACGATATTACTGGGTTCGGATCCACCCAAGTCTCCCCGACTTGTTCCCGGTGATCCTACGTCCCAACCACCCGGATCCCTTCCGGATACTTGAGTTAGAAACCCTAACTCAAGATTTCCACTAAGAAATACTTATGAAAAACCTTCACAAGTCAAATCATACACAAGGTAATTTGTGACTCCCACAACCAGGGATTACAACCACACTCTCACAACCGAGAGTGAAACTTACAATATGAAATTGAAATGAAATAGAATAACTTACCACAAAATACCTATGCCTTGAGTATACTTATGAATTAGGGCAAGGATGATTTTGAGGAAGAAGAAGGCACCAAACCCTAGCTCCAAGATGTAGATCAGCGATGGAGAGCTATGGGGTTGTTGGTGACCTAGGATCAAGCACTTGGCTTGGAAGGCTTCGCACTCAATGAATCTCTCTTTGGAAGTAAGAGTGAGGAGAGATTATTGAATGAAATGAAAGAGCTTTGAATGAGCTTGGAATGATTTCTCTTGATCTCTAAACTTGCAATAATATCAGCCTTGAGTGCAATGAATGCAGCTCAACAAGTATTTATAGGATAGAGGAGAGAGAGAAAGAAATTCGAGTCATTAAATGCTCCAACGGCTCTTTTCTGTACTCAACTAGTCGGTCAAAGAACAACCACCGACCGACTAGTTCATCAACTAGTCGGTCGGTCATTTAACATAGACCGACTAATGGAAGAACAGCCAAAAGGTCGAAGCACAGACAAAAGGAACTAGTCGGTCCAAGAAGAGTAGCTGACCGACTAGTTTCATAACTAGTTGGTCGGTTACTTAACTGAGACCGACTAAGAGATAAAACTGAAGTCTGAGCACAAATTGATTTAGTCGGTCCAAGAACAAATGTTGACCGACTAGTTCATCAACTAGTCGGTCGCCAAATGTGCATAGACCGACTAACGATAAACAGTAAGTTAGGTGAAAATTGGCATGTACAGTAAAGCTAAACTAGTCGGTCCAAGAAGAAAAGTTGACCGACTAGTTCATCAACTAGTCGGTCGATCATTGAACACAGACCGACTAATGATAAACAGTAGCTCAGGCTCAAAGTTGCATGAACAGGGAAAGCTCAACTAGTCGGTCCAAGAAGGAAAGTTGACCGACTAGTTCATCAACTAGTCGGTCGATCAATGAACACAGACCGACTAATGATAAACAGTAAAGAGCTTAGAATTAATTGACAGAAACTAGTCGGTCCAAGAAGCTTTGCCGACCGACTAGATCACCATCTAGTCGGTCAGTTCTTCTTCTTGAACCAACTAACATGCACAAGAAGTCGCGAATCGAAGCGCAAAGCTTCGGGAAAGTTTGTATGGACTCCTAGAGCTAAGATAGGAGCGTTATGAAGATTTAAACCGTAAGACCTACTCAAGGCTTAACATTCTACGAAAGAAGCTTAAAGACTATAAATAAAACTTGACGATACCGTCTTCAATAGCTTCAATCGAATCTTCATGACTTCTAAAATGGTCCATAAGCTTCAACGAAGCTTTAGGCATACGATCACGTGCTTTGAGAAGTCTCGAGATGTCGCTTTGGATGTTCATATGAATTTGGCGACTATCTCCATAACTGCGCTCACAAATCGTTAGTTCACGATATATTTATGTTTGTTCATCATTCAAAACCAAATCCGGGGAGTCCAATATCCAACATTCTCCCCCTTTTGGTGATGACAAACCAACATAAATAATAATCAAAAATAATAATTCAAATGAAATTTACTTACTCCCCTTGCATTGATGACACGTTAATGCCAAATTAAACAATAATAATACGCATCAAGCAGACGAGTAAAGTATATAAATGAGAATCGATTATTGAAACATCGAATAACACATGTTGGTTATTGAAATATCGGATTTGAAAATCCATTTATATATCTTAACTCCCCCTAAATCTAACATATCAAATTAGATTCTTGGAAAAATGCTTTAAATTATCATTTAGCACATCGTTATTATTATATCTCTCCCCCTTTGGCATAAGCAAAAAGAGCAGAAGGAGAACAACGACAACAACAAAGGCTTCAAATAAAAAAGCACGGGAGTCGTAGAATACGACCATGGCTCAAGTGACACCAAAGGAAAATACGAATGAAATCAAGGCGTGTCAATGAGACCAAAGTCGAAAATCGATAAATAAAATCATCAAACCTCAAATCAATTTTACGGATTGAGTTATGGAATATACTCTCCAATATCAACATTCTTGGTTAATTTAGTGCATGGAAAACAATTCTATGTTTCCATATAAGAAATTTCTATTTAACCAAGTTATTATCGTCGAGCGACGAAATCAAACATCAGAGACATATGAAGAATATATAATGTGCACAAGAGAATGAAATGTCAATATCGATGTGTGTGTATATATATATATATATGAACCATGATACAACAAAATCATACATCGTCAACATACAAAACATCGATCCAACGATCGGGGCATAAAATACAGCATCATATCACACAGATATCAGAGTGTCACACAACATACAACATCATCAAATGCATCAAGATACATCATCAAAATGATACAAAAAAATAGCCACCCTCACTATCCTACCCAATCTCTCTCACAACTAGATATGTCATCCAATGTGCATCGGGAGAGGCCTCAAAGAAGCTCAAGAGGCAGCGGGAGGATCAGAAGCAACTGCAGGCTCTGCAGGAGCGGAGGTGGTAACTGGATCAGCTGGAATGTCAACGGGAGCGACGGCAGAAGTCTCAAGCACGGCAGAAGAGACGATCGCAGAAGCAGCAACGGTAGTGGCCTCGGGAGCACCAGTCGGAGCATCCACCGCAGGAGCGGTGGCAACAGGTGTGCTCTCGGGGGCACCAGCAGACGAAGCAGCAGCAGCATCACCAGAAGTGCCCTCGGGGGCACGAGTAGAAGCACGAGCAAGCTCCTCAATGTCCTCCTCATCCAACTCATCCTCGTCAGAAAAAGATGGAGGGACCTCAATATCAAGGTGACGAGCTATACGGCAGAGAATCTCCTCAGAACGAGCCCGACGAGACTCCAAACGTCGTAGAGAACGAACGAGCTCGGCAAGAGTGGAAGAGGGAGCAGTTGAGGCAGAGGCAGAGGCTGACGCTGAAGGTGTCGTCCTCTGAACGTGACGGAGCGCCGCAAGAGACTTCTTGACGGCCGTCGCGTTCAGGGGAGGACCAAGGGGACGCTCATCGTCAGGAGGCAATGTGACACGGAAGTGACGGAATACCAGAGTCAACAAGCACGGGAAGGGGATATGAGCCGACTTCGTGGCCTTGCGAATACACTCGAAAGAGTCCATCTTATCGAGTATAATGCGAGCCCAGTTAATCGAGCTCCCCATGTAAATAGCATATATCAACTTCAAGAAAGGCTGGGACGGTAGAGAGGAGGAGCCGTACTTGGGAAGCAAGCACGACTTCAGAATCAAATTGAGGACCCAGGCGATAGGCTTGAAGGATTTGGAGGGCACGCCAATCATGGCGGGAGGAATCTGGTGGAAAATCTGAGAGAGGACGACCTGATCAAGGGAGGTGATATCATCAACAGAAATGTCAGAGGGGAGGAGGCCAGACGAGGAGATACCCAAAATCTCTCCTAAGATTTCTGCCGTGAGGACTATAGGAGTCCCCAAGTCAGTCGTCTCAATTGAGTGGGTCGCATCGTACTGACCCCGGACGCGGTTGGCATAGAATAGTTTCACTAGGCGAGGGTAGGGGTGAGGGTTCGCCTTCGGGTCATATCGAAGGTAATCGAGAAGACCCGAGGACGAAAGAAGATCGGCGAGGCCTAGGAAGTCACTAAACTGGACGAAATGCTCCAGAAGCAGTGGGCAATGTTCGATACGGTTGTAAGCCGCGAGACACAAAGGGTCGTCGCGACACAGCGAAATATCGACACTGCCAACTGGCATCGGAGCCTTTCCCTTAGGCTTACGGGTAGATGTACGTGGTCGGGAGCTAGACTCAGGATGGGTAGGAGGAGAGGGGTCCCTATGAGTCTCAGGCTCGGGTCTATACTCCGTATCAGAATCCGTAGGTGTGTGGAAAGAGGAGGGAGATGCAAGTTCCTTGGGCATGGACTTAGGCTTGGGTTGGGTTCTAGGTTGAGCACGGGGCTTCGCTTTCGTCGTCCTCTTACGCTTAAGAGGAGGCGAAGACAAAGAGGGTTCGGTAGGCTTCGAACGGTGTTTCAGAGGAGGGGGGTCCGAGGGTGGCAAATCGAAGGTCATGGGCGAAGGACCAGAGGGAGTGATCGGGATACGTGTACGAGCCATAAGCGCGGCACGACACGATGCAAGAGAACGAATCGAAGAAACCCTAAACACAAACCCTAGAAACCAAAAACAAGTGAAACCCTAACCCTAAGATCTAGAAACTGAACCCTAGAGCTAGGAGAGGGAGGAGAGATCACCTAGGGTGGACGATCGACGGACGGCGACGGTGGGTTTGGTCGGAAAACGGCCGGAAGCCGAACGGGCTGAGCGGGGGTCGGGGGTTTTGAGCTGGAGAGAGAGGAAAATGATCGACTAATCGAGGAAGAAGTCGATCGGATGGAGTTTTAATCGGTCGGAAGTCGAAAAGACCAATCAGTCACCGGCACAACTAGTCGGTCACAGTTCAAGCACTAACCGACTAGATCACGATCTAGTCGGTCGGTCAATGAGCTTGAACCGACTAGTTGTAAACAGTAACTGAAGACAAATTTCCTGACAATATTTAGTCGGTCTAAGCTCATTCACTGACCGACTAGAACTGAATCTAGTCGGTCGGCCAATGAACTTGGACCGACTAAGAGAGTTCAAAAATTGAAAATCTTTGAAATTTGATTTCTCTCCTAATCACACTTGGATGAAACATCAAAATACTCTCATTAATCATTATACTAGCCCATTAAACATCGAAAACCTGAAATTTGACGATTACGCACAAAACGAGCGAAAATTCCGAAAATTCAACAAAAATCCAGAAAATTTCAATACTTCAAGCATGAGCAAATATAACGAATAGAATAGCATGCAAGAATATTGAATAAAAATGAATCCTATATCTCGGATTCACCCATAATCCCCAATTCTCGACGTAACCGCACAAAGGAGTCCTCCTTTAGGGGTTTCGTGAAAATATCGGCGATTTGCTTCTGGGTTTCAACTTACACTAATATGATGTCCTTTTTAGCAACATGATCATCTAAGAAATGGTGTCGGACATCTATGTGTTTCGAACGGGAATGGTGTACCGGGTTCTTGGAAAGACATATTGCACTTTGGTTGTCCACCATGATAGGGCAAGTATCACAGTTTATACCAAAGTCTTCAAGTGTGTGTCTCATCCAAAGAATTTGAGCACACGCGGCACCGGCGGCAATGTATTCCGCCTAGGTGGTTGAAAGTGATACGGAATTCTGCTTCTTGGAAAACCAAGAGACAAGAGAATTTCCTATAAAATGGCAAGTGCCACTAGTACTTTTCCTGTCGGATTTGCATCCCGCATAATCGGCATCACTATATGAGATTAACTCATACGTGCTAGATTTTGGATAAAGTAATCCAAAATCAAGTGTATAACTTAAATAACGGAAAATACGTTTTACCGCTACTAAGTGAGACTCCTTAGGTTGAGATTGATAACGAGCACATACGCATACGGCAAACATAATATCGGGCCTACTTGCGGTAAGATAAAGTAAACTACCAATCATACCTCGATATAGACGAATGTCTACATCTTTACCGCCCGTATCCTTATCAAGATGCGTAGTCGTGCTCATTGGAGTCTTTTTCCCGGAGGCATTCTCCATTCCAAATCGCTTAAGCAACTCCACCGTATACTTCGTTTGGTGGATGAAGATTGCATCGTCCATTTGGCGAATTTGGAGACCTAAGAAATATTTGAGCTCACCCATGTGGCTCATCTCAAATTGATCCTTCATCACATTAGAAAACTCTTCGCAAAGAGCAAAGTTAGTAGCACCGAAAATGATATCATCAACATATATTTGAACTAAAATTATTTCATTATTCGAATACTTAACAAATAATGTGGAATCAACTTCTCCCATTTTAAATCCTAAATCTAAAAGAAAATTCTTTAGACGGTCATACCAAGCTCGAGGAGCTTGTCTCAAACCGTAAAGAGCTTTCTTAAGTTTAAAAACATGATTTGGAAATTTTTCATTTATAAAACCCGGAGGTTGAGAAACATAAACTTCCTCAACAACATCTCCGTTTAAAAATGCACTTTTTACATCCATTTGAAATAATTTAAAATCCTTATGGCATGCAAAAGATAATAGTAATCTAATTGATTCTAATCTAGCTACCGGAGCGAAGGATTCTTCGAAATCAATACCTTCCTCTTGACGGTAGCCTTGAGCAACTAACCGAGCTTTGTTCCGGACGACGACTTGGTTTTCGTCGGTTTTGTTCTTGAAGATCCACTTTGTCCCTATGACGGTGTGGTTCTTCGATGGCAATGGAACAAGCTCCCAAACCTCATTCCTCTCGAATTGAATGAGTTCCTCCTCCATGGCTAAGATCCAAGCGCTATCTTCGCATGCTTCATTAACATTCTTTGGCTCTATCGAGGAGGCAAAGGCACAATGAGCGAAGTAGTTCACTTGCGATCTCGTCTTGACACTATCATGAATATTGCCAATGACTTGCTCATGAGGATGGTCACGAACGGTATGAAGCCGTTTGGGAATACCTTGATCACTAGGAACATTCTCAACAACTTCATTAGACGGGTTAGTCTCAATAGAATCAATAGAATCATTAGAGTTAGAATTACCAATTGAATCACATAAGACATCCATAGAGTCATCATCATTAGTAATTCTAGTTGGAACAAATCCTTCATTAAATGAAACATGAAGTGATTCCTCGATCGTTGAGGTTCGTTTGTTGAATATCCGGTAGGATTTGCTACGTGAGGAATACCCAACAAAAATCCCCTCATCGGATCTTGGATCGAATTTGTCCAAACTACCATACGTGTTCTTAATAAAACATTTCGAACCAAAAACACGAAAATGTTTAACTTGAGGCAACCTACCAAACAACAATTCATAACAAGTTTGTTTAGTGCGGGACCTCAAAAGTATTCTATTAAACACATAGCAAGCGGTATGTACCGCTTCCGCCCAAAATTGATGGCCAAGTTGGCTATCATCAAGCATAGTGCGAGCATATTCCACTAGCGTCCTATTCTTTCTCTCAACAACACCATTTTGAGGAGGTGCGCGAGGGAATGAAAAGGTGTGTGTAATACCAACTTCATCACAAAATGTCTCAAAAGACGCATTCTCAAATTCACCTCCATGATCACTACGAATAGTGACAATGGTGGTTCCTAAGAGATTTTGTACTTTCTTAACAAAAATAGTGAAGTTTTCAAAAGCTTCATTTTTATTACATAATAAAAATACCCAAGTAAACCTAGAAAAGTCATCAACGATGACAAGTCCATATCTAGCATTACCTAATGAAGCAACTCTAGTTGGCCCAAATAAATCTAGATGTAATAGCTCTAGAGGCCGCTTAGAAGAAATGCTTTTCTTAGGTTTAAATGAAGATTTTGGAAGCTTGCCTCGTTGACACGAGTCACAAAAGCTTTTCTTTTGAAAGACAAGCTTAGGGAAGCCTCTAATAGAATTTAACTTGGAAAGCTTAAAAAGTGTTCCAAAGTTCACATGACCAAAACGTCGATGCCATAAGTGTTGTTCACTTGTGTTGGCAATGAGACATTGTTCATGTGATCTTGGAAGATCTAGGATATATATATCCTTATGGCGTGTGCCGGAAAACAATAATTCATTATTATCTTTTCTTAAAATATGGCACATTCCTTTCGCAAAGTTAACTTTGTAACCTTTGTCACAAAGTTGACTTATTGAAATAAGATTGTGGTTTAATCCTTTAACAATGTAAACATCACATATAAGGGGTTTAGAAGGATTACCCACTTTACCAACACCTATGATGGTTCCGCTCTCGTTGCCTCCAAATACGACGCGGTTTCCATTTGCAATGGGAACCACTCCGGAGAGCAATTGAGCGTTACCCGTCATGTGTTTTGAACACCCGCTATCGAGTATCCAATTCCCCTTGGAGCTAAATTTAAATTTGTTGCTCCTTTTCTTTTTCTTTTCCTTGAGTACCTAAAGATAGAAAATTTCATATCATGGTACCCAAGGTCATTGGGTCCAAAAGATTAGACCTTTGGAAGCCAAGTCCAATTGGACTTAGGCTTCCCCACATAATTTCTACTATGCACAACATCCGAAAAATAAGCATTCATGTAAACTTGTTTTTCATCCATGCTTGTGTCCTTTGGGCTCCAAATTGTGAATATTTTGGGATCCCTCATCCTATTGGGTGCATGCATGCGTTGTTGGTTTCTACGTGATGCATGTCGTGGATAGGCATAAGGAACATGATGGAATGGTGCATGTGGATAATTATTCATACGATGATGTGGGTGAACATATGCATGTGGAGGAACACGTGCGTGAGGGTGTCTCACATGGTGTGCACGTGCCCGTGAACGTGTAGCATAGAAATCATCATATGTGTGAGCCGGTGGAGTAGGACGTGTGTTCCTACGTGGCATAGTGTTGGTGTACATATAAGCATGCCCCTTCTTTGGAGGTCCACCCAAAGTGGGTTTCTTTCCGAAAGAGGGTGTGGACGAGGTGGAAGCACCATTGGTAGATGAACTACCAATAGAGTGTTTGCTACCACTCGTTGAGTCACCGGAAGTTGGCCTAACAAAAGTAGTGGCCGATTTAGATGAACTTCCCAGCGTATACCCCAAGCCAATGTGGTGATTGGCCGGAAGTAAGTCACTTAGGATTTTATCCAAATGGTCCTAACCCTTATTGAATTTATTAATTCGGCCTAATGTGTTCTCATATTTCTCGGTGAGAGAACGCATAGAAGCATCCAAAGTGGATACTTGCGATGTGAGCACATAAACACGAGATTTAAGATTCTCATTCTCAATACTCAAAGTCGAGTTTTGAGAAGTCAAATCCGCTATTTTGTGTTCCTCCGGATCCTCAATGCTAACATGTTCAAGTTGAGTCTTGAGATTAACAATCTCATTCTTCAACCCTTCAACAACGGTGTCGTTGTTGGTGATGATAGTTTTAGGCGAGGTTTGAATGCTAGCTAAGTCATCTTTTACTTTAGTATACCTATTTACTAATTTAGTATACTTAGACCACAATTGAGAATTAGCATTCCTAAGGTCATTCATGGTTACCTCATCGCCTTCGTTGTCGCTATCATCGGAAGAGGAAGATCCTTGATCATGCTCCTCTCTTGCCATGAAGCACATGTGTGCTTGCTCCACTTGCTCATCGTCCGACTCTCCGCTTGAGGAATCCTCGGAGTCGGTGAATGTTGCCCCGACAAGCCCCTTTTTGTACCCCTTTTTGTACTTCTTGGACTTGTCGAATTTAGGCGCCTTCCACTTCTCCTTTTGCTTGTTTAGAGGACACTCCGCTTTCATGTGTCCTGGCTTGTTGCATTTAAAGCACAAAGAAGAAGAGGCGTTAGAAGAATTAAACTTTGACTTGTTTTTGAAGTTACCTTTCCGGAAGAACCGGTTGAACTTCTTGGCCATGAGTGCCATGGACTCCAAGTCCAACTCGTTTTCCGAGTTCTCATCATCGGTTGATGTGGAAGTAGATGGAGCGGCCTTGAAAGCAATAGCTTTCTTCTTTGGCTCTTCTTGTTGTAGGTAAGACTTCATCTTTTCCTGCAACTTCAACTTGCTATCCTTGCGTACCTCATAAGACATCAAGGTACCCATTAGTTGAACAACGGTATATTTGTTCATATCGTTACCTTCCTCGATGGCGAAGGTGCGCTTTTCCCAACTAGAAGGAAGTCCTTCTATAAGCTTCGAACATTTCTCCTTTTGGGTGTAGGATTTGCCGAGAGCCTCTAACTTGTTTATGATGTCGACGAAGCGAGCATAATACTCCTTCATCTTCTCACCCTGTAGCATATGAAACATCTTGTAATCTTTATTAACTACAACGAGTTTAGAGTCTCTTATCCTACTCGTCCCTTCATGTAATATGAGGAGGGAGTTCCATATTTGATATGCACTCTTACATGTGCATATCTTGTTGAAATCCTCGGGCTCCAAAGCACATTGCAAGGTGTTCATTGCCTTGGCATTGCTTACCTCCGCGGCGACCTCCGCGGGAGTCCATTTCTCGAAATCTTCTTCGGTTGGCTCGACATATTCCTTCATCGTGGTCCTCCATAGTGAAGCACTCCGGAGGAAGGTTTCCATCCGGCATTTCCAGTATCCGTAGTTGGTACCGTTGAAGAATGGAGGCCTCGTTGAGGAATGTCCTTCCATTACCGAAGACGCTCCTTCACGGTTCTTGAAGGTGCTATAGTCGGAGTGTGGACGAACGGTCTTGTTGTCGTTGGCAGACATAGCTATAGACTTGGCTTTGATACCAAATGTAATGCCCTGCTAAGCTACTGCACAAGTACTAGAAGGGGGGTGAATAGTACTTTAAAATAATTAAGAGGCTAATTCATAATTACTTGCAAACTCTACCAAACAATGTGGACAAGTAAATATTAGACAACAAAGAAACAATCGCAAACAACGATATTACTGGGTTTGGATCCACCCAAGTCTCCCCGACTTGTTCCCGGTAATCCTACGTCCCAACCATCCGGATCCCTTCCGGATACTTGAGTTAGAAACCCTAACTCAAGATTTCCACTATGAAATACTTGTGAAAAACCTTCACAAGTCAAATCATACACAAGGTAATTTGTGACTCCCACAACCCGGGATCACAACCACACTCTCACAACCGAGAGTGAAACTTACAATATGAAATTGAAATGAAATAGAATAACTTACCACAAAATACCTATGCCTTGAGTATACTTACGAATTAGAGCAAGGATGATTTTGAGGAAGAAGAAGGCACCAAACCCTAGCTCCAAGATGTAGATCAGCGATGGAGCGCTATGTGGTTGGTGGTGACCTAGGATCAAGCACTTGGCTTGGAAGGCTTCACACTCAATGAATCTCTCTTTGGAAGTAAGAGTGAGGAGAGATTATTGAATGGAATGAAAGTGCTTTGAATGAGTTTGGAATGATTTCTCTTGATCTCTAAACTTGCAATAATATCAGCCTTGAGTGCAATGAATGCAGCTCAACAAGTATTTATAGGATAGAGGAGAGAGAGAAAGAAATTCGAGTCATTAAATACTCCAACGGCTCTTTTCTGAACTCAACTAGTCAGTCAAAGAACAACCACCGACCGACTAGTTCATCAACTAGTCGGTCGGTCATTTAACGTAGACTGACTAATGGAAGAACAGCCAAAAGGTCGAAGCACAGACAAAAGGAACTAGTCGGTCCAAGAAGAGTAGCTGACCGAATAGTTTCATAACTAGTCGGTCGGTTACTTAACTGTCACGCCCCGCTTCCCAAAAACATGGAGGCGAAGCGTGAGAAGGTCCACACGGACTTGAAGATGCAAAGCCGCAAGTCCGATAAGCGTCAAATAAAACGAAGTAGCAGGTCCCTGTAATGTGACTCAGAACAACAATAACAATAATAGGAAAAGAGAGACAATAATATAACATTAATCTAACTCATAGTCCAACAAAAAAAAGTCCAACAACCAGAAATGCCACCAGGCAACAAAAGAGTCAAAAGCAAAAGGCCTAGCATGGCCAACAGAATCTAACAAAACGGTGCTACTCACCGACAACCACAACTAACAAAAGAAGAGTACGGAAGATCTCTAAGATTGATCACCGGAGTCCTCATACTCCACGTCACCAACAGGTTCGGGCACGAACTCCACGAACTCGTCACCCTCCGCAACTGTCTCTGGCTCAGCAACTAACATGCGTCACCCAAAGAGAAGGAGCGCATGTCAGCAAGTCTAAAAGACTTGTGCAAGGAAACTATAAAATTAAAGCAACCTAACAGTTCTAAAGTGAAGTATGACATGGATATAAAATGACAAATGACATGGCATGGCAAGTAAACAAGTAAAAGACAAGTACTGGAATTGTAATCACGTCGTGCACAGAGATTCCACCCTTTGGCTAGAGTGGCTGTACAGGCCAACTCTTACGCTCAAGTGACCGTTTATCCCTACCCCTCCACGTGTGTCGAGCCAGGGCATTACCCCCGAACACGGAATGCTCGCTTCTGGATCACGAGCCAGGAAGTGTTTTTAACACGGATGGCGTAGGGTTATGCCCGCATAACGGGTGCCTAGCCGGTGACACGGAAACATGGATTGTACAAGTAGTGTAGCGTGTGCTACGATGCAAATTTAACTAGGATGACATGTACGATGCAATGCATGGCAGTTAACAATTCAAATGCGTACAGTTAAGGAATTTAAACATGACAGTTATCAATGCATAAATGATATGGCAAGGGGTCGGATCTAGCTTCGTTGTCAAGCTAGATCACAAAGTTGTGCCTAGATCGCTATCATTTCACGATCTAGTCTCTTTCACGCTAGTACAAGGAATTGGCCTAAAAACATGGCCTAAAGAAGTGTTGGCAAGTTTCACTTGCCTGGTACCGAATTGTTGATCGACGTGAGTTACGAGAACGGTGTCCTACGGTAGACGAATTCGCTGTTATGGCAAAATAAAAGATTAGATGGAAGTTCTAAATTGTTTTGCATTGGAATCCTATATCTAGTAATCCATTTTTAATTTAGGGTTTCTAATTTACGGTGTGGGTTAAAAGCGATTAAGGGATTAAAGTTACTAACCGTAGAGTAGCGAATGGAAGACACCAAAACAGATCGTGTTTTGGCGACGAAGAACAATCCCGGGAAGCTACGGCCGAAAAACGAGATCTCGGCGACCTAGATCGGTATCCGGCGCAAGATTCGGCGAGAAAGAACCTCCGAGGATGAAGGAAATGATTTGGGGAAGATTAGTGATGATTTGTGAATGATCTTGGCTCAGAAAGAATGAATGAAGAATGAAGGAATCGACGGATTAAATAAAAATAAAATGGCGGCTGGAAAATAGATCTAGGGTTTCGGGGTCAATTAGTCGGTCAAAGAAGAGTGATCGACCGACTAGTTTAAGAACTAGTCAGTCGGTCGTCTAACGTAGACCGACTAAATGGTAAACTGAGAATAGGGTTTTGGTACAGGTCGACTACATTAGTCGGTCAAAGAACAACTGGTGACCGACTAGTTTAAGAACTAGTCGGTCGGTCGACCAACATTGACCGACTAAAAGATCAACCCAAAAACTTTCGAAGAAAAACTGAACATAGAACTAGTCGGTTGAAGAGCAACTCTTAACCGACTAAAAAGAAAGATTATACAAGAATTAGTCGGTTGAAGAACAATAGCTGACCGACTAGTTTGCAACCTAGTCGGTCAGAAATCGTTCTTAGACCGACTAACGATAAACAATAACTTTACTGTACAGTGAACTCAGAATTAGTCGGTCTGAGTACAATTCTTGACCGACTAGTTTGAGAACTAGTCGGTCGAAGGGTGAACTTAGACCGACTAACGACAAACAGTAACTCAGCTATTATTTCTACGTTGAACTAGTCGGTCCATGAAGGATGGCTGACCGACTAGATCTCATTCTAGTCGGTTGGTTCTCCTTCGTGAACCAACTAAGATGCACCAGAAGTGCCGAAACGAAGCGCGAAGCTTCGGAAAAGATTCTATGGCTTCTAGGATCGTTCTAACTCTAAAATTACGACGTTAAGAAGCTAAACGTAAGAATTTAATCGAGGAAAACATACAAGGAGGAAAATTCAATATCATTCATATAAAATAGCTATTACAAAAGAATTTAATCGAGGAAAACATACAAGGAGGAAAATTCAATATCATTCATATAAAATAGCTATTACAAACACCGGTCATTACATCCTCCCCACCTTAAGAAAAAGTCCGCCCTCGGAATTTCCTAACACTCACGTGTCAGGGAACAAAAGTGGGTAGCGCTCACGCATCTCATCTTCCCTCTCCCAAGTAGACTCTCCTGTCGAGCCGTGTCACCACATCACCCTCACAAGATTTACGGTCTTGTTCCGAAGTGACTTCTGACGCCTGTCCAAAATCTGAACTGGCAGCTGGTCATACGTCAGATCAGGGCGAACGGTGATCTCCGAGAAATCCACAGCGTGAGACGGATCGCTAACATAACGACGAAGCTGCGACACATGGGAGACGTCATGAACTCCAACCAAAGATGGCGGCAAGGCTAAGCGGTAGGCTACCTCGCCAATCCTCTCCAGAACGTCAAACGGTCCAATGTATCTCGGGCTCAGCTTCCCGCGCTTCCTAAAGCGAATCACTCCTCGATTCAGGGAAATCTTCAGAAACACGTGGTCACCAGGCTGAAACTCCAACGGACGCCGTTTAGCATCAGCCCAATGCTTAAAACGGTCCTGAGCAATCCTCAGCCGCCCCCGAATGTTTCTGACAACATCCACAGCCTCCACGATCATCTCAGGTCCCAACAGCTCCCGATCTCCAACGTCATCCCAACTCAGTGGCGATCGACATTTCCTTCCGTATAGCGCAGCGAATGGTGCCATGCCAATACTCGCCTGGAAGCTGTTGTTATAAGAGAACTCTACCAGGTGTAGATGGTCCTCCCACGAACCCTTAAAATCCAACATACACGCCCTGAGCATGTCCTCCAAGATCTGAATTGTCCTCTCGGACTGGCCATCCGTCTGCGGATGGTACGCCGTGCTGAAACTCAGACTCGTACCCAAACTCTTCTGCAGACTCTGCCAGAACTGAGACGTGAATCTCTTGTCTCTGTCCGACACGATACTCACAGGGACTCCGTGCAGTCGAACGATCTCCTGCACGAACACGTTACATCACTAACTATTCCAGGGAAAGGAAATGAAAATGGAAAGTAAAAGAGTTTACCTCCATATATCTCCTCGCCAGCGCCTCAGTGGACTGTCCTACTCGGAACGGAATAAAGTGTGCGGATTTGGTCAATCGGTCTACGACCACCCAAATCGCGTCATTCTGCTTCGGACTCCGAGGTAGCCCAGTCACGAAGTCCATAGTGATGTGTTGCCACTTCCACTCCGGAATCGGAAGCGGTTGTAGCAACCCCGCCGTACGCTGATGCTCCGCTTTAACCTGCTGGCAAACCAAGCACTTGGCCACACTCCGAGCCACGCTCCTCTTCATCCCATGCCACCAGAAATTCAAACGAAGATCCTTGTACATCTTGGTCCCACCAGGATGCACAGAATACGGCGAACTGTGTGCCTCTACCAACAGCTCCTCTCTGACATCTCCCGCAGGCACACACAACCTGGCTCCAAACCTCAGCGAGCCATCCTCGTAAATCACGAAATCAGTCCGCAGACCCGCTTCCACCATCTCTCGAATCTTTACCAACTTCGGGTCACCACTCTGCCCAGCCATGATCCGATCCACGATCGTCGACTGTATCTACATACACATCAACGAAGAAGTCTCTCCAGGTAGAACCACCTCAACTCCAGACTCGCAAAAATCCTGCTGCAATCTCCACTGCGAAGTCAGCAACATCACCGCCGGAAGCCTACTCAACGCATCAGGAACCACATTCACTTTACCCGGGTGATACTGCAACTCGATCTCATAAGCTGCCATGAGCTCCAACCACCGACGCTGTCGCATGTTGAGCTCCTTCTGCGAGAAAATGTACTTCAAGATTTTGTGATCGGTGAAAATCTTCACTTTCTCACTCAGCAGGAAGTGCCTCCAAATCTTCAGCGCAAACACGACAGCAGCCAACTCCAAATCGTGCGTCGGGTAATTCTTCTCGTGAGCCTTAAGCCGACGAGAAGCATACGCAACCACGTGCACATGCTGATGCAACACACACCCAAGACCTTTGCCAGAAGCATCGCAAAAGATCTCGAATCCTCCACTCCGGTCGGGCACCGCAAGAACAGGGGCAGACGTCAACCGCTCCTTCAGAACACCAAAAGCTTCCTCACAACCAACGGACCAATCAAAAGATACATCCTTCCGCGTCAATCTGGTCATCGGCTCGACAATACGGGAGAAATCCTTGATGAATCACCGGTAATAACCTGCAAGTCCAAGGAAACTCCGGATCTCAGACGCTGACTGCGGAACAGGCCATTCTCTGATAGCCCTAATCTTTTCAGGATCCACCAAAATCCCATCACCAGTCACCACATGCCCAAGAAAAGCCACTCTATCCAGCCAGAACTCGCACTTCAAATACTTGGCATACAACCGATGCCTCCTCAGAATCTCCAATACCGCCCTCAAGTGCGATGCATGCTCCTCCTCTGACTTAGAATAGATCAGAATGTCGTCAATGAAGATAACGACAAACTTATCTAAATAGTCATAGAAGATCAAGTTCATCAGGTTCATAAATACTGCGGGCGCGTTGGTCACACCAAAAGGCATGACCACGAACTCGTAGTGACCATACTTCGTCCTGAACGCCGTCTTCGGAATATCCTCCTTCCTCACCTTCAGCTGGTGATATCCACTCCTCAGGTTCAATTTGGAAAATACTCTCGATCCTCCCAGCTGATCAAAAATATCATCAATCCGTGGCAATGGGTACTTATTCTTTACAGTCACCGCATTCAGCCCTCGATAATCCACGCACATGCGACGCGAGCCGTCCTTCTCCTTCACCAGCAGGACCGGTGCTCCCCACGGAGACACACTGGGATTAATGTAACCCTTCTGCAAGAGTTCATCCAGCTGCTTCCGCAACTCCTCCAATTCCGCCGGAGCCATACAATAAGGTGCCTTCGAAATGGGCTGCGCTCCCGGAATCAGATCGATAGAAAATTCCAGAGCTCGATCGGGCGGCAGTCCAGACATCTCCTCGGGGAAGACGTCATCAAATTCACGCACCACAGCAGGCCCGCCCTGCTCCATCAGCATAGCTACAGCCTCCACCGGCTTGGCCCGAAACCTGACCGGACCAAGCGAACTGCTACCACGGCTGAACTCAAACACTGGATGTCTGGGAATCTCGAACACCACCTTCTTCCTCCGACAGTCGATCGTAGCATAGAAGCTCGCAAGCCAATCCATCCCAAGCACAGCATCGTAGTTGATGATGTCGTGGACAATAAAGTCAGCATACAGCTCATGTCCACAGACCACCAACGGGCAAGATTTGCACCCACGATGCACCGAAATCACACCATTCCCTGTGACAATGTTCCAACTCTGGGGAAGAGAGGAAGTCGACAAGGAATGCATCTCCACGAAGCTCCGAGAAATGATGCACATGGATGCACCAGAGTCAAAGAGAACTCGTGCAGGAAAAGCGCAGACCAAAATCACACCTAACAGACAGTCTAACAATCAAATTCTATTCTAGCAAACAATCATATGCAAATAACTAATCAAATCTAACAACCAAACTGACTAAGAAAGAAACAGCTAGATAGAAAGTTACCTGCAATAACCTCATCCAGCGTCTCGGTCTCAGCAGCAGTCATCAGAAACGCCTGTCGTCTCGGCTGGATAGCCTGCTGAAACGCCTGCCTCTGCAGAACGAGCGGCGCTCCACGACCAGCAGGAACAGGTGCCCTCTGCTGCAACGGCTGAGCTGCAACAGGTGCCCTCCACGGCTGCTTCGACCTCGGGCAATCCTTCATGGTATGCGTAGGATCACCACAAACCAAACACTGCCCCAGCATCTTCCGGCACTGATCCTTGATATGCCCAGTCTTGCCACAGAAATTGCAAGTCTTCAAAGTAGGAGGTCCTCTGGGCCTCTTGAATTGCACAGGCTGGTTGGGCCCGTGCCCCGGTCTCACCACTGCTCTGGACTGCTCCATAGGCCTCTTCCCAGTGCCAGAAATCTATCCCCTCTTCTGATTCACAATCCTCTCATGCCTCTTCGCCGCAATCAGAACCTTCTGGTAAGTCTCCGCATCAGAAGAAGTGACATAGCTCTGCAGATCCAACGAAAGCCCCTGCAGAAACCTCTGGGCTCTCTCCTCAGCATCCTGCACCATCTTCGGTGCAAAACGACTCAGCCTCGTGAATTCCTGGAGGTACTGATCCACCGTCAAATTCCCCTGCTTCAAGTCAATGAAGCGCTGAGCCATCTCCCTCCTGGCGGCCTTAGGAAAATAGTTCTCATCAAACCTGGACTTGAAGGTAGTTGGTGGGCTCCGAAAGGTGCTTCTCTCAAGCGCAAGAGTCCGTTCAAGTAGTAAAATCTGGGAGTCCAGATGTCGAATCCTCGGGAGAATCTGTTGAAACCACAAATCCAAATCAAATAGAGTAACTACGAATAAAATCTAAGCACTTTAATAGTGATGGTGAAAGTGGTATGAAAAGTGTGTGGTGATGGGATTGTTACGTGCGATCAATGCAAACAACGAAATCTAGTTTGTGAAAAATAGATATAAAAGGCATGTACATGGCATGGGTTCATTAGGATCAGCGAATCGTAAGCTTTGGTTGATCAAGTATAACACAACGAAACCTCCTTTTGGGAGCGAATCGTCGGAAGATGTCCTTTTGGAGTTAACGCATCAATTCTAATAGTATATCACTAAAGTTGTAAACGTACATATGAAGTATGAAGCTCTCTTTTGGAGAGATCAAATCTCACCCTTGTGGGGTGATCATCGACTAGAACAATTCTTTTGGAATATGCAAAAGTAGATTTAAGAGCGACGATTAAACTTTAGCAAATATAGCGATTAAGCGCAATAATACAACCAATGAATACGATTCACATCACCTAATTACTACATACCATGCACATAAAATATTTAGCTACTCATGGTGCAGAAATACACAAATTTCAGATCAGAATTCATAAGTTTATTAGCAAAATACGGAAGTTTAAGGGCAAAATACAAGCTAAAACACCCAAATACAAGATAGAGTTGAAGAAAATATCACCAATTCACTCTGAAAAGTCTTCAAAACTCTCTAGAAATAAGAAAATAGGCTCTGGAATTTTACAGAATTTTTGCAGAAGAAAATACGGCTCCTAAGTGCTCCAATACGCCAATTATACGCCCAAAAACCCTAGAATACGCTTAAATAATAAGATTGCGGGTTTATTGGGCTTAACGGGTTCAAACCCGCACAGAATTCGCACCCGAATCAACCTGGGCCGCAGATCTAAAGCGGGGCAATTCCTGGCCGTCCATCGCAGCGGGATTGAACGTGGGAGCGACGCGTGTGCTTCAAATAGCGTGCAAACCCGCATCCTACTCCTCTTCGACGTCTCGACCGTCCGATCTAACCTTCATAAGATCTCGCCCGCTCATCCCGCTTCAAGATTCACGCTGCTGCTTTCGACTCGCGGGTCTATTCACGACCGTCTGATTCGAATCGGGTGGTCGAGACGTCGCCACGTCGCCAGGAGCGGATTCGAATTCGAATCGCGTTCGGTGATGAATGCTGACCGTTGGATGGGACGGAGATAAGCTCGATGTGTGCCACGTCACCCCGGAATTTCCATCGCTTTGTTCGCTGCGGGAATGAATCTGGACCCTTCGATCTTAATCCTACGGTCGCAAACAGCCCCGCTTCATTCGCTTATCTTGCTTTTTGTGGACCGTCGGATCAGCATCCGACGGTTGGGAATTTTTACGCTTATTGAAGATGATGGCCGTCCGATCTGGCGGGGATTGCGTGGATGGCTGCCATGTGGCGTGCTGTGATTGGCTGGCGACTGTATTTTCGTATTTATTTGCGTATTTCCCCATTTAAATGGTATTCTGCATTCAAAAATACACAGTACTTAGCACAGATCTCAGAAAAATACAAATAAATAGTCGTTGGAATCGTGAGATCGAGACCAAGCTAGGAAAAATATAAAAAGTGCAGAAATACTTCGTTAATTGCTGTTTTGTGCTCAAATAGTGTGTTTTCTCTAATAAATAAATGTGTAGAAAATACGTATGTAATAGAGACCAATGTAGAATCACATGAGCACAAAATAGGGCTAAATGGGGGGTTAAATACGCAATATTGAACCCAAATCACACCCCCCAACTAGCGTTTTGCTAGTCTCTAGCAAAAAGAGCGATTAAAAATACGCCTAGATCACCTTATCAGATCTCAAATTACTCACCACCACACTACTACGACAAAAGAGATAACCGCACACTAATATCAAAATTTCAAGCTCATCAAGTAATGGTACTTGTGGGTTTTCAAAAATGAACGTCAAGCATCTCAAATGGTTATAAAATAGACTCAAATTCACTATCCATTACTTCATAGCTCATAGTACACAAAATCAATGGCCCACACCGTTCAATCAAATATTTTAACTTGGAGCGTAGATGTTTCATGCAAGACAAGCATCAAAAATAAAATGGTATCAAAGCATACACACGTCAATCTCTATTCATAGGGACTCACACCACATCTTGTGTTTTCTTTAAACTTTGGAAGTTCTCTTGCCTCGCTAATCATGCACACTCATTCTCCATTTTCTTTTGCTTTTTTCCATAGTTCCGCGTAACGCGCATCAAGCAACATTCGCGGAAAATTATATAACTTGGATCGCTCCATCAAATAATTGAGGTTCCGGTCAATGGCTCCCAAATCAGACGATAATAGGGCATTAGGCCAAGAAGGGCCCCTCGGACTGTACTACTCAAGCCAACCAAGTTATTTCTTTAATAGCATATTTATTCATTTTTTTTTCTCATTCATCTCATTTTTTCTTCGTTTGTGTGTGCATAAACAACGTGGCAAGATAACTTCCTCTTCTTTAATTTCTCACAAGAATGGGTATCCTAATCATTTCAAATAACGTGGTACGTTTTTCTACCCAAAAACACACCAAGCATGCAAATGGCAATGAATACGAGATAAAGAACAATGCTCCAGTTAATTTATGAATTATTGGTGAATGAACTTTGGTGTGTTCCAATGAAAGCATACCACTTGTTAATCCATAATTTCTAGATTCATTTAGTCATCAATTAATCTTGTCATTGAGATGTGTAAAAAGAAATTCACCACAAGCACTCAAATTCATGTAAAATGAGATTGAAATGTTGAATAATAGTGGTGGGGAAAATAAATCACGAGTGTACGGTGGTGAATAAATATCGAGAAATTTCATCACATAGGGGTCATTTCTAGGTAAAGATAGACTTTGGTGATATTTCTTAACTCAAAAAAAAAATTTCAATGCAAAAAGGGAACTAATAAAATCCTAAAAGAAAAAGAAAAAGAAAATAAAAATCCTAAAGAAAATAAAAAGCAAATAAAAATCCTAAAAGTTATTTCCCTCCCCCCAACTTAAAATAGACATTGTCCTCAATGTTAGGAAGAGGGAATCATGGAAAGAACACACCTGATTAGTTCCCACCCGAAGGTGGGTCTGTGAGATCCATGGTGCTTGCTTCCTTGGTCCAAGGCTCGTGAAAATGTTTCAATCTCTGGCCATTCACCTTGAACTCGCTTCCATCTTTTTCATTTAGTAAGAGCACATCGCCATGTGGGAAAACTTCTTTGACGACGAAAGGTCCATACCACCTAGAGCGAAGCTTCCCAGGAAAGATGTGCAGCCTGGAATTGTATAGCAATACTTTTTGGCCTGGGGTGAACTCCCTCCTCAAGATCATCATGTCGTGGACGGATTTCATCCTCTCTTTTGATATTTTAGCGTTGTCGTACGCATTTCTCCTCAACTCTTCCAGCTCCAACAATTACAACCTGCGAGAAGAAAAAGAGACATCAGTATCAAAATTCATTTTCTTTATAGCCCAATAAGATCTATGCTCTATCTCAACAGGTAAGTGACAAGACTTCCCAAATACAAGGCGGTAAGGTGACATCCCCAAAATTGTTTTGTAGGCCGTCCTGTAGGCCCACAACGCTTCAGGTAAGCGCAAACTCCAATCTTTTCTTGATGGATTCACCGTTTTCTGCAAAATTCCTTTGATCTCTCTGTTTACCAACTCTGCTTGGCCATTGGTTTGGGGGTGATACGGAGTAGAAACTTTATGTGTGACCCGAAACCTCTTCATTAAAGTAGCGAACATACGGTTGCAAAAATGAGACCCTCCATCACTGATCAAGGCCTTGGGCACTCCAAACCTAGAGAAAATGTTCTCTTTGAGGAACTTAAGCACAACGGAAGTGTCGTTCGACCTGCAAGGAATAGCTTCCACCCATTTAGAAACATAATCAATACAAACCAAAATATAAGCATATCCAAATGAAGGTGGGAAAGGTCCCATGAAATCTATGCCCCAACAATCAAATATTTCAATTTCTAAAATGGGGTTTAAAGGCATCATGTTACGTTTAGTAATACCCCCCAACTGTTGGCATGCAGCACAAGTCTTGCAATAATGAAATGTGTCTTTAAACATAGATGGCCAATAAAAGCCACATTGCGAGATTTTTGCCACAGTTTTGTTCGCTGAAAAGTGTCCACCACACACTCCATCATGACAAAATTGTATCACACTGGTTATTTCATGATCAGGAATGCATCTCCTAACAATTTGGTCACTACAATATTTATATAAGTACGGATCATCAAAGAAGAAATATTTTACCTCGTACTTGAACCGTTTAAAGTCTCGAAGGGACCAAGTGCCAGGGGTCTTACCAGTTACCAGATAATTAACGATATCAGCATACCATGGAGAGGTGGAAACGCTAAAAAGATGCTCGTCGGGAAAGGAGTCCTTCAAGGGCACATCTGCTGAATCAAGGCCTACTGTCAATCGTGATAAATGGTCAGCTACTAGATTCTCCACGCCTTTCTTGTCCTTGATTGTGACATTGAACTCCTGCAACAATAAAATCCATCGTATCAATCGAGGCTTAGCATCTTTTTTAGATAATAAATATTTTAAAGCAGAGTGATCAGTATATATCAAAATTGGTGATCCCAAAATATAGCTCCTGAATTTTTCCAACGCAAAGACTACTGCCAGCAACTCCTTCTCGGTTGTTGTATAATTCCTTTGAGCGTCATTTAATGTCTTGCTGGCGTAGTAAATCACTACTGGAACTTTGTCTTTTCTTTGGCCTAGGACTGCACCAACTGCGTAATTGCTTGCATCACACATTATTTCAAATGGTAGGGACCAGTCTGGCACCTGCAAAATAGGAGCAGAAATCAGCAACTTCTTTAAAGTTTCAAAAGAAAGTTGACACTCAGGTGTCCAAATAAAGTCCACATTTAAAGTAAGTAAGTTGCAAAGAGGGCGAGATATAGCGCTAAAATCTTTGATGAACCGCCTATAAAATCCTGCATGTCCCAAAAATGATCTGATGTCCTTCACGCATTTAGGACTTGGTAGCTTCTCAATTACTGCTACCTTGGCTCTGTCTACCTGTATACCATCTTTAGAAACCAGGTGACCTAGGACAAGTCCCTCTGTGGTCATAAAATGACACTTCTCCCAATTCAATAGGAGGTTCTTTTCAATGCACCTGTCGAGAACAAGAGCCAAGTTAGCTAAACAATCATGAAAAGAGCTACCATATACTGAAAAATCATCCATAAATACCTCAACAATTTTCTCAACCATATCATCAAAAATACTGAGCATGCATCGCTGAAAAGTAGCTGGAGCATTACATAAACCAAACGGCATTCGTTTAAATGCAAAAGTACCAAAGGGACAGGTAAAAGTGGTCTTTTCCTGGTCCTCAGGTGCAATCTCAATCTGGTAATAACCTGAATAACCGTCTAGAAAGCAATAATATTCATGTCCAGCCACCATCTCCAAAATTTGGTCAAGAAATGGAAGAGGGAAATGATCTTTTCTAGTTCTAGAATTCAACTTCCTATAGTCTATACACATCCTCCAACCTGTGGTGGCTCTAACTGGGATAAGCTCATTATTCTCATTTTTAACCACGGTGAGGCCAGACTTTTTAGGAACAACCTGTGTAGGGCTAACCCACTTGCTGTCAGAAATAGGATAAATAATGCCTGCATCCAATAATTTTAAAACCTCGCCTTTCACCACTTCTTTTAATGTTGGATTTAACCTACGTTGCATTTCTCTAGTGGGTTTGGCGTCATCCTCTAAATAAATGTGATGCATGCATACAATAGGGCTTATACCTTTTATGTCAGCAATGGACCAACCAATAGCACCTCTATGTTTCCTCAGCACATCAAGTAAAGAGCTTTCCTATTCTAGAGTAAGTTTAGAAGATATTACCACAGGGAAGCTGTTTTCATCGCCAAGAAAAGCATACTTAAGGTAGTCAGGAAGTGGCTTCAACTCTGGCTTTGGATCCTCCACCTCAGACGAAATTTGAATTGATGCATTAGGTGGCAAAGCCTCGAACCTAGGCTCCCATACCGCATTGAGCTCCTTCACGTTCTCCTGCCCAAAAGATATGTCATCAGAATCACCAATAAAAGTCTCAACAATAGAAGCATCATCACAAAATTCAGAACAAATATAATCATCCACCAACGAATCAATCATATGCACCCCCTCAACCTCATCATCCACATGTGGCAACTTGCAAGTATTAAAAATATTCAAATCTAAAGTCATGTTGCCAAAAGTAATTTTCAGTTGACCATCCCTACAATTTATTAAAGCATTGCATGTCGCTAGGAATGGTCTACCTAGGATGATAGGAGTAGCATTGGCAGTTTGGGGTCCCTGGATGTCTAGAACTATAAAGTCCGCGGGGTAGTAAAATTTGTCCACCTGAACGAGGACATCCTCAATGCATCCCTTAGGAACTTTAATAGATCTATCAGCTAGTTGTAATATAACAGATGTAGGCTTTAGCTGTCCTAACCCTAGCTGCACAAAAATAGGATATGGCAATATATTGACACTAGATCCTAAATCTAATAAAGCATTTCCAATTTTCTTAGTGCCAATGGTGCAAGTGATGGTGGGTGATCCAGGGTCTCTAAATTTAGGTGGTGTATTTTATTGCACAATAGAGCTAACCTGTTCAGTCAAAAATGCTTTCTTTTTCACATTTAGCTTTCTTTTAACAGTGCACAAATCTTTCAGAAATTTAGCATAGGCAGGTATTTGATTAATAGCATCAAGCAATGGAATATTGATCTGGCACTTCTGAAAAATTTCACGAATCTCAGTTTGATACTTATCTTTGCTTTTCTGAAGTAGCCGATGAGGGTAGGGTGCTGCAGGTACATATGCTGCGGGTTCCTTCTCTTTAATGACGCTTTTGCTCACACCCACATCCGTGCTCTCTTCCTGCACCTCCTCTTGTTCTTTGATTCCTTCTTCTTGGATCTGAATTCCCTCTTCCTGCTCAGCTTGTCTGCTCGGTGGATCAGGCTTCTGAATCTCTTTTCCACTCCTCAAAGTGGACACCGCTTGGCAAGGCTTCATATTATTTCCTGCAGAAGAAGATGAGCCCATATTAGGATTTGGAATTGACTGAGATGGAAGCTTACCTTTTTCTAATGTCGCTGTAAGCCTCGCCAAGCTCTCGCTCATCTGCTGATTCTGAGTCTGCTGAGCCTGAAATTGAGCCTGCTGCTGCTGCATCTGGGCTTGTTGCAATTGGATAAGCTGCTGAAGCGCATCGCCAAATGGTTGCATCTGCTGTTGTTGCACTGGCTCAGGGTCCCTCCTCTGGTTCCCACCTTGATAGTTGTTGTTGTTGTATTGAGGTTGTCGGAACGGAGGGGGAGCCTGCTGCTGTTGAGTCTGCTGATTGGGGCCCCAGTTCAAGTTTGGATTGTTGCGCCACCCCTTGTTGGAATTGAAGTTCTGGTAGTTCGAAGAAACTTGATTCACCCCAGTAGGATTTCTTAGCATGCTCTTCAAGGCTGGAAGTGTGGGGCATGCACTGGTGTCATGGCCACTGACGTCGCAAAGTGCGCAAATCTGCTCTATCTCAACTGCCTTGGCCTCTTTCAAATTCATTGCATGAAGCTTGTTTGAGATCATGGCCTCCATCTTTGCCTCCAACGCATCATCTTGCTTCAAATTATAAGCCACTCCTCGCGTAGGCTGGGATGGTGCAGAATGGCCTCCTCTCTCGTAGTCTGAAGTGGTGTCCCATGTCTGCGCATTTTCTGCTATATCCTCCAGGTACGTCCAAGCTTCGTCTGGCTCTTTATCAAAGAATCCTCCATTGCACATCATCTCTACAAATTGCTTCATTTGCGGCTGCAGTCCATCGTAGAAGAAGCCAATAATCCTGCTTTTGTCGAAGCCATTGTGCGGACATGCGAGCAGCAACTCATTGAACCTTTCAAATGCCTGGTAGAATGTTTCCTCGCTTTTCTGGGCAAAGTTCATAATCTGCCGCTTCAGTCCCTGTGTCCTGTGAATAGGAAAAAACTTCTTTAGAAATTCAGCCTGCAAATCAATCCATGTAGTAATAGAGCGTGATGGCAATGCATTCAACCAATTTTTAGCTTTGTCTTTTAATGAAAATGGGAACAGTTTAAGATATATCGTATCCTCGCTAGTTTTCCCATCAAAGCATGTCAAGCAAACCTCCTCAAATCCTTTAATATGAAGATATGGATTTTCCTTGTCTAACCCATGAAAGGTGGGTAAGAGTTGGATCACCCCAGGTTTAAAATTGAAAGAATTTGCATCGACAGGTAAAACAAAGCATGAAGCAGTGCTAGTCCTAGTGGGTCGAAGCAAATCTTTTAAGGTCCTAGGTACTCCAGGTTGCACATTATTCTCGTTATTGTTGCTAAAATTTTCATCCATATTATTATTAGCCATATCAAAACGTCGAGTCAACCTACGTGTCCTAGGAGTCCTATGCCACATAAACTAGCACAAATATTTTTTTTTTATTTTTTTTATTTTTATATAAAAGCAAACAAAAATTTATATACAATAAAGTGGAAGGATCTCACCGAAGGTCCTCTGAATGAAATAAACCGTAGTAACAAACCGTTCTCCCCGGCAACGGCGCCAAAAACTTGGTGGGCTCCGAAAGGTGCTTCTCTCAAGCGCAAGAGTCCGTTCAAGTAGTAAAATCTGGGAGTCCAGATGTCGAATCCTCGGGAGAATCTGTTGAAACCACAAATCCAAATCAAATAGAGTAACTACGAATAAAATCTAAGCACTTTAATAGTGATGGTGAAAGTGGTATGAAAAGTGTGTGGTGATGGGATTGTTACGTGCGATCAATGCAAACAACGAAATCTAGTTTGTGAAAAATAGATATAAAAGGCATGTACATGGCATGGGTTCATTAGGATCAGCGAATCGTAAGCTTTGGTTGATCAAGTATAACACAACGAAACCTCCTTTTGGGAGCGAATCGTCGGAAGATGTCCTTTTGGGAGTTAACGCATCAATTCTAATAGTATATCGCTAAAGTTGTAAACGTACATATGAAGTATGAAGCTCTCTTTTGGAGAGATCAAATCTCACCCTTGTGGGGTGATCATCGACTAGAACAATTCTTTTGAAATATGCAAAAGTAGATTTAAGAGCGACGATTAAACTTTAGCAAATATAGCGATTAAGCGCAATAATACAACCAATGAATACGATTCACATCACCTAATTACTCCATACCATGCACATAAAATATTTATCTACTCATGGCGCAGAAATACACAAATTTCAGATCAGAATTCATAAGTTTATTAGCAAAATACGGAAGTTTAAGGGCAAAATACAAGCTAAAACACCCAAATACAAGCTAGAGTTGAAGAAAATATCACCAATTCTCTCTGAAAAGTCTTCAAAACTCTCTGGAAATAAGAAAATATGCTCTGGAATTTTACAGAATTTTTGCAGAAGAAAATACGGCTCCTAAGTGCTCCAATACACCAATTATACGCCCAAAAACCCTAGCATACGCTTAAATAATAAGATTGCGGGTTTATTGGGCTTAACGGGTTCAAACCCGCACAGAATTCGCACCCGAATCAATCTGGGCCGCAGATCTAAAGCGGGGCAATTCCTGGCCGTCCATCGCAGCGGGATTGAACGTGGGAGCGACGTGTGTGCTTCAAATAGCGTGCAAACCCGCATCTAACTCCGCTTCGACGTCTCGACCGTCCGATCTAACCTTCATAAGATCTCGCCCGCTCGTCCCGCTTCAAGATTCGCGCTGCTGCTTGGTTGACTCAAAAAACGCGCACGGATGCACGCCTTCCGCTCCCAAGCGTAGGAGCGTCAATGCAATATATAAATAACCGGTGAGTACCGGGTCGGATCACAGGGACAATTCGTTCTACGTTCACAAAATTTGGGTGATAACAAAAAATAAAGTGTTTTACAACTAACTCAATTATGGTGGAAATGTCGGAAAAAGTGTGGTGAAATGAAAAATCTAACCTAAGTGGCTAGGGTTAGAGAGCCAAAGGTGGAGTTTAGGATAGCTAGGAGAGAGAGCATGAGTTGTGTGATCATTAAAATTGGCGTTAATCAAGTCCAAATTACCGCATATAACACAATCGGTCATCCGGCTAAGGAAACCCAATCGGAATATTTAGCTTTAAAAACACATTAATTTTGCAATAGGGATGGATAGATTATCACGACACTAATCAAATTAAGCACATGGATTCTCTCAAATTTGCCCTCTCGGGACTTAGCCAATTAAATTTGTGCCCTAATTAAACATCCAAACATTAACATTCAAAATAGGGCAAAGAGGGAAATTAGGGCTAAATTGACAACCAATCTCAATGAGCAATAACCCAAGCAATTCAATACTACACAATCATAGCAAACAATAGGGCAATTGCATTCAAAATAAACCCAAGTTTCATACAAAAATGAGATATCAAAATTACAATAGGAAAAATGAGAGATTTCACCAAGAACTCTCCCAAATGAGCTTTCCCTCTTCCTATTTGCCTTCCTCCAAGCATCTCCAAGCTCCACTAAGCCTTCTCAAGCTTCCATGGCTTCCTCCCCTTCCAAAACTTCTCCAAACCCTAAAAAAACACAAAAAACGCAGCTAAAAACTCCAAAAACCGAGAGCTCCCTTCATTTTTCGCACAGGCGCTTCATTTAGAGGGGAATTGGGCTTGCGGGTCGGGGAAATCACGCCCGACCCGCTGCCCGCTCTAATTACGCGCGCGCCGCAGCGTGGGGGCCGGATCGGGTCGGATCCGGCCCCGCATCTCGCCCGCCCCGCTTGGGGGCTGAAGAAAAACGGGGGCGGGGCCCGCTCGAAAATTTCGAGCGGGCTAGCGGCCCGCTGTGTTTTAATAAAAAAACTTATTTTATTTTTTTTTTAAATTTGCATTTGCGGCCCGTCCCAAAGGAGCGGGCCGCTGAGCCCGCAACGATTTTTGAAGCGGGCCGGCCAGCCGGGCCGGCCCGCTTGATAATTAAAAAAAACCTTTTTTTATATTTTATTCTTTTTATAAATTCCAGCAACCCATTCTTTGCTCCAAAAATTCCCGAAAAATACCTAAAAATCCCAGAAAAATCCCAAAAAATTCTGGAAAATCTCCAAGACTCTCAGGAGTAACTGAAAAATAGGGGAAGTAAAAATTAGTTCATATGATGACAAAATAAATATAATGGCTATTATAAAACACAATATTGACTTCCAAAATTCCATATAAATTATTCACATGCTCAAATAATTTCCAAAAAATGGAGATATGATCAAAATAATGGCAGGAGCATATGAAAAATAATAAGAAGCCAATAAAGACGATAAAATCCATATCTTGTGCCAAGAATGAGAATAAGCTCCGAAAATGACATAAAGTGAAAATATACCCAAAAAGAGCACAATTAAGCCTAATCTTTGGCACAAAATGGGGGGTAGTTAGGTGGGAAAAATATGCAATTTATATCCCGAATCACTGCTTTCGACTCGCGGGTCTATTCGCGACCGTCCGATTCGAATCAGGTGGTCGAGACGTCGCCACGTCGCCAGGAGCGGATTCGAATTCGAATCGCGTTCGGTGATGAATGCTGACCGTTGGATGGGACGGAGATAAGCTCGATGTGTGCCACGTCACCCCGGAATTTCCGTCGCTTCGTTCGCTGCGGGAATGAATCTGGACCCTTCGATCTTAATCCTACGGTCGCAAACAGCCCCGCTTCGTTCGCTTATCTTGCTTTTTGTGGACCGTCGGATCAGCATCCGACGGTTGGGAATTTTTACGCTTACTGAAGATGATGGCCGTCCGATCTGGCGGGGATTGCGTGGATGGCTGCCACGTGGCATGCTGTGATTGGCTGGCGACTGTATTTTCGTATTTATTTGCGTATTTCCCCATTTAAATGGTATTCTGCATTCAAAAATACACAGTAATTAGCACAGATCTCAGAAAAATACAAATAAATAGTCGTTGGAATCGTGAGATCAAGACCAAGCTAGGAAAAATATAAAAAGTGCAGAAATACTTCGTTAATTGCTATTTTGTGCTCAAATAGTGTGTTTTCTCTAATAAATAAATGTGTAGAAAATACGTATGTAATAGAGACCAATGTAGAATCGCATGAGCACAAAATAGGGCTAAATGGGGGGTTAAATACGCAATATTGAACCCAAATCAGTAGTCCAAGTAATAGGCTCCTCCAACAACTCCTCCTCGGCATCCCACCAGTTCATGCGTTATCCTTCAGCTGTCGCTTCGCCAGATCAACCCATCCAGTCGGGTCGACCTTCGACATCTTCAGATTGTCTTTGTCACGACCCGCTTCCCTAAAATGGAGGCGAGACGTGAAAAGGTCCGCACGAGAGTGGAGCTGTGAAGCCCCAAACCCGATAAGCATCCACAATACAAAAACAGGTCCCTGTAACCACAACAGAATAGCAATAATAACACAAGGGGAGACTGAAATAAAATTCACATCTCACAAATATTGTCCAACATCACAAATATGTTCAACATCCAGAAAAGCCACCAGGCTAAAAGAAAAGAGTCTAAAGGCCCAGAACAAGGCCAACAAAAGAAACGACATAACAAAATATAGTATAGGTGCCACGCACCGATAACAAAACAACTGCCTAAACAAAAGTAAAGCACAACGAAGACACTAGGACTGGTCCCCAGTGTCCACGTACTCCCCGTCAAACACAAGCACGGGCTCGGCGTCTGCAAACACCTCGTCCCCAACAAGTAACTCAGGCTCGGGCTCTAACATGTGTCACCCAAAAGAGAAAAGGGGCACATGTCAGCAAGTCGAACGACTTGTGCAAGGAAACGGGAATAATGGTAAACTAGCAACCTAACAATTAAAACATGGTGCATGGCAAGTAAAGTACGGTGGTAACAAGTAAGGTAAAGTATAGTACAAGTGGCAATGGGTTGTTGTGACATGTAATGTCAAGTAACAAGTACAAGTACAAGGGATCACTCAACGAGTGCCCTATTGCCCGCAGGCTGTGTTCAGGTATCAAGTACAAGGGATCACTCAACGAGTGCCCTATTGCCCACAGGCTGTGATGAGCTCGTCTTCTGGAACACGAGCCAGAAAGTGTATTTGATAAGTATGGCGTAGGGGTGCACCTAGCCGGAACGAGTAACACTAGTATGTAGCGATGCTACGCAATCACGATGAGCATTCAAGCATGCAATGACATGAGCAGATAATTTGCATACCGTTAATTAAATTAAACGTGACAGGCAAAATGCAATGACATGAACATATTCGCGTACCGTTAATTAAATTAAACATGGCAGTTAAAATGCAATAGCAGTTAAGGATGCATGGATGACATGAACAGTTATTTTCGCGTACCGTTAAGGAAAGTAAACGTGACATACAAGCATGATGGAAGTGACGGACCAAGCTTCGTTGTCAAGCTAGGTCAATGGCGTCTAAACGGCTATCCTTTCACCGTCTAGTCTCTTTTACGCTAAAGCAAGGTAAATGGCCTAAGACATGGCCTAAATCAAGAGATGCAAGTTTCACTTGCCTAGCACCGGGGACGGCGACTACTTCGTCACACGGATGCCAATCTATGGGGAAATCACTGATAGGGGGAACAACCATCAAACACCATGAAATTTATTAGGGTTTCATAAAAATACCAATAGGCTATGAAAACATAGAGGAAGCGATTTCTTACCAAGAGGAGACGGAAGGAACACTCCGGGGAACTCTAGGATCAGATCTGGAAAAGATTGGAGAAGTTTGGGGAAACTAGGGTTTTGGGGGATTTGGGGAATTTGATGGGTTTTGATGGAGATTTGGGGAAGATGAGGGGTAGATAGAGTAGATGGATGGATTGGATGATGGATTTAGGGCTTGGAATGAAGGAATGGAGCTTGGAGGAAGATGGGGGCTCAATGGGGGAGAAACTAGGGCTTAGGGTCGTGTTGGAGAAGAAGAAGTCGTTTGGGGGGGTATTTATAGGTTGAGCTGGCGGCTAGGGCAAAACTAGGGCTTCCTGCACTGCTTAGTCGGTCAAAGAACAACTGTTGACCGACTAGTTTGAGATCTAGTCAGTCGGTTGAACAACGCAGACCGACTAAGTGTAAACAGTAACTCCAGTCGAAAACCTGAACTAAGAGTTAGTCGGTTCAAGAAGCATCGACGACCGACTAGTTTGCAACCTAGTCGGTCAACCAACGTTCTTAGACCGACTAACGATAAACAGTAGCTTCCTCAGAAAATTAGAAAGCTCACTAGTCGGTCCAAGAAGGATTGCCGACCGACTGGATCGTCATCTAGTCGGTCGGTGGCCCTTCTTACACCGGCTAATGAGCACAGAAAGTACCAATACGGAGCGCGAGGCCCCGTGATCGAATCCTAAGACTCCTAGGCTTGATCTAATAGTTAGATATGACCGTTATGAAGCCCGTCACAAACGACGTACTTCGAAATCGACGATCCTAAGGAAGAATCGAGAAAATACGACGAATCGATCGAAAATGAAAGTTACGGAGACGAAAACCACACAAGAGGAGAAAACCCACCAAAACATATATTATAATATATAAAATCCAGATACATGAAAAGCAGTCGTTACATCCTCCCCAACTTAAGAAAAATTCCGTCCTCGGAATTTCCAAAACTCACGAGTCCGGAAACAAAAGTGGAAAACGCTCTCGCATCTCATCCTCATTCTCCCAAGTAGACTCTCCAGGTGAACCGTGTCGCCACATCACCCTCACAAGATTAACAATCTTGTTCCGAAGCTATTTCTGACGCCTGTCCAGAATCTGCACTGGATGCTGGTCATACGTCATATCGGGGCGAACGGTAATCTCCGAGAAATCCACGGCATGAGATGGATCGCTAATGTATCGACGAAGCTGTGACACATGGAAAACATTGTGAACTCCTTCCAAAGATGGCGGCAAGGCCAAGCGATAAGCTACCTCGCCAACCCTCTCCAAAATGTCGAATGGTCCAATGTATCGCGGGCTCAACTTTCCACGCTTCCCGAAACGAATCACACCACGATTCGGGGAAATCTTCAAGAACACATGGTCACCCGGCTGAAACTCCAAAGGACGACGTTTAGCATCCGCCCAATGCTTAAAACGGTCCTGAGCAATTCTCAACCTCTCCCGAATATTCCTGACGATATCCACGGCCTCCACGATCATCTCAGGTCCCAACAACTCCCGATCACCAACGTCATCCCAACTCAATGGTGATCGACATTTCCTCCCATAAAGAGCGGCGAAAGGCGCCATGCCAATACTCGCCTGGAAGCTGTTGTTGTAGGAAAACTCCACCAAATGCAGATGGTCCTCCCACGAACCCTTGAAATCCAACATGCACGCCCTCAGCATGTCTTCCAAAATCTGAATTGTCCTCTCGGACTGGCCATCCGTCTGCGGATGGTACGCCGTGCTGAAACTCAGACGCGTACCCAAACTCTTCTGCAAACTCTGCCAGAACTGAGATGTGAACCTCGTGTCTCTGTCAGACACGATACTCACGGGGACTCCATGAAGTCGCACAACCTCCTCCATATATCTCCTCGCTAGCGCCTCAGTGGACTGTCCCACTCGGAACGGAATAAAGTGCGCAGATTTGGTCAATCGATCTACGATCACCCAAATCGCGTCATTCTGCTTCGGACTCCGAGGTAGTCCAGTCACGAAATCCATAGTGATGTGCTGCCACTTCCACTCCGGAATCGGAAGCGGTTGTAGCAACCCGGCCGAACGCTGATGCTCCGCCTTCACTTGCTGGCAAACCAAGCACTTAGCTACACTCCGAGCCACGCTCCTCTTCATACCATGCCACCAATAATTCAGACGAAGATCCTGGTACATCTTGGTGCCACCAGGATGCACAGAATACGGCGAACTGTGTGCCTCCACCATCAGCTCCTCTCTGATATCCCCAGCTGGCACACACAACCTGGCTCCAAACCTCAGCGAGCCATCCTCATGAATCAAAAAGTCAGTCCGCAGACCGGCTTCCACCATCTCCCGAATCCTCACCAGCTTCGGATCCTCAGCCTGGCCAGCCTTAATCCGATCCACGATCGTCGACTGCACCTGCATGTACATCAACGACGAAGCCTCTCCAGGAAGAACAATCTCCACGCCAGACTCGCAAAAATCCTGCTGCAATCTCCATTGCGAGGTCAAAATCATCACCGCAGGAAGCCTACTCAAAGCATCCGGAACCACATTCACCTTGCCAGGGTGATACTGCAAATCAATCTCGTAATCCGCCATAAGCTCCAACCACCGACGCTGTCGCATGTTGAGCTCCTTCTGAGTGAAAATATACTTCAAGCTTTTGTGATCGGTGAAAATCTTCACTTTCTCACTCAGCAAGAAGTGCCTCCAAATCTTAAGAGCAAACACAACGGCAGCCAACTCCAAATCATGCGTCGGATAATTCTTCTCATGAACCTTAAGCTGACGAGACGCATACGCCACAACGTGCCCGTGCTGATGCAACACACAACCGAGACCCTTGCCAGAAGCATCGCAAAAGATCTCAAATCCACCGCTGCGATCAGGCACAACAAGAATAGGGGCACTCGTCAACCTCTCCTTCAGAACACCAAAAGCCCTCTCACAATCACCCGACCAAACATAAGCAATATCCTTCCGCGTCAACCTGGTCATCGGCTCAGCAATACGAGAAAAGTCCTTAATGAATCGCCGATAATAACCAGCAAGTCCAAGAAAACTCCGAATCTCAGACGCAGACGACGGAACAGGCCACTCCCTGATGGCCCGAATCTTCTCGGGATCCACTGAAATACCATCTCCAGACACCACATGCCCCAGAAAAGCAACTCTATCCAGCCAAAACTCGCACTTCGAAAACTTAGCATACAACCGATGCTTCCTCAAAATCTCCAACACCGTCCTCAAGTGCGAGGCATGCTCTTCCTCCGACTTCGAATAGATCAGAATGTCGTCAATGAAGATAACGACAAACTTATCCAAAAAGTCGTAGAAAATCAGGTTCATCAGATTCATGAAAACTGCGGGCGCGTTAGTTACGCCAAAAGGCATAACCACGAACTCATAGTGTCCATACTTCGTCCTGAACGCTGTCTTCGGAACATCTCCCTTCTTCACCTTCAACTGATGGTAACCACTCCTCAAATCCAATTTAGAAAACACCCTCGAACCTCCAAGCTGATCAAAAATATCATCGATGCGAGGCAACGGGTATTTATTCTTAATGGTCACCGCATTCAATTCCCGATAGTCCACGCACATGCGACGCGAACCATCCTTCTTCTTAACCAGCAACACCGGTGCTCCCCACGGAGACACACTAGGATTAATATAACCCTTCTGCAAAAGATCATCCAACTGCTTTCGCAACTCTTCCAACTCTGCAGGTGCCATACGATACGGCGCCTTCGAAATCGGCTGCGCACCTGGAACAAGATCGATAGAAAATTCCAAAGCCCGATCAGGCGGCAAACCAGACATCTCCTCGGGGAAGACCTCGCCAAAATCTCGCACCACAGCTGGCCACTCCAGCTCCATCTGCATAGCCACAGCCTCCACCGGCCTGGCCCGAAATCTGACAGGACCAAGCGAACTGCTACCACGACTGAACTCAAACACTGGGTGTCCGGGAATCTCGAACACCACCTTCTTCCTCCGACAGTCGATCGTAGCATAGAAGCTCGCAAGCCAATCCATCCCAAGAACTGCATCATAGTTGATGATGTCGTGGACAATGAAATCAGCACAAAGCTCTCGTCCACAAACCACCAACGGGCAAGAATTGCACCCATGATGCACCGAGACCACACCATTCCCTGTAACGATATTCCAACTCTTCGAAAGAGGGGACGTCGACAAGGAATGCCTCTCCACGAAGCTCCGAGAAATAATGCACATCGATGCACTAGAGTCAAAGAGGACTCGTGCAGGAAATGTGCACACCAAAATCACACCTAATCAATCAATTAACAATCAAATCCTAGTCTAGCAAACAATCATGAGCAAGCAACCAATATAATCAAAAATCAACTAACTAAGGAAGATAAATAGCTAGAATGAGCGTTACCTGCAATAACTTCATCCACGGCCATGCTCTCCTCCTCAGTCATCAGAAAGGCCTGCCCTCTCGGCGGAACAGCCTGCCGAAAGGCCTGTCTCTGTGGAACAAGGGGCGCTCCACGTCCAACGGGCACAGGAGCTCGCTGCTGCAACGGCTGTGCTGCAATAGGAGCCCGCCAAGGCTGTCTCGACTTCGGACACTCCCGGATGGTGTGGGCAGGATCTCCGCAGACAATGCACTGTCCTAGAAACCTCCTACACTGATCCCTGAGGTGTCCAGTCTTGCCACAGAAATGGCAAGTCTTCAGGATAGGCCCTCCTGGCCTCTTGAACTGCACCGGATGACTAGGCTTGAAACCAGGCCTAACCACCGCCCTGGCCTGCTCCATAGGCCTCTTCCCAGCTCCGGAAACATGTCCCTTCCTCTGATTCAAATTCAACTCCTGCCGCCTCGCAGCAATCAGAACCTTCTGATATGTCTCCAAGTCAGAAGAGGTCACAAAGCTTTGAAGCTCCAAGGCAAGTCCCTGGAGAAATCGCTGAGCTTTCTCATCGGCATCCTGCACCATCTTAGGTGCAAACCGACTGAGCCTCGTGAACTCCTGGTGGTACTGATCCACCGACAAGCTCCCCTGCTTCAGATCTATAAAGCGCTGCAGCATCACCTGCCGAGCAGCCTTCGGGAAGAACTCTCCATCGAATCTGGACTTGAAGGTAGCCCAGACGATCGGCTCCACCAACAACTTCTCTTCAGCATCCCACCAATTCCTGGCGTTATCCTTCAGCTGCCTCTTAGCCAGATCAACCCATCCAGCCGGGTTAATCTTTGCCATTGCCAAGTTATCGTCAATGTTCCTTATCCATTCGTCGGCAGCCAGAGGACCCTCAGAGCCATCAAAATATGCGGGACCCAGCTCCCGAAATTGCTTCGCTCCTGGCTCAGAGCGAGGGGCATCCGGAAGAACCCGGGCAGCTCGAGCAGGTGGAGCATTCTGGACTTGCAAAAGCACGCCCTGCTGCACTTGCATCATCTGGATCATCATCCGCATCATCTCACCGCTGGTGGGTTCCCGCTCAGGCTCCTCATCATGAGGGAGCGCACCACTACCACCACCACGGGTGAAACGTCTTCCTGCCATCTAGTGACACGGAAAACAAATCAGATTAGACTCATAGCTTATGACTCGGACGTCGAACTTAATTTATTGGACATTCTAATGTTATTATCGCTATTCCAAAAATCGCAGTTACAGAAGAGGACCTGCATGGGCCACCAATAAAACCTGTCACGACCCGCTTCCCTAAAATGGAGGCGAGACGTGAAAAGGTCCGCACGAGAGTGGAGCTGTGAAGCCCCAAACCCGATAAGCGTCCACAATACAAAAACAGGTCCCTGTAACCACAACAGAATAGCAATAATAACACAAGGGGAGACTGAAATAAAATTCACATCTCACAAATATTGTCCAACATCACAAATATGTTCAACATCCAGAAAAGCCACCAGGCTAAAAGAAAAGAGTCTAAAGGCCCAGAACAAGGCCAACAAAAGAAACGACATAACAAAATATAGTATAGGTGCCACGCACCGATAACAAAACAACTGCCTAAACAAAAGTAAAGCACAACGAAGACACTAGGACTGGTCCCCAGTGTCCACGTACTCCCCGTCAAACACAAGCACGGGCTCGGCGTCTGCAAACACCTCGTCCCCAACAAGTAACTCAGGCTCGGGCTCTAACATGTGTCACCCAAAAGAGAAAAGGGGCACATGTCAGCAAGTCGAACGACTTGTGCAAGGAAACGGGAATAATGGTAAACTAGCAACCTAACAATTAAAACATGGTGCATGGCAAGTAAAGTACGGTGGTAACAAGTAAGGTAAAGTATAGTACAAGTGGCAAGGGGTTGTTGTGACATGTAATGTCAAGTAACAAGTACAAGTACAAGGGATCACTCAACGAGTGCCCTATTGCCCGCAGGCTGTGTTCAGGTATCAAGTACAAGGGATCACTCAACGAGTGCCCTATTGCCCACAGGCTGTGATGAGCTCGTCTTCTGGAACACGAGCCAGAAAGTGTATTTGATAAGTATGGCGTAGGGGTGCACCTAGCCGGAACGAGTAACACTAGTATGTAGCGATGCTACGCAATCACGATGAGCATTCAAGCATGCAATGACATGAGCAGATAATTTGCATACCGTTAATTAAATTAAACGTGACAGGCAAAATGCAATGACATGAACATATTCGCGTACCGTTAATTAAATTAAACATGGCAGTTAAAATGCAATAGCAGTTAAGGATGCATGGATGACATGAACAGTTATTTTCGCGTACCGTTAAGGAAAGTAAACGTGACATACAAGCATGATGGAAGTGACGGACCAAGCTTCGTTGTCAAGCTAGGTCAATGGCGTCTAAACGGCTATCCTTTCACCGTCTAGTCTCTTTTACGCTAAAGCAAGGTAAATGGCCTAAGACATGGCCTAAATCAAGAGATGCAAGTTTCACTTGCCTAGCACCGGGGACGGCGACTACTTCGTCACACGGATGCCAATCTATGGGGAAATCACTGATAGGGGGAACAACCATCAAACAACATGAAATTTATTAGGGTTTCATAAAAATACCAATAGGCTATGAAAACATAGAGGAAGCGATTTCTTACCAAGAGGAGACGGAAGGAACACTCCGGGGAACTCTAGGATCAGATCTGGAAAAGATTGGAGAAGTTTGGGGAAACTAGGGTTTTGGGGGATTTGGGGAATTTGATGGGTTTTGATGGAGATTTGGGGAAGATGAGGGGTAGATAGAGTAGATGGATGGATTGGATGATGGATTTAGGGCTTGGAATGAAGGAATGGAGCTTGGAGGAAGATGGGGGCTCAATGGGGGAGAAACTAGGGCTTAGGGTCGTGTTGGAGAAGAAGAAGTCGTTTGGGGGGTATTTATAGGTTGAGCTGGCGGCTAGGGCAAAACTAGGGCTTCCTGCACTGCTTAGTCGGTCAAAGAACAACTGTTGACCGACTAGTTTGAGATCTAGTCGGTCGGTTGAACAACGCAGACCGACTAAGTGTAAACAGTAACTCCAGTCGAAAACCTGAACTAAGAGTTAGTCGGTTCAAGAAGCATCGACGACCGACTAGTTTGCAACCTAGTCGGTCAACCAACGTTCTTAGACCGACTAACGATAAACAGTAGCTTCCTCAGAAAATTAGAAAGCTCACTAGTCGGTCCAAGAAGGATTGCCGACCGACTGGATCGTCATCTAGTCGGTCGGTGGCCCTTCTTACACCGGCTAATGAGCACAGAAAGTACCAATACGGAGCGCGAGGCCCCGTGATCGAATCCTAAGACTCCTAGGCTTGATCTAATAGTTAGATATGACCGTTATGTAGCCCGTCACAAACGACGTACTTCGAAATCGACGATCCTAAGGAAGAATCGAGAAAATACGACGAATCGATCGAAAATGAAAGTTACGGAGACGAAAACCACACAAGAGGAGAAAACCCACCAAAACATATATTATAATATATAAAATCCAGATACATGAAAAGCAGTCGTTACAGTCTTCCATGTTCCTGGTCCACTCATCTGCAGCCAGGGGTCCCTCGGTCCCATCGAAGTAAGCGGGACCCAGCTCCCGAAATTGCTTCGCTCCGGGCTCGAAGCGAGGGGCAGCCTGGACAGCCGGCGCTGCACGAGCAGGCGGAACATTCCGGACAGTCTGCAGAATTCCTTGCTGCACCTGCATCATCTGGTGCATCATCATCATCATCTCCCCGGTGGTGGGCTCTCGGTCTGGCTCCTGGTCACGAGGGGGCACACCACCACCAGCACGGGTATTCCGTCTCCCGGCCATCTATTGACACGGGAAACGAAACAAATCATACTCTTAGCATATGACACGGTGTTGAATTTTTGTTAGTTGGACTTTCTATGATTCTTATTGTCATTCCGATTAAGTCACAGTTACATAAAAAAATGGACCTGCATGGGCCACCAAAGAAACCTGTCACGCCCCGCTTCCCAAAAACATGGAGGCGAAGCGTGAGAAGGTCCGCACGGACTTGAAGCTGCAAATCCGCAAGTCCGATAAGCGTCAAATAAAACGAAGTAGCAGGTCCCTGTAATGTGACTCAGAACAACAATAACAATAATAGGAAAAGAGAGACAATAATATAACATTAATCTAACTCATAGTCCAACAAAAAAAAAGTCCAACAACCAGAAATGCCACCAGGCAACAAAAGAGTCAAAAGCAAAAGGCCTAGCATGGCCAACAGAATCTAACAAAACGGTGCTACTCACCGACAACCACAGCTAACAAAAGAAGAGTACGGAAGTCTCTAAGATTGATCACCGGAGTCCTCGTACTCCACGTCACCAACAGGTTCGGGCACGAACTCCACAAACTCGTCACCCTCCGCAACTGTCTCTGGCTCAGCAACTAACATGCGTCACCCAAAGAGAAGGGGCACATGTCAGCAAGTCTAAAAGACTTGTGCAAGGAAACTATAAAAGTAAAGCAACCTAACAGTTCTAAAGTGAAGTATGACATGGATATAAAATGACAAATGACATGGCATGGCAAGTAAACAAGTAAAAGACAAGTACTGGAATTGTAATCACGTCGTGCACAGAGATTCCGCCCTTTGGCTAGAGTGGCTGTACGGGCCAACTCTTACGCTCAAGTGACCGTTTATCCCTACACCTCCACGTGTGTCGAGCCAGGGCATTACCCCCGAACACGGAATGCTCGCTTCTGGATCACGAGCCAGGAAGTGTTTTTAACACGGATGGCGTAGGGTTATGCCCGCATAACGGGTTTCTAGCCTGTAACACGGAAACATGGATTGTACAAGTAGTGTAGCGTGTGCTACGATGCAAATTTAACTAGGATGACATGTACGATGCAATGCATGGCAGTTAACAATTCAAATGCGTACAGTTAAGGAATTTAAACATGACAGATATCATTGCATAAATGATATGGCAAGGGGTCGGATCTAGCTTTGTTGTCAAGCTAGATCACAAAGTTGCGCCTAGATCGCTATCATTTCACGATCTAGTCTCTTTCACGCTAGTACAAGGAATTGGCCTAAAAACATGGCCTAAAGAAGTGTTGGCAAGTTTCACTTGCCTGGTACCAAATTGTTGATCGACGTGAGTTACGAGAACGGTGTCCTACGGTAGAAGAATTCGCTGTTATGGCAAAATAAAAGATTAGATGGAAGTTCTAAATTGTTTTGCATTGGAATCCTATGTCTAGTAATCCATTTTTAATTTAGGGTTTCTAATTTACGGTGTGGGTTAAAAGCGATTAAGGGATTAAAGTTACTAACCGTAGAGTAGCGAATGGAAGACACCAAAACAGATCGTGTTTTGGCGACGAAGAACAATCCCGGGAAGCTACGGTCGAAAAACGAGATCTCGGCGACCTAGATCGGTATCCGACGCAAGATTCGGCGAGAAAGAACCTCCGAGGATGAAGGAAATGATTTGGGGAAGATTAGGGATGATTTGTGAATGATCTTGGCTCAGAAAGAATGAATGAAGAATGAAGGAATCGACGGATTAAATAAAAATAAAATGGCGGCTAGAAAATAGATCTAGGGTTTCGGGGTCAATTAGTCGGTCAAAGAAGAGTGGTCGACCGACTAGTTTAAGAACTAGTCGGTCGGTCGTCTAACGTAGTCCGACTAAATGGCAAACCGAGAATAGGGTTTTGGTACAGGTCGACTACATTAGTCGGTCAAAGAACAACTGGTGACCGACTAGTTTAAGAACTAGTCGGTCGGTCGACCAACATTGACCGACTAAAAGATCAACCCAAAAACTTTCGAAGAAAAACTGAACATAGAACTAGTCGGTTGAAGAGCAACTCTTAACCGACTAAAGAGAAAGATTATACAAGAATTAGTCGGTTGAAGAACAATAGCTGACCGACTAGTTTGTAACCTAGTCGGTCAGAAATCGTTCTTAGACTGACTAACGATAAACAGTAACTTTACTGTATAGTGAACTCAGAATTAGTCGGTCTGAGTACAATTCTTGACCGACTAGTTTGAGAACTAGTCGGTCGAAGGGTGAACTTAGACCGACTAACGACAAACAGTAACTCAGCTATTATTTCTACGTTGAACTAGTCGGTCCATGAAGGATGGCTGACCGACTAGATCTCATTCTAGTCGGTTGGTTCTCCTTCGTGAACCAACTAAGATGCACCAGAAGTGCCGAAACGAAGCGCAAAGCTTTGGGAAAGATTCTATGGCTTCTAGGATTGTTCTAACTCTAAAATTACGGCGTTAAGAAGCTAAACGTAAGAATTTAATCGAGGAAAACATACAAGGAGGAAAATTCAATATCATTCATATAAAATAGCTATTACAAACACCGGTCGTTACATTAACTGAGACCGACTAAGAGATAAAACTGAAGTCTGAGCACAAATTGATTTAGTCGGTCCAAGAACAAATGTTGACCGACTAGTTCATCAACTAGTCGGTCGCCAAATGTGCATAGACCGACTAACGATAAACAGTAAGTTAGGTGAAAATTGGCATGTACAGTAAAGCTAAACTAGTCGGTCCAAGAAGGAAAGTTGACCGACTAGTTCATCAACTAGTCGGTCGATCAATGAACACAGACCGACTAATGATAAACAGTAGCTCAGGCTCAAAGTTGCATGGACAGGGAAAGCTCAACTAGTCGGTCCAAGAAGGAAAGTTGACCGACTAGTTCATCAACTAGTCGGTCGATCAATGAACACAGACCGACTAATGATAAACAGTAAAGAGCTTAGAATTAACTGACAGAAACTAGTCGGTCCAAGAAGCTTTGTCGACCGACTAGATCACCATCTAGTCGGTCAGTTCTTCTTCTTGAACCAACTAACATGCACAAGAAGTCGCGAATCGAAGCGCGAAGCTTCGGAAAAGTTTGTATGGACTTCTACTAAGATCCTAGAGCTAAGATAGGAGCGTTATGAAGATTTAAACCGTAAGACCTACTCAAGGCTTAACATTCTACGAAAGAAGCTTAAAGACTATAAATAAAACTTAACGATACCGTCTTCAATAGCTTCAATCGAATCTTCATGACTTCTAAAATGGTCCATAAGCTTCAACGAAGCTTTAGGCATACGATCACGTGCTTTGAGAAGTCTCGAGATGTCTCTTTGGATGTTCATATGAATTTGGTGACGATCTCCATAACTGCGCTCACAAATCGTTAGTTCACGATATATTTATGTTTGTTCATCATCCAAAACCAAATCCGGGGAGTCCAATATCCAACACTAGCAACCATGTGCACTTCTGCACTTGGTTTGGCAGCCGCAAGCCGCTCTTCCTCTAATTCGAGGTGCTTGGAAACATCGCTGAAGGTCTTGATGCTCTCATTGTGAGTGAGATGCATCTTCATTTGGTCCCACCCATTTGATAGGGAACGTATGACTGCTTGGATTTATTGCTCATCAGCGAGCACATGACCTGCATCCTTTAACTCTGAGATTAGATTCGCCATATGTCGCAGATGTTTCCCCATGGAATGATCTGGACGTTTCTTGTATGAATCAAATCTTATAGTTAAAGAACGAAGTTTGGACACCGATGTGCCACCAAACTTCTCCTCAAGCTTGGACCATGTGTCCATGGCTAGGTCATGCTCTCGGAAGATGCGCATTATGTCATCGGCCATACTGGACAATAACGTAATGCGAGCTATCTTGTTCTTCCGAGACCAAGCATCAAAAGCTTCCTTGTCTCGTCTGTGTTGGGCCGTAGTGCCCAACTCGGGTTCAATCATTACGTTCTTCAGAGTTTCGAGCACTTCTTGCTCCTCTAGAACGTATTGTATCTTGATGGACTATAGTTTGTAATTATCGCCGTTGAGTTTTTCACCTCTGTTTAACTCAGCGACGATATTCTTTGAAGCGGAAGACATTTTACTTTTAAAATGCTGCAAAAGACACAAAACTGAAGGTTTGATCAAAAACATTGCATTAAAAATTCTTAAAATACAATTCCCACTTGAAATGATAATAGAATATCTCATTTGGATAGTTCTAATTTTCAACTCCCACTTGGAATGATATTTATAATTTGATAAGTTACTTTCGAAAAATATTGAAGATGTTGTTATAGAATCGGAAAGGTTTCTACGATTCCAATCACCATCTAGAACAATCCTTCAATATTTCCCCCTCACTTATCAAACGATAGTACTCTTATAGTACTTCGCAGCGGAAAAGCGTTTTTGAAAACGTATTTTTCAAAACGAGTATTTTAATCTAGTACCCTTATGATACTAGAGAAATATTCGGCAATCCCTGGCCATTGTCGGGGTTGAGCCGTAGCCGTGCCAAGGCCGGATCCCACCTGAGGGGATTTTTCTGCAAGCCATTGTCGCCGGCTCCCGTATGGATCCAGGCGCTTCCCCCCGTATAGGAGAATTTTGCCGCAGACGACTGTTGTTGGCCCCGTATGGGCTAGTCGGCATGTTCGTGTTACATCGACCAAGGCCTCTCGTCGAGACCGACCAATGCGACCAAAAATCCCCGATTGGTCGACCAGGGCCTCTGCCCTGGTCGGCCAAGGACCCTGGCACCCCCCGGCCAGGGCCTCTACCCTGGCCGAGGCCGGCCAGGGCCTGGCCCTGGCCTCTGCCAGGGCCGGCAGGGCCCTGGCCGGCCAGGCCAGGGCCCCCTGGCCCTGGCCTGGCCGCGGCCAAGGCCCCCTGGCCCTGGCCTGGCCGCGGCTGGCCTGGCCAGTGCCCCCTGGCCCTGGCCGGCCAGGGCCGGCCAGGCCCTGGCCGGGGCCGGCCGGGGGCCGGCCATGGACCTTTGGCCATGGCCGGCCATGGCCCATATGGCCAAGGCTGGCCACCCCCTTGTATGGGGTTGCCGCACACACTCCCCCCCCCCCCCCGACGGGGTGGTTTTCGTTGTCATTTGGCCGTAGCCAACCCCCTCTGCATGGGGAGGGGGGATGCATTGCCTCCATAGCCCATTTGGCCAAGGTGGTCATGCACCAAAGGTCATCTTCTCCGATGTGGATAACTACCATCGTCTTCCTCGATGAAGCACCCGTTCGTCGAGAAAGTAGTTATTCTCTAATGGCCGTGTGCCAAAATGAAAAAATAACATACTTTAAAGTTTGTAAACTACACGCTCCACATGAAGAGAGTTCACATTCCCTATGAATGGAGACTCAGCATCCATGAAGAGTGCGAGCTTGACGATATGAACGGTCGGTTCTTCCCGTCACGGAGAGTTCCTGCCATATCCGTAATGACAGAAAACCCTAACGTGAAAAGAACAACCGTTGCGTTCTCTCCGTCACGAAGCGTTCCTACTGTTGAATATTGGACTCCCCGGATTTGGTTTTGGATGATGAGCAAACATAAATAATTCATGAACTAACAATTTGTGAGCGCAGTATTGGAGATCGTCGCCAATTTCACGAGAATATTCAAAGCGACATCTCAACACTTCCAAAAGCTCGTATTCAAGCCTAAAGCTTCGTTGAAGCTCCTGCAACGCTTTGGAAGTAATGAAGATTCAATCGAAGCTCTCAAAGACCGTTTATTAAGGTTTTATTTATAGTCTTTTAGTTTCGATTGATAGAATGTTAAGCCTTGAGTATATCTTACGTTTCTATCTTCAGTTCGCTCATTTCGTAGCTCTAGGATTCTTGCACAAGTTCACTCTAACTTCCTCGAAGCGTCGCGCTTCGATTCGGACCTTGTTGTGCATGTTTGTTGGTACAAGAACAAGTACTGACCGACTAGATGGAGATCTAGTCGGTCGGCCACTGTTCTTGGACCGACTAGTTTCTGTCAGTTAAATCTTTGTTCTTTACTGTTTACAGTTAGTCGGTCTACGTTGACTCACCGACCGACTAGTTTGTGAACTAGTCGGTCAGTGATGCTTCTTTGACCGACTAGTTGTGATTTACTGTACATGCCAAATTTCTCCTAAGCTACTGTTTTCCGTTAGTCGGTCTAAGAACGTTTGATGACCGACTAGTTGTCATTCTAGTCGGTCAACTTTTGTTCTTGGACCGACTAAGTCAACTTGCCTTCAGACTATGTTGTTTTGCCTCTTAGTCGGTCAGACAGTGTTCTTGGACCGACTAGTTTTCTAGGTCTGAAATTCTATCTCTTCTCTGATCTGCTCTTAGTCGGTCCATGCTTTGTGACTGACCGACTAGTTGATGAACTAGTCGGTCAGTGATTGTTCCTTGACCGACTAATTCTCCCAGATTTCTTTCCGTTGGAGATTGACCTAACTTATGTTTTTGGGTTCATATAAATACGAACCTAGGTCATTTCTATCTGAGATAGAGCTGCCATTAAGAGATTCATTGAGTTCTAAAGAGATAGCTATTCTCCCTCAAATCTAAAGCTCTCTTCCTCACAAGAAACCGATTCTCTCTCATTTCTAGATCTAGAGAGAAGCTTTTTCTTGGTGAGCTCTTCAAGCTATGCTTGATCCAAGTCTCCAACTCTTCCCTAGGCAGCCATTGCTGCTCATTTCCTTGGTGCTAGGGCTTGGTGACTTCATCTTCCTCAAATCCTTCATTCCACCTATTGGGTAAGAAAAACTCAAGGTATAGGATTTTGTGGTAAGAAGTATTTATTTCATTTAAACTCTTTATATTGCTTATTGGCTCTCTCGGTTGTGAGAGAAGTTTGTGATCCCGGGTTGTGGGATTCACTTTGCCATTGCATGTATGATTTGATCTTGTGAAGGTTTTTCACAAGATATTCATAGTGGAAATCTTGAGTTAGGGTTTCTAACTCAAGTATCCGGAGGGGATCCGGGTGGTTGGGACGTAGGATCACCGGGAACAAGTCGGGGAGACTTGGGTGGATCCGAACCCATTAACATCGTTTGTTTGCTTTGTTAATTTCATTGTTGTCATTCAATTTAAGCTTCCGCAAATTGATTTGGTGGTTGTTTGCAATTTAATTTGGAATTATACGCCTTATTATTTTAAAGTACTATTCACCCCCCCTCTAGTACTTGTGCAGTAGCTGGTAGGGCATTACATTTGGTATCAGAGCCAGATTCTCAGCTATGTCTGCCAACGACAACAAGACCGTGCGTCCACCTTTCAACTATGACACCTTCAGGAACCGTGAAGGAGCATCTTCCGTGATGGAAGGACATTCCTCTACGAGGCCTCCATTCTTCAACGGTACCAACTACGGGTACTGGAAGTGTCGGATGGAAACCTTCCTCCGAAGTGCATCTTTATGGAGGACTACAATGAAGGAGTACACCGAGCCCGAAGAAGAAGATTTTGAGAAATGGACTACCGCGGAGGTCGCCGCGGAGGTAAGCAATGCCAAGGCAATGAACGCCTTGCAATGCGCATTGGAGCCCGAGGACTTCAATAAGATATGCACATGTAAGAGTGCATATCAAATTTGGAACTCTCTCCTCATACTACATGAAGGGACGAGTCGGGTAAGAGACTCTAAACTCGTAGTCGTAACAAAAGATTACGAAATGTTTCATATGCAACAGGGCGAGAAGATGAAAGAATATTACGCTCGCTTCGTTGACATAATAAACGAGTTAGAGGCCCTCGGCAAGATCTACACTCAAAAGGAGAAGTGCCTAAAGCTTATTGAAGGACTTCCATCTTCTTGGGAAAAACGTACCTTCGCCATCGAGGAAGGTAATGACATGAACAAATATACCGTAGTTCAACTAATGGGTACTTTGATGTCATACGAGGTACGCAAAGATAGCAAGGTAAAGCTACAAGAAAAGATGAAGTCATATTTGAACCTAGATGCGCCTAAGAAAAAGGCGATTGCATTCAAGGCGGCTTCATCCACATCTTCCGATGATGAAGACTCGGAAAACGAGTTGGACTTGGAGTCCATGGCACTCATGGCCAAGAAGTTCAACCGTTTCTTCCGGAAAGGTAACTTCAAGACCAAAGGTAAATTTGGTTCTTCTAACGCCTCTTCCTCTCCTTTGTGTTTCAAGTGCAATAAGCCAGGACACATGAAAGCGGAGTGTCCTCTCAACAAACAAAAGGAGAAGTGGAAGGCGCCAAAATTCGATAAGTCCAAGAAATACAAAAAGGGGTACAAGAAAGGACTTGTCGGAGCAACATTCACCGACTCCGAGGATTCCTCAAGCGGAGAGTCGGATGATGAGAAAGTGGAGCAAGCACATATGTGCTTCATGGCAAGAGAGGAGAACGATCAAGGATCCTCCTCTTCCGATGATAGTAATGACGAAAGCGATGAGGTAACAATGGATGATCTTAGAAATGCTAACTCTCAACTTTGGTCAAAATACACTAAGTTAGTAAATAGATATACTAAGGTAAAAGATGACCTAGCTAGCATTCAAACATCGCCTAAGACTATCATCACCAACAACGACACCGTTGTTGAAGAGTTAAGAAATGAGATTGTTAATCTCAAATCTAAACTTGAACATGTTAGCATCGAGGATCCGGAAGAACATAGGATAGTGGATTTAACTTCTCAAAACTCGACTTTGAGTATTGAGAACGAGAATCTTAAATCTCGTGTTTTTGTGCTCACATCGCAAGTATCCAATTTGGATACTTCTATGCGTTCTCTCAAAGAGAAATATGAGAACACATTGGGCCGAATTAACAAATTCAACAAAGGTAAGGACCATTTGGATAAAATCCTAAGTGACTTACTTCCGGTCAATCACCACATTGGTTTGGGGTATACGATGGGATGTCCATCCAAAGCGGCCACTACTTTTGTTAGGCCAACTTCCGGTGACTCTACGAGTGGTAGCAAACACTCTATTGATAGTTCATCTACCAATGATGCTTCCACTTCGTCCACGCCCTCTTTTGGAAAGAAACCCACTTTGGGTGGACCTCCAAAGAAGGGGCATGCTTATATGTACACCAATACCATGCCACGTAGGAACACACGTCCTACTCCACCATCTCACACATATGATGATTTTTATGCAACACATTCTCGGGCACGTGCACACCATGTGAGACACCCTCACGCACGTGTTCCCACACATGCTTATGATCACACACCGCATCATATGAATAATTCTCATCGTGCACCATTCCATCATGTCCCGTATGCCTATCCACAACATGCATCACGTAGAAATCAACGTCGCATGCATGCACCCAATAGGATGATGGCTCCCAAAATATTCACTATTTGGAGCCCAAAGGACACAAGCATGGACGAAAAACAAATGTACATGAATGCTTATTTTTCGGATGTTGTGCATAGTAAGAATTATGTGGGGAAGTCTAAGTCCACTTGGACTTGGCTTCCAAAGGTCTAATCCCTTGGACCCAATGACCTTGGGTACCATGATATGAAAGTTTCTATCTTTAGGTACTCAAGGAAAAGAAAAAGGGAAGGAGCAACAAATTTGAATTTAGCTCCAAAGGGAATTGGATACTCGATAGCGGGTGTTCCAAACACATGACGGGTGACGCTCGTTTGCTCTCCGGAGTGGTTCCCATTGCGAATGGAAACCGCGTCGTATTTGGAGGCAACGAGAGCGGAACCATCATAGGTGTTGGTAATGTAGGTAACCCTTCTAAACCATTAATTAGTGATGTGTATCTTGTTAGTGGTTTAAATCATAATCTTATTTCAATAAGTCAACTTTGTGACAAAGGTTACAAAGTTAGCTTTGCGAAAGGATTGTGTCATATTTTAAGAAAGGATAATGAAAAATTATTATTTTCCGGAACTCGTCGTAAAGACATTTATATTTTGGATCTTCCTAAGTCATATGAACAATGTCTCGTTGCCAACACAAGTGAACAACACTTATGGCATCGACGCTTTGGACATGTGAACTTTGGAACACTATATAAGCTTTCAAAATTGAATTCTATTAAAGGTTTTCCGAAGCTTGTTTTTGAAAAGAAAAGTTTTTGTGATTGTTGTCAACGCGGCAAGCTTCCTAAATCTTCATTTAAACCTAAGAAAAGCATCTCTACAAAACGGCCACTAGAGCTATTACATCTAGATTTATTTGGGCCAACTAGAGTAGCTTCCTTAGGAAATGCAAGGTATGGACTTGTCATCGTAGATGACTATTCAAGATTTACTTGGGTATTTTTCTTGTGCAATAAAAATGAAGCTTTTGAAAACTTCACAATTTTTGTTAAGAAAGTACAAAATCTCTTAGGAAACACCATTGTCACTATTCGTAGTGATCATGGAGGTGAATTTGAGAATGAGTCTTTTGAGACATTTTGTGATGAAGTTGGTATTACTCACACCTTCTCTTTCCCTCGTGCACCGCCTCAAAATGGTGTAGTTGAGAGAAAGAATAGGACGCTAGTGGAGTGTGCTCGCACTATGCTTGATGATAGCCAACTTGGCCATCAATTTTGGGCGGAAGCGGTACACACCGCTTGCTATGTGTTTAATAGAATACTTTTGAGGCCCGGCACTAAACAAACTTGTTATGAATTGTTGTTTGGTAGGTTACCTCAAGTTAAACATTTTCGTGTTTTTGGTTCGAAATGTTTTATTAAGAACACATATGGTTGTTTGGACAAATTCGATCCAAGATCCGATGAGGGGATCTTTGTTGGATACTCTACGCGTAGCAAAGCCTACCGGATATTCAACAAACGAACCTCAACGATCGAGGAGTCGCTTCATGTCTCATTTAATGAAGGATTTGTTCCAACTAGAATTTCAAATGATAATGATTCTTTGGATGTTTTATGTGATTCGTTTGATAATTCTAAGTCTAATGATTCTATTGATTCTATTGAGACTAACCCAACTAATGAAGTTGTTGAGAATGTTCCTAGTGATCAAGGTATTCCCAAACGGCTTCATTCGGTTCGTGACCATCCCCATGAGCAAGTCATTGGCAATATCTATGATAGTGTCAAGACGAGATCGCAAGTTCACCACTTCGCAAATTGTGCCTTTGTCTCATCGATAGAGCCAAAGAATATTAATGAAGCATGCGAAGATAGCGCTTGGATCTTAGCCATGGAGGAGGAGCTCATTCAATTCGAGAGGAATGAGGTATGGGAGCTCGTTCCATTGCCATCGAAGAACCACACCGTCATAGGGACAAAGTGGATCTTCAAGAACAAAACCGACGAAAACCAAGTCGTCGTCCGGAACAAAGCACGGTTAGTTGCTCAAGGCTATCGTCAAGAGGAAGGTATCGATTTCGAAGAATCTTTCGCTCCGGTAGCTAGATTAGAATCAATTAGATTACTTTTGTCTTTTGCGTGCCATAAGAATTTTAAATTATTTCAAATGGATGTTAAAAGTGCATTTTTAAACGGAGATGTAGTTGAGGAAGTTTACGTTTCTCAACCTCCGGGCTTCATAAATGAAAAATTTCCAAATCACGTTTTTAAACTAAAGAAAGCTCTTTATGGTTTGAGACAAGCTCCTCGAGCTTGGTATGATCGCCTAAAGAATTTTCTTTTGGATTTGAATTTTAAAATGGGCGAAGCCGATTCAACACTTTTTATTAAGCATGCGAATAATGATATTTTATTAGTACAAATTTATGTTGATGATATCATTTTCGGTGCTACTAACTTCACTCTTTGCGAAGAGTTTTCTAATGTTATGAAGGAACAATTTGAGATGAGCCACATGGGCGAACTCAAATATTTCTTAGGTCTCCAAATTCGCCAAATGAACGATGCAATCTTCATCCACCAAACGAAGTACACGGTGGAGTTGCTAAAGCGATTTGGAATGGAGAATGCCTCCGGGAAAAAGACTCCAATGAGCACGACTACGCATCTTGACAAGGATACGGGCGGTAAGGATGTAGACATTCGTTTATATCGAGGTATGATTGGTAGTTTGCTTTATCTTACCGCAAGTAGGCCCGATATTATGTTTGCCGTATGTATATGTGCTCGTTATCAGTCTCAACCTAAGGAGTCTCACTTAGTAGCGGTAAAGCGTATTTTTCGCTATCTAAGTTACACTTTAGATTTTGGATTACTTTATCCGAGATCTAGCACATATGAGTTAATCTCATATAGTGATGCCGATTATGCGGGATGCAAATCCGACAGGAAAAGTACTAGTGGCACTTGCCATTTTATAGGAAATTCTCTTGTCTCTTGGTTTTCCAAGAAGCAAAATTCCGTATCACTTTCAACCACCGAGGCGGAATATATTGCCGCCGGTGCCGCGTGTGCTCAAGTTCTTTGGATGAGACACACACTTAAAGACTTTGGTATAAATTGTGATACTTGCCCTATCATGGTTGACAACCAAAGTGCAATATGTCTTTCCAAGAACCCGGTACATCATTCCCGCTCGAAACACATAGATGTCCGCCACCACTTTTTAGATGACCATGTTGCTAAAAAGGACATCATTCTAGTGTACGTTGAAACCCAAAAGCAAATCGCCGATATTTTCACGAAACCCCTAAAGGAGGACTCCTTTGTGCGGTTGCGTCGAGAATTGGGGATTATGGGTGAATCCGAAATATAGGATTCATGTTTCATTCAATAATTTTGCATGCTATTATTCTTGACAATATCTCATTCATGCTAGAATTATTGGTTTTTCGGGAATTTTAAGTGATATCTTAATTTTTCGTTCGATTTGTGCGTAATCGTCAAATTTCTGTTTTTCGATGTTTAATGGGGTAGTTTAGATGTTTATTGAGAGTTTTGAGACATATCGTCCAAGTGTTTTGAGGAGAGAACTTGATTATCACTTTTTGGACTTTGTTAGTCGGTATCTGTTCAACCACCAACCGACTAGATGTTCATCTAGTCGGTTAGTAGAAGAACTTACACCGACTAACTCAAGCTTTTTGAGTTTCCTTTCCATCTTGAACTCTTTAGTCGGTTCATGTTCAGTGACCGACCGACTAGATTGAGATCTAGTCGGTCAGTAAATGAACACAGACCGACTAAATCTTGTCAGTAAATCTTGGATTCAGCCACTGTTTGCAACTAGTCGGTTCAAGCTCATTGACCGACCGACTAGACCGTGATCTAGTCGGTCAGTGCTTGAACTGTGACCGACTAGTTGTGCCAGGGGCTGTTTGGTCTTTTGCGAAATCGACCGACTTAAACTCAGTTTAGTCGATCGATTTTCATTCTAATCGATCGAAATCTCTTCTCTCTCCGCTCAAAACCCCGACCTCCCTCGAAACCCTTCGACTTCCGATCGATCTCCGGCCATTTTTCCGGCCATCTCCGTCGATCTCCTCCGTCGGCCCCTCGTTCTAGGTGATCTCCTCTCCTCCTAGGGTTAGATTTCATTTCCTAGAGCTAGGGCTTGCTCGGGTTCTTAGGGTTCTTAGGGTTTATTTTTTTTCGGCTAGGGCTTCTTCGTTTGATCTCCTTGTCCCGTGTCTTGCTTCGACTATGGCAAGAACACGCATTCCGATCACTCCCTCTAGCCCCTCTCCGATGACCGTTGATCCAATCTCTTCGGATCCCGAGCATCCAACCCCTCCGAAGCGTAGAGCCAAGACCACCCATCCTTCGTCGTCTTCGCCTCCTCTCAAGAAGAAGAGGACGACGACCGCTAAATCTAAAGGTCAACCGAAACCCAAACCCAAGCCTAAGCCCAAGGCCAAAATTCTTGCTTCTGCATCTTCGTTCCATACTCCTACCGATTCCGATACGGAGTATAACCCCGAGACCGAGACTCATAGGGAACCCACTCCTCCTACTCATCCCGAGTCTAGCACCCACCCTCGTACGTCTACCCGTAAGCCTAAGGGAAAGGGTCCGATGCCGGTGGGCGGTGTCGATATTTCCTTATGTCGCGATGACCCTTTGTGTCTCGCGGCATATAACCGTATCGAACATTGCCCGCTGCTTCTGGAGCATTTCGTCCAGTTTAGCGACTTCATAGGGTTAGCTGATCTTCTGTCGTCGTCGGGTCTTCTCGATTACCTTCGATTTGACCCGAAGGTGAATCCTCACCCCTACCCTAGGTTAGTGAAGCTTTTCTATGCCAATAGGATCCGGGGTCAGTACGATCAGACCCACTCTATTGAGACGACCGTTTTGGGGACTCCTATAGTCCTCACTGCGGAAATCTTAGGAGAGATTTTGGGTATCTCTTCATCTGGACTTCTTCCTTCTGATATCTCGGTAGATGATATTTCTTCTCTTGATCAGACCATCCTTTCAGAGATTTTCCATCAGATTCCTCCTGCCATGATTGGCGTGCCTTCTAAATCTTTCAAGCCAAATGCTTGGGTCCTAAATCTGATTCTGAAGTCGTGCTTGCTTCCCAAGTACGGCTCCTCATCTTTACCATCCCAGCCATTTTTGAAGCTTATCTATGCGATCTTCATGGGGAGCTCGATTAATTGGGCTCGAATTATACTCGATAAGATTGATTCTTTCGAGTGTATTCGAAAGTCCAATAAATCGGCTCATATTCCTTTTCCTTGCATGTTGACCCTCGTGTTTCGTCATTTTCGTGTCACATTGCCTCGTGACGATGAGCGTCCCCTCGGTCCTCCCCTGAATGCGACGGCCGTCAAGAAATCTCTTGCGGTGCTTCGTCACGTTCAGAGGACGACACCTTCAGCGTCTGTCCCTGCCTCTGCCAGTGCCTCTGCTACTCCCGTTGCCACCCTTGATGACGTCGTCCGGATACTTCTTCGTTACGAGTCCCGCTTGGCTCGTACCGAGGAAGTGGTCTGCCGTATGGCACGTCAGATGGGTGTTGAGCTTCCTCCTTCCGTGTCTGAGGGAGAGGAGATGGATGAGATGGATGAGGAGGACGTTGAGGAGATCTGTCGTGCTTCGACTCGTGCCCCCAAGGGCACTTCTGCTGCTGCTGGTACTTCCTCTTCTGCTCCTGGAGCTGCCACCTCTTCAGGTGTTCCAGAGCCATCTGCTGCTGACCCTGTTTCCGAGCCTGCTCATGTATCTGCTGCTGCTGCTTCTGTCGAGACTCCTGCTGCTGTTGAGCCTGTTGCTGAGATCTCGACTCCTGCACCGTCGATTCCATCTGTTGAGACGCCTCTACTCCCTGCAGATCCTGAGTCCACTCCGTCGACTGGACCCACGGACGCTGCAGATCCTGCCTCCTCCTCGTGATCGTTGTTCCGAGGACTCTCCATATACGCTTTGGATGATATATCTCTGCGAGAGTATTTTGGGTTAGGATAGGGTATGAGGGTTATTATGTTTTGATGTATTTTGGATGACGTCGCTGCTGTTGTATTTATTTTTGATGAGAATGATGATGATGATGATGTATTTCCTTTTGTTGGGTATATTGTATCGATGATGTTGATGTATTCCTTTTTTTTAATGATATGTAGCGCTTGATATGATGTATCTCATATATTCGATGTGATATCTTTTTGGATTTACTCATGTTGTCTCTGCATATATATATATGTTCATCATCGTTCACTTTGTCTTTTATTCGTCGTGCAAATTTTAATATTCGTTGGATATATTTGAAATGAGATTTCGTCGCTCGACGCATGAAAACTTGGTTAAATAGATTTAAATTCTATAATTGTATAGAATTGTTTTCCATGCACAAATTTAACCAAGAATATTGAATATTGAAGAGTATGTTTCTTTATTCAAGACATGAATAAACATTTGGTATTTTTGATGATTTTGATTATCGTTGATTTCTTTTTATTGATAATGGAAAATTTGACACACCTTGTTTTGATTTCCACATTTTTCCCTTGGTGTCAAGTTGGTCCATTGTCTTCGTCTACGACTCCCGATGTTGGATTTTACATTTCCTAATTGTTGTCGTTGTATGCCCCCCATTTTTGGGATAATGCCAAAGGGGGAGAGATAATGATAATAAATAGCGCAAATGAAAAATTTAACTCAATTTCCAAGAATCTAGTTTGATATGTTAGATTCAGGGGGAGTTAAGATACATACAAGGATTTTCAAAATCCGATATTTCAAAAATCAATTCATTTTATTTATCTTACTCGTCTGCTTGATGCAATTCATTTGTATTCATTTTGGAATTAACGTGTCATCAATGCAGGGGGAGTAAGTATTTTACATTTGAATTATTATTTTCGATTATTATTTATGTTGGTTTGTCATCACCAAAAAGGGGGAGAATGTTGAATATTGGACTCCCCGGATTTGGTTTTGGATGATGAGCAAACATAAATAATTCATGAACTAACAATTTGTGAGCGCAGTATTGGAGATCGTCGCCAATTTCACGAGAATATTCAAAGCGACATCTCAACACTTCCAAAAGCTCGTATTCAAGCCTAAAGCTTCGTTGAAGCTCCTGCAACGCTTTGGAAGTAATGAAGATTCAATCGAAGCTCTCAAAGACCGTTTATTAAGGTTTTATTTATAGTCTTTTAGTTTCGATTGATAGAATGTTAAGCCTTGAGTATATCTTACGTTTCTATCTTCAGTTCGCTCATTTCGTAGCTCTAGGATTCTTGCACAAGTTCACTCTAACTTCCTCGAAGCGTCGCGCTTCGATTCGGACCTTGTTGTGCATGTTTGTTGGTACAAGAACAAGTACTGACCGACTAGATGGAGATCTAGTCGGTCGGCCACTGTTCTTGGACCGACTAGTTTCTGTCAGTTAAATCTTTGTTCTTTACTGTTTACAGTTAGTCGGTCTACGTTGACTCACCGACCGACTAGTTTGTGAACTAGTCGGTCAGTGATGCTTCTTTGACCGACTAGTTGTGATTTACTGTACATGCCAAATTTCTCCTAAGCTACTGTTTTCCGTTAGTCGGTCTAAGAACGTTTGATGACCGACTAGTTGTCATTCTAGTCGGTCAACTTTTGTTCTTGGACCGACTAAGTCAACTTGCCTTCAGACTATGTTGTTTTGCCTCTTAGTCGGTCAGACAGTGTTCTTGGACCGACTAGTTTTCTAGGTCTGAAATTCTATCTCTTCTCTGATCTGCTCTTAGTCGGTCCATGCTTTGTGACTGACCGACTAGTTGATGAACTAGTCGGTCAGTGATTGTTCCTTGACCGACTAATTCTCCCAGATTTCTTTCCGTTGGAGATTGACCTAACTTATGTTTTTGGGTTCCTATAAATACGAACCTAGGTCATTTCTATCTGAGATAGAGCTGCCATTAAGAGATTCATTGAGTTCTAAAGAGATAGCTATTCTCCCTCAAATCTAAAGCTCTCTTCCTCACAAGAAACCGATTCTCTCTCATTTCTAGATCTAGAGAGAAGCTTTTTCTTGGTGAGCTCTTCAAGCTATTGCTTGATCCAAGTCTCCAACTCTTCCCTAGGCACCCATTGCTGCTCATTTCCTTGGTGCTAGGGCTTGGTGACTTCATCTTCCTCAAATCCTTCATTCCACCTATTGGGTAAGAAAAACTCAAGGTATAGGATTTTGTGGTAAGAAGTATTTATTTCATTTAAACTCTTTATATTGCTTATTGGCTCTCTCGGTTGTGAGAGAAGTTTGTGATCCCGGGTTGTGGGATTCACTTTGCCATTGCATGTATGATTTGATCTTGTGAAGGTTTTTCACAAGATATTCATAGTGGAAATCTTGAGTTAGGGTTTCTAACTCAAGTATCCGGAGGGGATCCGGGTGGTTGGGACGTAGGATCACCGGGAACAAGTCGGGGAGACTTGGGTGGATCCGAACCCATTAACATCGTTTGTTTGCTTTGTTAATTTCATTGTTGTCATTCAATTTAAGCTTCCGCAAATTGATTTGGTGGTTGTTTGCAATTTAATTTGGAATTATACGCCTTATTATTTTAAAGTACTATTCACCCCCCCTCTAGTACTTGTGCAGTAGCTGGTAGGGCATTACACCTACCATATCCATAATGGTAGGATACCCATTCGTGAAAAAGACAACGCCTCGTTCATCGGTTCGACAGGGCGATGGTTTGACCGGGGCGAACCCGTATGGCTCTGATACCAATATAGGATCCTGTCAAAACAAGGACGTTAGGATCGATTAATGAAGTAGAGACTTATGCTTGCGTATGCGGCACCGTAGTCTCGGAACTTCGCCCTCGGATTCGCCACAACGGTCGATACTTCGTCACGGAGGATCGAAGCAGAGTTTCACCGCCTAAATCTCTATTTAGAAGAGGATTTTAATGGAAGGGAGAAGAAGAATATAAGATGCCTTTTGCAAACTTATGGCATGGAAAGTGTAGTATGAATGCCTTACCCTTGGGTCCTATTTATAGTCTTTAGGGGTAGTTATTGTAGGAAATAACTAGATATAAACTTATTAGCCTATATTAGCACATTCATTTATCCTCTTCTTCATTCACTTATCAAGTGCCTTTATGCACTTATAAAGTGACTTTTTCCACTTATCGAGTGGCTTTTTCCACTTATCGAGTGGTCCTTTTCACACGAGAAAAGGTTCCCTTCGTGCACGCTTTCGTGCACGCGACATCTGAGGTCCGTATACCCTCATACATCCCCTCATGGGTGTATTCATGTCGTCCATATCCAACATAATCTTGGGGAGGCCTTGGCTTTTTGACATGGATGTAACGATTTTCGATCGCTCGAACTCGTGTACATTCACACATGAAGGCAAGAAGATCAAGCTGTATCACATACAACCCAAGATGACCGCTCTTGAAAAGAAGAAAGCAACTAAGGGCAAGAGCTAACATATTATTAGTCATAAGGAGCTGAAGAGAGAAGTTAGAAAGGACTCAGTCATGTATGCCTTAGTTGCGATAGAGATTTATGAGATTAGTCAGGAGGAGATCCCAGAAGAGATAACGCCTATAATGAAGGAATTCAGTGACATTTTTCCTGAAACCTCACAGACTGTCTTCCACCCATGCGTGATATTCAGCACGCCATAGACTTAGTCCCGGGGGCTACACTTCCCAACTTGCCTCATTACCGAATGAACCCCACTGAGCATGCTGAGCTGAAAAGGCAAGTTGACGAATTGTTAGCCAAAGGTTTTATCAGGGAAAGTATGAGCCCATGTGCAATGCCAGCTCTCCGCACACCTAAAAAGGATAGATCATGGAGAATGTGTGTGGATAGTCGTGCCATTAATAAGATCACGGTCAAGTATCGTTTTCCTATCCCTAGGCTTGATGACATGCTTGATATGATGACTGGCGCCACAATATTTTCAAAGATTGATCTTAAAAGTGGCTATCATCAGATTAGAGTCCACCCTGGGGACGAATGAAAAACGACCTTTAAAACGAAGGATGATTTATATGAGTGGATGGTCATGCCTTTTGGCCTATCCAATGCCCCTAGCACATTCATGAGAGTGATGACTCAAGTACTATGACCATTCAAGGGGAAATTTCTAGACGTATACTTTGATGACATCCTTATTTATAGCCAGTCTAGGGAGCAACACATAGACCACATGTGGCAGGTATGCATTATCCTGAGGAAGGAGAGCCTTTTAAGAAGTGTTCCTTCTTGACTGATAGCGTCATCTTCTTAGGTTTTTGTTGTTTTCTCAGAGGGAATGCATGCGGATCCCCAAAAGATCCAAGCGATATTAGATTGGCCTGAACCCCGCAACCTACACGAGGTTAGGATTATTCATGGGTTAGCTACATTCTACCTTCGATTCATAGCGGGATTCAGCACCATCATGTCCCCAATCACTGACTGTATGAAAAGGGGGGACTTTATATGGACCAAATCTGCGGCCAAGGCGTTTGAGGATATAAAGAAAAGTATGACTAAGGCGCCTGTTATGCGCCTCCTGGATTTCATGAAAGCATTTGAGGTTGCATGTGATGCGTCAGGTATAGGTATAACAGAGTTTTAAGTCAAGAAGGGCATCTTGTGGCATACTTTAGTGAGAAACTTAGTGATGCCAAACTAAGATACTCCACCTACGGTAAGGAATTTTATGCGGTAGTGCAGGCATTACGATATTGGAGACACTATCTCCTACCGCAAGAATTTGTATTGTACTCGGAGCATGAGGCCTTGAAATATCTCAATTCCTAGAAGAAACTAAACCCGAGATGTAATGACCCCAAAATTCATATACGTGTATTAATACACATTCTTGGACGTATATATATGCGTATAAATTTTTGGGAGTCCTTATGTATCTTATTTAATTTTGTCAAGCTAAAAATTATTTTTAAATAATTTTGAATGACATATGGTTTTATTAAATAAAGTATATGGTTGGAATACTAATGTCTTGATGATTAAGTATTGCATGTGTATTTAGTGGGTATAGTTATTTTTCTAAAAAGACAAATCCTAATTTTACCTAAGTGACACCTCACCATTTGATGTGTCAAGATATCCTTGATTCTTACCTAACCCAAGGCTTGGTGGCATGCTTAGAGGATTTTAGGGAGATGAGGTGGCTACTCTAAGAATAAGAAAGAAAGGTTTCATTCACTCACTCTCTTCCCAAAGATCAGACCGAATTCATCCCTTTCCGTTGCTCTCTCTTAGACATTAGGGGGACTGAGCACCCATAGGGCTACGCCACCCTCACTCTGCACACTCCTGTAGCATCCCTGTCGTCGTTTTGGTGATGTTGCTCATTCTGGGAGCCTGTGGAGGAGAAGAAGGATTAGAGAAGGAGAAGGTTTGAAGAAGGAGGAGCCATAGGGATTTGGGTTGCCGCCTTGTCTCTCATCACCCCTATGGTAGGATTCCATCTCCAACTAGTATTAGAGTTGCATACTTAGTTTCATGGTTGTCGTTGTTATGGTTTTACCTTTTCTTATGATAATCCTGAGTTTGTATGGTTGTGTGCGGTGAGCAATCCTGAGTTTGTATGGTTGTGTGCGGTGAGCAATCCTGAGATTTGTATGGTTGTGCGAGGTGAGCAATCCTGAGTTTTGTATGGTTGTGTGCGGTGAGTAATCCTGAGATTTGTATGGTTGTGCGCGGTGAGCAATCCTGAGTTTTGTATGGTTGTGTGCGGTGAGCAATCCTGAGTTTGTATGGTTGTGCGCGGTGAGCAATCCTGAGTTTTGGGTGGTTTTGTGCGGTGAGCAATTCTGAACAGATTTACATGCTGATTGTTCTGCTTACTCCTTCCAATCTAGAATTGCATTCTCTCTGAAATTTTTATGGCTTAAATATTAGACTGTTATCTATAACTTTCATGTTGTGAACTTTTACTAATTCGGACTGTAATTAGGATTAATAATTCTATCTTTACAACATGTCAGAATTTCATCTAGTCTAGACACAGTTTGGTAAAACGTAGATCAGTCTATGCACACTCCATAGAAATTGATGAACTTGGTCTCGTTGGAAAGATAACAACTTTTTCTACAACTTTCTGTGAGTGCACATTTTTGAGATTCTAACTCTAACATGTCTTAAACTAGTAATCTTTACAGTTCTTAAAATCTGTCTGAAAAACAGATTCGTTAGGTCTTACTAAGTAATTCGCCATAAATCACTCAGTTCATATTTCTGCATGAAAATTTATAGGTGAATCCAGCACAACTATATCTACAACTTTCATTTGTATTGTATATGCATGTTTAATACAAAATTATGGAGAAATGGGCTTCTTAATCTGACTGTTCTGTTTTTCCAGCAAGCTGAAAGATTTGAATGTTGTTTAAGCTCTTTTTGAAGTTAACATTGCCATCAATGTTCTTAATTATTTCTGTTACATGGTGATATGCTGTTTATGTTCTTGATACATGCAAAATGATGATGTGAACATGGTTATACATTTTATGAGAAATGAGAAAGGGAATGCACAAGGCGATGCATGTCCCAAATATGTGATGAACTGTGGAAAGAAAAGAATGGAAGATGTTATGTTTCATGAAAATGACTAAGTCCTCTTAAAGGAGGGTGACATGTGGTTTGGGGGAAACACGGTTAAATTAAAGGAGTTAAGGAGCGGACAGATGATATGAATTCTCACCCGCTGTATCACTCCCGGAAGGGCGAGATGAAAGGGTTGGAGAGGCCACTGGTGTACCCGTGATGCACCATGACGGTAATTGATGGTTTACTCCGTTTGTCCGACAGAAAAACCGAGCAGGTCTCGCTCCAGTACCTTGCCCCGTTCGGGTATGGAGTTGCGAGAGGCCCCCTCCGGTGCCCGTGTTGCTGGTTGGGGTACCACTTTTTCACCCACCCTGGGTGAAGTCCGCCTCCTTAAGGTCCTAAGATTTATCCGGGTTCCAAAATGCTAACCAATGAATTAATTGTTAATCCTTATTACTCTTGTAGCAATGGTAAATGTATGCGTTGTTTACGTGTGTTTCTTTACTATGGTTCTTTTATGTTGTATATCATTGTTGTACACCTTACCTGTTGCACGTGCACGCTTTCACATGTTCATAAGTATAGTTGTTACTTCCTTTACTACAGTAGATGTTTATGCCATGACATACACTCTGCCTGTTCACGTGCACCCTTTCTACACTTCATGTAAGGACTAGTTGAGATATGGAATTTCTACTGGGTCACGCGTTGACGTGCCCCACCGTTGACTTTTCAGGTTGGTTCTTTGAGTTGGAGGCACTTGACTCAGTTAGTTGGATTTGCGGGTTGTGAGAAGTGTGGATGACTTGGGAGTGTTGTTGTATTTGGGTGAGATGTGAGTTTTTGTACATTATTGAGATGTGGGTAATATCGTATATGGATTTGTATAAGGAAGTTGTATATGAACAGTTTTATTTATATAGATCAGTGTTTGAGTTGTTGGTTCTCTTGTGTTTTGGGTTGTCTGGAATGCTATATGTACTATCCCAGCAGTGCGCAGTGGACCTGCTTGTGTTGTGATTTTGTATTTTCTTCGTAGCACCCGTCTCTTTGGGAATACCTGATACGGATTCGTACTTATCGGGTATCACGGGGAGCGGGGCGTCTCAGGTGGCGGCCCATGCAGGTCTCCGCACTGCGGCTGTGTAAGGGTAGTGCGTGTAGTGTGTGGTGCCCTGGGAAGCTACTGCACATGTACTAGAGGTGGGGTGAATAGTACTTTTAAATAATAGGGAGAGTTATTCCTAATTATCGTGCAATTAACAAACAACGATGCGGAATAACTACAATCAAGAAATAATGCAAACGCAAACACAATGGTTTAATGGGTTGGGATCCACCCAAGTCTCCCCGACTTGTTCCCGGTGATCCTACGTCCCAACCACCCGGATCCCTTCCGGATAGTTGAGTTAGAAACCCTAACTCAAGATTTCCAATATGAACACTTGCGAAAACCTCACAAGTGCAATCGACCTACAATCGATGACCGTGACTCCCACAACCCGGGATCACGCAAAACCTCTCACAACCGAGAGTATACAATTCAAATATAACTGAAATGAAATGCTTACCAACAAAATACCTATGCCTTGAGATTTCTTACCAAATTAGGGCAAAGAGGATTTTGATGGAGGAAGATGGCACCAAACCCTAGCTTCAAGAAGATGACCAGCAATGGAAGCCTAGGGTGGAGATGGTGACCTAGAATCAAGCTTCTAGCTTGAATGGCTCACAATGGAGAGAATCTCTCTTGAGGATATAGGACTCAAGAACTTGAGGGAGAGATTCTTGTGAGAAGAGAGAGCTTGCAAATAGAGTTGATAGCTCTTCTCTTTTGATCTGAAAATATCTCCAATATGTTGCTTCACCCCTTCAAGAAATGAATCAGGATTCTATTTATAGGGGCAAGGAAAAACGAGTTCAAAAAGATCCCAACGGCTCTTTTCTGAACCAGACTAGTCGGTCAAAGAAGGATCACTGACCGACTAGTTCATCAACTAGTCGGTCGGTGAGACAACATGGACCGACTAAGTGAGGAACAGCCAAAAGGTGAAGTTCCAGGCAAAGACAACTAGTCGGTCTAAGAAGACTTGCCGACCGACTAGTTTCTCAACTAGTCGGTCGGTGAATGTTCTTTGACCGACTAACGTCGAAATAGGATAGGTTGACTTCAAGATGACTTAGTCGGTTTAAGAACAAATTCTGACCGACTAGTTTCTCAACTAGTCGGTCGGTAAACGTTCTTTGACCGACTAACTCGAAACAGTAGCTCAGGCTGAAAATGAGTGAACACAACTAGTCGGTCTAAGAAGGATTACTGACCGACTAGATCGTCATCTAGTCGGTCGGTGACTCTTCTTTGACCGACTAACTATAGTCATGGAAAGAGCTGAATTAGAGAAGGCAAACTAGTCGGTTCAAGTAGAGTTGCCGACCGACTAAATCGTCATCTAGTCGGTTGGTGACCCTTCATGAACCAACTAACATGCACTCGAAGCCGAGGGAAGAAGCGATAGGCTTCGGGAAAGTTTCTAATGGCTTCTATGATAATCCTAGCTCTAAGATATGAGCGAAATGAAGGTTATAAGGTAAGTCCTACTCCAGGCTTAACATTCTAATCTATGAAGCTAGAAGACTATAAAATAAACCTTACGAGCCGTCTTCAAAGCTTCAATCTTCATTACTCTTGACTTCAATATTGCTCCTTAAGCTTCAACGAAGCTCCAGGCACACGATCACGCATATTGAGAAGTCTTGAGACGTCGCTTTTGTTGTACGTGGTATTTTGGCGACGATCTCCATAACTGCGCTCACAAATTGTTAGTTCACGAATTATTTATGTTTGCTCATCATCCAAAACCAAATCCGGGGATTCCAATACTCAACATAGTGTTCCAGAGGTAGTTTAGTCTTAAGGTGGGTAGGAGTTCTGCCTTAAGATAGATCCCTGATATCAGAAGTTTGAGGTATAGAGCCCTGAGGATAGACACTAGAGTGTTGATTGAGTAAGAATGTGTGTATATATCTATGTGTGTATGTATGTGTACCTATACATTTGTAGCTCTATAAGTGTTGAATATGGCTTGTCGAGCATATTGAGATGATATACTCATGTACATATGACTATGATATATGTACGAATGATTATATGGCTATGTGATTGTATTTGAAGTATATGTGTCAATATATGGTTGACTTATGAGTATTGTGTATAATTGAGTTACATACTTGATTGAGTTGCATGTAGTGTATAGATGTACTGTGTAGTGACTATATACTGTATGTGATGTATACACATGTAGAGTGTGCAGATGCATGTGTGGATCCTTGAGTTCCAACCGTGTATGTGTGACTATGTTTTAAGAGTATTAGTGTTATGTGTTGATATATGTGATGAGTATATGTTACATGTATGGCTGTAAGCTGGTACGCTTACACTTGTATATGGATGAATATAGTTTTGTATGGTTATCTATGTGTATTGATATTGATATGATAAAACTTGTGTGATGATACATCTGTGAATGTTGGATGGGTACTAGGAGACATACATGGTCGTATGTCTATATCTATATATAGATATGCATGTGTATGTTTGTACAAAACCATGAATGTGTGTACTGTGAAATGATATACGTGTTGATATATGAATGTGTTTATAAATAAGTTTGGGGTAGATTGACCATATATATCTCTATTCACCCTTAGCTATGTTCTGAGTTGGAAAGTTCGAGGACGGACTTTATTTTAAGGTGGGTAGGATGTAATGACCCCAAAATTCATATACGTGTATTAATACACATTCTTGGACGTATATATATGCGTATAAATTTTTGGGAGTCCTTATGTATCTTATTTAATTTTGTCAAGCTAAAAATTATTTTTAAATAATTTTGAATGACATATGGTTTTATTAAATAAAGTATATGGTTGAAATACTAATGTCTTGATGAGTAAGTATTGCATGTGTATTTAGTGGGTATAGTTATTTTTCTAAAAAGACAAATCCTAATTTTACCTAAGTGACACCTCACCATTTGATGTGTCAAGATATCCTTGATTCTTACCTAACCCAAGGCTTGGTGGCATGCTTAGAGGATTTTAGGGAGATGAGGTGGCTACTCTAAGAATAAGAAAGAAAGGTTTCATTCACTCACTCTCTTCCCAAAGATCAGACCGAATTCATCCCTTTCCGTTGCTCTCTCTTAGACATTAGGGGGACTGAGCACCCATAGGGCTACGCCACCCTCACTCTGCACACTCCTGTAGCATCCATGTCGTCGTTTCGGTGCTGTTGCTCATTCTGGGAGCCCGTGGAGGAGAAGAAGGATTAGAGAAGGAGAAGGTTTGAAGAAGGAGGAGCCATAGGGATTTGGGCTACTCCCTTTGTCACGACCCGCTTCCCTAAAATGGAGGCGAGGCGTGAGAAGGTCCGCTCGAGCGTGGAGCTGTGAAGCCTCACGCCCGATAAGCGTAAACTTAGTATAAGCAGGTCCCTGTAATTGCAAACGAAACAACAACAACAATAATAATAATATGAGACGGATATAAAATACCAATCCCACAGTTGTCCACAAGGTATTCAACATCACAGAAAAACCTCCAGGCTAAAAGAAAGAGTCTAAGGGCCCAGAACAAGGCCAAACAAAAGCAACGACATAACAGAGTAAAGGTGCTACGCGCCGACAACAAAACAGCTGTCTAACAAAAGTAAAACACCACGAAGGCACTAGGACTGGTCCCCAGTGTCCACGTACTCCCCGTCCAACACGGGCGCAAGCTCGGCGTCCGCAAACACCTCACCCTCAGCCAGCAACTCAGGCTCAAGGTCTAACATGCGTCACCCAAAAGAGAAAGGGGCATGTGTCAGCAAGTCTAAAAAGACTTGGGCAAGGAAACTGAAGGTGACTAACAACCTAGCATTTAAATGTTAAACAATGGCATGGCAGTTGAATATGATGCAACAGTTTAAAGGAGTGACAAGCATGCACGAAGTAGCAAAAGCTACCAATTCACTAATCACTTATCACTTATCACTTAACACTTATCACTTATCACTTATCACTTAACACTTAGTGCATAGAGAGTCCACTTGCTGGCCAGCTCGTGGCTCAGTCCGTTTATCTCTATCACTATCAATCACTTAAACACTAGAGATTTCGCCTGCTGGCCGGAGTGGCGGATCAAGCCACTCGTGCTCAGGTGGCCGCTTATCTCTTACCCCACCCACATGTGTCGAGCGTTGTGGTTAGCAACTCATTATGCTCGCTTCTGGTCACGAGCCAGGAAGAGAAGTGTGTGTTTGGCATAGGGGTACACCTAGCCGGTATCCGAGCGTTGGGGTTAGCAACTACAGGGCTCGCTTCTGGAACACGAGCCAGGAAACATGGTATTGTAGCGTGTGCTACGCAGTCACGATAAATAATCACTATGCAATGCCGTGAGCAGATAATTGCGTACCGTTAATGGAATTTAAACGTGACAGGCAAAATGCAATGACATGAACATATTCGCGTACCATTAATTTAAAGTAAACGTGACATATGAGCATGATGGGGGTGACGGACCAAGCTTTGTTGTCAAGCTAGGTCAATGGCGTCTAGACGGCTATCCTTTCACCGTTTAGGCTCTTTTACGCTAAAGCATGGTAAATGGCCTAAGCACGGCCTAAACAACAAAGGTAGCAAGTTTCACTTGCCTATCACCAGGGATGACGGTTACGAAAGTTCGTTTCCGCGGATGCTAGCCTACGGGGAACCGCTGTTATGGGGAACAATCATCAAAACACAAGTATCTTATTAGGGTTTCATAAAAAATTACAATAGGATATGAAAACAACGGTAGATCGATTTCTTACCGAGAGGAGGCGGAAGAAACACTCCGGTGAACCCTAGGATCAGATCTGGAAGCAAATGGAGAAGTTTGGGGAAACTAGGGTTTTGGGGGATTTGGGGATTTTGATGGATTTGGTGAGATTTTGGGGAAGATGAGAGGTAGGAAGAGTGGATGGATGGTTTGGATGATGGATTTAGGGATTGGAATGAAGAGATGAAGCTTGGAGGAAGATGGGGGCTCAAGGGGGAAGGTTTTAGGGTTTTGGGTCGTGTTGAGGAAGAAGAAAACGTTTGGGTTGGGTTTAAATAGGTTGGGCTGGCGGCTGTCCAGAAATTAGGGTTTTAACACTAGTTAGTCGGTCAAAGAACAACCACTGACCGACTAGTTTGGCAACTAGTCGGTCGGTAGACCAACACAGACCGACTAAGTGTAAACAGTAACTCCTGAACGAAAATAGGATCTAGAGTTAGTCGGTCCATGACAAGTACTGACCGACTAGTTTAGCATCTAGTCGGTCGATGAGCGTTCTTAGACCGACTAAGAGTAAACAGTAGCTCAACTAAAATTAAGATGATGTGTTAGTCGGTTAAAGAAGCATTGCCGACCGACTAGTTTGCAACCTAGTCGGTCAACCAACGTTCTTAGACCGACTAACGATAAACAGTAACTCCTGAGAAATTTAGAAAGCTAACTAGTCGGTCCAAGAAGGATTGCCGACCGACTGGATCGTCATCTAGTCGGTCGGTGGCCCTTCTTACACCGGCTAATGAGCACCAAAAGTTCCAATACGGAGCGCGGTGCCCCGGGATCGATTCCTAAGACTCCTAGGCTTGATCTATTAGTTAGATATGACCGTTATGAAGCCCGTCACGAGTGACACACTTCGAAATCGACGATCCTAAGGAAGAAGCGAGAAAATGTGACGATTCGATCGAAAATGAAATCTACGGAGACGAAAACCACACAAGAGGAGAAAATCCACCAAAACATATATTATATCATATTAAATCCAGATACATGAAAAGCAGTCGTTACATCCTCCCCAACTTAGGAAAAATTCCGTCCTCGGAATTTCCGAATACTCACGAGTCCGGAAACAAAAGTGAGAAACGCTCTCGCATCTCATCTTCCCTCTCCCAAGTGGACTCTCCCGGCGAACCGTGTCACCACATCACCCTCACAAGATTGACAATCTTGTTCCGAAGCGATTTCTGACGCCTGTCCAGGATCTGCACTGGATGCTGGTCATACGTCATATCGGGGTGAACGGTAATCTCTGAAAAATCCACCGCATGAGATGGATCGCTAATGTATCGACGAACCTGCGACACATGGAAAACATCGTGAACTCCTTCCAAAGACGGCGGTAAGGCCAAGCGATAAGCTACCTCGCCAACCCTCTCCAAAACGTCAAACGGTCCAATGTATCGCGGGCTCAACTTCCCACGCTTCCCGAAACGAATCACACCACGATTCGGGGAAATCTTCAAGAACACATGGTCGCCCGGCTGAAACTCCAAAGGACGACGTTTAGCATCCGCCCAATGCTTAAAACGGTCCTGAGCAATCCTCAACCTCTCCCGAATATTCCTGACAATATCCATGGCCTCCACGATCATCTCAGGTCCCAACAACTCCCGATCACCAACGTCATCCCAACTCAATGGCGATTGACATTTCCTCCCATAAAGAGTGGCGAAAGGCGCCATGCCAATACTCGCCTGGAAGCTGTTGTTGTAAGAGAACTCCACCAGATGCAGATGGTCCTCCCACGAACCCTTGAAATCCAACATGCACGCCCTCAGCATGTCTTCCAAAATCTGAATCGTCCTCTCGGACTGGCCATCCGTCTGCGGATGGTACGCCGTGCTGAAACTCAGACGCGTACCCAAGCTCTTCTGCAAACTCTGCCAGAACTGAGATGTGAACCTCGTGTCTCTGTCAGACACGATACTCACGGGGACTCCATGAAGTCGCACGACCTCCTCCATATACCTCCTCGTCAGCGCCTCAGTGGACTGTCCCACTCGAAACGGAATAAAGTGCGCAGATTTGGTCAATCGATCTACGATCACCCAAATCGCGTCATTCTGCTTCGGACTCTGAGGTAGTCCAGTCACGAAATCCATAGTGATGTGCTGCCACTTCCACTCCGGAATCGGAAGCGGTTGTAGCAACCCGGCCGAACGCTGATGCTCCGCCTTCACTTGCTGGCAAACCAAACACTTGGCTACACTCCGAGCCACATTCCTCTTCATACCATGCCACCAATAATTCAGACGAAGATCCTGGTACATCTTGGTGCCACCGGGGTGCACAGAATACGGTGAACTGTGTGCCTCCACCATCAACTCCTCTCTGATATCCCCAGCAGGCACACACAACCTGGCTCCAAACCTCAGCGAGCCATCCTCATGAATCAAAAAGTCAGTCCGCAGACCGGCTTCCACCTGCTCCCGGATCTTCACCAGCTTCGGATCCTCAGCTTGGCCAGCCTTAATCCGATCCACGATCGTCGACTGTACCTGCATGTACATCAACGAAGAAGCCTCTCCAGGAAGAACAATCTCCACACCAGACTCGCAAAAATCCTGCTGCAATCTCCACTGCGAGGTCAAAATCATCACCGCTGGAAGCCTACTCAAAGCATCTGGAACCACATTCACCTTGCCAGGGTGATACTGCAAATCAATCTCATAATCCGCCATAAGCTCCAACCATCGACGCTGTCGCATGTTGAGCTCCTTCTGAGTGAAAATATACTTCAAGCTTTTGTGATCGATGAAAATCTTCACTTTCTCACTCAGCAGGAAGTGCCTCCAAATCTTAAGAGCAAACACAACGGCAGCCAACTCCAAATCATGCGTCGGATAATTTTTCTCATGAACCTTAAGCTGACGAGATGCATACGCCACAACATGCCCGTGCTGATGCAACACACAACCGTGACCCTTGCCAGAAGCATCGCAAAAGATCTCAAATCCACCGCTGCGATCAGGCACAACAAGAATAGGGGCACTCGTCAACCTCTCCTTCAGAATACCAAAAGCACTCTCACAATCACCCGACCAAACATAAGCAACATCCTTCCGCGTCAACCTGGTCATCGGCTCAGCAATACGAGAAAAGTCCTTAATGAATCGCCGATAATAACCGGCAAGTCCAAGGAAACTCCGAATCTCAGATGCTGACGACGGAACAGGCCACTCCCTGATGGCCCTAATCTTCTCGGGATCCACTGAAATACCATCTCCAGTCACCACATGCCCCAGAAAAGCAACTCGATCCAGCCAAAACTCGCACTTCGAAAACTTAGCATACAAACGATGCTTCCTCAAGATTTCCAATACCGTCCTCAAGTGCGATGCATGCTCTTCCTCCGACTTCGAATAGATCAGAATGTCGTCAATAAAGATAACGACAAACTTATCCAAAAAGTCGTAGAAAACCAGGTTCATCAGATTCATGAAAACTGCGGGCGCGTTAGTTACACCGAAAGGCATAACCACAAACTCATAGTGTCCATACTTCGTCCTGAACGCTGTCTTCGGAACATCATCCTTCCTTACCTTCAACTGATGGTAACCACTCCTCAAATCCAATTTAGAAAACACCTTCGAACCTCCAAGCTGATCAAAAATATCATCGATGCGAGGCAACGGGTATTTATTCTTAATGGTCACCGCATTCAACTCCCGATAGTCCACGCACATGCGACGCGAACCATCCTTCTTCTTAACCAGCAACACCGGTGCTCCCCACGGAGACACGCTAGGATTAATATAACCCTTCTGCAAAAGCTCATCCAACTGCTTCCGCAACTCTTCTAATTCTGCAGGTGCCATACGATACGGCGCCTTCGAAATCGGCTGCGCACCTGGAACAAGGTCAATAGAAAATTCCAAAGCCCGATCAGGCGGCAGACCAAACATCTCCTCGGGGAAGACGTCGCCAAAATCTCGCACCACAGCTGGCCACTCCAGCTCCATCTGCATAGCCACAGCCTCCACCGGCCTGGCCCGAAATCTGACAGGACCAAGCGAACTGCTACCACGACTGAACTCAAACACTGGATGTCCGGGAATCTCGAACACCACCTTCTTCCTCCTGCAGTCGATCGTAGCATAGAAGCTCGCAAGCCAATCCATCCCAAAGACCGCATCGTAGTTGGTGATGTTGTGGACAATAAAATCAGCATAAAGCTCATGTCCACAAACCACCACAGAGCAAGGACTGCATCCACGATGCACTGTGACTACTCCATTCCCTGTAACGATGTTCCAACTCTTGGAGAGAGGGGACGTCGACAAGGAATGCTTCTCCACGAAGCTCTGGGCCAAAATGCACATCGATGCACCAGAGTCAAAGAGGACTCGGGCAGGGAACGTGCAAACCAAAACCACACCTAATAAACAGTCTAATCAATCAAATCTTATTCTAGTGACATTCATACACAAGCATCCAATATAATTTTAACAATCAACTAATTTGGGAAGGAACAACTAGATTGGAAGTTACCTGCAACGACCTCATCCATGGCCAAAACCTCCTCCTCAGTCATCAGAAATGTATGCCTCCTCGGCGGAGCGGCCTGCTGAAAAGCCTGCCTCTGCGGAACGAGGGGCACCCCACGACCAGCGGGCACCGGGGCTCTCTGCTGCAACGGCGGGGCAGCAATAGGTGTCCTCCAAGGTTGCTTCAACCTCGGCCACTCCCTGATAGCATGGGCGGGATCTCCACAGATAATACATTGCCCCAAGAACTTCCTACACGATTCCTTGATAGGGCCCTCCTTGCCACAGAAATGGCAAGTCCTCCGAACAGGCCCTCCTGGCCTCTTAAACTGAGCAGGCTGGTTCGGCCTGAATCCAGGTCTAACCACAGCTCTCGCCTGCTCCACAGGCCTCCTCCCAGCACCAACTACAGACCCCTTCCTCTGGTTCACAAGCAGCTCCTGCCTCTTGGCAGCGACCAAAACCTTTTGATAAGATTCCCGGTCAGAAGAGGTCACAAAACTCTGGAGCTCCGAAGCAAGCCCCTGCAGGAACCTCTGAGCTCTCTCCTCAGCGTCCTGCACCATCTTCGGTGCAAACCGACTCAGCCTCATGAACTCCTGGTGGTACATGTCCACCGATGAGTTCCCCTGCTTCAGATCAATAAAACGCTGCAGCATCTCTTCCCTTGCAGCCTTCAGGAAGAACTCACCATCAAATCTGGCCTTGAAGGTAGCCCAGACGATCGGCTCCACCAACATCCTCTCCTCAGCATCCCACCAATTCCGAGCATTATCCTTCAGCTGGCGCTTCGCCAAGTCAACCCAACTAACTTCGTTGACCTTGGACATCTTCAGATTGTCCTCGATATTCCTCATCCATTCATCAGCAGCTAGTGGACCTTCGGTTTCATCAAAATATGAGGGACCCAGCTCTCTGAACTGCTTCGCCCCAGGCTCAGGGCGAGGGGCTTCCACCACCCGAGCAGCTCGAGTCACCGGAGCATTCTGCACCTGCAGGAGCACACCCTGCTGAACTTGCATCATCTGCAACATCATCTGCATCATCTCTCCATTAGTGGGCTCCCGCTCAGGCTCCTCGTCATGAGGGGGCGCACCACTACCACCACCACGGGTGATTCGCCTTCCTGCCATCTAATGACGCAGAAAACGAAACAATTAGACTCATAGCTTAGGGCTCAGATGTCGAACTTATTTGTTGGACAATTCGTATTATTATCGTTATTCCGATAATTGCAGTTACAGAAGGAGACCTGCATGGGCCACCACTAAAACCTGTCACGACCCGCTTCCCTAAAATGGAGGCGAGGCGTGAGAAGGTCCGCTCGAGCGTGGAGCTGTGAAGCCTCACGCCCGATAAGCGTAAACTTAGTATAAGCAGGTCCCTGTAATTGCAAACGAAACAACAACAATAATAATAATAATATGAGACGGATATAAAATACCAATCCCACAGTTGTCCACAAGGTATTCAACATCACAGAAAAACCTCCAGGCTAAAAGAAAGAGTCTAAGGGCCCAGAACAAGGCCAAACAAAAGCAACGACATAACAGAGTAAAGGTGCTACGCACCGACAACAAAACAGCTGTCTAACAAAAGTAAAACACCACGAAGGCACTAGGACTGGTCCAGTGTCCACGTACTCCCCGTCCAACATGGGCGCAAGCTCGGCGTCCGCAAACACCTCACCCTCAGCCAGCAACTCAGGCTCAAGGTCTAACATGCGTCACCCAAAAGAGAAAGGGGCACATGTCAGCAAGTCTAAAAAGACTTGGGCAAGGAAACTGAAGGTGACTAACAACCTAGCATTTAAATGTTAAACAATGGCATGGCAGTTGAATATGATGCAACAGTTTAAAGGAGTGACAAGCATGCACGAAGTAGCAAAAGCTACCAATTCACTAATCACTTATCACTTATCACTTATCACTTATCACTTATCACTTAACACTTATCACTTATCACTTATCACTTAACACTTAGTGCATAGAGAGTCCACTTGCTGGCCAGCTCGTGGCTCAGTCTGTTTATCTCTATCACTATCAATCACTTAAACACTAGAGATTTCGCCTGCTGGCCGGAGTGGCGGATCAAGCCACTCATGCTCAGGTGGCCGCTTATCTCTTACCCCACCCACATGTGTCGAGCGTTGTGGTTAGCAACTCATTATGCTCGCTTCTGGTCACGAGCCAGGAAGAGAAGTGTGTGTTTGGCATAGGGGTACACCTAGCCGGTATCCGAACGTTGGGGTTAGCAATTACAGGGCTCGCTTCTGGAACACGAGCCAGGAAACATGGTATTGTAGCGTGTGCTACGCAGTCACGATAAATAATCACTATGCAATGCCGTGAGCAGATAATTGCGTACCGTTAATGGAATTTAAACGTGACAGGCAAAATGCAATGACATGAACATATTCGCGTACCATTAATTTAAAGTAAACGTGACATATGAGCATGATGGGGGTGACGGACCAAGCTTCGTTGTCAAGCTAGGTCAATGGCGTCTAGACGGCTATCCTTTCACCGTTTAGGCTCTTTTACGCTAAAGCATGGTAAATGGCCTAAGCACGGCCTAAACAACAAAGGTAGCAAGTTTCACTTGCCTATCACCGGGGATGACGGTTACGAAAGTTCGTTTCCGCGGATGCTAGCCTACGGGGAATCGCTGTTATGGGGAACAATCATCAAAACACAAGTATCTTATTAGGGTTTCATAAAAAATTACAATAGGATATTAAAACAACGGTAGATCGATTTCTTACCAAGAGGAGGCGGAAGAAACACTCCGGGGAACCCTAGGATCAGATCTGGAAGCAAATGGAGAAGTTTGGGGAAACTAGGGTTTTGGGGGATTTGGGGGTTTTGATGGATTTGGTGAGATTTTGGGGAAGATGAGAGGTAGGAAGAGTGGATGGATGGTTTGGATAATAGATTTAGGGCTTGGAATGAAGGGATGAAGCTTGGAGGAAGATGGGGGCTCAAGGGGGAAGGTTTTAGGGTTTTGGGTCGTGTTGAGGAAGAAGAAAACGTTTGGGTTGGGTTTAAATAGGTTGGGCTGGCGGCTGTCCAGAAATTAGGGTTTTAACACTAGTTAGTCGGTCAAAGAACAACCACTGACCGACTAGTTTGGCAACTAGTCGGTCGGTAGACCAACGCAGACCGACTAAGTGTAAACAGTAACTCCTGAACGAAAATAGGATCTAGAGTTAGTCGGTCCATGAACAAGTACGGACCGACTAGTTTAGCATCTAGTCGGTCGATGAGCGTTCTTAGACCGACTAAGAGTAAACAGTAACTCAACTAAAATTAAGATGATGTGTTAGTCGGTTAAAGAAGCATTGCCGACCGACTAGTTTGTAACCTAGTCGGTCAACCAACGTTCTTAGACCGACTAACGATAAACAGTAACTCCTGAGAAATTTAGAAAGCTAACTAGTCGGTCCAAGAAGGATTGCCGACCGACTGGATCGTCATCTAGTCGGTCGGTGGCCCTTCTTACACCGGCTAATGAGCACCAAAAGTTCCGATACGGAGCGCGGTGCCCCGGGATCGATTCCTAAGACTCCTAGGCTTGATCTATAGTTAGATATGACCGTTATGAAGCCCGTCACGAGTAACACACTTCGAAATCGACGATCCTAAGGAAGAAGCGAGAAAATGCGACGATTCGATCGAAAATGAAATCTACGGAGACGAAAACCACACAAGAGGAGAAAATCCACCAAAACATATATTATATCATATTAAATCCAGATACATGAAAAGCAGTCGTTACACCCTTGTCTCTCATCACCCATATGGTAGGATTCCATCTCCAACTAGTATTAGAGTTGCATACTTAGTTTCATGGTTGTCGTTGTTATGGTTTTACCTTTTCTTATGATAATCCTGATATTTGTATGGTTGTGCGAGGTGAGCAATCCTGAGTTTTGTATGGTTGTGTGCGGTGAGCAATCCTGAGATTTGTATGGTTGTGCGCGGTGAGCAATCCTGAGTTTTGTATGGTTGTGTGCGGTGAGCAATCCTGAGTTTGTATGGTTGTGCGCGGTGAGCAATCCTGAGTTTTGGGTGGTTTTGTGCGGTGAGCAATTCTGAACAGATTTACATGCTGATTGTTCTGCTTACTCCTTCCAATCTAGAATTGCATTCTCTCTGAAATTTTTATGGCTTAAATATTAGACTGTTATCTATAACTTTCATGTTGTGAACTTTTACTAATTCGGACTGTAATTAGGATTAATAATTCTATCTTTACAACATGTCAGAATTTCATCTAGTCTAGACACAGTTTGGTAAAACGTAGATCAGTCTATGCACACTCCATAGAAATTGATGAACTTGGTCTCGTTGGAAAGATAACAACTTTTTCTACAACTTTCTGTGAGTGCACATTTTTGAGATTCTAACTCTAACATGTCTTAAACTAGTAATCTTTACAGTTCTTAAAATCTGTCTGAAAAACAGATTCGTTAGGTCTTACTAAGTAATTCGCCATAAATCACTCAGTTCATATTTCTGCATGAAAATTTATAGGTGAATCCAGCACAACTATATCTACAACTTTCATTTGTATTGTATATGCATGTTTAATACAAAATTATGGAGAAATGGGCTTCTTAATCTGACTGTTCTGTTTTTCCAGCAAGCTGAAAGATTTGAATGTTGTTTAAGCTCTTTTTGAAGTTAACATTGCCATCAATGTTCTTAATTATTTCTGTTACATGGTGATATGCTGTTTATGTTCTTGATACATGCAAAATGATGATGTGAACATGGTTATACATTTTATGAGAAATGAGAAAGGGAATGCACAAGGCGATGCATGTCCCAAATATGTGATGAACTGTGGAAAGAAAAGAATGGAAGATGTTATGTTTCATGAAAATGACTAAGTCCTCTTAAAGGAGGGTGACATGTGGTTTGGGGGAAACACGGTTAAATTAAAGGAGTTAAGGAGCGGACAGATGATATGAATTCTCACCCGCTGTATCACTCCCGGAAGGGCGAGATGAAAGGGTTGGAGAGGCCACTGGTGTACCCGTGATGCACCATGACGGTAATTGATGGTTTACTCCGTTTGTCCGACAGAAAAACCGAGCAGGTCTCGCTCCAGTACCTTGCCCCGTTCGGGTATGGAGTTGCGAGAGGCCCCCTCCGGTGCCCGTGTTGCTGGTTGGGGTACCACTTTTTCACCCACCCTGGGTGAAGTCCGCCTCCTTAAGGTCCTAAGATTTATCCGGGTTCCAAAATGCTAACCAATGAATTAATTGTTAATCCTTATTACTCTTGTAGCAATGGTAAATGTATGCGTTGTTTACGTGTGTTTCTTTACTATGGTTTTTTTATGTTGTATATCATTGTTGTACACCTTACCTGTTGCATGTGCACGCTTTCACATGTTCATAAGTATAGTTGTTACTTCCTTTACTACAGTAGATGTTTATGCCATGACATACACTCTGCCTGTTCACGTGCACCCTTTCTACACTTCATGTAAGGACTAGTTGAGATATGGAATTTCTATTGGGTCACGCGTTGACGTGCCCCACCGTTGACTTTTCAGGTTGGTTCTTTGAGTTGGAGGCACTTGACTCAGTTGGTTGGATTTGCGGGTTGTGAGAAGTGTGGATGACTTGGGAGTGTTGTTGTATTTGGGTGAGATGTGAGTTTTTGTACATTATTGAGATGTGGGTAACATCGTATATGGATTTGTATAAGGAAGTTGTATATGAACAGTTTTATTTATATAGATCAGTGTTTGAGTTGTTGGTTCTCTTGTGTTTTGGGTTGTCTGGAATGCTATATGTACTATCCCAGCAGTGCGCAGTGGACCTGCTTGTGTTGTGATTTTGTATTTTCTTCGTAGCACCCGTCTCTTTGGGAATACCTGATACGGATTCGTACTTATCGGGTATCACGAGGAGCGGGGCGTCTCACTAGACACGCTCGGTGGGTTGGTTTTCTTCAGGAGTATACATTTGTCCTCAACCATAAGGCAGGGGTTGAGAATAGAGCCGCTGACGCACTCAGTCGCAGGGTGGCTCTATTATTTGCTATGAGTGTTCAGGTGATAGGTTTCTAGAAGATTAAGGAGGATTATGTGTCGTGCCCAGACTTTGGTGAGATTTTTGCTCTCCTTCAGGATGAGTTAGTACGAGAGCAAGCTAGTTATTTCCTGCATGATGGGTATCTTTTTAGGGCCACACAGTTATGTATTCCACATACTTCTGTGCGAGATTTTATTGTCTGGGAGATACATGTTGGAGGTTTATCAGGACACTTTGGGAGAGATAAGACAATTGAGTCGGTAAAGAGTCAGTTTTATTGGCCGAGCCTAAAGAGAAATGTTGACACTCTAGTGGGTCAATGTCGAGTTTATCAGACGACCAAACATAGAAAGCAGAATACTTGCCTCTACACACCTTTACATGTGCCAGATTGTCCCTGGCAAGACGTTAGTATGGATTTCGTGCTAGGACTTCCACGCACACCTAAAAAGCACGATTCAATTTTTGTCATTGTGGATCGATTCTCCAAGATGGCACACTTCATCCCTTGCTCCAAAACTTTAGATGCTTCACACATTGCCAAGCTTTACTTTGATGGGGTTGTTCGTCTCCATGGGTTACCCAAGAGTATAGTGTCCGAGAGGGATGTAAGGTTCATGAGCTACTTCTGTAAAACCCTATGGCATATGATGGGCACTAAGCTCAAGTTCTCCACTGCTTATCACCCCCAGACTGACGGTCAAACTGAAGTAGTGAATCGTAGTTTAAAGAATCTTCTCAGATGCTTAGTGGGTGAAAATCCTAGGAATTGGGATCTGATATTTCCAATGCCGAGTTTGCATATAATGGGTCAATAAATAGGTCCATTGGCATGAGTCCAATGAGGTAGTCCATGGTTACAACCCTAGAAAGCATATAGACCTCATTCCCATGTCACATCATCATAAAGTATCCGAATCAGCTGAGTCATTTGCATAACACATTCATGACTTGCATAAAGAGATCATTCTAGCAATGCAAAATATATGGCCATTGCAGATACGCACAGGCGCTTCAAAGAGTTTAACGAAGGTGATTATGTTATGGTGCGATTTCGATCTGAGAGGTTTCCTCCTGGGACCATGAAGAAACTGCAGGCTCATAGTGCTGGCCCATTCAAAATCTTAAAGAAAATTGGTTCTAATGCATATGTGATAGATCTCCCTGCAGATTATGGGATTAGCTCAACTTTTAATATTGAAGATCTAGTGACTTATAAAGGTTCATCACCTATACCCACAGACCCATTCTTTGAGCCCTCCCAAGATGACCTGGGTATCCCTGTCATTCCTCCGCCTACTCCGCTATCACCCATACATCCACATAGATAGCCGATTGATCGCATATTAGATGAACAAGTTATATCAACCAGGCAAGGTGGTTATCAGCTTTACTTGGTGAGTTGGAAAGGCCGGTCAGGATCAGACTATACTTGGATTACCCGAATGGAACTACAGATGCTAGACCTAGATTTGCTTGAGCACTATGACAGCCAGCAGGCCCTACACTCGTCGGAGTCGAGTTCGTCCCACCCGGGGAGAGTTGATGGAGACATCAGGATTTACACGCAGAGGAGGCATCGTACTCAATCCAGCTCATTATGGATGGGCCCAAGCCCATTTTGAAATCTGAATGTATCTTTTTTTTCTCTTTTGGTTTAGTCCCACATTGGGTAGAATGTGAGGGTTGAGAGATTGTTATTCTATTTAAAGCCATGTATTGTGATACTTTCAAATCAATGAAAGGTTGAAAGCAAATTTTCCCTCAAAACCTGTGAAAGGTCATCTCCTTGGTGTTAAGCCTTGGATCTCTTAGTGTGAAGCCAAGTTATTTTCTTCCCCAAATCCCTAAATCGTTCGTGTACTACATCAAAGGGTTTTTACATTTTAACCTCCGGACTTTACACTTTTTCTCCCCGACGATACCGACATGAACACCCATATTTTTCACTCATTTTCGCTTCCGCGCATTTACTGCATTATCTTCGTGTGAATTTTTTTGGATCCGTGCACTGTATACACAGGTTATTTCTAGTACACCTCTAATTGAGATGTATGGAGGTGACACATTACCAAAATAGAAAACAAAAAACACATCATGAGTTTCATCTCCTCTTCTCTCTTTCAAATTTTTGCTATTTTGGATAACCATCACCTCCATACACCTCAATCTCCATACACCGCATTGAGCTGTATATAGTCCCCCTAAAAAAAGTTGTGAAAGTAAGCTCGATTGCTACAAGGCTTTGGATTGGAAACAAGTAAGCTCGATTGCTACAAGGCTTTGGATTCTTCCCCAATCCAACTCACTGCATGTGAAAATCTCTCTTTATCTTTAAAGCTGTCAAGTCTTGCCCGACATGCAATGTCAAAATCACATCTTTCAGCCAAACTGTTTGAAATATCAGTGCAGTTTTCAAAGATGTGGGTACTTTGGAGAGAGGAGAAACATTTGAATGAGATGTTGTGTTGTCCACTAGCATAATAACGTCCCAATCTCAACTGTAACAAGCAGCAAAAGTCTCATTTCACTTACAAATTATGAATGGCAGCTAGGCATGTTGCTTACGCAAATGATACAGATTTATATATCTATTATACAGTTCAAGTTGACCAGAAAAAATGATTGACCTTGAGTGCGATGAGACGAATGGGTATTAGTTGGCACGTGACCAACTTAGATCAAGTGCACTGACAGAACGACCTCATTAGCTGCTCATGAAGTAAATGAGCGGTCAATGAGAGGCCGACACGTCAGCGCACCTGACCCAAGTTGGTCAGATGCCACCTTTTTTATATTAAGTTTCCCCAATAATTACTCCACATTCCACATGGAATAGTCCATGACAAAAACTCCTATTATAACAAACAAGAAACAGTTGAAAGATCCGTATAGCATCAACCAAAGTAATGGTAATAATTACCAAGTCCATTCCCTTTCACATGCATCAATATAGCTGGTTTTGTATCCCCAATTCAGAATCAACATAGTTAGATGATGATCAAATTGCCCACCAATTTAGTTTCAGTCTTCTTTACCTTACAACTACCTCAATTTTCTCAGTAGACGCAGGGCTAATGGAGAGAACCTCAGATGGCCTTCAGTATGGAGTCCCAATCTCACTTCTAGCATCAGTAGGGCTATACAAAGCTGACCTATTCCTTGGCCTGTTCTCCTCCAGCTGTTTCACAACCTCCCTCATGTCCGGCCGCACCTCGGGCATCGGCGCGCAGCATCCCATTGCCAGCTTCAGAGCCTGAACCAACCCGTCTTCCGTCGGGCTCCTAATCCCTTTCAACAGCTCGACATCGAAGATCTCCATTGTAGTCTCCTCTAAGACCGCCACCTTCACCAGCGCCGGCAAGTCCGCCCCTTCGCTGCCCTTCCCGGGCTTCTTCCCCATTAGGATTTCCAACAACATGATCCCAAACGCATAGACATCCGTCCTGGAGTTGCATTTCCTCATCTTCTGCAGCTCGGGAGCCTTATAGCCGTCCAATTTTGCGACGGAGATCATCTCATCCGCGACTGCAGGTACCATGAGCTTGTCAAGCCCGTAGTCGGTGAGTCTAGACACGAAGAATCCATCGACAAGCACGTTCTTGGATCGGACATTTCCATGGGTGATGGGGTCTTCCTGGCCGGTGTGAAGGTAGGCCAGCCCCCTCGCCACTCCTAGAGCTACCTTGTGTCGCCTCGCCCAGTTCAACATTGGCCTCCCGGCCCTCGTTTCTGCAAAGGGTTTTATAACAAACGGATGTAAGAAACCTTGCACAAGTTGATGTAGGTCAAAGTTGGTCGATCTCTCGTATTCATTCAGAAAATCATATATCAAACTCAAAATCGAACTGCCTACTTCTTATATATCCACTGTTGGATTGATTACGTACTGAATTTTAAATTTGACTTGCAACCTAAGGGCTGTGTGTATCAATGGACATAGCACATACAGTCCTAATAGAGTTATATAACATTCTGTCTTAGGACTGATTAATGATTCTACAGTCCAAAAACAAGTAACTTGTGGATTTCTTGCATAAATTCCAAGTAGTGTATATCGAATCTATGAAGCATTTATCAAATAATCAAACCCAATTCGTCTTTTTTATGCGTATAGTGGGATTTGAACCTGGGTGGTTCTGATACCATGTTGAATTCCATATCCCTACACCAAAACTCTAAAGTTGTGCTGGGGTTAAGAGAAATATTTTTATAAGCTAACATGCCACCAAATGTTGATGTCCCTTTTTTTTAACAGGCGAAAGCTAGAATTCGTCTTTTTATGCGTCCAGTGGGCTTTGAACCTAGGCGGCTCTGATGTCATGTTGAATTCCTTACCACAACCACAAAACTCTAGAGTTTTAAATAGGTTTAAGGAAAGTATTTTTATAATCAAACACCATAACTCTACCAACCTCTATGCATTGAATTCAATCTAGGTGACCCTTTTGCAAACATAAAGATTGATGCCAGATATGATATTGTCTAAAACTAGCATCTAAGTGTACTGATTTTATAGAGCAAATATCAAACTCAAATTGATAAGACACAAGAAACTCTCACCATGGAGAAGATCATGGAGGCTTCTATCGTGAAGATAATCATATATCAGAAGCTTCTCTCCTCTCCTCCCCTGATAGAAAGCCCTCAGCGGGACGAGATTCTCGTGCCGAGCCCGGCCGAGCCGCCGGATCACCGGCAAGCAAGAAGCCAGATCCATGCAGCTCCCCTCCCTCAGCAATCTCAGAGCAATCGTCCCTCCGTCGGCCAGCTTCGCCTTGTACACGGTCCCGTAGCTCGTCTTCTCCATCACTTGCCCCGTCGCATTGAGCACGTCCTCGAGCGTCAGATGCTCCCCTCCTTGAAACACCATCAGCTTCCCCTCGCCGGCCCCGTCCTCTTCGATCTCAATCTCGTCCTCTTCGACTCGCTTGCCCGAGCCCTTCCTCTTCCTCCCCTGATACCACCCGATCGAAACGGATGCGAGGACCACAACCCCGGCCATCGATCCGATGACAATGCCGGCGATCGCACCGGGTCTCAAGCCAGAATCCGACCGGCATGTCTTCAACGGCAACCCACAGAGGCTGGGGCTGTTCCCCGCGAAGGCGTCGGCTCCGACTTTAGCGCTAACTGCAGGTATACCTCCGCTGAAGTTATTGTAGGAAAGATTCAGTCTTTGCAGGCCCGTCAGCTTCGCAATCGAATCCGGTATCGGCCCGGAAAGCTTGTTGGAGCTAAGATCGAGCTCTTGCAGAGAACTGAACGCGGCAACAAACTCCGGGAACTCCCCTTGTAGCTCGTTTTCCCCCAAGTCGACAACTTTAAGCTTCCTGCAGTTCGTATTCGGCATCGCCGGCGTCGGGATCGGACCGGAGAGGCGATTTCCGTGGAAACTGAGGGTTGCCAGGCGATCGCAAAGGTTCCAGATCGAGACGGGGAGGGGGCCATCAAGATTGTTGCGGCCCAAATCGATGTCGGCGAGCTCCGGGCAGTTGCCGAGCTCGAGAGGGACCGGGCCGGTCAAATTGTTGACGCCCAAGAAGATGGACTGCAGGGAGCTGAGCTCGCCGATCTCTTTGGGGATGGAGCCCGCGAGAGCGGAGGCTGGGAGGCGAATGGAGAGTAGCTGAAGGGATGGGTCTTTGTAGAGGAGGAGGTTTGAGGCGACAGATGGGTTTTGGGCGCAGAGGAGGAGAGAGCCATTGGAGAATGCCCAGGTGAGTCCTCGCCAGCTGCAGAGAGGCAGGGACGAGTTCCATGAGGAGAGCTCGACGTTGATGGAGGAGGTGGCGGGGCCCAAAAGAGCCGGCTTTATTTTATCTAAGAGGATGTCGACATCAGAGGAGCTCGAAATCGAGTAGAAGAAGAAGAGAAAGAAAAAGAAGCAGACGAAAGAAGCAGCTGCCATTGATGATGAGAGAGCAGAGAGCGGAGAGCTGGGGTTTTGAGGAAGGGGGTGGGTTTTCGAGGATGGGATTTGAAACACCCACAACGTCACCCCCACTAAACAGTGGGGCCCGCAGGGTTGGTGGGTGAGGAATTTTGTGTTTAGGTGGGCGACTTTGGGGAGACGGGTGCAGACCGCTGACTGCTTGGGTTCGGGTGATGAGATGGGCGGCGTGCGGACCTTTAATTTTGTAGTAAGGTGTTCTGTTTCTAATTATGGATTATGATTAATTAAATGCTTTAATAGTGTGATTATAAAATTAAAAATCGTACTTTTTTGTTCAGACTATGTTCTCGTGTTCCACCTTTCCCGCGAATTTGCTGAATAAGTTAAGCGGCACCCGCTTTTAATCCCCCATATTTACCCTCTCGTATTTCGTTGGTCCCACAAACAGAATGTGGGGCCCAAAATAATGGGCGAAGGGTGCGCTTTAGTCGTTTTAGTCCATCTGTTTGTAATCGGAGACCGTGGAATGGCGTTTGATTTTGCTTTCTCGTTTTTTAATGTTGAAATTGTTGTGAGCAAAGGTTGACGGTTGGGAACTTCTAGTCTCGTGTATATATATATAATAAATAATATGGGTGAATATCTAGGCCTATTAGTCATATCTTATAACACTTTTTCTTATCCAACCATCGTTGTATACTCGACATATGAATACTGCAGGATCTATAGTGCTTATGAGTATCATAAGGGATGAATACTTTCAGATCCGAATTTAGAGATAACTGCCTCGTTAAAACCTTTAGCTATGGAACACCCGGTGGGAAAACCCAATAGCCAAGGGAAAAGAATACAGTTTTTCATAACTTCCCCTGATTGGGGGAAGTATTTAGGGATGGATACTTCTGGATCCAGAGTCAACGAGGTTGCCTCGTTAAAACCTTTAGCCATGGAAAACTCAGTGGGAAAAACAAATAGCCAAGGGAAAAGGGTACAACACTACATTTGACTCCCCTTGATCTGTACAAGCTGCAGTCTTGCAGATTTCCTAGGAAACTATACATCAATCTCTTACAATGTTCCGAGTACAAAATACAAGATATCGCTCATCTATACAAGACATCGCTCATCTATACAAGTATCGCTCATCAATGAAAGCTACTGAATCTGAAGAAGCTCTTCCGAAGAGTAGTGGTCTGCAGACTTGGTAGGTAGCTCCACGTCTCTGACCTACGAGGTACTGCAGGACCTGGCTGTGCGTACTTATGATTTGCTTCTTGGATGATGAGTCTCTCGGGATGGTGGGATTGATGTTGCCTTGGAAGCATGCTTTGCTAGTCTGCAGGAGTTGGTCGTTCCTTTGTTGTATTTATCGCGATGATCTGTAATCTTTATCTGCAAATATATTTAACATGTTGGATGATCCTTGACCTTTAGAGGTAGCGTAGAAGCTACATATCTTTGGTCCAGTGGTGCGCTGCAGGCGTTGCACTGTATCTGGCTAACAGATTTACTACCAATGCTCTCTAGAGTCGCGTGCAGTTGGCCAGATAAAGGAGTGTATCATAAACACTTGAGTAAGGTTCTTCAGGACCTAGGATATCCTTCTCATCTTCCAGCGAACAGAAGGGGTCTTACTGTGAATCCATACAACCAATGGATGTATTTAGTGGATTGCAATTGTCTATGTTTCTTCATCAACTCTGGATGTATAAAGTTTAATGTCACACGTTATTCATCTTCGGGATGATAATTTCATCTTCTGGATGATAATTCATCTGCTGGATGATGGAGTCATCTTCATGATGATTACTCATCTTCAGGATGATAATTTCATCTTCTGAATGATAATTCATCTTTAGGATGATGGTTTCATCTTACGGATGATAATTCATCTTCTGAATGATGGGTTCATCTTCAGGATGATTATTCATCTTCAGTGTGATTATTCATCTTCAGGATGATAATTTCATATGGTAGATGTCCCAAAATCTATCCATGCAAATAAGGAGTGTTACGACCTAAAGATCGTAGGAATACAACTCCCGCCCAGATCCGCTGACATACCCCATTAACTCACCCCTGCGCGAAAGGGCCGCCATCCCGGAGGTCCGAGGCTATACGGGAATGGGCGCACCTTGCATCACTCCCCCCTCCCGACCGAGGCGTACAACCGCAGTTGCTCGGCCCGCCAGGGGCAGTGCGCTTGGGGAGCGTCCAGGCAGTGCCGCCGGGGATGCTGACGTAGGCATGTGCATATCCCTCCTTGCCAGCGGCCCACGGCCCGCGACCAGAAAAGGGCGCGGCCGGGCCGGACAACCTTCGAGCAGGTCGACCCGGCTGGTCCCCATGAACCACGGCGCCGGGGATAGCATAGTCAGACCTTTAGTTCATCACGTACGACAAACAACCTAGTGTAAGGACACGACTGACACTAACGCCGCCCGACCATCTGACAAAGCGCCCCCTGGCCGCTGAGCCCCCTGACACTTAATGCTTTCGGCCCTGACATCCTGACAAAAGTGCCCATGGCCGTTGCGCCGTCTGACAAAAGCAGGGCAGGCACTCCTGTTCCTGACATCCTAGTCTGAAGCTTCCGCTGACAACCGAGCCAGCTCAGCACGTCGAGTCAGCATGCCAGGTCAGCCCCACCTAGTCATCTCTCGTCAGGTATAAATACCTCCTCACTTCTTACGGTGAGGGGGTTGGCAAATTCTCTCTCTCAATCCATTATTTACACATGAGGGCAAAGGTCGTCCACATCTTTGTTCTCCCACTTATAGCTCGCCACGTACGGTCGACACACCCTGAGTCCGACCGGCATGCCTAGCCACCGTTTTAAGCCCTATTACTGACTTAGGCATCGGAGGGGCTAAGGGTTGGATCCCAACCCCGCCCTTCTGACGAGTTGCTCGTGGTGCAGGAAAGCTCGCCCCTTGGTCGACGTCAACCTCTGGCTCCCGCCAACCGATCTTCTTCCGCCGTGTCCGGTGAGATTTGACTCTGTGGCCACCCCCGGTGGCAAGTCTAGCCTCTTCACCCCACTAATCACTTGTTAAATAGCTCACCTAAACCCTCGTATCAATATAACCACCGTGCCCTTGGTTCCCCTCAATACAAATTTATTGTACGCGAGTTCCACCTCGTAACAATTGGAGCCGTCTGTGGGAACCGAAGGGTCACACCCATGTTAGACTCCATGCCGATCACTCGGAACCCTGACCACGGCAAGGATCCCGTGGGTCGGGAACCACTCTCTTTACTAATCACCCCGGCGCCCGACCCCCCTCCGGGGATGGGCGCCGAGACAGACCATACTTCGGTCCGCGTAATCCTGAAGAGCTTCGAGGCCGTCACTCAGGTGATGGCAGGCTACGTGGTGGCCGGAGCGGACCCACCGCCCGGCCCCTCGGAGCCCCCGAACGTGAGACGGAATCTCCACTCTCAGTTCGAGGAGGAAGGGGGAGACAGGGGGCTCGCCAAGGAGGTTGCGGCCCAGCAGAAGCTCCTGGAAGAGGAAATGGAGGTCGCGCGGCTGTGGAGGCGCCGGGAGGAAGCGGCCGCCGCGCAAAGGCATTTGGACGAAGCGGCCGAGACCGCCAGGAGGGCCTACCAGGACGAAGAAACCGCCCGCCACCAGCTCCGCTTCATCTTCGCGGAGCGCGAAATGCTAAGGAGGGAGAATGAAGGCAACCGTGAAATCCTGGAGGTGACGGCGACGGGCCGGCGGCTCGGGGACGGGCGGGGCCCGTTGTTGGCCAAGTCCCCACCGGGATGTAACGACCCGCTTTCGGGGGCCCGTTACTTATTTGACAATTGCGCAGGTTCTGCAGTTAACCAGTGAAATCAAAATAGCCACGATGCAGAGATGTACAAAAATACCCAAATAGTGTCCAATTATTACAATCCAAGATGTCCCAACAGATATACATGAAAGAATAAAGTACACAACTGAAAATAGCTCTGGAAGCTGCGGTCTCATGGCCGAAGTCTGGCGCTATTAACTCTAGAGCATCTGCCTCCATATGTACGTCGTCTGCGGTGCCACGGAGATGGAACCGTAGGTAAGTCACAACAATTCTAAATAAAGAAAGAGAGGTACTGTACAAGTATGACAAAGCAGACCAAAGTGAAAGTAAAGTACGGTGCAGTGTCTGTACAAGTGTAGAAAGTAAAAGTACGGCAAGTAAAGTGCGGTGACTGTACTGGCAAGGAAAGTAAAGTGCATGTACTGTAAAGAAAGTAACTGTGCAAGTTACACTAGAACTACGTGACTCATGTAGGAGAGTATGATATGCAACCATAAAGTTCATCTATTGCCAGGGACCGTTTTTGTAACGGCCTGTATTTTTCCAATACTATCAAATTAAGTATTTAAAGAAAATTCAATTTTTAATTGTATTTTATAATGGTTTGTTAGCAGTCTTAAACTGATTTCAAAAATTTCCTATAAAAATATTTTGGAGTACCAGACTAGTTATGGAGTATTTTGGTAAAATCGGGTTTCGTCAAATACCTCTAAAAGATCTGATAAAAATTCATTTTCAGATATTGCAGTTTTGATTCAACGAATTTATTTTCTATACAAACGTCTTCAAACCATTTTCAAACTTCTGCAGTAGCAACCTATAATCATTTGGGGCTTCCCACATTAATTTCGTAATTTTCTGATATCGTTTCAATAGAGAACCCGCAAACCCGCTTTCTAAACGTTTTGGCCAAAAACTAGTATTTCCGTAGCTCAAACCCTGGAACGGTCTTCGTATTCGCAATCCTCGCGACGATACGATCCCGTGGGTATGTTTTCGTAATTTTTCGGACACATCTACTAGTAGGGGCATTTTCGTAATTTTCGCTTTTTATTATCACTAATAACTTTCATTAAAGGGGTTTACCTAATACTAATTAACCTAATTACCCTCCTAATTACCCTAACCCGCAACTACCCCAGCTAACCCTCTCCCCCTCTCTCAGCTAACCCGTAAACCCAACTACCCATTTCTTTTTACCCTATATACACTCCCCTCCCCTCTCATTCTTCACACAGGCCCATCCCTCCCTCTATCTCTCTCAATGTCTCTCTCCCCCCACCGTAGCTCTCGTTCTCTCTATCTCCCTCTCTCTCTGACCCTCTCCTACCGGCCTCGACCGCCAACGGCGAGCTGCCGACGTAGCCCCCAAGCGCCCGAAGCCCCCACCCGCCGGCGAGCTCCCTCAACTCCGCCCCGAGCTTCGCCAAGCCCGCCACAAACCCCCGCCGTCGCCACATCCGACGCCGCCGCTGCCCGATCCGACGTCGCCACCATCCCCGTGCTCCGGCGACACGCACACGCCTCCGAGAGCCCGCAGCACAGCACCGCTGCTCCGAGCCAAGGCACGCCGCCGCCCATCACCGCCTCCGCCCGTACCGCCTCCGCCTCCGACTGCAGCACTCCGCTTCGACGAACGCCGCCTCAACCCCGGCACTCCGCCCCCACACAACAGCCCGGAGCTCCGCTTCGCACTGCCGGAGCTCGCCGCCGATCGCTGAGATCCCGCCCCGCCTCCTCTCTCGCGGATGCCACAACACGCCACCGCCCGCCTCCGGCCGAAGCTCCACCGTGCTGCCGCCATCGACGAGCAAAGAGCCCCCTGCATGCAACGTCGAAGACGAACGATGCGTAAGTTTGGAATGGCAAACTTGTAAATATCACGAACTTTCGTATTTTCGTACTTTTTTATTAATTATTAAATGGGTTTTATGGTTTTAAATTGATAAGTAATTATATAGGACCCAGAAAAATGAGTGACTACATCTAGAAAATCAGAAATGACATTCCGGACCCAATGGCGCTAGTTTCATCTCAATCCGACGCTTAGTTTTTCCAGAATTAATTTTTAAGCCTTAAAGATAAATACGTGATTTTCATTCTAAAATTCGTATCTTCTTATTTTTTACGTAAACAAATACTTGAGAAAAATATATGTTATATAACTCTCCGGGACGGTCGTTTTGACACCTCATTTGAACCATTCCGATGTAGATTGCACCCAGAATAAATTCCTGAATAAATACGTCACTAATTGAAAAATAGTTTTTAAATAGTTTTTGAGCTTTTAAAAATCCTAAAAATTTCTATAATCTTCAAAAAAATATTCCCTCTTGCAGTAAAACTATTTTTATCATATATAGGCTATATAAAAATTTAGAACGCTTTTTGACAACGTTTTAACCGGTTTTAAAAATCAAAACGATCCGATTATTCAAATAGAAATGTAGCGTTCTTTAACCAAGTATTTTTGGTGATTGCAGGTACCAATCTTCGTGCACCAGCTCTTCCAGCTCCAATCTCTTCTTGCTACGACGAGCTTGAATATAGTAAGTCACGACATATTCTAAGTTTAGAAAACTAGTCTACTGTGCTTGCATGAACTTGTGACACTTCACTTATAGCCTCAGAACGGCTATTCAAGTTAAACCAAACTAGGGAACTAAATGAAAGTAATCTACCAAAGATTACTTTGCCAACTTTCAACTTGGGTAATTTGTGTGCTAGCCACACTACCACGTGCTCAAAGCACGGAAGTAACAGCTTTTGGTGTTGGACTTGTTTTTATCCTACTTGCTGGTTTTCAATGAGGAAGTCAACCAGTTAACCTGGTGTGACTAACATGCGGAACATCGTGTGGAATATCATGTGTGGAACATCCTGTGGAACAATCCTGTCTAGAATTTGTAATTGACACGTCACTGGGGTATTGGGGTAACTCATAGTTTGCGAGAGTACGGGAGTGACTAGAGTTCGATCTACATGTCAAGCTGCCTGAGTTTTTGGCATACCGTCCAGCTGCCTGAGTTTTGGCAAAATAAAAGTAACATGTCTAGCTGCCTGAGTTTCGGCAAACCATCCTGCTGCCTGGGTACCGGCATTCGTCTGGGTAGCACCCAGGCAAGAGATGAACTGAACGGTCACATATTGTACTCTCCGACTTGAGTCACGTAGTTCTAGTATAGCTTGCACAATTACTTTCTTTACAATACTTGCACTTTACTTTCCTTACCAGCACAGTTACCATGCTTGCCTCACTTTACTTACCAGTACAGTCACCTTTACTTTACGCATTCCATGCACGTTACTTTCTACACTTGTACAGACACTGCACCGTACTTTACTTCACATTCACTTTGGTCTGCTTTGTCATACTTGTACAGTACCTCTCTTTCTTCATTTAGAATTGTTGTGACTTACCTACGGTTCCATTTCCGTGGCACCGCAGACGACGTACATATGGAGGCAGATGCTCTTGAGCTAATAGCGCCAGACTTCGACCATGAGACCGCAGCTTTCAGAGCTATTTTTGGTTGTGTACTTTTCTTCTGTCATGTATATCTGTTGGAATATTTGTACGGTTCGGATTGTAATTGGACACTATTTGGGTATCTTTGTATATCTCTGCATCGTGGCTATTTTGACTTCACTGGTTAACTGCAGAACCTGCGCAATTATCAAATAAGTAACGGGCCCCCGAGAGCGGGTCGTTACAAGTTTGGTGGCCCATGCAGGTCCTCGCTAACTACCTCGTGAACATTATAGCAAGATCAGGATGTATAATATAAAATACTCAAATTGAACTCTCGAGTACGAGAAGTCTCGAGTGTTCACCTGTATTGGATATACGGGTGAAATATCCTTATTACCATCTTCATTAGGTCTTCCTTACTTCCTTTGAACTCTTAACCATTGCTTAGGAATTCGTGTTCCATTCTTGATTATACCTCTCTAGTACCCTCTTTTGCTAGCAGTTATAGTGATTTTTCATCCTTTGAACTATCTACCCACTTCATCACCTTCCAGTTGATGATGGCACTCATATGAATGATGATCTTCCTTCAATGGACCATGATACCGGTCAATGTGCTTGGCTAAAGTCTGTTGGATCAACCTAGCTAGTCTGGGCATAAGTGATCCTGGCTTAGTCACTTCCCTGGCCGTGTCCGCTGGACCGCAAGGACGTAAATCATGATTATGTAACGCCATCGATCTTCATCACTAGCACCCCTTTCTTTAGCTAGTGATGGCCTTCTGATCATTCTACTAATTCTTATAATTCTTCCTAATCGCTTTTAGTTCATCTAAACTTTAGCTACGTTTATTCTAAGGAGGGTAGCATCGATCACCAGAAGTTCGACTTCGACAACGGAAGCAAATTGAAGGACGCTTGGAGGATATTGCTGAAGAATTTGAGACGAGCCAAACCTGACGTGTAAGCGTAGACTGTTTGCGTCTTTTCATTCTTTTGAGCTAGTGTTTCTCTTCTAGCCCCTACTTCTATCTTGTACCCGATTTTCTCTCCCCACCGGTTTGATTTCCCTTCCCACCGACCACCTCCCCCCTCTTTAATTCTTTTGTCCGTTTCCCCCCTCGAAACCCGTGCCCGCCGAACCCTACCCTACCTAACCCCGACTTCGGTGCCCCCCTTCCCCTCTTTTTTCTTTTTAAACCCCCGCTCCTTCCTCCGCAAGCCTTCCCGTGGCTTCCCTCAGACATCACCCCCCTCCTCCTCCCGGCCTCTCCCCCAAGCGAGCTCGATCGGACCCCGCATCGCCACTCCGATCTCCGATCCGCCAGCCTCACCCGAAGATCCGCCAGCTTCCGCTTCGCTCCATCCCGGAGGCCCTCCCCACCATGGATCGACAGCCAGTCGCAGCACTCGCCGCCGCAGATCGCCAGCCGCCGATGGCCCGCCGACGACCTTGGGGTCTGTTGGGCTTAGCAGCAACCCTCGCCGCCACCACCGCTACCGCTGCGTGGCTGAGATCTTGGGAAGCCGTGATCCTTGGGCTTCTCTTGAGCTCTCTGCCTTGGGTCTCACCTAGGATGAGATCCCGTCTAGGCTTCCTCTTGCGTCTACTCCTTTTGGTTTGCGGAAAAGTGTGTTTTTGGTTATTTACTTGTTGGGTGATGTTGGGTGTTGCGAATGTCAGGTATTGGTCTACGGAAGGAATGATGGCGATGGTTACTGGCATGATATTGGCCTTGGGTGTTGAAGTTGGATGTAGGCCTTGTGCTTGGCTCTGGATGAGAGCATGGATCCTGCCTTATTGTGTGATAGTATGGAGATTGACGGAAGAAATGCTGACAGTGAGTACTGACTTAGAGTGTTGGCCTTGTACTTACCTTTGGGCGGTGATTTGGACGTTAGCATGTGGTTGGGCATTATGGAAATTGATGGTGTTGGTACCCGTGGATTAGTCGATACGTGCTATATTATGAGCGACATCTTTGATTAAGACCCAGTAGCACGAATAAACCTTATGTTCTTCCATTTTATGTGGTTTATATAGCTTGCAACTGGCTTATCACCTTATGTCCCAAGTTCGATCAGATGTCATCATCATCCTCATTATCATTTCCGAGTAATGCCATTATTTTATGTTTTGCCTACTTGATAAATCTGAAGTAGCTATCGTGATAATATATATTAGTCACATCCCATATTTTCTTATCACATTTCATGTTATTTACAACCTGATTTACAAGATTACTATCTTTTCTATCATTTATTTGCTTGAGCTTCTTTGTAATATCAATTATTTGTTTCAAAAATATTTTAAATTCCGAGGACGGAATTATTTTTAAGGAGGGTAGAATGTAACGGCCTGTATTTTTCCAATACTATCAAATTAAGTATTTAAAGAAAATTCAATTTTTAATTGTATTTTATAATGGTTTGTTAGCAGTCTTAAACTGATTTCAAAAATTTCCTATAAAAATATTTTGGAGTACCAGACTAGTTATGGAGTATTTTGGTAAAATCGGGTTTCGTCAAATACCTCTAAAAGATCTGATAAAAATTCATTTTCAGATATTGCAGTTTTGATTCAACGAATTTATTTTCTATACAAACGTCTTCAAACCATTTTCAAACTTCTGCAGTAGCAACCTATAATCATTTGGGGCTTCCCACATTAATTTCGTAATTTTCTGATATCGTTTCAATAGAGAACCCGCAAACCCGCTTTCTAAACGTTTTGGCCAAAAACTAGTATTTCCGTAGCTCAAACCCTGGAACGGTCTTCGTATTCGCAATCCTCGCGACGATACGATCCCGTGGGTATGTTTTCGTAATTTTTCGGACACATCTACTAGTAGGGGCATTTTCGTAATTTTCGCTTTTTATTATCACTAATAACTTTCATTAAAGGGGTTTACCTAATACTAATTAACCTAATTACCCTCCTAATTACCCTAACCCGCAACTACCCCAGCTAACCCTCTCCCCCTCTCTCAGCTAACCCGTAAACCCAACTACCCATTTCTTTTTACCCTATATACACTCCCCTCCCCTCTCATTCTTCACACAGGCCCATCCCTCCCTCTATCTCTCTCAATGTCTCTCTCCCCCCACCGTAGCTCTCGTTCTCTCTATCTCCCTCTCTCTCTGACCCTCTCCTACCGGCATCGACCGCCAACGGCGAGCTGCCGACGTAGCCCCCAAGCGCCCGAAGCCCCCACCCGCCGGCGAGCTCCCTCAACTCCGCCCCGAGCTTCGCCAAGCCCGCCACAAACCCCCGCCGTCGCCACATCCGACGCCGCCGCTGCCCGATCCGACGTCGCCACCATCCCCGTGCTCCGGCGACACGCACACGCCTCCGAGAGCCCGCAGCACAGCACCGCTGCTCCGAGCCAAGGCACGCCGCCGCCCATCACCGCCTCCGCCCGTACCGCCTCCGCCTCCGACTGCAGCACTCCGCTTCGACGAACGCCGCCTCAACCCCGGCACTCCGCCCCCACACAACAGCCCGGAGCTCCGCTTCGCACTGCCGGAGCTCGCCGCCGATCGCTGAGATCCTGCCCCGCCTCCTCTCTCGCGGATGCCACAACACGCCACCGCCCGCCTCCGGCCGAAGCTCCACCGTGCTGCCGCCATCGACGAGCAAAGAGCCCCCTGCATGCAACGTCGAAGACGAACGATGCGTAAGTTTGGAATGGCAAACTTGTAAATATCACGAACTTTCGTATTTTCGTACTTTTTTATTAATTATTAAATGGGTTTTATGGTTTTAAATTGATAAGTAATTATATAGGACCCAGAAAAATGAGTGACTACATCTAGAAAATCAGAAATGACATTCCGGACCCAATGGCGCTAGTTTCATCTCAATCCGACGCTTAGTTTTTCCAGAATTAATTTTTAAGCCTTAAAGATAAATACGTGATTTTCATTCTAAAATTCGTATCTTCTTATTTTTTACGTAAACAAATACTTGAGAAAAATATATGTTATATAACTCTCCGGGACGGTCGTTTTGACACCTCATTTGAACCATTCCGATGTAGATTGCACCCAGAATAAATTCCTGAATAAATACGTCACTAATTGAAAAATAGTTTTTAAATAGTTTTTGAGCTTTTAAAAATCCTAAAAATTTCTATAATCTTCAAAAAAATATTCCCTCTTGCAGTAAAACTATTTTTATCATATATAGGCTATATAAAAATTTAGAACGCTTTTTGACAACGTTTTAACCGGTTTTAAAAATCAAAACGATCCGATTATTCAAATAGAAATGTAGCGTTCTTTAACCAAGTATTTTTGGTGATTGCAGGTACCAATCTTCGTGCACCAGCTCTTCCAGCTCCAATCTCGTCTTGCTACGACGAGCTTGAATATAGTAAGTCACGACATATTCTAAGTTTAGAAAACTAGTCTACTGTGCTTGCATGAACTTGTGACACTTCACTTATAGCCTCAGAACGGCTATTCAAGTTAAACCAAACTAGGGAACTAAATGAAAGTAATCTACCAAAGATTACTTTGCCAACTTTCAACTTGGGTAATTTGTGTGCTAGCCACACTACCACGTGCTCAAAGCACGGAAGTAACAGCTTTTGGTGTTGGACTTGTTTTTATCCTACTTGCTGGTTTTCAATGAGGAAGTCAACCAGTTAACCTGGTGTGACTAACATGCGGAACATCGTGTGGAATATCATGTGTGGAACATCCTGTGGAACAATCCTGTCTAGAATTTGTAATTGACACGTCACTGGGGTATTGGGGTAACTCATAGTTTGCGAGAGTACGGGAGTGACTAGAGTTCGATCTACATGTCAAGCTGCCTGAGTTTTTGGCATACCGTCCAGCTGCCTGAGTTTTGGCAAAATAAAAGTAACATGTCTAGCTGCCTGAGTTTCGGCAAACCATCCTGCTGCCTGGGTACCGGCATTCGTCTGGGTAGCACCCAGGCAAGAGATGAACTGAACGGTCACATATTGTACTCTCCGACTTGAGTCACGTAGTTCTAGTATAGCTTGCACAATTATTTTCTTTACAGTACTTGCACTTTACTTTCCTTACCAGCACAGTTACCATGCTTGCCTCACTTTACTTACCAGTACAGTCACCTTTACTTTACGCATTCCATGCACGTTACTTTCTACACTTGTACAGACACTGCACCGTACTTTACGTCACATTCACTTTGGTCTGCTTTGTCATACTTGTACAGTACCTCTCTTTCTTCATTTAGAATTGTTGTGACTTACCTACGGTTCCATTTCCGTGGCACCGCAGACGACGTACATATGGAGGCAGATGCTCTTGAGCTAATAGCGCCAGACTTCGACCATGAGACCGCAGCTTTCAGAGCTATTTTTGGTTGTGTACTTTTCTTCTGTCATGTATATCTGTTGGAATATTTGTACGGTTCGGATTGTAATTGGACACTATTTGGGTATCTTTGTATATCTCTGCATCGTGGCTATTTTGACTTCACTGGTTAACTGCAGAACCTGCGCAATTATCAAATAAGTAACGGGCCCCCGAGAGCGGGTCGTTACAGTTTTGCCGACGCAGGCAGACCTTGTAATTTTGCCGACGCAGGCAGACCTTGTAGTTTTGCCGACGCAGGCAGACCTTGTAGTTTTGCCGACGCAGGCAGACCTTGTAGTTTTGCCGACCAGGCAGACCTTGTAGTTTTGCCGACGCAGGCAGACCTTGAAGACACAGACGTGCAAGTAGATGAACCCCCGGTCATAGCTCCCACACTCTCCCTACAATGAGTTACCCCAAACCCCAGTGATGTGTATCCATTACGAGATGTTCCACGAGATGTTCCACGAGATGTTCCACCAGATATTCCACACATGATATTCCACACGATGTTCCATATGTTGCTAGTCAGACCAAGTCAACTGGTTGACTTCCTCATTGAAAACCAGCAAGTAGGATAAAGACAAGTCCAACACCAAAAGCTGCTATTTCCGTGCTTTGAGCACGTGGTAGTGTGGCTAGCACACAATTTACCCAAGTTGGTAGTCGTGTGCTACAACCACCAAGTTGAAAGTTGGCAAAGTAATCTTTAGTCGATTACTTTCGTTTAGTTCTCTAGTTCGGTTTAACTTGAATAGCCGTCCCGAGGCTATAAGTGAAGTGTCACAAGTTCACGCAAGCACAGTAGACTAGTTTTCTAAACTTAGAATATGTCGTGACTTACTATTTTAGAGCTCGTCGTGGCAAGACGAGATTGGAGCTGGAAGAGCTGGTGCACGAAGATTGGTACCTGCAATCACAAGAACAATTGGTTAAAGCGTACCCTATTTTCTATTCAAATAATCTGATCGTTTTGATTTTTATAACTGATTGAAACGGTGTCGAAAAGCGTTCTAAATTTTTATATAGCCTATATATGATAAAAATAGTTTTACGGCAGGAGGGAATATTTTTCTGAAGCTTATAGTAATTTTTAGGATTTTTAAAAGCTAAAAAAAACTATTTAAAAACTATTTTTCAATTAGTGACGTATTTGTTCAGGAATTTATTCTGGGTGCAATCTACATCGGAATGTTGCAAATGAGGTGTCAAAATGACCGTCTCGAAGAGTTCTTTAACATATATTTTTCTCAAATATTAGTTTACGTAAAAATAAGAAGATACGGATTTTTGAACGAAAATAACGGATTTAACTTATAGGCTTAAAAATTAATTCTGGAAAAACTAAGCATCGGATTGAGATGAAACTAGCGCCATTGGGTCCAGAATGTCATTTCTGATTTTTCAGAGTTGGTTTCACATTTTTCTGGCCTCTTTATAATTACTTATGAATTTTATACTATAAACCCTATTTAATAATTAATTTAAAAAACTAAAATACGAAATTACTTTAGTATTTACAAGTCTGCCATTGGGAAAAACACGCACCCTCGCGTTCCTTCTCCGTTGACAGGGCAACTGGGGGCGGGGGTCTCCGCGGCGGCGGCGTGGGCGGCACCGGAGGCGGCGGGTGTCGGCGACTGGCGGCGGCGGGCGACTGCGGCGGAGCGGCACCGGAGTCGGGGGCGGGGGCTCGGGCGCTGGGCGGAGCGGCGAAGGTCGGGGGCGGGGGCTCGAGGCGGCGTGGGGCGGAGCCGTGGGCGCACGGCGGGGGGCGCGAGACGGCGGCGGCGGGTCGGCGGCGGGTCGGCGGCGGTAGGCCGACTTGGGGTGGCGGAGAGAGGGAGAGAGAGTCGGAGAGAGGGGGAAGAGCGCAAAAAAATTTTAAACGGCCTGGGTTTCAGACATGAAGTGGAAGAGAGGGGGGGCTGTGTGTGTTAATACAAAGAGGGGGTTTAAATAGGTAATTAGAATGGCAAACTTGTAATTTTTGGGGGTAGATGAGGGGGGTAGATGAGGGGGTAGATGGGAGGGTAGATGAGGGGTTAGATCTGAATGGTTTCAGATTTTACCACAAGGGATGGGTAGATGGGGTTAGATTAGGGTTAAATAGGTCATTAGCGATTGTAATTAACAAAGCGGAGGAATACAAACTCGTTTTCGCAAACGACTCCGAAAAATTACGAAAACGTACCCACGGGACCGTGTCGTCACGAGGATCGTGAATACGAAGACCGTTACAGGATTTGGGCTACGAAAATACTAGTTTTTGGCCAAAACGTTTAGAAAGCGGGTTTGCGGGTTCTCTATTGAAACGATATCAGAAAATTACGAAATTAATGTGGGAAGCCCCAAATGATCATAGGATGCTACTGCAGAAGTTTGAAAATGTTTTGAAGACGTTTGAATAGAAAATAAATTCATTGAGTCAAAACTGCAATATCTGAAAATGAATTTTTATCAGATCTTTTAGAGGTATTTGACGAAATCCGATTTTACCAAAATACTCCATAACTAGTCTGATACTTCAAAATATTTTTATAGGAAATTTTTGAAATCAGTTTAAGACTCCTAACAAACCATTATAAAATACAATTAAAATTGAATTTTCTTTAAATACTTAATTTGAATGTATTGGAAAAATACAGGCCGTTACATTCTACCCTCCTTAAAAATAATTCCGTCCTCGGAATTTAAAATATTTTTGAAACAAATAATTGATATTATAAAGAAGCTCAAGCAAATAAATGATTGAAAAGATAGTAATCTTTATAAATCAGGTTGTAAATAACATGAAATGTGATAAGAAAATATGGGATGTCACCAATTTATTATTATCACCATAGCTACTTCAGATTTATCAAGTAGGCAAAACATAAAATAATGGCATTACTCGGAAATGATAATGAGGATGATGATGACATCTGATCGAACTTGGGACCTGAGGTGATAAGCCAGTAGCAAACTATTTAAACTACGCCAAAATGAAGAACATAAGGATTATTCGTGCTACTGGGTCTTAATCAAAGATGTCGCTCATAATATAGCACGTATCGACTAATCCACGGGTACCAACACCATCAATTTCCATAATGCCCAACCACATGCTAACGTCCAAATCACCGCCCAAAGGTAAGTACAAGTCCAACACTCTAAGTCAGTACTCACTGCCAGCATTTCTTCCGTCAATCTCCATACTATCACACAATAAGGCAGGATCCATGCTCTCATCCAGAGCCAAGCACAAGGCCTACATCCAACTTCAACACCCAATGCCAATATCATACCAGTGACCATTGCCATCATTCCTTCCGTAGACCAATACCTGACATTCGCAACACCCAACATCACCCAACAAGTAAATAACCAAAAACACACTTTTCCGCAAACCAAAAGGAGTAGACGCAAGAGGAAGCCTAGACGGGATCTCATCCTAGGTGAGACCCAAGGCAGAGAGCTCAAGAGAAGCCCAAGGATCACGGCTTCCCAAGATCTCAGCCACGCAGCGGTAGCGATGGTGGCGGCGAGGGTTGCTGCTAAGCCCAACAGACCCCAAGGTTGTTGGCGGGCCATCGGCGGCTGGCGATCTGCGGCGGCGAGGGCTCCGACTGGCTGGCGATCCATGGCGGGGAGCTAGGCCTACGGGATGGAGCGAAGTGGAAGCTGGCGGATCTTCGGGTGAGGCTGGCGGATCGAAGATCGGAGTGGCGATGCGGGGTCCGATCGAGCTCGCTTGGGGGAGAGGCCGGGAGGAGGAGGGGGGTGATGTCTGAGGGAAGCCACGGGGTGGCTTGCAGAGGAAGGAGCGGGGTTAAAAGAGAGAAAGGGGGGCACCGAAGTCGGGGTTAGGTAGGGTAGGGTTCGGCGGGCACGAGTCTCGAGGGGGGAAACGGACAAACGAAATAAAGAGGGGGAGGAAGGTGGTCGGTGGGAAAGGAAGTCAACCCCGTGGAGAGAGAAAATTGGGTACAAGATAGAAGTAGGGGCTAGAAGAGAAATACGAGCTCAAAAGACACAAACAGCCTACACTTACACGTCAGGTTTGGCTCGTCTCAAATTCTCTTAGCACCATCCTCCAATACTTCTGAGCGTCCTTCGATCCGCTTCCGTTGTCGAACTCGAACTTCTGGTGATCGAAAACCGAATGCTACCCTCCTTAGAATAAACGTAGCTAGAGTTCAGGCGAACTAAAAGCGATTAGGAAGAATTATAAGAATTAGAAGGCCATCACTAGCTAAAGAAAGGGGTGCTAGTGATGAAGATCGATGGCGTTACATAATCATGATTTACGTCCTTGCGGTCCAGCGGACACGGCCAGGGAAGTGACTAAGCCAGGATCACTTATGCCCAGTCTAGCCAGGTTGATCCAACAGACTTTAGCCAAGCACATTGACCGGTATCATGGTCCATTGAAGGAAGCTTATCATTTAAATGCGTGCCATCATCAACTGAAGGAAAGGTGATGAAGTGGGTAGATAATCCAACCAACGAAAAAATCACTATAACTGCTAGCTAGAGAGGTATAATCAAGAATGGAACGCGAATTCCTAAGCAAGGGTTAAGAGTTCAAAGGAAGTAAGGAAGACCTAATGAAGATGGTAATAAGGACACTTCACCCGTATATCCAATACAGGTGAACACTCGAGACATCCCGTACTCGAGGCTCAATCTGAGTATCTTATATTATACATCCTGATCTTGCTATAATGTTCACGAGGTAGTTAGCGAGGACCTGCGTAGGGCCACCAAACTTGTAACGACCCGCTTTTGGGGGCCCGTTACTTATTTGATAATTGCGCAGGTTCTGCAGTTAACCAGTGAAATCAAAATAGCCACGATGCAGAGATGTACAAAAATACCCAAATAGTGTCCAATTATTACAATCCAAGATGTCCCAACAGATATACATGAAAGAATAAAGTACACAACTGAAAATAGCTCTGGAAGCTACGGTCTCATGGCCGAAGTCTGGCGCTATTAACTCTAGAGCATCTGCCTCCATATGTACGTCGTCTGCGGTGCCACGGAGATGGAACCGTAGGTAAGTCACAACAATTCTAAATAAAGAAAGAGAGGTACTGTACAAGTATGACAAAGCAGACCAAAGTGAAAGTAAAGTACGGTGCAGTGTCTGTACAAGTGTAGAAAGTAAAAGTACGGCAAGTAAAGTGCGGTGACTGTACTGGCAAGGAAAGTAAAGTGCATGTACTGTAAAGAAAGTAACTGTGCAAGTTACACTAGAACTACGTGACTCATGTAGGAGAGTATGATATGCAACCATAAAGTTCATCTATTGCCAGGGACCGTTTTGCCGACGCAGGCAGACCTTGTAATTTTGCCGACGCAGGCAGACCTTGTAGTTTTGCCGACGCAGGCAGACCTTGTAGTTTTGCCGACGCAGGCAGACCTTGTAGTTTTGCCGACCAGGCAGACCTTGTAGTTTTGCCGACGCAGGCAGACCTTGAAGACACAGACGTGCAAGTAGATGAACCCCCGGTCATAGCTCCCACACTCTCCCTACAATGAGTTACCCCAAACCCCAGTGATGTGTATCCATTACGAGATGTTCCACGAGATGTTCCACGAGATGTTCCACCAGATATTCCACACATGATATTCCACACGATGTTCCATATGTTGCTAGTCAGACCAAGTCAACTGGTTGACTTCCTCATTGAAAACCAGCAAGTAGGATAAAGACAAGTCCAACACCAAAAGCTGCTATTTCCGTGCTTTGAGCACGTGGTAGTGTGGCTAGCACACAATTTACCCAAGTTGGTAGTCGTGTGCTACAACCACCAAGTTGAAAGTTGGCAAAGTAATCTTTAGTCGATTACTTTCGTTTAGTTCTCTAGTTCGGTTTAACTTGAATAGCCGTCCCGAGGCTATAAGTGAAGTGTCACAAGTTCACGCAAGCACAGTAGACTAGTTTTCTAAACTTAGAATATGCCGTGACTTACTATTTTAGAGCTCGTCGTGGCAAGACGAGATTGGAGCTGGAAGAGCTGGTGCACGAAGATTGGTACCTGCAATCACAAGAACAATTGGTTAAAGCGTACCCTATTTTCTATTCAAATAATCTGATCGTTTTGATTTTTATAACTGATTGAAACGGTGTCGAAAAGCGTTCTAAATTTTTATATAGCCTATATATGATAAAAATAGTTTTACGGCAGGAGGGAATATTTTTCTGAAGCTTATAGTAATTTTTAGGATTTTTAAAAGCTAAAAAAACTATTTAAAAACTATTTTTCAATCAGTGACGTATTTGTTCAGGAATTTATTCTGGGTGCAATCTACATCGGAATGTTGCAAATGAGGTGTCAAAATGACCGTCTCGAAGAGTTCTTTAACATATATTTTTCTCAAATATTAGTTTACGTAAAAATAAGAAGATACGGATTTTTGAACGAAAATAACGGATTTAACTTATAGGCTTAAAAATTAATTCTGGAAAAACTAAGCATCGGATTGAGATGAAACTAGCGCCATTGGGTCCAGAATGTCATTTCTGATTTTTCAGAGTTGGTTTCACATTTTTCTGGCCTCTTTATAATTACTTATGAATTTTATACTATAAACCCTATTTAATAATTAATTTAAAAAACTAAAATACGAAATTACTTTAGTATTTACAAGTCTGCCATTGGGAAAAACACGCACCCTCGCGTTCCTTCTCCGTTGACAGGGCAACTGGGGGCGGGGGTCTCCGCGGCGGCGGCGTGGGCGGCACCGGAGGCGGCGGGTGTCGGCGACTGGCGGCGGCGGGCGACTGCGGCGGAGCGGCACCGGATTCGGGGGCGGGGGCTCGGGCGCTGGGCGGAGCGGCGAAGGTCGGGGGCGGGGGCTCGAGGCGGCGTGGGGCGGAGCCGTGGGCGCACGGCGGGGGGCGCGAGACGGCGGCGGCGGGTCGGCGGCGGTAGGCCGACTTGGGGTGGCGGAGAGAGGGAGAGAGAGTCGGAGAGAGGGGGAAGAGCGCAAAAAAATTTTAAACGGCCTGGGTTTCAGCCATGAAGTGGAAGAGAGGGGGGGCTGTGTGTGTTAATACAAAGAGGGGGTTTAAATAGGTAATTAGAATGGCAAACTTGTAATTTTTGGGGGTAGATGAGGGGGGGTAGATGAGGGGGTAGATGGGAGGGTAGATGAGGGGTTAGATCTGAATGGTTTCAGATTTTACCACAAGGGATGGGTAGATGGGGTTAGATTAGGGTTAAATAGGTCATTAGCGATTGTAATTAACAAAGCGGAGGAATACAAACTCGTTTTCGCAAACGACTCCGAAAAATTACGAAAACGTACCCACGTGACCGTGTCGTCACGAGGATCGTGAATACGAAGACCGTTACAGGATTTGGGCTACGAAAATACTAGTTTTTGGCCAAAACGTTTAGAAAGCGGGTTTGCGGGTTCTCTATTGAAACGATATCAGAAAATTACGAAATTAATGTGGGAAGCCCCAAATGATCATAGGATGCTACTGCAGAAGTTTGAAAATGTTTTGAAGACGTTTGAATAGAAAATAAATTCATTGAGTCAAAACTGCAATATCTGAAAATGAATTTTTATCAGATCTTTTAGAGGTATTTGACGAAATCCGATTTTACCAAAATACTCCATAACTAGTCTGATACTTCAAAATATTTTTATAGGAAATTTTTGAAATCAGTTTAAGACTCCTAACAAACCATTATAAAATACAATTAAAATTGAATTTTCTTTAAATACTTAATTTGAATGTATTGGAAAAATACAGGCCGTTACACGGGAGGAGGCAGTCCGCCTCGCCTGCGCCACCCCTCCGATCGCCTGCACGAGGAAGCCGTTTGTCGAAAACTACGCTTCCTCACCGCCGAGCGCGAAAGGCTTCTGCGGGAGAATCAGGAGCGGATGGAGATCCGGGGGGAGGCGGCTGGAGGGCGAGGGTACTGGGAAACCCGTAGCCCGCAACCCGTCGAATCCTCGACCCAGGGAAGGAGCCCTGCCAGGCGACCGTCACGCTACTCCCCGGGGCGGGAGGACCGTCGGCAGCCGAAGCACGACCGGAGCCAGACCCCCGAATGGCGGAGAGGAGATGCGCCTGAGCGCCCTACCTATCCGGAGGAGGCCACGCCGCTTGCACGGTGGATCACGTCCGCCCCAAGGCCAATAAGGTTCAAACCTCCCCACCTGGCCACATACAACAGAAGAGGCGACCCCCTCACACACGTGCAACAATACCGGGGGGCAATGGAGGCGCAGGATGTGGATGAGGCGTTCCTGTGCCGGTATTTCTCCCAAAGTCTGAGGGACACCGCGTTGGACTGGTACTTCGGCCTACCCGCAAGATCCATTGGTAGCTTTGGCGAGCTGTCCCACAATTTCTGCCAAGAGTTTTGGGCCGGGCGGACGAAGAAGAAGCCCTTGGACTATCTCAGCACGATAGTCCAAGGAGAAGGGGAGACAACGGGCAAATACCTCCACCGCTTTCAGGATGAGAGCCGGGCGGTGGTGACATGCGGCGATGAGGTACTTATGCTGGCCTTCAAGACGGGATTGCGGACTCGGAGCCTCCACAAATCCCTGCTCCGAGATCCGCCGACTGACTATGAGGCACTGGTTGCGATGGCGGAGAGGCACGCATTGGCCGAAGAGACTCTCGGCACAAAGGCCCTATTTCCCCCGGCGAAGCCACTCCAGGGCGAGCCCCGGTCACACCCTCGGCCAAGGCAAGAAGAGGGGCACCGAGGTCACGACCAGTTGGCCCGACCAAGGCGCAAACCGGCGGGGCGACGCCCGCAAGATCGCCCTGGCCCGGCGCGCGAGTTCGCCCCGGCCCAAGGGGCCACCCAAGCCATCCCAAGACAGGAAGGCCCTTTGTAGGCACTCTACACACGGCTCAACGCCCCCATGTTGGAGGTTTTGGCCGCGGCGACGAGGGCCGGACTATTACCGGAGCCTCCCCGGGGATGAGGTCGGATCCGGCGAAGCGGGATCTCCGGAGGTATTACCGATATCACCGTGACCACAGCCATGATACCGACCATTGCTACACTCTTAAGAGAGAGATCGAGCGGCTTATCCAGGCGGGCCACTTGGGAGGCTTCGTGGGGGACAGGCGGGCAGTACAAGGAGAGAGAGCCCCCGGGAGGCGCGGGGCCCGGAACCGTCGGCGGACCGTGATCGGGAAGAGCCACGCCCCCCCAGGGCGATCATGCGCAATGAGATGATAAGCGGGGGGCCGCCCCCAGAGGGGACGTCGCCCACGATCTCGAAGGCAGGTGCCCAACAGGTGATGGTAGTGGGCGCCAGCAGCCGGCCGAAGCGGAGAAGGACAAACCGACCCCCTATCGCCTTTACCGAGGGAGACCAGTAGGAGGTTGGGAGTTAGTGCGATGACACCCTCGTCGTCGAGGCTCGGATCGGGGCGGTCGTCGTCAGCCGGCTCCTGATTGAAACCGGTAGCTCCTGCGACATCCTGTTCCTGTCAACGGTCGAAAGGATGGGGTGGGGGCGGGCAGACCTAGAGCCTTGCGCGGGCCCCATTGTCGGCTTCACCGGCCATATGATCCCCATAGTGGGGACGATCACCCTGCCGATGACTCTGGGGGAGGAACCGAGGGTCGTCACCAGGAAGACACGGTTCGTCATCGTCGACGTCGCGTCGGCGTACAACGGAATCATTGGGCGACCATACATGACGGCCATAGAGGCGTTCCCCAGACTGTTACACCAGATAATGAAATTCCGGACCCCGCAGGGGGTGGGACTGGTGCGGGGAGACCAGGAGGTATCTGGGGGCCGCAACAAAGGGCCAGCCAGGGGCGGGAGCCCGTAGCAGGTCATGGCGGTCCTCATCCCCGACGAAAGGGAGGACTTCTGCGACCAGCGGTCGACCCCGGCCGAGGAGGTCGAGGAGGTTCCCGTAGCCGCGGATGAAGAGAGAACCGTCTCCATCGGGACGAAACTCCCGGCCGCCCTGAGGGCGGCCCTCGTCGGCCTGCTCTGGGAAAATGTGGATGTATTCGCATGGTCATCCGCAGACATGCCGGGGGTTGACCCGACGGTGATCTCCCACAGGTTGAACGCGGACCCAGAAGCCCGACCGGTCCGATAGAAGAAGAGAAGCGCGGGGGGGGGCGAAAAGAAGAGGGCGGCCAAGGAAGAAGTAGAGCGGCTCCTCAAAGCCAAGTTTATCCGGCCAGTGGATTACCCTGACTGGCTCGCCAATGTTGTTTTGGTGAAGAAGCCCAGTGGAAAGTGGCGCATGTGCGTCGACTTCACCGACCTCAACAAGGTGTGCCCAAAGGACAGTTTCCCCCTGCCCCGGATCGACCGCTTGGTGGACCAGGCGTCCGGTTACGAGTTGTTAAGCTTTATGGACTCCTTCTCGGGGTACAACCAGATACCGATGACGGAGGAGGACGAGGAAAAGACATCCTTTGTCACCGACAAGGGCACCGTCTGTTACACCAAGATGCCCTTTGGGCTGAAGAACGCTGGGGTAACCTATCAGCGGATGGTAGACCGAATATTCGGCCCTCAGGTGGGGCGAAACTTGGAGGTCTACATCGACGACATGCTGGTAAAATGTAGGAGGGCCCCAGACCACCTCGCCGACTTACAGGAAACGTTCCAAAGGGTCCGCCGATACAACTTAAGACTGAACCCCGCAAAGTGTATCTTCGGCGTGCAGTCGGAAAAATTCATGGGCTTCATGATAACAAAGCGGGGGATCGAGGCGAACCCCGACAAGGTGACGGCCCTCATCAATATGGCGGAACCCCGGATGATCCGGGACTTACAGCGACTGAACGGCCGGATCGCTGCTCTGGGGCGATTCCTGTCGAAATCTGCGGAGAAGTCACTCCCCTTCTTCAGGGTCTTGCGCACTGCCTTTGGTGAAGCTAAGGACAAGAGGAAGGTGATCCCGTGGGACAACGACTGTGCACGGGCATTTGCGGAGCTGAGGGCTTACCTACAAAGTCCTCCGCTCCTCGCACGGCCGGAAGAAGGCGAACCCTTAGGGTTGTACTTGGAAACCAATGAAGAGGCCATTAGTTCCGTCTTGATCAAGGAGGAAGGGGGGTGCAGCGCCCTATTTACTACGCCAGCCGGATCCTCCGGGAGGCGGAGACCCGCTACAGTCCCATCGAAAGGGCCGCCTACTGCCTAATCACCACCGCCCGAAAGCTCCGACCCTACTTCCAGGCCCATCCCATCGCCGTCCACACCAACATGCCCCTCGAGAAAAACCTGAAGAGGTTGGAGCAGTCGGGGAGGATGCTCAACTGGAGTGTCGAGCTCAGCGAGTTCGACATAACGTACAAAGCCCGGACGACGATCAAGGGCCAGCCGCTGGCAGACTTCGTGGTGGAATGCACCATAGGGGGCACTCCGGGGGACCAACCAGAGCCCCCATCGGCGACCGTGTCCCCGCGGGGAACCGGGGGGGCGAACCCTCAAAGCCCTCCCGGATTGACGTGGACGAATTGTGGACCATCCACGTCGACGGCTCCGTGACAGGATCCGGGACGGGGGCGGGTATCGTCATCCAGACCCCCGACGGTTGCTCGTTGGAATACGCCCTACGCTTCAACTTCCCGGCCACTAACAATGTCGCGGAATACGAGGCCGTGGTTAACGGGTTGAAGCTCGGTAGGGCGGTGGGGGTGACGAACGTGTTGCTCCTTAGTGACTCACGGCTCGTCGTCCAACAGATCCTAGGAAGCTTCGAGGCTCGAGAAGAAACAATGAAGCGTTACCTTAAGCGCATCCAGATCAAACTCCGCAAGTTCAAGAAGGTGGACGTCCAGCACTTGCCCCGCTCCAACAACCTCCGGGCGGATGCCCTATCTAAGCTGGCCTCCTCCTCCGCAGCCGAGATCAGGAAGGCCATCTACGTCGAAAGCCTATTGACCCCAACTATTGACGAAGAAGAACTGATGTGTGCGGGCACGGTGACGACGTGGATGACCCCCATTATGAAGTACTTGGAGACGGGGGAACTGCCCGAGGAGCGGATGCTGGCTAAAAAGGTGGAGAGGCGGGCCCTGTCATTCGTACTCCTCGACGGAGTGATGTACCGCCGCCGTCGTGCCAATTTCGACGTCTTGCCCTATCTAAAATGCTTGGGCCCGGAGTAGGCCGAGCAAGTCATCCGCGAAGTACACGAAGGCTTCTGCGGAAACCACCATGGCGGTCGAACCATCGCCCACAAAATAATGCGCCGGGGGTACTATTGGCCGACAATGATCCAGGACGTGGTACAATACGTCAAGAGGTGCGAGGCGTGCCAGAAATTCTGCCGACGGACGACTGCACCTCCGGCCAACTTGATGCCCATCGTGAGCCCGATCCCATTCACCAAATGGGGACTCGACATCCTTGGGCCTTTCCCGAATGCCTCCGGGGAAAGGAAATATCTAGTCGTCGCCATGGACTACTTCACGAAGTGGGGGGAGGCAGAGCCGCTAGCGCGTATCACGTGGACGGACATGAAGGGCTTTATCTGGCAATCTATTATATGTCGCTTCGGGATACCCCGCTCGATAGTCATGGATAACGGAAGGCAATTCGATTGTGAAGGCTTCCGTGACTTCTGTTCGGGCTGGGGGATCAAACTCCATTTCACGTCAGTCGCCCACCCGCAGTGCAACGGAATGGCGGAGGCCGCGAATAAATACATCTTGAACCCTATGAAGAAAAAAGTGGACGCCGCCCTTGGGGCATGGGTCGACGAGCTGCCGGGAATCCTATGGTCCTATCACACCACCCACAAGGACTCGATAGGAGAAAGCACGTTCATGCTAGCATACGGATCGGAGGCGGTCATTCCCGTGGAGATTGGAGAAGAGACGATCCGACTAGAACTCTTCGACGAAGAGATCAATGGAGAGTGACTCGGCCTCAGTCTTGAATTGATAGACGAGGTAAGAGACCGGGCCCTGACGAGCCTCGTCAAGCACAGCCAGAAGATGGCACGACACTACGACTCCCGGGTGAAGCAACAGACTTTCAGGATCGGCGACTTGGTCCTCAGAGACGCCACCTTCCGAACCGAGACCGCCCTGTGGGGAAAGCTGGCCGCCAAATGGGAAGGGCCCTACAAGGTAATCGATATCGTCGGACCAGCCACGTACATCTTGGCAACCCCCGATGGGAACGAGCTGGCCCATCCTTGGAACGCAAAGCACCTGCTAAAGTTCTACCAATATTTGTGAGTTTTTCTTTTATATATACGAAATACACATCTACCCGCTTTCCCCAACATTGTTGTTTCTGCATAAGTTTTTCAGCACCAAACCTCTGAACCTCTGGAGCATGGCCAACCCTAGCCACCCAAACCAGAGAAGGGCACGGGCCGGGCTACGCGCCCGCTCCCCCCCAGACCTCTGGGGCAGGGCCAACCCTAGCCACCCAAACCAGAGAAGGGCACGGGCTGGGCTACGCGCCCGCTCCCCCCCTCAAGACCTCTGGGGCAAGGCCAACCCTAGCCACCCAAACCAGAGAAGGGCACGGGCCGGGCTACGCGCCTACTCCCCCCCACAAGACCTCTGGGGCAGGGCCAACCCTAGCCACCCAAACCAGAGAAGGGCATGGGCCGGGCTACACGCCCGCTCCCCCCCTCAAGACCTCTGGGGCAGGGCCAACCCTAGCCACCCAAACCAGAGAAGGGCACAGGCCGGGCTACGCGCCCGCTGCCCCCCCCTCAAGACCTCTGGGGCAGGGCCAACCCTAGCCACCCAAATCAGAGAAAGGCACGGGCCGGGCTACGCGCCCGCTCCCCCCTCAAGACCTCTGGGGCAGGGCCAACCCTAGCCGCCCAAACCAGAGAAGGGCACGGGCCGGGCTACGCGCCCACTCCCCCTCAAGACCTCTGGGGCAGGGCCAACCCTAGCCACCCAAACCAGAGAAGGGCACGGGCCAGGCTACGCACCCGCTCCCCCCCTCAAGACCTCTGGGGTAGGGCCAACCCTAGCCACCCAAACCAGAGAAGGGCACGGGCCGGGCTACGCGCCCGCTCCCCCCCCTCAAGACCTCTGGGGCAGGGCCAACCCTAGCCACCCAAACCAGAGAAGGGCACGGGCCGGGCTACGCGCCCGCTCCCCCCCTTCAAGACCTCTGGGACATGGCCAACCCTATCCACCCAACCCAGAGAAGGGCACGGGCCGGGCTACGCGCCCGCTCCCCCCTCAAGACCTCTGGGGCAGGGCCAACCCTAGCCACCCAACCCAGAAAGGGCTACGCGCCAGCTCCCCTCCACCAGACCTCCGGGGCAGGGCATAGGCAAGGCCGCGTAACCGCACCCCAGACTTGGCAGACCCGTGACCCTTGAAAGGTCGAACCTGGGAAAGAGGACAAGGACGCGTAAACCGGGGCAAACGAGGCGACAGTTCCCGAGGAGGCGGCCCCGATGCAACTCGACGAAACGAAAGGACGCTCGAGAAATACGCCACCATTAATGATACACCACAAAAGTGGTTCCCTAACCGCCACCTGGCAAAATCGGTTTCCAACGGGCATGATTCCGAGGAGCCCATCAATAATGCCAGCTCATCGCAATAACTATGGAGGAAACCTTCAACAAAATCCCCCTATAAATACGCCTCTCACCCTCCCGAAAGAGAGAAGAACAAAGAGTCGAAAGATATGAGATATCGGTCCCAACGCCCCCACCCGCTGGGAAACGGGCCGAGACGCCTCGTCCTAACAAAAGGGAGATCACCGGCCACCAGTGGTTCCCCCCACCCTGGACGGTAGTCGCTGCATCTCCACAACCTCCGATAGGATATTCCCCTTACAAACGGATCGCCAATAGGATATTCCGCTTACACAAGGGAAATCCACCTTTCACTCCTCCGTCTGCTCTAAACAAGGACGAGTCGGAGAAAGGTAGGCATCCCCCCCCCCCCCGCCGGCAGGAAAAGCAAAAGCCCGCCGGGCTTGCAAGCCAACACCTCCTTGCCGTCGACCTCCGGACGGGGACCTCGGCAAGGCTGCATCCCCAGCGAGCCTAAACGGCGAGTCATGGCGTGTCAGCCCGCCCCAGCACAATCGGGACCCGAACCCCGCCCTCAAACCCAAACAGCGAGGCGTGGAGGGGAGGCGGCCCGATCGTCAGGATTTCCCCCACCCTCAAACCCAAACCGCGAGGCGTGGAGGGAGATGACAAAGCTATGGAGAGGAGGCGGCCCGATCGTCAGGACCCCCCACCCCCGGGACAAAAACCACAGCAAGACAGCTTCCCTGGTGAGCCCCCCCCCCCCCCCCCCCCCCGCGCGCGCTTCCACCCGACCGAGGAGACCTGGCAACCCGTCAGTGCATTGGACGGACGCTCACCTAGGCGCCAAGAACAACTGAAGATAAAAAGGCCCGCCCGGTAAAGGGTAACCCCTAAATCAGGAGGTCACTCACCGCAGGTGAGGACAGTTCCACAGCCCGCCCCGAGCCGGATCTTACCCCCAAGAACGGGCGATAATCTAAGTACCTGTGTGCGAGCCATAGAAGGGTTCTTGTAAATATAAATGCAAACATTTATCTCCATCAAAGTCGTTTTAACTTTCGGAAAACGCCATAGCATGAAACAATAGTCCCACCAAAGGCCGGGCGAGCTTACGAAACGGAACCACCCCTCGCGGTGGGTAAAGCAGGAACAGAGAATCGCCCCCCCCCCCGTACTAACTTAGGACGCCCAGTAAGTATACCCCCGCAGTCTGAACCCCACAATAACAGGAAGGACCGACGTTTCTAAACGAGACCCCTCGCCAACTAAAGTCCGCCATACCTTTCAGACAAAGGAGAAGGGGTTGAACTGAGGCCCGCTCTGCGGGGCCGCTTCCGCCCGAGACAGAATCCACTCGCAACAGACACCCGGGGGTCAGCCATGCTACTAGTAGCCCCTGTTCGTGATAGGGCGGCTTGTCTCATCCCGATCGCATCCAATGATCCTCCGTCCCGCCCAAACACCACACATAGACCATCAACATCCCCTTTCCCCAGACCTCGTGCTCTCGGGCAAGGGAATGTTGGGGGCAGTACTTGTGTACACAAGCAAGAAAACAAAATAGGTAACACCAGCGACAAAACACGGCAAAGACCGACTTCCCAATGGCGACTCGCCCTCCTCGGTAGGGGCTAACCGGTCCGACCCGCACAGCGACCAACTACCCGAGGCCGGCCACCCAAACCACATCAGGAATCCCCCGCCTGGATTAGGACCCCGATCCTCGAAAACCCAAATCCGGGAATAAGGACAAAGACACGTAAACCGGGGCGGACCGGTCGCAAGCCAGAAACCGCGAAACAATGCCCGTTGGGTATACGCTTGGCACCGATAAGGCAGCGCCATGACGCGACTCGACGAAGCGATAGGACACTCGAAAAACACGCCCTCAGCATCAACACGCCCCCCGAGAGGCTAGGACGTGTCAGGTGCTGCCAGGAAAAAGTGGTCCACAAAGCGCGTGATTCGGCGTTGCCCCTTAATGGCACTTGTCCCTCACGCTATCCAAGATGAACCCTTCTGCAGAATCCCTCCATAAGTACCCCCCTTCAGAGTTTAGGGGAGGGAGGAAGATACACGAAAGGGATTCGCATCCCCTCACACCGGATATGAAACGGCCCCGAACGCCCCACCGAGCTACGAAGAAGGCCGATGACCACCGACGGGCCTCACTTCCCCCAACGGTGACCGCCTCCACTCCGCGACCTCTGATTGGATGTTCCCCTTACACATGGGAGGTCCCGCCTGCTAGCCTTCATCTTGCTCGTTACCATAGGAAACGGCAGGCCCGGAAGACTAGCCGCGGGCCGCCACACCCCAATTAACATCCACCCCACGGCGATCCCTACCGGGTGTGAGGGCGGAAACCCCCAACGGGTCTCCCAGTGACCCACCTGCCTGCCCCCAACCTTCCCTGTGACGCCGGCCCACCGGACTCCCCCTGGGAGGGCGACGCCACCGCCGCCACCTCGTCCTCCACCTCCTCCGGGGTTCCCCCTCGGTGTGCGGGATCCCCGGCGAGGCCGGGCAACCCTCCAGCGCGGCTACGGCGAGACAGAAAGTGAGGAAGCGAGGAAAGGGAAAGGAAGAAGGTCCACCCGACAAACGAGGGACAACCCCCCGAAGGGGGGGGTCACCACGGGGCTGCATCCCTGATGAAACCAAACGGTGATTCACGGCACGTCAGCTCGCCCCAGGACAATGAGGCAGAAGGAATTCAGCGGTCAGTAGAAAGGAAGACCGCCCCGCAACGGGGACCTGCTTACCCCGATGCAGCGGGCGACGAGTTAAAACAACCTCCCGCCCCGACCACAGGTTTGGTCACACCTGCCCTACGGTTGTAAATACCACCTAGATCTCCTGTAGAGGCTGATGAATAATATTCTTCCTTACTGTCCCCTCACCCTAAGCCCAAGTGCACAACAGCTAGGAATTCCACCAGGCACAGTGCGACAATGCACCGCAAAAATAACAACCACATCTGGTAAACACGTCACAACGAAAACCATGGCCTCCTCGAGAAAGTCGGGCTCCCCCAAAGTCCGACCCAGCCACCACATACAATGGCACGTCGTTAAGGGGCAACGCCCCTCCCCAAATCGCAATATCCCACCTCGTTTGGCTTCCAGTCGGGACTAGATCTCGCGATCCCGCAACACGGGCAATACTCCGCGGGAGCTGCGTTGCCACTCCTGAGCGTGGACCCAAGTCCAAACCATGTTAGAAGGGAGGTAGTGTTACGCCATCCGAGCCAAACCGGGCTTCCACCTCGCACTCGAATGCCGGGGCAATTGTTACGACCTAAAGATCGTAGGAATACGACTCCCGCCCAGATCCGCTGACATACCCCATTAACTCACCCCTGCGCGAAAGGGCCGCCATCCCGGAGGTCCGAGGCTATACGGGAATGGGCGCACCATGCAGCACTCCCCCCTCTCGGCCGAGGCGTACAACCGCAGTTGCTCGGCCTGCCAGGGGCAGTGCGCTTGGGGAGCGCCCAGGCAGTGCCACCGGGGATGCTGACGTAGGCATGTGCATATCCCTCCTTGCCAGCGGCCCACGGCCCGCGACCAGAAAAGGGCGCGGCCGGGCCGGACAACCCCCGAGCAGGTCGACCCGGCTGGTCCCCATGAACCACGGCGCCGGGGATAGCATAGCCAGACCTTTAGTTCATCACGTACGACAAATAACCTAGTGTAAGGACACGACTGACACTAACACCGCCCGATCATCTGACAAAGCGCCCCCTGGCCGCTGAGCCCCCTGACACTTAATGCTTTCGGTCCTGACATCCTGACAAAAGTGCCCATGGCCGTTGCGCCGTCTGACAAAAGCAGGGCAGGCACTCCTGTTCCTGACATCCTCGTCCGAAGCTTCCGCTGACAACCGAGCCAGCTCAGCACGTCGAGTCAGCATGCCAGGTCAGCCCCACCTAGTCATCTCTCATCAGGTATAAATACCTCCTCACTTCTTACGATGAGGGGGTTGGCAAATTCTCTCTCTCAATCCATTATTCACACACGAGGGCAAAGGTCGTCCACATCTTTGTTCTCCCACTTATAGCTCGACACGTACGGTCGACACACCCTGAGTCCGACCGGTGTGCCTAGCCCCCGTTTTAAGCCCTATTACTGACTTAGGCATCGGAGGGGCTATGGGTTGGATCCCAACCCCGCCCTTCTGACGAGTTTCTCGTGGTGCAGGAAAGCTCGCCCCTTGGTCGACGTCAACCTCTGGCTCCCGCCACCCGATCTTCTTCCGCCGTGTCCGGTGAGATTTGACTCTGTGGCCACCCCCGGCGGCAAGTCTAGCCTTTTCACCCCACTAATCACTTGTTAAATAGCTCACATAAACCCTCGTATCAATATAACCACCGTGCCCTTGGTTCCCCTCAATACAAATTCATTGTACGCGAGTTCCACCTCGTAACAAGGAGGAAATCTGTAAGGGCATATTGTCACATCATCCATATCAACATAGCCTAATATTTCCTTTGCCAATCGCATGGTTTTCGCAACTATGACCAGGGAGCCTGATGCATCAGTTTACATAACGTTGTAAGTGAGTTATGCTCATCTTACTTGATTACGTTCTAGTTGCTGCGAAATAATCCTCTAAGCTATAGCATGTTGCTTCTAGCATACAGTTTTATTTATTTATATTAGGTAAATGACTGGAAATACCCTAACGTTTGACCGTTTCTCACAAATATACCATTTCGTTCAATTTGTGACACATAGATACCCAGAACGAAAGTTGGCTAACGGGGGTTAACTTATTTACAAACTGCCCATTTTGTCCCTAACTTAAAAAGGGTTAAAGTAATAACTTGCATGTTGCTGTGTCCCCAAAGAGAAATCGCGTGAGAGGGAAAGCTAGGGCGAAAAAGTTGGGGAAAGGAGGGAAATTGCGGAGGGCGGAGGGCAACACAGGAGGTAGGTGATCGAAGCAAGTTGAAGACATACAGCATCAAAGAACACTTACTTGTTGCCGTGTCCACAAAGAGGAATCGCGGGAGAGGGAAAGCTAGGGCGAAAAAATTGGAAAAAGGAGGGAAATTGCGGAGGGCAGAGGGCAACACAAGAAGGGGGAGAAAGAGGAGCTGCTGGTGGTCGGTGATCGAAGCAAGTTGAAGACCTGCAGCAGCAAAGAGCAAGATGGTAAGTAAATTTTTAAATTTTAAATTTTTTTGAAGAAAATAAATTAAATTAAAGTGGTAATTGGTAGAAATGGTTGAATTAGGATACAAAACCGAGTGATTTTAGATGATGACTTTGTGTTGTGTGAGGTAGTAGAATTTGTAAGTCAATTAAGCTGTATCCTAAGTATGGTCTATTGTAGAAACGGTAACGTGCATCTAACTATGTCAATGTTAATTATGCTAAGTATGGTTTGTTAATCCAAGTAATGTTGTGAATTTGTCAATGCTAATTATGGTTATCTGCTAGGACTTTATTATACAACATAATGAATATGTTATGTTGCATATGGTGAATGGTATGTTGTGCATATGTGATGTTGAGAAATATCTAAAATGTTTGTTGACAGAGTCAGAAAGTTAACTTGAAGATGCATCATGGGGGAGTATTGAGACTTGGAGCTAAAGGAAGTTATGAACATGGACAGCATGCAGTTTTTCTTGACTGTGTTGATGGGTTGTTGATAGTGGAAACGTTGAAAATGCTGATTAAGGATTTAGGACATAACGACAGGTTCTACATATACTTCAAGCTCTGGAGAAAGGATTTCAGTTGGTGTAGTAGAATTGATGATGATGTGCAGGCCTCTGAAATCTTGAACATGTAGGGCAGTGGGACTGTGGACTTATACGTGTCACATGAATGTGTAGGGCATCAACTTGAAGGCAATTCTACTGCACAGGAAGCAATTGTCAACCTGAGTGAGTCAGAAGGAGAAGGTGATCTTAGCATTCCAACTTCTATGCCAACAGAGAAGGGAAGCAAGCAAACAGAGGAGGGAAGCACAGAGGTCAATTTGAAAGGAAAGGATGCTGAAACAGTGGCAACTCTGATTAAACCAACAGATACAGATACAAGTAGGAGGGAACTGTATGAGGAAATAAATGTGAACCTAAGCCGTCCATCATCACTACCCCATGAATATGATAATGAACGGGATAATGAAGATGAAAGGGCAGAATTGCAGGAGGCTATGGATGATATTCAGGAGGCTAGGGCTGATATTGAGGTGGCAACACCAGATTGTCAAGCAGATTTGTAGGAGCATATGGCACATTTTCAGGAGGCATTGGAAATGGCAGATTGGCAAGCAGAGCTGTAGAAAGATAGGGCAGATTTTCAGGAGGCAATGGGAATGGCAGAGTGTCAAGCAGAGTTGCATGAGGGTAGGGCAGATTTTCAGAAGGCAATGGCAGATGTTCAGGAGGCAAGGGTTGAGTGTATTGCAGAGTTACAGTCAAATTTTCAGGATGACAATGTTGAAGATGATACAACAAATGCTATGCATGATGAGGAAGCAATGGATGATACATCAGAGACTGGGCATGATGAGGAAGAAATGGATGATACAGCAGAGGCTATGCATGATGCAAGTGAGCAACCAAGTGAGTCAGATGCAGATGATGAGTATGAACCAACAGATGATGATGTTGTTGACTGTGGAAGCAGTGAGGATGATGTTGATTTGGAGGAGGAAGGTGATGTCAATTTGGAGGATGAAGATGGTGTTAAGTTGGGTAGAATGTTGGGTGAAGACACTATGCACTCAAACAAGAAGACACATATAATTCAGATGGAGGCCCAGAATGTGAGCCATATAATGAATGGGCCACAGACACAGATAATTCAGATGGGATTAGGAGCATGTGAGGTAGTGGTGATGAGAGGACAAGCAGAGGGAGAAAATTTGTGCATAATGTTGATATGGATAACCCAAAACTGGAGCTTGGAATGAAGTTTGCAACTCCAGGAGAATTCAGGAAGTTGTTAAGAGAGCATGCAATAAGAAATAGATATGATTTTAAATTCAAGAAGAACGAAGGATGCAGAATTTCTGTGGAGTGCATTAACAAGTGTGGATGGGTATGTTCAGGCTCTTGGTATAGCAACAGAGAATACTGGGTAGTGAAGAAACTCACAACACATTCAGGATGCCATGTTGTGAGGACCAATTCTCAAGTGACATTCCAATGGATTGGCAAAAAATATGTTGAATACATAAGAGACCAACCCCATCTGCCCATCAAAGTGTTGAGGAAGAATCCGAGCAGGGACTATGGCCTAGATATTAGGCAAGATAAAAAGTTATACAGGGCTAGGAGCTTTGCTAATGCTTACATAGAAGGCTCCTACAAGTTGCAGTTTAAGCAATTATGGAATTACTCCCATGTCCTATTACAAAGAAACCCTGGCACTTTTTGTAGGGTTAGGTCAAGGCCTAGTGATGTGGATGATGCACCGATATTTAATGGAATTTTTATCACATACCCTTGTCAGGTTAAGGGTTTCAAAGATGGATGCAGGCCATTCATTGGACTTGATGGAACTTTTCTGAAGTCGGAGATTGGGGGAGTGTTGCTTAGTGCTATAAGCAGAGATGCAAACAATGCAATGTTCCCATTGGCCATAGCTATTGTCCCTAATGAATCAAAAGACACATGGGCGTGGTTCATGACCTGCTTGCTTGAGGCACTTGATGTGAACAGTGAAAGGCAATTCATCTTCATATCAAACAGACAGAAAGGACTGCTGGAGACATTTAAGGAGGTCTTGCCTAGAGGACACCACATGTTTTGCTTGTGGCATATGTATGACAACGTCAGAAAGGAGTTCAGGCCAATGTTATATAGGCAGCTGATATGGAAGATTGCTGGAGCTTTTGTGGAGAAGGACTGCCTAACTGCAATTGAGGAATTCTACAAGATCTCCCCAGAAGCTGTTAAATGGCTTTGTGATGTGAGGATGGATGCTTGGTGTAGGTGCTACTTCACAGATGAAAGTTGTTGTGATTTAGTTGTAAATAATATCTCTGAATCATTCAACAAGTTCATTTTAGAGGCTAGGGATAAACCAATCATAACGTGCCTTGAAATGATTAGGAGGCAACTGATGATTAGGTTTCAAAAGAAGAAAACCAGTGCAGCCAAGTGGATTGGAGAGACATGCCCCAGGATTCTGGAGAAGGTGATGAAGTTGAAGAGGAAATGTACAGGTCTTTTTGTGGTCTATGCTGGAGAGGGGCAGTATGAGGTTAGACAAGACAATATGGTGTACACATTGAATTTGTTGGCAAAAACTTGTGACTGCAGGTATTGGCAGAAGACATGAATTCCTTGCGTCCATGCATGTGCAGCTCTGATGGCTGATAATAAAAATCCAGAGGATCATGTGCACAGATATTACACAAAGACTGCCTATATGCAAGCATATGTAGGCATGATCCACCCAATTTCTGATTCAAGATTTTGGCCAAAGACCCCTTATTCTAAGTTGGTGCCACCACCATTTACCAAGCAGCCTGGAAGGCCTGCTAAGAAGAGGAGGAGGGGTGAATTTGAACCTGGGTCAAAATCAAGATCAAGGACTAGCTCATCAGCAAGCTCAATCCAACTATCTAGACATGGACAGATACAAACCTGCCAAAACTATCATGATGTTGGGCAAAATAAGAGGAGTTGTAAAAATCCATCAGCCCCACAGCCATCTTCAAGATCTGCAACTCCTAGAGGGAGGCCAGAATCTCAACAGAAGGAGCTCAGCAAAGATAATCAACCAGAGTTTTTAGCTTTGTTGAGGAGGGCTGGTATCAATGTTGATGGTAGAAGCCAGAGCTCAGATGCCAAGAATACCCATGTTGTAAGTTCATTATTGAACTGCCATTTCAGAACACCCTTGCTATATTGTTATTGTGATTTCATCAGAACTTTTTACAGAGTACCCTTGCCCAACAACAAGCCCAGGGTCATAGAGGAGGCAGAAGATTGGGTTCAAGAAAACATTCTTCTGGCAGGGGTGGTCAAGTACCTCCAGTTGTAAGTGATATTCTGAGTTGGTGATTTCAACATGCTTGCTTACATTTGTCATTTCATGTTGTAATTGTTATTGTGATATCTTCATAACTGTAATTGTTATTGTGATTTCATGCTGTAATTATGATTTCATGCTATAATTTCCTCATAACTGTTTACAGAGTACCCCTACCCACCAGCAAGCCCATAGTCAAAGAGGAGGCAGAAGATTGGGAGCAAGACAAATTTCTTCTGCCAGTGGTGGTCAAGTCCATCATGTTATAAGTGATATATGTCTGACATAGACTAGTGATAAACTTCTGATATATGTCTTATTTATTCTTTCTTGTTACATATGTCTGATACATGTCTTATACATACTAGTGATATATCTCTGATACATGTCTTATATTTGTGTGTTCCCAGTCTTCTCAACAACCTCATGGCTCCAATCATAATAGTGGATGTGGGATCACTCACCCAAATCTTCCAGGTGGGGCTGGCATTGGTGTGACCCAACAACATCATCATCCACATAGAGAACTTTTACACAAGGGAGGGCTGAAGAAGGCAAAGGCAGTCCATCAAAGAGTGATGACTAGGAGTACTCAGCTTGGAAACATCAGTGCAGCCTTAAGCATCTGAGTTTGTTTGGTGTAGCTTGATGACTGCATAGTTCATGTTTATGAGCAATATCCGTGTGTGTCAATGTCTATTAACAATGTTGGTGGCAGAGACATCAGTATCTATGAACAATGTACAATTTGTTTATGTTGGTGGCAGAGACAGCAGTACAGCCATCTGTTAAACTCTAGCTATTTGAGCAATATATATGACCAATGTATTCTGTTTCTACTTCAGCTGTTAGTTCATGTTTTTGCTGCTGCTAATTTTGGATATGTGTTATGTCATGATTTGTTTGGAAATGTGGTATGTCAGTATTTCATCAGGCTTAGTGTGTTATGTCATGATCTGTGTGTTAGTGTATAGTTTGTTTGGAAATATCTAGCTTGGAAATGTGTTATGTCATGATTCTGTTTGCTGCTTGGAAATGTGTTATGTCATGATTCTGTTTGCTTCTTTAAATACTAAATTGTTTCAGTTTGCATAGCTCATCACATCAGGCATATATTGATACATGGTACAATGTTTCATTGACCCACCAACATATGTTGATACAAGATTCATTGTTTCATTCACATACCAACAGGACATTCATGTTCACCCCGATACATTCCTAACATCACATACATTCCTCTCTCATCACTGCTATGATACATCATAAATCTAAATCATTTCTAACAGATACATTCCTCCTCCTTACCCTCTCTGACTCATCACCACTCTGGCTTGTTATTCATCACCACAAACAACAACATAATTATAAGCCCCACATTTGCAATCAAACACAGCTTCATTAGACTGAACTCCTTCATGATGCTCTGGAGCTTATCATTGTTTTCCATCAGCTTCAAATTGTTATCATCACAAACACCTACAGCCTTATCCAATTTAATCTCTGCCTCTACCATCCTTGCCTCTGTCACCATAAGCATCACATCATTTTCTTCATTTCCCACCTTGAGCACCCTCCTCTCAGGTTCATCCATTAGGTGACGTGTCACCTTCTTTGAGAATTCCGAGTGGGTTGTATCCTTCCACTTGAACATTTTGCATCTCTTGGACTTCTCATATTTAGGACATGACCAAAACCTTCTCCATGTGTTATCTTCTGACCATGATGTCCTCCTTGGCGTCCTCAATCCACAATCACACAGCTTGAAATCATCATAATCGGTTTCAAAATCTGGATCTTTCCGGTGATCTCTACTGCTGCTGCTGCTCTCCCCATAGCTCATTTCTTCCTTTACAAAAAAAATAATCACATGTAATTAGAACATAAATTACACATTTTAATCTCATACTTACCCGTCCTATTTCTTCCTTGCAGGAGCTCCTCCACCTTCCCGCCGTTGCGCCTGCCCTAGCTCCGCCGTTGCGTCTTCCTTAGCTCAGATGAAGCCACCGAGTTCGCCGTCATAATTTTGGTCTGTAACGGCCGGTATTTTTAGCCGTGCTTTAGTCAGGTGTATCGGTATTTTCTTTCGAACATATGGGTTATTTTTCGTCCGTGCGTTTCTTGTTACGCGTGTGCGAGTCTGTATTTCCGTTTTTACCGTATCGTCATTAAGTGATCATCCAGTTTAACTTAAAACTTTAATTAATTATTTTTTTGCTAATTACTTTTGTTATTGTTACTAATCCCTTATGTTAGATTAATAATTACATTTAACACTTAAGTAATTTTAATCGGTCACGTTTTGTGATAGGGATGAAACCAATTCATAACCAGATGCATGCTCTAACTTAAGTCAACCAACATCATTAAATATTGTCTTAATCCCAACACCTAACTGATTAATTTTGTCTCCTGCCAAGTTTCTCAAGGCAAACTAAACTACGTCTCTTCTCCGTTATAACAATATGCAAGCCCTTCTTTCATTCTCTGCAAAATCCTCCATCACTCAAATCAAGAACAAACTTCACCCAAAACTTCTCAACACAGATTAGCCTCAAACTCATCATCTTCCCTAATCCAAATCCAAAATACCAAAATCCTCCGTCAGATTTCTCAAACCCCATTTCACCCTAAACTCTTTCTGCAGACAAATTCCCCAACAAATCAAACCTAACCAGATTATACCCAGAATACAAACCCCAAAACTGATTCTTTTTGAAATCAAAAACATAGATTAGAGGGGATCTGAAACTTCAGATTCATTTCAACAAGAAATCAAAACCAAAACCCATCTTCCCTTCCTCATCTTCTCCTCTTCCTCCCCTCTCCTTGGCCGGCCCTCCTCCTCCACAGACGCACTTGAGCCGCCGCCGCCGCCCAGCTGATCCGCCAGTGGCGCGCGCCGGACCGCCGACCTGTCGCCGCCTGGGTGATCGCCGGACCGCCGTGCAGCCCCCGGAGCCGCCGCAAGCCGCCGTGCCCTCCTTCATCCGTTGCGAGTGTAAGCTCCTCCTCCCCTATGTCGATCTCTTGCTGCCATTTGAAAACAAAACGAAAAGAGAAAAAAGAGAAAGGGAAAGTGAGAAAGAGAATGGCAGTGAGAGAGAAACTAAAGAGAGTTATAAAGAGGGAGAGAGAGTTAGGGTATATAAATTAAACAATGTTTAGTTATAACATGTTACTTTTTCTTACCCAAGTCAAACTTAGTTAATGGGGAGTGGGTGTACCCCTTTAATATAATGTTAACATGCTAAAACCCATTTAAATTGATATGATACCCTTATAATTAGCTTAGTAGAGTTAATTAGTGTGTTAGTTAGTTTTAGTTTAAATCTAATGATGATTTGTTAAGGTATTGTTTAATCCAGCATGTTAATAATGTAAATAATGTTAGGGTGATAAAAACTAGAATAAATTGAGGCGTACCATGTTAGTGTAACACCATATAACCGCCACCCTAGGCAGAGGATCTAATAAAATTAGACGAACCCACTTTAGGGCTTAACTTAATTGTGTGCTTAACTCGCAATAATTTTAATTCATTAACTTGTTTAACCAAAACAGAGAACCAGTATCACCATTACGTAGTACCCGTCAAAACGAACCCAACGACATATAATTTGATATATCTTAATTTAGAGCAATACCTAGAATAATTAACTTTCCGATCCAATTAGTTAATTCTCAATTTTAACACTTTTCGTTAATTATAATAAATGTTATTACTTAATGACGCAGATACGACGCGAACTTTCCTACCGTTACTCGGACAACCTAAACTGTCCCAGTCAGGCAAGCGTGCAGTTATTTTATGTTTTTGTGATATCTGATGTTGTACACTTAATTGCTGACACATACACACTTTTTAGAAATGCTAGAGTTAAACTAGTGTGCGTGCGTGTGGATCCCTAAACAATCAAAATGTACACACTTTGTGAATGGTAATGTTTCTAGACATGTATGGTTAATTTTAGAACTGTTGATACTTATAGAATGTTAAATGCCGTTGGCTCTCGTAGTTAAATGCCGTTGGCTACCGATGTTACATGTCGTTGGCTACCGATGTTACATTCCATTGGCTACCGATGTTACCATGCCGTTGGCTACCAGTTGCCGTTGGCTATCAGATGTTACTTGTCGTTGGCTATTAGTTAATCTCGTCGGTCACATGTGATTATGTCACATGCGACTAGTCTGGACTCGTGTTTCAGTATATGACGGATTAGCATCCTGGCACGTGATCCAGGAAGTACACGTGGGTGGGGTTGGTTCCCGGGCACTAGCCGGTAGTAAACAGATCGCCTTCGGGGGCACTTGAAGGTGTATTTATTTACTATTCGTCTAACGGCGGGAATCTTATTCACGGACTTGCACACACAGTTAAATAATTGAAAAAGAAAGTTAATTACAGACTAATGTTACATTACTCAACAGCCATGTTAATTTTTACAACTGAAATGACATGCTAATGTAACTTGTTGCTTTAACTACCATGCTAGTGTAACTTTTCATAATTGTTTTAACTGCTTCAGTTCATTGAAATACATGCTAGTGTAAATTCTTTTAACTGCTATAAAACTGCCGTATATATAACTTGTTATATATATATCTTGCCTTGGGTCATCTGACATCTACTTGCAGACCCTTGCTGACATACATTCATGTTGTTTGAATGTATGTCAGGTTACGAGACAGGTTATCTGGAGGACGAGTTGCTGGATCAGAGTGATCCAATTGACCAGGATTCTGCTGATCCTGAAGTCCACTCCACTATGGTCTAGTTGCTGAATTATCACCGCTGCAGTTATTTATTTTCACCGCTGTTGTTTGTAGGGTGTGTACCACGTTATCTGTATCGCTATCGTTGTAGGCCATGCTTGGGGCCTTTTTATTATTGTGTACTTTATCTGGATGTTGGCTTTAAATATTTCTGTTGTTCTGAGTTGCATGCAAGTTCCTGTGAAAGGTGTTTTCACATACGCTTATTGGGTTCGAGCTTCACCGATCCAACCTAAGCGGGCCCGCTCGCGACCTCGCCCCAAGTATAATGGGAAGCGGGGCGTGACAGGTTTTTGTGGTGGCCCATACAGGTCTTGCATTAGCAAAACTTCAGTACAATGGAAATACTAACAATGGCCAAAAACGTCTAGATGTATCTCGTACACAACTTAACCAAGTTCGTTTCTCAGCATGGCAGGAGGACACCACACCAGAAATGGAAATGGGACCGATAATGCAGCTAACGGAAGTGTTGATATCAATGTAGTCTTCGGAGTTATCAGGGGAATGCTGGAAGTCCAGCAACAGCTGATTCAGCAAGGACAACAACCTGCTCAGAATGCACCACCGCGCCACCCCCTCGAGCTGAACCAGGAGTCAGACAATTTCATGAATTGCAGCCCAAGAGCTTCTCTGGAAAAGAAGGTCCTCTAGGAGCTGATGAATGGGTTCAAGCGACTGAAGATAAGCTGAGTGTTGCACGTATCCCACAGGCTGGATGGGTTGACGTGGCGAAACTACAGCTGACAGATAATGGCAGGAGCTGGTGGGCAACTGGAGGAGAAACGTCTGATCAGACCGATCTCTTGGGGTATGTTTAGGGAAAGATTCGATGCTAAATACTTTCCCAAGGCAGCCAAGAGAGAGCTTCAACAACGTTTCGCTAACCTGGTCCAAGGAGATATGACTGTGGATGAGTATGAGGCTGAGTTTGCCATGCTTCGCCGTTTTGCACCTCATATGGTAGAAGACCTTGAGGATTGTGCGTTTCAGTTTCGCAAGGGCCTGAATCGCAAGGTCCAAGCCTCGATGACTTCGACGAGACCGACGACACTTCAGGACGTTCTGGATTGTGCACGTGAGCATGAGCTGGTAGATAAACTCCCCGAGGGACCTTCAGCTGGAGGAGGCAAGCGTCCCATGGAGCCGCCTAGGATGGTGCCCAAAGGAAACTTTCGACCTCCGCAGACTACACCGTTCAAGAGGCCATCCACTTCTACCGATCGATCGCATTTGACTTGCTACTTCTGCGGCAGGACTGGACACCAGGAGAAATATTGCAGGAGGATGCTGAACCAATGTCTGGTATGCAGATCACCCACACATGCTACGAGAGACTGACCTCACGGCAAGGACCGTCGACCACCTACTGGAGTACCTGCACCTGTTCAGCGTGCAGTGCCCGCACCTGTTCAGCGTGCAGTGCCTGCACCTGTTCAGCGAGGAGCGCCAGGACCTGCTCAGCGTGGACCACCTCTGATCCCTCAGGATCGAGCTTATCAGCAGGTCCATCAGCCGAAGCGCCAGGCGTTCATGATGACAGCTGCGAAAGCTGAGACTGAGGATGACGTGATCACAGGTAACATTTATACCTAGTATTTATCTTTTACCATATATTAATGCTTGTTAGTTAGGTTTCCTTTGCTAAGTATAATATTTTCGTCTTAGGTATTATCTTAGTGGCCTCCCACCCAGCTCTGACTTTATTTGATTCCGGAGCTTCCCTGTGTGTTATATCCCAGAAGTTCGTAGTTAAACACTCGATCCCTACCTACCCACTTCCCAAGAGATGGAATATCACAACCGGAGGTGGTGTAGTGAGTGTTACCTTGGGATGCAAATCCTGCCCCTTAGTGATTTGCGGACATGAACTTTATGCAGACTTCATGGTCCTGGATACATCCAACTTTGATGCTATTCTCGGCATGGACTGGTTAGGGACTTTCTATGCTACTATCGACTATCACAAGAAGAAAGCAGTATTCGAAATTCCCGACCATCCTGTGTTCGAATTTATCAGCGGTAGTCGTTCGCTCGAGCCTATCAGATTTCGGGCTCAGCCGAACGAAGCGATCCTCGCATCTATACAAGTCGAACCGAAGAAGCCTGCAGTGGTTCGAGACTTCGAAGATGTATTTCCAGAAGATATTTCTGGATTGACGCCTGACCGAGCTTTGGAGTTCAGTATTGATCTGATGCCAAATACTCAACCAATCTCGAAGGCACCTTACCGTATGGCTCCAGCAGAACTCGAAGAGCTACGGAAGCAGTTGGATGATCTGTTGCAGAAAGGATTCATTCATCCCAGCGTGTCTCCCTAGGGTGCACCTGTACTGCAGGTCAAGAAGAAGGACAGATCGAGAAGGATGTGCGTGGATTATCGGGAGCTGAACAATGTCACTGTAAAGAATAAGTACCCGTTACCTCGCATTGATGACATCTTCGATCAACTCGGTGGATCACGAGTTTTCTCGAAGTTGGACCTCAGGAGTGGATATCATCAGGTGAAGGTCAAGAATGAGGATGTCTACAAGACAGCTTTTCGGACCAAGTATGGACACTACGAGTTCGTTGTCATGCCTTTCGGTGTGACCAACGCTCCTGCAGTATTCATGAATCTCATGAATCTCATATTCTATGATTTTCTGGATAAATTCGTAGTGATATTCATTGATGACATATTGGTCTATTCAAAGAGCGAGAAGGAGCATGCTGAACATCTGCGGATGGTTTTGGAGACACTTCGCCGTCATCAGTTGTATGCCAAGTATAACAAGTGTGAGTTCTGGTTAGACCGGATTGCATTTCTTGGACATGTGGTATCAGGCGAAGGTATTTCAGTTGACCCAGAGAAGGTTACATCAGTCAGGAATTGGCCTACTCCTCGGTCAGCATCAGATATCTGGAGTTTCCTAGGATTGGCGGGATACTACCGTCGATTCATTCAGGATTTCTCGAGGATAGCAGAGCCCATGACTCGACTGACAAGGAAGGACATCAAGTATGTTTGGTCAGACACTTGCGAGCAAGCATTTGGGACTTTGAAAGCAAAGTTGACATCTGCACCAGTTCTGACTATTCCAGATAGAACTGGAGGATTCGAGATCTTTTGTGATGCTTCGGGCAAAGGTCTTGGATGTGTTCTACATCAGCACGGTCATGTAGTCGCTTATGCTTCTCGGCAGTTGAAGATTCACGAGAAGAATTACCTGACTCACGACTTGGAGTTAGCCGCTGTTATCTTCGCTTTGAAGATTTAGAGACATTTCTTACTGAGTGAGAAAGTGAAGATTTTCACTGATCATAAAAGTTTGAATATATTTTCACTCAGAAGGAGTTAAATATGAGACAGCGCAGATGGTTAGAGCTGATGGCTGATTACGACATCGACCTTCAGTACCATCCAGGGAAGGTTAATGTCGTACCTGATGCTTTGAGCAGACTTCCAGCGGTTATGACTCTCACAGTTCAGTGGAGGTTACAACAAGATCTGTGTGAGATGAGCACAGAGGTTGTGTTACCGGGAGTCACATCGTCGTTGATGAATATACAGATTCAGTCGACGATAGTGGATCGGATCAAAGCTGCACAGTCTGGAGATACTAAACTGCAGAGAATCCGAGAGCAAGTTGAAGCTGGACTTCGGACGGACTTTATCATTCATGACGATGGTTCCTTGAGATATGGCAGTAGGATCTGCGTACCTTCTGGTGATATTAGAGATGAGTTGATGAAAGAAGCTCATAGCTCTCCCTATTCCATTCATCCTGGCAGTACCAAGATGTACAAGGATCTCCGTCTGAATTTTTGGTGGCACGGTATGAAGAGAAGCGTAGTTTGTAGCGTCGCCAAATGTCTTGTGTGTCAGCAGGTGAAGGCTGAACACCTCGCATTGCCGGATTACTTCAACCTCTGCCGATTCCGGAGTGGAAGTGGCAGCACATCACCATGGATTTCGTAACTGGACTACCTCGGAGTACCAAGCAAAATGACGCGATTTGGGTTATCGTTGACCGATTAACCAAGTCTGCGCATTTCATACCTTTCCGAGTAGGACAAGCTACGGAGATACTCGCGAAGAAGTATATGTTGGTAAATATCTTTCTTATACCTTTATAGCTTCTTTCTAGTATACGTCGTGATGTGAATGATAATCGTGCAGGAGATTGTGCGATTACATGGAGTTCCTGTGAGTATCGTTTCCGACCGGGACACGAGATTCACGTCTCAATTCTGGAAGAGTTTGCAGACTAATCTGGGTACCAGTCTGAAATTCAGTACTGCGTATCACCCGTAGACTGATGGACAGTCGGAGCGCACTATCCAGATATTGGAGGACATGTTGAGAGCTTGCATGTTGGATCTCAAGGGTTCGTGGGAGGATCATCTGCATCTGGTAGAATTCTCCTACAACAACAGCTACCAGGCAAGCATTGGCATGTCGCCATTTGCTGCTCTCTATGGAAGGAAATGTCGATCCCCGCTGAGTTGGGATGACGTCGGTGATAGAGAACTGCTAGGACCAGAGATGATAGTTGAGGCTGTGGATGTTGTGCATGATATCAGAGACAAGCTTCGGATTGCTCAGGACCGTTACAAGCATTGGGCAGATGCTAAACGGTGTCCACTGGAGTTTCAGCCAGGAGATCATGTGTTTCCTAAAAATCTCACCGAATCGAAGAGTGATTCGCTTTGGGAAGCGAGGCAAGCTTAGTCCGAGATATATTGGACCTTTCGATGTGCTAGAGCGAGTTGGAGAGGTAGCTTATCGCTTAGCACTACCACCGTCTCTAGTGGGAGTACATGATGTCTTTCATGTGTCCCAGCTGCGTCGTTATATCAGCGACCCCTCACACGCTGTGGGACTACTCAGAGATCACAGTTCGCCCAGATTTGACGTAGACGAACAGCAACCGGTGGAGATCTTAGATCGACGTCAAAAAGTCTTCAGGACCAAGACTGTTGATCTAGTCAGAGTGATGTGGCGTCGCGACTCGCCAGGAGAATCTACATGGGAGCGGGAAGATGAGATGCGAGAGAGCGTTATCCATATTTATTTCCTGCTCTTTAGTTGGTAAGAATTCCGAGGACGGAATTTTCTTAAGGTGGGTAGAATGTAACGGCCGGTATTTTTAGCCATGCTTTAGTCAGGTGTATCGGTATTTTCTTTCGAACAAATGGATTATTTTTCATCCGTGCGTTTCTTGTTACGCGTGTGCGAGTCTGTATTTCCGTTTTTACCGTATCGTCATTAAGTGATCATCCAGTTTAACTTAAAACTTTAATTAATTATTTTTTTGCTAATTACTTTTGTTATTGTTACTAATCCCTTATGTTAGATTAATAATTACATTTAGCACTTAAGTAATTTTAATCGGTCACGTTTTGTGATAGGGATGAAACCAATTCATAACCAGATGCATGCTCTAACTTAAGTCAACCAACATCATTAAATATTGTCTTAATCCAACACCTAACTGATTAATTTTGTCTCCTGCCAAGTTTCTCAAGGCAAACTAAACTACGTCTCTTCTCCGTTATAACAATCTGCAAGCCCTTCTTTCATTCTCTGCAAAATCCTCCATCACTCAAATCAAGAACAAACTTCACCCAAAACTTCTCAACACAGATTAGCCTCAAACTCATCATCTTCCCTAATCCAAATCCAAAATCCCAAAATCCTCCGTCAGATTTCTCAAACCCCATTTCACCCTAAACTCTTTCTGCAGACAAATTCCCCAACAAATCAAACCAAACCAGATTATACCCAGAATACAAACCCCAAAACTGATTCTTTTTGAAATCAAAAACATAGATTAGAGGGGATCTGAAACTTCAGATTCATTTCAACAAGAAATCAAAACCAAAACCCATCTTCCCTTCCTCATCTTCTCCTCTTCATCCCCTCTCCTTGGTCGGCCCTCCTCCTCCACCGACGCACTTGAGCCGCCGCCGCCGCCCAGCTGATCCGCCAGCGCGCGCCGCCGGACCGCCGACCCGCCGCCGCCTGGGTGATCGCCGGACCGCCGTGCAGCCCCTGGAGCCGCCGCAAGCCACCGTGCCCTCCTTCCTCCGTTGCGAGTGTAAGCTCCTCCTCCCCTATGTCGATCTCTTGCTGCCATTTGAAAACAAAACGAAAAGAAAAAAAAGAGAAAGGGAAAGTGAGAAAGAGAATGGCAAGGAGAGAGAAACTAAAGAGAGTTATAAAGAGGGAGAGAGAGTTAGGGTATATAAATTAAACAATGTTTAGTTATAACATGTTACTTTTTCTTACCCAAGTCAAACTTAGTTAATGGGAGTGGGTGTACCCCTTTAATATAATGTTAACATGCTAAAACCCATTTAAATTGATATGATACCCTTATAATTAGCTTAGTAGAGTTAATTAGTGTGTTAGTTAGTTTTAGTTTAAATTCTAATGATGATTTGTTAAGGTATTGTTTAATCCAGCATGTTAATAATGTAAATAATGTTAGGGTGATAAAAACTAGAATAAATTGAGGCGTACCATGTTAGTGTAACACCATATAACCGCCACCCTAGGCAGAGGATCTAATAAAATTAGACGAACCCACTTTAGGGCTTAACTTAATTGTGTGCTTAACTCGCAATAGTTTTAATTCATTAACTTGTTTAACCAAAACAGAGAACCAGTATCACCATTACGTAGTACCCGTCAAAACGAACCCAACGACATATAATTTGATATATCTTAATTTAGAGCAATACCTAGAATAATTAACTTTCCGATCCAAATAGTTAATTCTCATTTTTAACACTTTTCGTTAATTATAATAAATGTTATTACTTAATGACGCAGATACGACGCGAACTTTCCTACCGTTACTCGGACAACCTAAACTGTCCCAGTCAGGCAAGCGTGCAGTTATTTTATGTTTTTGTGATATCTGATGTTGTACACTTAATTGCTGACACATACACACTTTTTAGAAATGCTAGAGTTAAACTCGTGTGCGTGTGTGTGGATCCCTAAACAATCAAAATGTACACACTTTGTGAATGGTAATGTTTCTAGACATGTATGGTTAATTTTAGAACTGTTGATACTTATAGAATGTTAAATGCCGTTGGCTCTCGTAGTTAAATGCCGTTGGCTACCGATGTTACATGCCGTTAGCTACCGATGTTACATGCCGTTGGCTACCGATGTTACCATGCCGTTGGCTACCAGTTGCCGTTGGCTATCAGATGTTACTTGCCGTTGGCTATTAGTTAATCTCGTCGGTCACATGTGATTACGTCACATGCGACTAGTCTGGACTCGTGTTTCAGTATATGACGGATTAGCATCCTGGCACGTGATCCAGGAAGTACACGTGGGTGGGGTTGGTTCCCGGGCACTAGCCAGTAGTAAACGGATCGCCTTCGGGTGCACTTGAAGGTGTATTTATTTACTATTCGTCTAACGGCGGGAATCTTATTCACGGACTTGCACACACAGTTAAATAATTGAAAAAGAAAGTTAATTACAGACTAATGTTACATTGCTCAACTGCCATGTTAATTTTTACAACTGAAATGCCATGCTAATGTAACTTGTTGCTTTAACTACCATGCTAGTGTAACTTTTCATAATTGTTTTAACTGCTTCAGCTCATTGAAATACATGCTAGTGTAAATTCTTTTAACTGCTATAAAACTGCCGTATATATAACTTGTTATATATATATATATCTTGCCTTGGGTCATCTGACATCTACTTGCAGACCCTTGCTGACATACATTCATGTTGTTTGAATGTATGTCAAGTTACGAGACAGGTTATCTGGAGGACGAGTTGCTGGATCAGAGTGATCCAATTGACCAGGATTCTGCTGATCCTGAAGTCCACTCCACCGTGGTCTAGTTGCTGAATTATCACCACTGCAGTTATTTATTTTCACCGCTGTTGTTTGTAGCTCCGCAGTTGCGTCTTCCTTAGCTTAGATGAAGCCACCGAGTTCGCCGTCATAATTTTGGTCCATCCCTGATTTAAAAGCTATGTGAGCATAATTGTCATTTTCGTATCAAGTGATATCACGTGAACATATTTTCTGACGAAAAACTCAAAATGGGTATAACGTTGTCACTTTTGCCAAACGTTTGGGACTAATTTTTTCAAAATGAACGATATGTTATATTTGTGAGAAACGGTCAAATGTTAGGGTATTTTCCAGTCATTTACCCTTTATATTATACAATACTCGGTTAGCCCACAGATTTGATATCTTTTGATATCAGGACTTCAGGTCCAAACCCTTCACATTTCATAAGTGAGTCCAGCTGAACCTATTATTGCCTCGTTCCACATTATTTGGCCAAATCTCTACGTTTGCTTCAGGAAACAGAGATTGGAACGATATCTATGATAAAATGAAATGTGAGTAATTGTCGACAAGTGTGTTTTATCCAAATACCTCCCCATATACGTACATTATTCAATTTATTTCAGATTCATCTCTTTTAGAGGTTCTGGAAAGGAAGTGGATATGGAGATGAGCTCACTTTCTTGTGGTGGAATTGCTTTAGGGTTTCCAGGAGTTATTTCTCGCTTTGGAGCCTCGTGGTATATCCTCTCATCCATTGAGGATATCGACTTCTGCTACTGGTGGAATGCATCCATTATATTTGGTATGACAATCCTAGCTAGATTATTAGTAGCAGAGATGTGTGAATTTGACAATATTTATATTATCAGTAACTGTCTGCTAACCGTTTAATAGTTTCATAAGTGTGGATCTTCAAGATCTCATCACAATTTATGATAATCAGATCATATGTATTAATGATTTAAATGGTCAATTGAGCTTCAGGCTCATGGATGATTATAGTATTTCTGTTGAACCTAATATTGGGGAATTAAAGATGTGAGGGATCTTCAGGATATCATCGAATCTTTAAAAGAGGGACTGTAACGGCCTGTTTTCATCAACACAATTATTACGTGTTTAACCTATTTTCAAATTTTTTTTAAAACTAGTTTATAACGGTTCGTCAGGAGTTTTACGATTTCAAAATTTTCTTATAAAAATATTTTGAAGTATCAGACTAGTTATGAGGTATTTTAGTAAGTTCGGGTTCCATCAAAAACCTTTAAACAATGTTGATAAAAATTCATTTTCAATTATTACTATTTGGCTTAATGAATTAATTTTCTATACAAATATCATCAAAATGTTTTCAAACTTCCACAGTATTATTCTATGATCATTTAGGGCCCCTCACATTAATTTCGTAATTTTCTGAAGCCAAAACAATAGAGAACCCACAAACCCGCTTCCTAAACGTTTTGGTCTAAAACTAGTATCTCCGTAGCTCAAACCCTGAAACGGACTTCGTATTTGCGATCCTCGCGACAATATAAACCCGTGGGTATGTTTTCGTAATTTTTCGGACACGTTTACTAGTAGGGGCAAAATCGTAATTTTGTTACAAAATGACTTTCACTAATGACTTTTAACCCCCTTAATTACCTTAACCTAAACAAAGATTAACCTAACCATAACTAAAACGTGTTAGGGGATACGTTTAAAACTTTCCATGCCTAGTCAAAGGTTACACCTAATTTCATTTAAAACTCACCTGATGTATTTATTACCTTTGACTAATACTAATTAATTATTAATTAAATTATCTGTTTAATCCCCTTAACCATCCCTCTCTAATTCACACAAACCCCTAACCCCCAGGCTCTCACAGTCATACCCTCTCTCTCTCTCTCTCTCTCTCTCTCTCTCTCTCTCTCTCTGTGTGTGTGTGTGTGTGTGTGTGTGTGTGTGTGTGTGTGTGTGTGTGTGTGTGTGTGTATTAATCTCTCTTCCCTGTGTGTGTGTGTGTGTGTGTATTAATCTCTCTTCCCTCTCTCATTTTATTCCAACCCAAACCCATGCACTGTATGTCTCTTCCCCCTCACACAAAACGAAACCCAGAACCAGGCAACCCAAGTTCTCTTCTCAGCTCTCACGTTTCTCCCCCCCACGCACACACACAGTCTCTCAAAATCTCTCTCCAATATCTCTCTCTCTCACCTTCTCATCTCGACCCAAGCCCACGGCAAGCCCCGACAGCCGGCGACCGCGCACTCAGTCTCCCGCCCTCCCTTTCTCTCTTCTCCGTTCTCCCCAAGCCCGGAGTAACACCCGACGTCGACTCCAGCTTCTTCAAACACCTGCCTCCCGCTTCCGACGCCACACCCCTCGAGCCACCGGCATCCTACCCCGACCCCGTCATCAGTCGCTGTCGTACGACAGCCCGCATCCGCCACCTCCGAAGTGGCACCCCCTCATGAGTTCGCGGACCGTCCGATGCCTTGTCAGCCACGGTGAAGCCCGTCGCTGCCTTCGTTTCACAGTTGAGCCCTTCCGCTGTCTGACTGCACCTATGCCTCGAGCCCGCTCTCCGACATGTCGCCGTTGTCCGCCGCAACCTCCACGCTAGCACCACCACCTTCGACTCTCCCACTGCCACGACGTCGGCTAGCCATCGGGCAGCGCCTCGACTGCCTCCGAGCTGTCCCTGCTCTTCGAAAATGCCTCCCTGCACGCCGCCCCCTTGACGCCGGCCTCCGCCCGCGTCTGCCCTCCGCCACGCCCCTCGCCCGCCGCCGATCGCCGCCTTCCCCCGCCGCGCCGATCGCCGCCTTCCCCCGCGTGTCCCCATCATCGACAGTGCATGCCCCCTACGTAACGAAGAAAAGGTGAGAGTTTTATAACGTATTTTACAAAATACGTATAAGTATACGTATTTTGGTGTCATGCCCTATTTTGAACTATACGTGTATTCTACTGAACACACGTGGTATTCCTACTTACGACACGTGGATAGGCATGAAATAAACGTAGATATCGATGTATGTAGTGTAGTACAAGGGAGATTAGGCCGTAATACGTGGCTAAGAGACGAGAAAGCGAGAATGAATGCGGGAGAAATGCGAATGACGTCGTGCGTATTATATGGCGCGTATGTATTAGACGTGCGTGTGTAATGCATGTATGCATGCATGGATGTGCATGGATGTGTGTAGGGGGAGCCATGGTAGTGTAAAAAGGGGTTAGGGGTCAATGGCAACCCCCATAAATTTCTAGAAAGGTGAGGAGCAAAATGGTAATTTGGACAAAAGTGCTGTGTGCACATACTAAAGTGGTGTGTGCATAAAGCAATGGCAAACTTGTAAATACCTAAAATGGGAGGGGTATTTTGAGAGGGTATTTTAGTAATTTTAGATGATTCCTGGCTTGTGGAGCAAGCTAAAGGAGTGTGTAGAACTCCTTAGAAAAATCTACTTCCTTCTCCTTTTCTTTTCTTTTTCATGTTAATTCTCTTTCCCTCTCTCTTCCACTTAATGAGGCTGGCCATATCCCCTTTATTTTTCCCTTCTTCTTCACTCCAAACCCCTAATTCTCCCTCATAAAAATCAAGAATCTCAAGTGGTTGCAAGTGGGAAGAAGGTGGAGACGAAAGAGAAAGAGAGAAGAAATCAAGCTTTAGAGGTAGGAATCCAACTTGGTTTTGGAAATTTAATTAGGGTTTATTTCTATCATGTTTTCATATCATGTTTACTCAATATGGATTCGGGGTAATCAAATTAATGTGCCATAATTCAATTTCATGCAAACCCCCCTTGAAATTCCAAGCAAAATCATCCCTTTTGAAATCTTGAAATGCTGTTGTATGATGTTGCTGTAATTAAGGTTACTGTAGCTTGAATCAGGTTTCAAAAAATATATTCTTGTAGCTCTTGAAGTTCTACCCCAAAATCATATAAATTTTGATATATGTTCAATTTAGAAATTAGGAGCAAAAATTCCATCTTTACAACATGTCTGTTTGATCTTCAGGCTTGACACAGTTCAGAAAAATTGACCTAAATACCTGCACACACTATGGAATTTTATGTTCTTGATTTCGTTGGAAAGTTAACAAGTTTATCTATAATTTCATCACAGTACTTATATTTCGAAATTCTGGCTAAAACATGCCCGAAAACAGCCATCTTTATAGACCCTGAAATCTGTCTGAAAAACAGATTTGACAGACTTCACCAAATAATTCACCATAAATCACCTACTTGATATTGTTGCATGAAATTTTATCTGTGAATCTAGGACTAATATATATATAACTTTCATTTATGACATTTAGTCAAATTCTCAATAAGAACTGATGTTATTTGCCATGTATTGTCACTTTCTGCAAATTCCTGATAGCTGAAACATTAAAGTGGTGTTATAAATTGTGCATTATTGCTATTTCACTCTCTATAGTGCATGATTATTTTTGTTACATGGAAGATAGATTCTTGGTATGCATTCCTAATGGATTTGCTAATGTGCTTATGGACATGAATGACACGCCCATCACGTGTTTGTGAAAATGCCTCAATGAATTGGAAATTAAGAAACCTGAGAAATATACTCCAATGAACCATGTTATGGATTTCTATGTTGCGAGACATGTATGGCATGATTTCATGAGTGATGCATCAATGAGTTCTGATGGAGGGCATGTCACTTTGGTGCATGACCCATGTTGATATGTGACCTGGTTGTGATGGAGGGCATGACACTTAGATGCATGACCCACATCGATATGAATGAGTAACATTGACACTGTGAAACCATGCCATCATGCCTCTTATAAGATGACCTATGATGTTTAATTGATGATTTAGAATGTCTCGGTCCTTTCTAATGAGGGTGAGTTAGCAAAACCCGGGTTTAGGTGAGATTTGAGTAAATTGTGGATATGAGGCATGGACTGAGAAGTTGGGGAAATAATTATGTGATATGTGATATTTATACCCACTCGCCTTTACCGGGAGTGGAGGTGATATTTATACACACTCACCTTTACCGGGAGTGGAGGGGACATACGGAGGTTGTGTTACTATGGGAAAGCCTCACTCCTGCCAGGGACGGGGGAGCTGAGAGGCCCGGCGTACAGTGTCCGTGTCCACTGCGTCGTGTGCTATATTCACCTCAAATTTGGGGTGAGGTCCAGGTCCTAGTATCATACAATTTACCTAAGTTCCAATTAATTCAATTATAAAATATTAAAATAAGAATTTGCGTGTTACTCCTTCTGCTGGCAGCACTTCCCCGTCCCTTTGCATGTTTCTTTATGACTATGTGTCATGCATCAGGCACTTGCACGTATCTTATTAGATAATGGTTGCTTGAACACTTGTGTTATTATTATTATTATTCGTGCTAACCCTTTTCTTGCAGTAACTTGACATTGGACCGCAGGTATGATCCTCTTGTTTAGCTATTTAATTTTCATTATGTTTCTTAGTTCCATGCCATATTTCTCAGGTTTTGCCTTATGGGTTGATAACCTTAGAACGGTGTTCCAAATCCAAGTTGTTCCTACTAGGGCACGCATTGACGTGCTCCCCCCTTATTTTTCAGGTAGCAGGGACAACATGGTTGGTGGTGGCTTGGAGTTGGGTTTCAGGGGTAGTCTAAGTGTGAGCTGTAGGTTGTATTGTGACTGGGTTGTCTTGGCAAATTGAAAGTGGTGTATATGTATTGTTACACCTGGACTATCTCAATAAATGAAGCATGTTATATATAAAATATTGTTGTTGTTTTGTGAGACTGTTTGATATTATAGTGGAGCTTCACGTGTACTATCCCAACTTGTGCGCAGTGGCCTGCATATTCAGTTTCTTCTTTCTCTCACCTTTTCTTTCTCATTACCCTCACTCTTCAGGATACTTGGAAAAAAAATTTAAATGCCAGGTATTCTGGGGAACGGGGCATGACATTTGGTATTTTAAGCATATATATATATTTATATAATAAGGGTAAATGGTTTAAATTCATAAGTAATAATATACAAGTCAAAGAAATGCAAGGCCAGCTCCAAAAAATCAGAAATGACATTCTGGACCCAATGACGCTAGTTTCATCTCAATCAGACGCTTAGTTTTTCCAGAATAAATTTTTAACCTAAAAACTTAAATACGTCATTTTCGCTTAAAACCTGTAACTTGTTATTTTCACGTACACTGATACGTGAGAAAAATATATGTTATAGTACTCTTCGAGACGGTCGTTTTGACAGTACACTTGCAACTTTTCGTTACAGATTGCGTTTAGAAGAAATTATTGAATAAGTACGTTACTTAAATAAACATTAGTTTTAAATCTATTTTGAACTTTTAAAAATTATAAAAATTACTATAAGCTTTAGAAAAATATTTTTTCATATAATAAAATTATTTTCATTATATCTAACTTATAGAAAAATTTAGAACATTTTCCGACCCGTTTCAACCAGTTTTAAAAATCAAAACGACCAAGTTTAATAAATAGAAAATAGGGTGTTCTGTAACCGATTGTTCTTGTGTTATGCAGGTACCAATTCTCATGCACCAGCATCTTTATAAGTCTAGATCAAACCTTGTCTTACTATGACGATCTTGATAGTAAGTCACTTTAATTCTAACTTTAGAAATTTAGCTAGTGTACTCATATGAACTTAGGCCATGACATCTAGTCTCAGAACAGTTATTGATTTGAACAGATGACTAGAGACCTAACTAAATAGAAAATGAATCAACTGCAAAGCAACTTTGAATTGAACGTACGACATCGCTAACTTTCAACTTTGATGGTTGTAGTGCACGACTATCTACTTAGGTAAACTGTGTACTAATTGAAAACCGCATGCTCGAAGCATGGATCGGGTGTAAGTCACAATTAATTCTAACTTTAGAAATTGAGATAGTATACTTTATGGAATTACCGCATGCTCGAAGTATGGATCTGTATCACAGTTGTTGGACGTCAAAGCATTGCTCAGGACTGACATTCTCTGTTGAGGCTTCTGCCTTGACTTTTCAACAAGCAAAACTCTTTGGAGTGTTGTTAATGCCTTTGAACTTCTTTGGAGTGAGACTATTGTGCATAACTATATTGGTATGTAAGTGGGTCTATCACAACCATCATTAGTGTCTTTGCCTTTGAAACAACGGATTGACGTACCATATTTTAAAGTAATGATTGAATGGTATATCGTGGAACGTCCTATTGAAATTGAATGCTTATCTGTTGATGATGTGATGGGCCTATAAGGCCATATGGATACAGATACAGATATGGATACAGACACGGATACATATACGGTTATAAATGTGTAATGTGATACAACACGGGTTATGGGATAGTCTTGAGCTACGAAGTGTGCGGGAGTGACAGGGTCAACCCTTATTTGGTAAAATGTACCATCACCCTGTAAGGGATGGTAGGTAGATATTCTACGGGTTGCTCCGAGGAATGGGTGCACTTATGGTTGCATATCGTACACTCAAGCTAAGACTGTTGCACTAGCTTGATTGATATTACACGGGATACCGGGTAGTCTTGAGCTACGAAGTGTGCGGGAGTGACCGAGTCCATCCTTATTTGGTAAGTTGTACCATCACCATGCAGGGGATGATAGGTAGATATTCAATGGGTTGCTCCGTGGGATGGGTGCACTTCTGGTTGCATAGCGTGCACTCGAGCTAAGGCGGTTGCACTAGTTTGATTGATGTTGCACTAGTTGATTGATACCATTGTTTTGTCACGACTACTGACTCGACATCATTGTTTTGTTACGACTACTAACTAAGTCGAGACTACTCCAACATGGCAGAGCGGTATAATAGTAAGCGGTCTTAAATTATTACTGAATCAGTGTCTAGAAAGGAGTGGGAAGGGAGTGAGTCAACCAAAGGACTTGTCCTGCAGTCTTAGAAGTGACTTGTGCCTTCAAGCCCTGACTGCCTGGCTGTGTTGGGAGTTAAGTTAGACTTCTTATTATTATGCCTGCCTACACTATTAGAGAGTCAAGCGACGTTTGTTTCCTCTTGCTCGCTCATTACTTTCCTTTATAAGTCACGTAGTTTCTAACTTTACTATTGCTTACTTGTCCTTTTAGTGCCACTACATCTATCTGGTTGTCTTACTACTGTCATCACATTGCCTGTTGGTTAAAACATTGTTGCTACCATATGCCATACCACAGTTGTTGCTCTTGTACGTCACTTATGCATTTACACAGTCACTTTTACTTTATGCATTACATGCACTTTACTTACCACACTTGAGCAGCCACCCGTACTTTACTTTTCGCTCGTATATGCATGTCTGCTCTTACTTTACGTTTTGCACCTGCATGACCATCTTTCGTTTACTATAATCTGTTCCATACTTTTGCACTGCTTTATTTCTATTGCTAGAATTGTTGTGATTTACCTACGGTTCCATCTCCGTGGCACTGCAGACGACGCACATATGGAGGTAGATGCTCTTGAGTTGATAGCGCCAGAGTTCGACCCTGAGACCGCAGCTTTCAGAGTTATTTGCACTTATGTATTTCCTTTCCTTCATGTACATTGTTTGGAACATTTTGTACAACATGGATTGTAATAATTGGACACTATTTGGGTATTTTTGTACATCTCTGCATCGTGGCTATTTTGTTTTCACTGTATAACTGCAGGACCTGCACAAATATCAAAAAGTAACGGGCCCTAGGAATGGGTCATTACAGGGCCCATCAATACACATCTTAGGAGAAGTGATTTTTAAATGCTTCTCCTGTTTAGAGTGCATTTTGATGGTTTAAAGTGGCGATGTATACTCATCATGGCACAATCTGTAAGATGTGCTCTAAACGTTTCCACCATTAGGGGTTCTCGGAAACTGTTTATATGAGTTGATTAGGCCCAGATAAATAGATTCTAAAGAAGCGTTTTGATGGTCTGCATTGTAATTGCATGTCCCCATGCAGTCCCAGTGTTATCCAATGTTCCCGCCATTTAGTAATGTATCCCATTTGCTTTGAAAAAGCTGGACTGCTGTTTGGATAATAGGTTTCGTAATGACCATTTTTAGAGGATTCATGGATGTGTACTGTAAGGTATATCATCCGCCATATGTAAGGAGTGGGTAAGTCCACTTTTATCACCCAAATACTCTCAAGAGACCTAAAAATCTCATTATCCTAATGATAATAGTATATCATCTTAAATTCGTTTGAGGAAGTGAAGAGAGTCAACGTCCACGTGAATGTAGATAATGTCGTAAATTTTTTTCCCTTTTGAATGGGACAATGAAAGTTTCACTATTTTTAAAGAATCTTCGGGTTCGTCTGGTTAATGATGTCTTGCATCATCAATCCAGTGTGACATCGTTCCAAATTTGGTTGATTCTGGACACTTCTGGTGTTCCAAATTAATTCCTCTTTTCGAATTTATGTGAGACTTTTGAAAGTCCATTAAAATGCTCAAGTTAATTTTGTCCAGTAATAGGTGAACTGTGTTCAACCTGTGAAGGATTACATCTTCACATTGACTATTATGCGGATCATTATGGGACAAAGCTTCGGGCTTCATTGATTTATTGAGTCATTATGGATTTTGTTTTGACGAATATCCATCAAAACTTTATAAGTTTCAGATAGTAAATGACATCCTCATTTTAGGAGTATTCAAGATAACAAATCATTCACTTACAATAAAATAAAATGCATAAAAAGAATGGAATTCATCAATAAGAAATATTGTGATAATGCATTTAAACATATATATACCGCAAGAAATTACTTTTGATAATTATGTTATGACAACAAATTTTATAGTGTGATGTGTGCTCGAGGAATATCGAGGTAGACAAATGCTAGTTTTGTACCAATATTTTATACTGAACTAGCGTTGTCAGTTGGACGTATGTTATGAGTTGTCGGGAGAAGTTCTTTGTATTTGCTCTGTCATTAGTAGGTAGGCATGCATCTCAAAGTATTTTGTAAAGTTTCCTTCACAGTTTACTGCATCAGAATCGCATCTTTCTCGAGGAAAGAAGTGTAAGTCATTTCTAACATACGCGTCTGAGAGACATCTTCACCATGATGCTATAGGCGTGAGGTGAAGTATAATAGTACTGAATTAAATTCTGCAATGGACTTGAAGTCCTGGCGTCTCATAAATTCGCTTACTCATAATAGTCTTTTGGAAGTATACCAACTTTATGATGTTTATACATTTCATCCAAGGCCGCCCATACCATTGTTTGGGTCCTCAATAGTGAGGTAATCTGATTTCAAAGGTTTGTCCATGTGGCGGTGGATGGCTTTTGCCATTGCTATCCCTCTTCAAACTTTGTCACATCTTCACTTTCCCTAATTTGTATAAGACCTTGTTTTTAGGGTAAATGACTGGAAAATACCCTAATGTTTCAGCGTTTCTCACAAATATACCCTATCGTTCATTTTGGGACACATTGGTCCCAAACGTTTGGCAAAAATTGACAACGTTGTACCCTTTTTGAGTTTGCCGTCAGAAAAGCTTTTCAAAATACCCTAACGTTTCAGTGTTTATCACAAAAATACCCTAACGTTTCAGCGTTTCTAAAAAAATACCCTATCGTTAGGGTATTTTTGTGAGAAACGCTGAAACGTTAGGGTATTTTTGTGAGAAACACTGAAACGTTAAGGTATTTTGAAATGATTTTCTGACGGCAAACTCAAAAAGGGTACAACGTTGTCAATTTTTGCCAAACGTTTGGGACCAATGTGTCCCAAAATGAACGATCGGGTATATTTGTGAGAAACGCTGAAACGCTAGGGTATTTTCCAGTCATTAATCCTTGTTTTTTTATCCTTCCACTTTTCCACTCAACATTTATTTCGTTGTATAGCTTTAGACTGAATGTCCATTTAAGTACTCAAGTATGGCTTTAATGCCATTTTTCTTTCTCTTGAGTATGCTATACAACTATTAAGTATTTCGTTTAAACGAATATCCTTTGAAACTTTGTAAGTTACTTTAGGTATTTGTGGGAGAAGATACATAGGTCAGTCGAGCAATTACGTGGGTGCGAATATATTTCCCACTTAAGTCATGACTTGGGGCGTGGTCTTTATTATGTGCAAGGTCAGATATAAGAATACCGCCTTGTAGTGAGATAACTCTTAAAGAGTTAGCGGTAGGGATGAGAACGGGCCGGGCCGGACCGGGCCGAGCCGGGCCAAATAGATGCCCATTTCAAATGGGCGGGCTTTCGGGCCGGCCCAAAGCCCATATGTGCCTTTTCTGGAATGCTCAAATGGGTTTAATAGGGCTTTGGGCCTGACCTTTGGGCTTTGGGCCCGTCCATCGGGCCTCTTAATAAAATTACAATAAAAATAATCGGGGAATTAAGAGCGCCTCTCGCTCGAGATCGAGGTCACCGCCGAGCAGGATCCTCGAGATCAAGGTCTCCACTGCCCATAAGAAAACCCCGGAACAACCCAATTTTAAACCTCCCCCAAACTGCTCAAAGCTCTCATTTTTACTTGAAATTAATGACTAAGATCCAATCTTTCAGCCAGTTGAAATGACATACAATCGGTGTAAAATTAACAAAAGTTCGGTGCTAATTCCCTATAGAAGTAGAATTATTTCTACTTGAGCTCCTCACTTGAACCATGTGGGCGTTAGCAACTTGGAAGCAAGTGCAAATGTGCAATGCAATCGTCGGCTGACGCCGTGTGAAAGACGGCTGCTGTCTTAGCTTTTGTGGGCCTGATGAACCACGTGGGACTGACACAGGCTCACGTGACTAGTAATGGAAATGGACGATGGGGAAAAAAATAAAATAATTAATTGAAATATGAGTACTGAAAATATAATCAAAATATTTGTTACCCAGTTCAATTTATTTCAACGAACTTATCTATGATTTGATCTTTAAAGAAAGTAGTGACCATACATTAACAGTCATATTGCCTCCGCCGTAAGCCTTATCATCGTCGGGGTCCAGAGCAGGCAACAGAGCAAACTCTGACCCGTCAACATCCGCCCAGTCGTCGGCGTGCCCATCGACGGGGATGATGCCGGGCTTGTACTCGGCGAGTATCTGGACGTCGGGAGTCAACGCGCAGCTGCCCCCCGAATCCTCGTGGCCCTCGTGCGGCAACGTCGATCTGATCCCTGCGAAGAGGAAGAGCCCGAAGCATGGGGCAGTCCGATCGATTTGAGCGGTCGAGGAGCCCTAACTCGCGAGCTATGGATGGCATAAAAAAGCCCGATGGGCAAAAGTTTTGATCGGGGCGGGCGACTTCGGGCGCATGCGACGTTTCATCTGGGCGGCCTGATTGGGCTTCGACAGAGACAACTTTTGGCCCTAAAGTCAATAGTGCATTTAATATTGGGTTCGGGCTGGCCCGATGCCCGAATTGGTATGATTATCATCCAGGCTTTTCGGGCTGGCCCGATTGGGCACCGATCCAGCCCTGACCCATTCTCATCCTTAGTTAGCGGTGTTATGGCATCTTGGTTATGTGTCCATATTGGTCCAGTTAGACCATAGATTTTCAGGATCTATTTACCGCGTGTTGCTCATCTTTAAGATGACATAGGTGATTGTTCGCATGATCCCATCATTTTATTATTTTTGGGAATAAGGGGTATTGTCGTATTATTTGAACTTCAGGTTCGATTTTGCCATTTTGAACAATTGTATGTATGCCATAAACATAGTTACAATTAGCTCTATGAACACATATGCATGGAATAGGTTCATCACAGGCATAATCACGGAGACATAAGGAAATTTGTGTGGATCGGCTAGTCACCCTCAAGCAAAGTACAAAGTACAAAAGTCCATAGTTATAGTCAATACATAAAAATCGGAAAAGTACAACTTCGGAAACCTACGAAGGTTCATTAGACGACGTTTTCATGGAAGTGCCGCAAATACACCATCACCTCCGTATGGAAAGTAACGCCGGTCTCTGGTTCTGTACATTTACATTTATTCCGCACTACTTTTTTCACTCAAAAGAAAAGAAATGCAGGAAAATAAAGGAGGATGAAAAACCTAGCTGATCCAAAAGCCACAATTTTCCATCACATGAATTTATATTTATATCACAGGCAGTTATCAACAACCACGCAGTTATACTGTATCACATATTAATGTAAACATCACATGCATGTAGTATGTATAATCGCAAATAAATTCATGCTACGGGCAATGAAAATATGCAACATCGCAGGCATTTATAATGGAATAAAATATTTTTGTTTAATAATTATTGGACCACTGGTCAACGTCATACACCGTTAGGTTAGCTGACGAACGACAGAGCGGTCACATGATCTTCCTAATTATTAAACGTAAAAAATTATCAATTAATCCAAAAAATACGATTAGAGATGATTTACACATATGATGAATCAGATTTATTTGGAATGATGAATCAGATTTATTTGGAAAAGAATCGATCAGTGAATCCAATTAATTTTTGAAAATAGCATTTTTATTAAAAAATTGAAAAAACCCTAGTTAGGGTTTTGCGACTAGGCACACGCGGAAAACGCGTGTGCGCGCGCGTAAGGCGCGCGGCGGCGGGCCACGCATGTGCGGGGCACGCGCGCGGCGGCGGGCCACACGTCAGGCGCGACGGGAGCGGCCCGCACGTCAGGCGCGGCGGGGGCGGGCCGCGCCACGTGCGGCATCGGGCTGCACGTCGGGCGCGTCGGTTTTTTATGAGGTGCGCGGCGGGGGCGGGCCGCGCCACGTGCGGCAGCGGGCTGCACGTCGGGCGCGGCGGGTTTTTATGAGGTGCGTGCGCGTCGGGCGCGCGGGGGTGCCAAATCTTCTGGATTGATGAATTTCGAATGAAAAATTCGATTTTTATTGTAAAGATACAATTTTTAATTTTTGAAACAACGTTTTTACCGCAAAAATATGATTTTTAGCGTGAAAAAGTTGATTTTTCATCCAAAAAAGATATAAAAACTTTTTTGAAAAGAGATCTATATTAAAAATGTGATTTTACATTCAGATTTAAGCAAACGAGATAGATCTAGTTTAAAGTAAATCATCGATTCATTATCATGCGCATGAAAAATTTAGATCTAGGGAATGAAGATTAACTCTAGATCCTATCCTCCAGATCTAGCGACATTTGGTGAAGGAATCTCTTTTCCGTCGCGATTCGTTCGTCGGCAGGGGGTTCGGCTGAGCTGTGAGCGTGTTGATAACGTGTTGTACGCAAAGGTTGACGGCTAGAAAACTCCTAGCCTCATATATATAATAAATAATGTGGGTGGATACCCAATAGGACCATTTAGGTCCATTAGGCCCATCTCATAACAGATATAATATTCTTTTCTAAAATTTAGGCATGCGGAAATGCGGAAAGCGAAAGCCTTGGTGTGGAAGTGGGCTCATGCTGGTAATAAAAATGTTGTTTTGAACTGTCTTTGGGCTTTGATCACGGGAAAGGCCCATTTTATTTTGGGTCGGGCCTGGGCCGACTCCACATGTACCTTATATGGTAGAGACAAAATACTATGAGTAGTCTACTCGCGGGACAAGGCCTAGGCCCCATGCTTTATGTAGCGAGAGCCCAACCCCAACATGGGAGTCTCTTTGGGCCGGATTAGGGAAAAATTTTAACGCAATTTTTTAAAGTTGAAAGATCATCCGAATTCTTTCTTGAAGAAAAAAGGGTTGCCCAAATTCAAATCTTTTGAATCGATTAGGAAAAATGTGAAGGTACTGTCTCAATCAATTACTCTACAAGTCAACGTCTTAATACGTAATACCGTCAACTCTAAATGTAATCATATTAAACATTAATGACAACATTTTGATAATTAATTACTCATTTAGTAAGTTAAGCCTATCATCACGCACAAAATTTTCAAACATTAACTAACTTTTCTAACAAAATTCTGCCCTTGAAATTCCCGCGAGACCCGCAAATTTTATAGTGGAATTATTACTTTCCCCACTTGGTAATAAATAAATGATTAAAATTAAATGCAGTTGGCAGTGCTTTCATCTGTTTAGCATGAGGATGCTCACGTGACTGTGTGATAAGTGAGAATATCCCTCTCTTGATCTCTGAACTGGCTCGAAAAAGATATCAAACCCCCCACGTGACGCTGCACTCAACTGAGAAGAGTGAAGAGTGGAAGCAACTTAAAATAGATAATATCCAGTCGTTAGATTCTTATTCTTATTCTTATTTTTTTTTTAAATTTCAGTACGAAATTACGTATGCTTGTAGTTGTAGAGCAAATTCAATTGCAGAGAAAACGCGTGACGTGGCACCATGATCGTGTCTGGTGGGGGGGAAGGCCCAAATAATTTGCCCGGCCATAACACATGCCGCACTTATCGGATACGGCCCAGTACGTAATCCTAAGTGGACACTGTGGGCCCCGTTACACACGTGAGAGGCAGCCGACACCCGCACGCAAGCGGGCGCGTCGTATTCTATGCGGGGGTCGTGGGCGGTGGCAGTTACGGTTAGGCGCATAGAAAAGGAGTGTTAACCGTGGTTAAGTTAAAGCAGTGAAATAAAGTTAGTAGACGAAGCTTCTATATATGAAGGTGGCGGTACCCTCAAATTTCGTCACCGAAAACTTTTTTTTTTGTTTCCAAATTTCTCCCTCCCTCATTTCTCTCGCCTCTGTCCATCTTTTTGCCCTATTTTCGTTTTTAGGGCGGGAGAGAGAGGGAATCGGCGGCAATGGCGGCGTCTTTGAAGTGGATCAGTCTGCTGCTGCTCGTCGCTTTAGCTGCCGGCAAACAGAGGTTTGGACTACATTCTCCTAGCTTCTTATTTTATATCTACTAGATGTAGTGATTAGACTCTTGTCGAACTGTTAATCGTCAATTTAATCTCTTTCCCAATTTTTCTTTATTCTTTATTTTCCCCATGCGTCCTTGGTCCCCGTCAAAATTTTAGGCATATTTTAACGGTTTTTTGGAATGATTTCCATTACGTTTCTTGAATCATCCAGAGTTCTGAAATTCTTTTTTGAGATTTTTCCGACGGTTTACTGTGGATCCGGTCGAAGTGACCAATGCAGTACTGGAAACAGGGGGATCTCCCTGCTTACAGCAATGCAGATCACTAGCCACAAAGAGAGAAATTTTTTTGGCCAATTTAATTAATTAATTATTGGTTTTTCGCAGTAATGGAAGTGATGTGGCAAGAAAAAGCTTGAGACCAGAAATCATCATGGCGAACGAAACTTCTCCAAGGGCAGAACGGTTTGTCTCCTCAGCTCCGTAGTCCGTACAAACTTTGTTGCCTTTTTTTTAATTCACATGACGAATCTAGACCGTTGGTCCTATGCACGATGAGATCTGGATCGTAGGATCCAGATTCGTCATGCCTCGATCATATCGCTAGACTCAATCACAACCGTCCGACGAAATTCCTTTGGAATCTGTCACCGTTAAATTCGGTTAGGTTTGCTTTTACGTAGTCTCCTCGGATCCTGCGCTTTCTTCGAAACGGCGACACGAGTTTTCACCTGAAATTACATTCTATTTTGACTTAAGGGTAGTTTGGTCATTTCGTAGGGCGGAGCGCATGGCGGTGGAAGCAGCGGTTGAAGATCCGGAGCTTGTGGCATCAACGGTCCAGATGTGAGCGTTCTTTTTACCAGAATTTTTTGTCATTTCAATGAAAAGGGGGTGTTTTCAATGATCAAATCGACTTGCTTACTTTTATGCTAGTAATGAATTTTGAGCAACTAATCAATGTTTGTATTAGATCTAAGATTGGATCTACATTCTTGTAGTTATTAATGCTCTTTATACCCTCACGTGATTGCCATCCGAGTCTCTAATATGTTGGTCTTTTAATGTCGATTCTCCTTGAAGCTAGCTATGGAGAAGTAACAAATACAAATATGCAAAAAGGGTATAAATTACTGCAAAAATGTAGCTATGAAATGCTCATTCTTGGTTTCTTTCATCATTACCCATCTAATTTTTTTATAACGGTAATCGGTTAAATCCTACATAAATTTAAAGAGGACGGGAAGTAACTAATAGTAAATTGAATTGCTTGCATTTTTTGTGATGATGAAATTGAATTGTTTTACTTTGGTGCAAAATCAAAATGAGTAAGCAATTTTTGTTTTAAGGCTAATTTTGACAAAATTATCTACCAGAGCATTGGAAAAAGTTGAAGTAATTTAAGAATATAATAAGGTAATGTTTTGTAATTTAAGAAGTTGATGTTAATACAGTAGGAAAACCGTAAAAGTTAAATGTGGGTTTTGCCAAAATTCGACGTGTTTTATATATTGAAAGTGAGAGTCAACAGTCAGAAAAGCACATGGCTCTATTAATTACTAGATTAAATAATAATAATAGTAAATTGTAACGGTATATTTGGAAAAAACCATAATAAAATGTGAGGGTATACTTGAAAAAAGATTTCACATGAGAAGGGGCATGTTATCGGGACCTTAGATGGCTGCATCCCACAAACCATATGACTGGAGAGCGTGAGAGGAGGTTTGGCTGGGAGAAAGTGCAGATGCTTAATCAAATTATGGTCGGTTTTATAAACGAGAGATTCTTATTCTTATGTAAGCAACCGGCTGAACTTCCAGTTTCAGATCAAGAGCACACGCAACAAAAGAATTCATTCGTTAAAAAACGATAAATATGTTATAATTACATGTGTACTTACAATCTATATAGATTTTTATACAACTGATATACATAATTACTCACTCGTTTTTAAACTACTAAAAACGAGCATTTGCTCATTGGCTCGCTCTCCCTCCTTCCTGGTGGGATGCCCAGCACACGCGTTTTAAAATGCTTTCTTATGTATTAAAAAAAAACTGTTCATATAGATAATGGTCTATATTTCTACACAAGAAAATGCACATATGGGTCTTTTTGGGCTGCAATTTTTTAACCTGAAAACTATAAGAATCCGTATATATGACTTATGTGTATATTCGCAGTATTATAGATTGTAGGCACATAATGAAGATTATGGTATTTCTCCCGTACGTACCATTTAAGCTCTAAACATTGGTTTAAACTTGGAATTTGAAATTGTGCAGGAGCATCCACAACAGCACCCAGCGCCGTGCCATGGGATACCTCTCCTGCGGCACCGGCAACCCCATCGACGACTGCTGGCGGTGCGACCCGGACTGGCACAAAAACCGCAAGCGACTGGCCGACTGCGGCATCGGGTTCGGCCGGAATGCAATTGGGGGCCGAAACGGCCGCTACTACGTCGTCACTGACCCCAACGATGACGACCCCGTCAACCCCCGCCCCGGCACCCTCCGCCACGCCGTCATCCAGGACGAGCCCCTGTGGATCGTGTTCAAGCGTGACATGGTCATCACCCTCAAGCAGGAGCTCATCATGAACAGCTTCAAGACCATCGACGGCCGCGGCGTCAACGTCCACATCGCCAACGGCGCCTGCCTGACCATCCAGTTCGTCTCCAACATCATCATACACGGGATCCACATTCACGACTGCAGGCCCACCGGCAACGCCATGGTCCGCAGCTCTCCGTCCCACTACGGATGGAGGACGATGGCCGATGGTGACGCGGTGTCCATCTTCGGATCGAGCCATGTTTGGGTTGACCACTGCTCGCTGTCGAACTGCGCCGACGGTCTCATTGACGCCATCATGGGCTCGACCGCCATTACCGTCTCCAACAACTACTTCACCCATCACAACGAGGTGATGCTTCTGGGTCACAGCGATACTTATCACAGGGACAAGATCATGCAGGTCACGATTGCCTTCAATCATTTTGGCGAAGGACTGATCCAGCGAATGCCAAGGTCTGATCATTGTCGTTGATATCAGCTAAACCAAAACAAATTGGGGGTATTTAATCTGCTCGCTTGCTCTGTTGCTTGCTGCAGGTGCAGGCATGGCTACTTCCATGTTGTGAACAATGACTACACGCACTGGGAGATGTATGCCATCGGGGGGAGCGCGGACCCGACGATCAACAGCCAGGGTAACCGATACCTCGCCCCAACCGATCCCTTCGCCAAGGAGGTAAAAATTTGAAAATTGCGAACTGAAGCAGAGCCTCATCAACATCTTGCTCTACATGATTCTGACCGTCGGTGTTTGATTCTAATCCGATAGGTAACAAAAAGGGTGCTTACCGATCAAGGACACTGGAAGGGGTGGAACTGGCGATCGGAGGGCGACCTGATGCTCAACGGAGCATTCTTCACCCCGTCGGGAAGAGGAGCGGCCGAGAGCTATGCAAGGGCCTCCAGCCTCGCTGCCAAGCCATCGTCTCTAGTTGCTGCTCTCACCTCAGGCGCCGGCGTGCTCCCCTGCCGCAGGGGCAATCGCTGCTAGCCGATATCCACCCTTCTTCCTCATCAAAAGGAAATTTAAAAAAGAAGAAGAAGAGAGAATGAAGCATACATAGGTATCAACTTGTTGGCTGTGTGTAGTAACTAAACAAGTGTTTTTGTTGTAGTCACACACCAGAGTCGAGGAGTTGCATATCGCATTCCCTTTCCAACCTCTGCTTTTGGCTTCCATCGACAACTCGTTTGTGGAGATCTCTCATCTGCAGAAGCGTTGTGAAGTCATTTGCTACTGCTACTCAACTCCCATTTTTTATGTGGAGTTTCTCTCTCTCTTTTAGAGTCCTTTCAAAATTTCTAGGAACATGGCATTGTGTGGATATGCGACTGCTGTTACAGACCTCAAAGTGTATTTCAGTAAAACCAAAAAAGTAATTTCTATATATCTGCAACCTTTTTAACATTGATTTGACTTTTCTACATGTTGATCAGCATAACCACTTGTAAATTAGCAGGCGTCTTTGATTCTTTCATCCTTTCAAAATATTGCATTTTCCTCGTAATGGATTGCGCTCATTAACACTGTCGTGTTTGAAGAGAGTCTATGATTATGGGCATCACAACGTAACCAAAAACAAATACGACATCGATTCTCGAATATGACACTCAGGATATCATCGATTCTCGAATCAGGACATGTGGCCAACGTTAATTTCCATTGAAAGCCGAAGGCTCAGGTAAAAAGGGTGCAAGCAATAAAGGAAAATACTGTGGCGTGAGCTGCTGTCTGCATGGAATGTAGCTACCGAGAAGAGCATACGGACCGTCTGGAAACACAGCTGTAGGAGTCCACTGAAGGGGGAGACGGGCACAGTATCGTTCAGATATCAGAGATGCCCGAGTCCAACTCCTCAACGTTTGTGGGGGCATTGGCCCTGTCTCCAGCTGACCAGATCTCATTTCTGCCAGCTGGCCTTGCATAAACCAATGTTAACTAATGGGGGATGCTTGGGGATAAATCTTGAAGGCACCGACACCGGGAAAAATTGGACACCGAATCCATTTAAAGAGGAAGACACTTCAGCTCTGCATTGTCTGCCACATTCCAGCTGGACTTCGTCTCTTCCCCGGCTCCGCCTCAACGTTTTTATTGCTAAAAGTCTTTCGGATCAGATTGTTCGGACTCAAATCTATTATTCATACAGATGTGTAGGAGATATTAAGTAATCATTGTATATGATAAGAGTTTGTAAAACTATTGGAGGGAAAACCTTGAGAAGGTAGATGGCTCAAGAAGGCTATGGGTAACTATGTCCGACTTTGCTGGGAGGTTGTACTCTAATTATCTCCCCGAGCTAAGGAGGAAATGTAAAAGGCTAGGTCAGAGGAGATCCTAGTTCAGGCGCACCTGACCGAAGATTGTCTGAGTGATTGTGATGGAGGATGTTGGCTCAGCTTGAGTTATCTGAGAAAGAGAAAAAGTCCAGCGAAATCCCAGAAAGTGGAAACGAATATTTCCTTTCTCGTTAATCGAGAGAGCACTTATAGGCAGCGGACGTTAGATGGTAACATCCGAACCTTTATCTAATTTTATTGCCTTTAACTGTCGCCATTGATGATCGACCAGTGAATGCTCATATTGTTGACAAACTTAACGGTTGATGTTGACGAGAGAGCCTAACGGTTAGCTCAGCTGTCACCTTAAATGAAAAAACGATCGGCCTCTGGACTGCTGGGCCGAAGCTGTTGTAACGTGAGGTGAGATCAAGTAAACCCCAAGGCATGACAGCTGATACGACTATTTTAGAGAGGCCCAAAAGCGAGCTGCCCAGGCCCACGCGGGAAGAAGAAGACCCCCAAAAGGAGTTTTGGGCTGGCTGTCGAAGACCCCCCGTGAAGGCCCTATATCGGGCCGGCCACGATCGGACGTGCGCCCGGTCAGCCCACGACTGCGGGAGTTAACCGCTCCCAAAAAGGCTCCCCTCTTAATGACCATTAAGGGACCTCATTAACCCACCTTCATGGCGCATAGAGAAGACCGGAGGGAGGCGGATCATGGGGGCGGATTAGGGGGGCATGAGGCAGGACGATCGTGGGAGAATCCCTATATAGGGACTCGGGGGACGAAGAAGAGGGCCTGACCCCAGATACCGCAATACGGAGGTATTCTACTAAAAAAACCTTACTTTCCACATTGTCTTCCCTCCCATAGCTCGGTCCGAGGATACGCGTACCGGTCTCCTTACGAGCCGTACCAATCCCGCCGAGTATCATTCAGATCCATTCTGACTTAGGCATCGGAGGGGACTTGGCCGGAACCAAGGTCCGGCTCACTGACGAGTTTCTTCGTCTGTCCAGGTCGAATTGGTCCCAAGGCGCCGAGGCTATCCCTCAGCGCGGAACTCACCGAAGCAAGGCCCATACGACAGTGAGCCCGCTCATCCCCAGCGAGCATCGCCATCGACCGAGACCAAGTGACAATCAGGGCACCAAGGCTACCCTTCGGCACTTGATTGACCGAGGTCGAGCGCTCACCTAGGTGCCGAGGCTACCCATCCGCACCCCGCTGACCGAGGCCCAACACCCGGGACGAAGAGCCCGCTCGTCCTCGATCCCCCAAGCGAGCCGTTATCCGAGCTGAAGTGGAGCCTCGTGCTACCCTCGTTGAGAACACACACGCTTGGTGGGATCAAGGGATTCCAATCGATCCCTTGACCACGTTGACCGTCAAACCACCGGTCAACGATCCAGTGGTGAGAAAACACCAGTAAACATCTGGCGCCATCTGTGAGAAACGAACACAAGCCCACGTCAAACCGCTGAAATGGAACCAATTTGCAATGGCATGGGGGCGAATGCCTCCCATCCACGAGGAGGGTGATTACGTCCCTCCTGAGAACCAGCACAGCCACACCACCAAGGGGATGGGCGACTCTCGCTCGGTGACCCAAGAGCAGCTCCGTCTCTTTGCCCAGGAGACCAATGCCCACCTCCAGACGTTGGCCGTCACAATTCAACAGCTCGTCGGTAACCCGCTCATACTGGGAGATGGGACGGCAGGGGCCCTCGATCAGGGAGGGGTCCGCCGACCTTTACGCTCGGCCGTGGTCACAGACTATGGGGATGGGGGAGCCAACCCCGAACGACGATTCACCCTGCCGAACTTCGTCCCAGTGAGATCTCTCACTCCCACCTCGCCTCGGTAGGGGGACAAGGTAGGCCCCGAGCCAGTTGGGACAAGTCGGCTAAGGCCTCGTCCCGGCAACCACGCTCAACAAATCGGCGATCGACCGATGGTCGAGCCATGGGGGACCGACCCCGCCGGAGTGAAAGTCCCCATCGCAGAAGGCAAAAGAGCCGAGAATACCGACGTGAGAAGAGAGGCGCCCACCGACCAACTCCCGTCCCCAGCTGGCTGGGATTCGGGCGAGCCCCCGGCGTGACCCCGTTCGCTCGCGCAGCGACTCGACCTCTGTGTGAGCACAGGTGGGCGCCCGGGGGCGCCATGGGTGACAGTTGCCCATTGACCAGAAGGATAACGGAAGCACGGGTGCCCTCTAGATTCAAGGTGCTGACCTTAGAGAATTATGACGACACGGACGACCCGGAAGACCACGTCATGGACTATGAGGGAGTCATGGCGTTCCAAGGGGCCGACGACACCCTACTCTGCAGAGGCTTCTACTCCACCCTCCAGAAATCAGCCCGGAGTTGGTACCACAGCCTCCCCAACCATTCCATTGACAGCTTCGAGGACCTCTCCCAGCAGTTCTGCAAACAGTTCATGGCCGGATGTCGGGTAAAACTGGACTCAGAACTCCTGTTCAATGTGGTGCAGGGTCCCGGAGAAACCTTGAGGTACTACATGCGTCGTTTCAATGAGGATAGACTGAATATGGAGAGCTGTCCTGAGTTAGTCGTTAAAACGGCCCAGAAGAAAGGGCGCCGGCACTGGGGCCTGAAAAAGTCATTGCATAATGATCCACCAAAAAACCTCACCGAGGTCATAGCTCGGGCGGAGTGCTACATGCTGACGGAGGAAGCGCTGGCCGCAGAGGACGGAAGTCACCCAACAGGGGCCAGACGGGGATCCAAGCGCGACGAGAGCTAGCACCGCGGCCCTGACGAACCACGATAGGAGAAGATGGCCAAAAGAAAGCAGCGCAGGGAGGAGCCACGACCCCCAAGCTAAACACCGCCCTGTACGCCGTCCTTGTGCACGTTCAAAAGGAGGGACGCTTTAGCAGGCTGCCTCCGAGAATGAAGAGAGGCGGAAAGGACGATGAGAAATATTGCAAGTACCACAAAGACAATGGCCATGACACCGACGACAGCTAGCATTTAAAGAAGGATATAGAGAAGCTGGTCAGCCGAGGCCATTTAAAGAATTTCATCGACGACTCGACCGCCCCCCCGGGGAGGGAACATCCAAGCAGATGGACAAGGAGAAGAAGGTGAATGTGGTTTAGGCGGCCATGCGCATCATCGAGTGAGCGGACGGGACAATCAGCCGTAGCCTCACCTGGGCAAGATTAGCTTGCCCTAGCATCCCCCGTTTTATTTTCCTCCAAATGTACACCCGGGTTCAGGGAATGAAAAGAGAACCGTGTTAGTACAGCTCTGCTTTTTCTCACTATATCTAGCTTGGCGATCGATTACTGAGCAGGAGGGAAATCACCCCCCGAGGGCTTGTAACGCTGATCAAACGGAAGGCTGGGAGGCAACTCCCCCAGCGGGCCAATCGCGCAGATCGACCATAAGGCTGGGGCAACTCCCCCAACAGGCCGATCGCACGGATCGACCGTAAAGCTGGGTGCAACTCCTCCAACGGGCCGATCCATCGATCTACCGTAAGACTGGGGTAGCCCCCCAACACATAGACTGACCAGGCCCGTCCGTAAGGCTGGGGCAACTCCCCTAAAAGGTGGGTTCATCGGTTGATCGTAAACCGGAGGGTAGTTCCCCCCGCTGACCAATCGATCCGATCGACTGTAAGGCAGGGAAAAACTCCCCCAGCGGGCCGATCACCAGGCCCGTCCGTAAGGCTGAGGGCAACTCCCCCAGCAGGCGGGTTCATTGGTTGGTCGTAAGCCGGAGGGTAGCTCCCCCTGACCAACCGACCTGATCGACTGTAAGGTTGGGGGCAACTCCCCCAGCGGACCGATCACCAGGCCCGTCCGTAAGGCTATGGACAACTCCTCCAGCAGGCGGGTTCATCGGTTGGTCGTAAGCCGGGGGGTAGCTCCCCCCGCCGACCAACCGACCCGATCGACCGTAAGGCTGGAGGCAACTCCCCCAGCGGACAGATCAACATGGCCGTCCATAAGGCTGGGGGCAACCCCCCAGCGAGTCGGAACATCGGTTGGGCGTAAGCCTAGGGATAGCTCCTCCAGCGGCTCAGACAATCCGATCAGCAGTAGGGCTGGGGGCAACTCCCCCAGCAGGCCGATCCCCCGACCGTCCGTAAGACTGATGGCGAGCCCCCCGCAAGGCAGTCACCCGATCGGCCTGAGGATCGCGGACGAAGATAAAACCACAGCAGGTCGACCAAGAACACCTCCGAGTCACTAGTCTATCCGTCCGATCGGCATGGTGTCCCGAGGACCACCCGCACACACGATGAGTGATGGGGGGACATCAGGGGATCACCCCCTTGACCGGATTGAACACGATTGCGGCTCAAAAGACCAAGAGTCTTCCCCCCTCTGCGAAACAGCTCTATTAGTGGAGGGCCAGAGATGGCGATAGCCAGGAAAATGGTAAGAGTCGAAGAGGTACAAAGACCTACAAAACACTTGATACATTGCACCCCAAAAATTGTTCTGTAGTACAGGACAAGGGGGAGGGGAACAAAAATGGAGAAACGTCGCTTAGGGGGCCGGGACCCGGGAGGAGGCGTCCTCTGGGACCTCGCCTTGCTCAGAGCGAAGAGGCTCTTCGGGACCGGGCAGAGGTCGGGGAAGCGATTGTCGGACACTCTCCTCGAACCTCTGGAAAGAGTCTCGGAAGACTCCCACAATCCTTGGGGCCAAGAGGTCCTCGTAGGAGTTGAAGGACTCCCTGAGGGCCTCCACAATCCACGTCCTCAGGACCCCCTCGTAGCCACTCTCCACTTCCTCGACGAGCCGGGTGGGATGCGCCTGACGCAGGGCTCCCAGCTCGTCCCAAAGCTCGCCCCTCTCCCGACAGAATGCTTCTTCCGCCTCTTGGGCCGACCTCTGGGCATCGGCCAGAGCCCCCTACAGATCTCGCACCTCAGAGGCGAGCCCATCCACCCAACGCCGCAGTTGGCGAGCTTCCATACGGGCTTCCTCGACCGCCACCTCAGTCGTCCCGGCCCTCAAGCGCTCCCGCGTCAAGGACTCTTCAAGGTTGGTCGCATGGGCCGCGCGGCGCTGCACCTCAACGGCCATCACGGTGGCCTGTAAAACAAGGAGAGTGAGCCAGGGGAACCACGAGACGGGATTGGGCGTGACATAAAGACCAACCTGCTGGAGCTGCCAAACCAAAGCATCCGCCAGACGGTCGGAGTGAGCCCTCTCCAGGAGAGAGTGATCGCGCCCCGGTATGCACACGCAACCGGGACAAGCGACTCGCTAGTCTTACCGCAAGCGCACGGTGTAGCGGCGAGCGGGTATCGAACACAGGGAGGCCTAATGACAGTGTCTTCTTCAGTCAACCTGGCTATAAGAATGTTCGAGAAATGTTCGCAGTAATGCGGTAAAGGTCGTTCAATTATACGAAAGAAAATATCAAATTAATAAAAACGTCTAGGGATATGGAATCCCCGCTACTTGCCGTATCTCATCATTGTGATTCGTAAGTTTCACAATTGCTAGACTTGAAATTCGGGTGAACTAGTTGCAACTAAATGTAGAACCAAGCTCACGCTCTCGCGCTATTGCCGGTCTATAGCAACCCTAGGGTAGGGTCCAATCTCTTGCAAACGGGTATTGGTATAGAATTGCAATCGAAAACCCTAGTTTCGGTCCAATCTCTTGCAAACCGATTCCGGAGAAATTCAATTGCAACCCAATTCGAATTTCTAGGGCTTCCTATCGAGTTGGGATCCAATCTCTTGCAAATCCCAATCGGTATGAATCCATAGCTATTCGTATTATAGCAATCCCAAACTAACCCTAATCAATTCTAGCAATAATTTCACCAATTCATCACAAATTAGAAATAGGGTTCGTAGGGTTCATCCCTACGCCCTAAGACGATAGAACTACTCACAATTCATCATGCAATTCAATAGAAATTCACAAATAAAATCAATAGAATTCATAGCAATATTCAATAATTCAATAAAAATGGAGTTTTTGAGGGAGAGAGAGACAAACCAATGAAGAACAAAATAGCATCCAACAAATTAACACTTTTCTCTCCTCCCTAAAAGCTAAATCTAATTCCTAAAAAGTTAATCTAAAAAGGCTGCCAAAAGTTCTGAAAAAGCTCTCCTAAACTAGGTTAAAAACTGGGGTTAAATACCCCCCAAAATCGCCCAAAAAATCCTGACGAAAATGCCCCTGCGCAGCCTCAAAATCGCAGTTTACGCTACAGGCAGCGCGGCTCACTCGGCCGAGTGACAAATGTCACTCGGCCGAGTGAGAGACCCTGACGGATTCCAGAGAGTTGGGGGTCTTGGGGGTCGTCTCCTCGGGAGTCACTCGGCCGAGTGACTTTTCTTCACTCGGCCGGTGGGCGTTCTTTACTCGGGCGGACGGTCGTTCTTCACTCGGGCGGACGGTCGTTCGTCACTCGGTCGAGTCGGTCTTTGGGGCTGACTGACGGATTCCAGATAGTTCAACATTTTTGATGCCGTCATCTTGGCTCCACTCGGGCGAGGGATGACTCGGTGCTCGGCCGAGTGGTCTGGCGATGCTCGGCCGAGTGCACGCTGATATTAGCTCTGTTGCGTATCCGATCTGGCCGGCCGAGCGGGCTGTCTATGCTCGGCCGAGTGACTCCTTCACTCGGCCGAGTGGAATACTGAAAATGCCCATTCTTCGTATTTTTGCCCGCTCGTTGCTCCTACGACGTTCCTTCTTCTTCCACTCCTCTCCAATCGCAGAATACCCCTCAAGAGAGTCGTCAGTGACACTCCAGAGTGGGTGCATCTCAGAATCACTCCAAATCGCTCCAAATCTCCGGAAATACGACAAAAACAACAAATCGTGACAAGCATCGCAATATTGTCGAATAAACGTGAAAAACACAATTTGAGCGATCTAAATGGCATGCAAACATGCAGAAAAAAGGTGTAAAATACGGAGTGATCAAAATCCCCCAAGCTTACCTCTTACTCGTCCTCGAGGAAGATGAGTAAAAAGCGAACCCGGCGGATAAAGATAAAGAAAACGACGGAAAGACGGAAAACGGAAAACGAAAAACAAAATAGAAAACGAAGAGAGAAGTTGCTAGATCATTTTTCTCAGGACGTGGGTTTTGCTTACTCATATAGCATGCATCGAATGTAGAACACATGTCAAAGACTTTTATTTTGATATCATAGTATAATGGTGCATTTGAAATAGAAAACCCAAGAATATCAATTTAGCATGAAAAATGGAATAATTCTAAGATTAACATCGTCTGAAGTATCTACGGCGGTATACAATATCGTAGATCACACACTTTTTAATTGAATGCTTTCTATAAGGAGTATAAGAGATATCACACGATAGAGTAGTAAGAATAGAAAAGGTGTGGTTTTCATGAAATGAATATTAAGCGTAGATTTCTGGATTTCGTGAAACTTTAGCAATCTCACCGAGTATAAAATATTACTTAGCCTAGGTTGTCATGCACCGTCAGGTAGTCACTCTCTCACACATCACTGGATTCTCTCCCCCAAGCTTATCCATAAGCGTGGTGGCATATACAAAACAATATTTACATCCCTGTTTTTTATGAAGCTCCAAAAGTCAAAGAAAACAAAAATAAAAGCTAAAGAGGGAAGAAAGAGAGAAAGGATATGAGATGTGATCGTTTTCGAACTTCTTTTCTCTTTTCTTCTCTTATTCTCAAATCTTTTTTTTCTTTTTCCCTTTTTTTAATAGCATATATACACAAATGATCCCAAATCAAAGAGAAGGATATACAAGTATTTTTTCTTTGGATTTTGGGGAATTTGGAGCATGTGATATAATAACGGGGGAATGCCAATAATAGAATCGATAAGGGGGGATTCCCCAATGAATTTAAAATAGAGAAATAATGTTCAAGATATGTGGAGAAAGAAATAAATGTATCTCTCAGTTCACTCTATAGGACGTGCATGACAATTTCAGCAGGGTAATATAATCTACTCAGTTTAATATCAAAAAGTAAACTAATCCAGATTTATCAATGCTAGCAGACATTCAATCAACCTGAAGTGAAGCGTACCAAGCATGCAATAAGAAGTGATATGAGAAAAGAAAGCAGTACTCCAGACATAAGCATCAATGCGTGAATCTTGATGTGTTTTCTACGATAGCATACATATGAATCATCAGACATCAGCTAATAATAGAATTTTATCCATTTTCATACAGCAAAAGAGAGTGGGTTACTATTTCTAAATGCAAAGCAGGACATACATATGATATCAAAAATAAAAAGCTATGACACGACAAATATAGCATGCATATAGAGAAAAGCTAACACCACGTCATCATCATCACATAAACGTCATCTCTAGCAAAAGATGAAAGAAATAAAGATAAACGAAAATAAAAGCTATTTACAATGCAGCACACAAAGAAAATAAGAAAAATGTGATGCTTGGTAAAAAAAGAAAAACGTGATGAAAAATGGGTGCAAAAGCGGAAAAATCGTGAAAAAACTAAAAATAAAGGTGATAAAAACCAAAAGTGTGAGAACTCACTCCCCCAAGCTAAAGTGCACAGTGTCCTCAATGTGCGAAGTGTGGCACACCGAGAGACGGGTAATGGGTGGGGGGTGGGTGGGTGTGCATGCATGATAAAAAGAAATAAAAATAACAAAATGAAAAATATGATGCGAATGTGATGCATGCAAGGATAAGAGTGATGCAGATATGTGTGTGTCACCAAAAATACTCTCCCTCACTCCCGAAAAAGGATATAGAATGATATGATCAAAATGTGGACAAAAATAGTGACGGGAGGAGCGGGTGGGCAAAAATCATCAGGACCAAGCAGAGAATGGGCAGCATAACGGTAAAAATATCAATGGCGTCAAGGGTGTGCCTAAGCTGGTGGTGCTGCGCCATCTCCGTACTGAGGCGGAGGTGGGTGGGTGGTGGTGGACATGTCTGCTGGGTGGGTGGTGGTGGTCGTGGCAGTCGCTCGAGAATCTGGGTCAGGCAAAAGTGAATGCCGGGAAGTAACTCGAGGCGGTGCTGCATGGCGGTGACTGTGGAAGACAGAGCCCTAAAATCGCCCCGGAGTCCACTCATCGCCCCCTCAAGAGCACGAACGCTCTGAACTAAGGCGTCAGGGGGTGGTGGAGCGGAGGGACGGATATGTCTAGGCTGAGCAGGTCGGGGATGTCTGATACGGGCAGTGTAGGTGATCGGGACAGCAGGCATGTGTGGTGTCATGACCAGTTTAGCCCTATACGGCGACTGATACGGTAGTCCTCTACGCACGAGTAGAGAGAGTATAATGAGTTGAAAAAGATGTGATATGGCGTAAATGTGGCTTATGGCAGTCATGTGAATTTGTGAAAAGTATAGGGGCATTTTGGTCATTTGACTACACGGGTGGAAGGGTGTGTGTGGAGTAAAAGTGTAACGACTGGTTTCCTTGTATCTGAATTTATTATAATATAATATATGTTTTGGTGGATTTTCTCCTCTTGTGTGGTTTTCGTCTCCGTAACTTTCGTTTTTCGATCGATTTGTCGTATTTTCTCGTTTCTTCCTTAGGATCGTCGATTTCGAAGTACGTCGTTTGTGACGGGCTTCATTACGGTCATATCTAACTATTAGATCAAGCCTAGGAGTCTTAGGATTCGATCACGGGGTCTCGCGCTCCGTATCGGAACTTTTGGTGCTCATTAGCCGGTATAAGAAGGGGCACCGACCGACTAGATGACGATCCAGTCGGTCGGCAATCCTTCTTGGACCGACTAGTGAGCTTTATAAATTTCCTGAGGAAGCTACTGTTTATCGTTAGTCGGTATAAGAAGAGTTGTTGACCGACTAGGTTGCAAACTAGTCGGTCGGCAATGCTTCTTGAACCGACTAACACATCGTCTTAATTTTAGTTGAGTTACTGTTTACTCTTAGTCGGTCTAAGAACGTTCATCGACCGACTAGTTGCTAAACTAGTCGGTCAGTACTTGTTCATGGACCGACTAACTCTAAATCCTATTTTTCGTTCAGGAGTTACTGTTTACACTTAGTCGGTCTGCGTTGGTCGACCGACCGACTAGTTGCCAAACTAGTCGGTCAGTGGTTGTTCTTTGACCGACTAGTCTGTGTTAAAACCCTAATTTCTGGGCAGCCGCCAGCCCAACCTATAAATACCCCTCCCAAACGTTTCTTCTTCCTCCAACACGACCCAAAACCCTAGTTTCTCCCCCATTGAGCCCTCATCTTCCTCCAAGCTTCAATCCCTCATTCCAAGCCCTAAATCCATCATCCAATCCATCCAATCACTCATTCCACCTTTCATCTTCCCCAAATCTCCATTGGAAATCCATCAAAACCCCCAAAATCCCCAAAACCCTAGTTTCCCCAAACTTCTCCAATCTTCTCCAGATCTGATCCTAGGGTTCTCCGGAGTGTTTCTTCCGCCTTCTCTCGGTAAGAAATCGATCTACCGTTGTTTTTATAACTTATTTATAATTTTATGAAACCCTAATAATATTTCATGTTGTTTGATGATTGGTCCCCCCCCCAAACAGCGATTTCCCCGTAGATTGGCATCCGTGTGACGAAGTGGTCATCATTTCCGGTGCTAGGCAAGTGAAACTTGCCACTTAGGGTTTAGGCCATGTTTTAGGCCATTTTCTTGTTGTAGGCGTAAAAGAGGCTAGGCGACGAAATGATACTCGCCTAGGCGCAAATTGGGGAACTAGCTTGACAACGAAGCTAGTCCCGACTTTTAGCATGTTGCACAATTACCATGTCATGTTTACTTTCAATTAACGGTACGCGAATATTTTCATGTCATTGCATTTCGCCTGCCACGTTTAATTCAATTAACGGTACGCAAATAAATTGTCATGACCTCGCATTCTTTAAGTATTGCTGTGATTGCGTAGCTTCGCTACAATGTTGTGTTCCTGGCTCGTGTTCCAGAAGCGGGCCCATGTGTTGGTTGATAGCCAATGCCCGAATTGTGTGTTCCGGCTAGGTGTTCCCTACGCCATACTAGTGTTCCTGGCTCGTGACCAGAAGCGAGCATAATGAGTTGGAAACCCCAACGCTCGAAATGTATTGTGAACTAAGAATGCGAGCTCAATGTGCGGGGCAACCCTAGGCTCACTAGATGAGCTCAATGTGCAGGGACCCCAGGCTCCATATCTTGTGAATTGATTAGTGTTTAGTGCCGATCGGTCTGAAATGCTATGCCATTCAGCGAAGGGCGTAAACACCTACAAAATGTGAATTGATTGAATTGATAGTAGCTTGGCTACTCTTGTCTTGTCCCGATGATTGTTCTCTTGTACAAATCGTCTTGCCATGTTTTAAATTGTGCACTCATGTTATAACTGCCATGTCATGCATACTAAACTGCTAGGTTGCTAGTTGCCTTACTTTCAGTTCCTTGCCCAAGTCTTTTAGACTTGCTGACATGTGCCCCTTTCTCTTTTGGGTGACGCATGTTAGACCTTGAGCCTGAGTTGCCCGCTGAGGGTGAGGTGTTTGCGGACGCTGAGCTTGAGCCCGTGTTGGACGGGGAGTACGTGGACACTGGGGACCAGTCCTAGTGTCTCCGTTGTGTTTTAAATTTTGTTAAACAGTTGTTTTGTTATTGGTGCGTGGCACCTATACTTATTTATGTCGTTGTTTTTGTTTGGCCTTGTTCTGGGCCTTAGACTCTTTCTTTTTAGCCTGGTGGCTTTTCTGTGATGTTGAATATTTTGTGGACAACCCTTGGGATTGGTGTTTCTTTTCCGTCTCATATTATTATTATTGTTGTTTCGATTGCAATTACAGGGACCTGCTTATACTAAATTGACGCTTATCGGGTTTGGGGCTTCACCGCTCCACTCCCGTGCGGACCTTTTCACGTCTCGCCTCCATTTTAGGGAAGCGGGTCGTGACAGGTTTTAGTGGTGGCCCATGCAGGTCCTCTGTAACTGCGACTATCGGGATAACGATAATGATATAAGATTGTCCAACAAATAATTTCGACATCTGAGCCCTAAGCTATGAGTCTAATTGTTTCGTTTTCTGCGTCATTAGATGGCAGGAAGACGGATCACCCGGGGTGGTGGTAGTGGTGCGCCCCCTCACGACGAGGAGCCTGAGCGGGAGCCCACTAATGGGGAGATGATGAGGATGATGTTGCAGATGATGCAGGTCCAGCAGGGTGTGCTTCTGCAGGTGCAGAATGCTCCGGTGGCTCGAGCTGCTCGGGTGGTGGAAGCCCCTCGCCCTGAGCCCGGGGCGAAGCAGTTCAGAGAGTTGGGTCCGGCGTATTTTGATGGAACCGAAGGTCTGCTAGCTGCTGATGAATGGATGAGGAATATTGAGGACAATCTGAAGATGTCCAAGGTCAACGAGGTGAGTTGGGTTGACTTGGCGAAGCGCCAGCTGAAGGATAACGCCAGGAATTGGTGGGATGCTGAGGAAAAGATGTTGGTTGAGCCGATCGTCTGGGCTACCTTCAAGGCCAGATTTGATGGTGAGTTTTTCCCGAAGGCTGCCAGGGAAGAGATGCTGCAGCGTTTTATCGACTTAAAGCAGGGGAACTCGTCGGTGGACATGTACCACCAGGAGTTCATGAGGCTAAGTCGGTTTGCACCAAAGATGGTGCAGGACGCTGAGGAGCGAGCTCAGAGGTTTCTGCAGGGGCTTGCTTCAGAACTCCAGAGCTTTGTGACCTCTTCTGACCGGGAATCTTATCAGAAGGTTTTGGTCGCTGCCAAGAGGCAGGAGCTGCTTGTGAACCGGAGGAGAGGATCTTTGGTTGGTGCTGGGAAGAGGCCTGTGGAACAGGCGAGAGCTGCGGTTAGACCTGGATTCAGGCCTAATCAGTCTGCTCAGTTTAAGAGGCCGGGAGGGCCTATTCCGAAGTTTTGCCATTTCTGTGGTAGGCCTGGCCACGTCAAGGATCAATGTCGGAAGTTTCTGGGCCAGTGTTTGATTTGCGGTGATGCTTCTCATATCGCGAAAGATTGTCGGCATGCGGACCCGCTGCGGAGGGCTCCTGTTGCAGCTCAGCCGTTGCAGCAGCGAGCGCCTGCTCCTGCTGGACGTGGAGCGGCTCTTGTTCCACAGGGGCAGGCTTTTCGGCAGGCTGTTCCGCCAAGGAGGCAGGCATTTCTGATGACCGAGGAGGAGGTCTTGGCCATGGATGAGGTCATTGCAGGTAACTTTCGATCTAGATTGTTCCTTCCTTAATTAATCGATTGTTAAATTATGCGAATGCTTGTGTATGGTATTGCTAGAATAAGATTTGATTGATTAGACTGTTTGTTAGGTGTGGTTTTGGTTTGCACGTTCCCTGCCCGAGTCCTCTTTGACTCAGGTGCGTCGATGTGCATTTTGGCCCAGAGCTTCGTGGAGAAGCATTCCTTGTCGACGTCCCCTCTCTCCAAGAGTTGGAACATCGTCACAGGGAATGGAGTAGTCACGATGCACCGTGGGTGCAGTCCTTGCTCTGTGGTGGTTTGTGGACATGAGCTTTATGCTGATTTTATTGTCCACAACATCACCAACTACGATGCGGTCTTTGGGATGGATTGGCTTGCGAGCTTCTATGCTACGATCGACTGCAGGAGGAAGAAGGTGGTGTTCGAGATTCCCGGACATCCGGTCTTTGAGTTCAGTCGTGGTAGCAGTTCGCTTGGTCCTGTCAGATTTCGGGCCAGGCCGGTGGAGGCTGTAGCTATGCAGATGGAGCTGGATTGGCCAGCTGTGGTGCGAGATTTTGGCGACGTCTTCCCCGAGGAGATGTCTGGATTGCCGCCTGATCGAGCTCTGGAATTTTCTATTGACCTCGTTCCAGGTGCGCAGCCGATTTCGAAGGCGCCGTATCGTATGGCACCGGCTGAATTGGAAGAGTTGCGGAAGCAGTTGGATGAGCTGTTGCTGAAGGGTTATATTAATCCTAGTGTGTCTCCGTGGGGAGCACCGGTGTTGCTGGTTAAGAAGAAGGATGGTTCGCGTCGCATGTGCGTGGACTATCGGGGATTGAATGCGGTAACCATTAAGAATAAATACCCGTTGCCTCGCATTGATGATATTTTTGATCAGCTTGGAGGTTCGAGGGTGTTTTCTAAACTGGATTTGAGGAGTGGTTACCATCAGTTGAAGGTGAAGAAGGATGATGTTCCGAAGACAGCGTTCAGGACGAAGTATGGACACTATGAGTTTGTGGTTATGCCTTTCGGCGTAACTAACGCGCCCGCAGTTTTCATGAATCTGATGAACCTGATTTTCTACGACCTTCTGGATAAGTTTGTCGTTATCTTCATTGACGACATTCTGATATATTCGAAGTCGGAGGAAGAGCATGCATCGCACTTGAGGACGGTATTGGAAATCTTGAGGAAGCATCGGTTGTATGCTAAGTTTTCGAAGTGCGAGTTTTGGCTGGATCGAGTTGCTTTTCTGGGGCATGTGGTGACTGGAGATGGAATTTCTGTGGATCCCGAGAAGATTAGGGCCATCAGAGAGTGGCCTGTTCCGTCGTCTGCGTCTGAGATTCGGAGCTTCCTTGGACTTGCTGGTTACTATCGGCGATTCATTAAGGACTTTTCCTGTGTTGCTGAGCCGATGACCAGGTTGACGCGGAAGGATGTTGCTTATGTTTGGTCGGGTGATTGCGAGAGTGCTTTTGGTATTCTGAAGGAGAGGTTGACGAGTGCCCCTATTCTTGTCGTGCCTGATCGCAGCGGTGGATTTGAGATCTTTTGCGATGCTTCTGGCAAAGGTCTCGGTTGTGTGTTGCATCAGCACGGGCATGTTGTGGCGTATGCGTCTCGTCAGCTTAAGGTTCATGAGAAGAATTACCCGACGCATGATTTGGAGTTGGCTGCCGTTGTTTTTGCTCTTAAGATTTGGAGGCACTTCTTGTTGAGTGAGAAAGTGAAGATTTTCACCGATCACAAAAGCTTGAAGTATATTTTCACTCAGAAGGAGCTCAACATGCGACAGCGTCGATGGTTGGAGCTTATGGCGGATTATGAGATTGATTTGCAGTACCACCCTGGCAAGGTGAATGTGGTTCCTGATGCGCTGAGTAGGCTTCCAGCGGTGATGATTTTGACCTCGCAGTGGAGATTGCAGCAGGATTTTTGCGAGTCTGGCGTGGAGATTGTGCATCCTGGAGTGGCTTCTTCGTTGATGTACATGCAGGTACAGTCGACGATCGTGGATCGGATTAAGGCTGGCCAGGCCGGAGATCCGAAGTTGGTAAGGATTCGGGAGCAGGTGGAAGTCGGTCTGCGGACTGACTTTTTGATTCATGAGGATGGCTCGCTGAGGTTTGGAGCCAGGTTGTGTGTGCCGGCTGGGGATATCAGAGAGGAGTTGATGGTGGAGGCACACAGTTCGCCGTATTCTGTGCATCCTGGTGGCACCAAGATGTACCAGGATCTTCGTCTGAATTATTGGTGGCATGGTATAAAGAGGAGTGTGGCTCGGAGTGTGGCCAAGTGCTTGGTTTGCCAGCAAGTGAAGGCGGAGCATCAGCGTTCGGCCGGGTTGCTACAACCGCTTCCGATTCCAGAGTGGAAGTGGCAGCACATCACTATGGATTTCGTGACTGGACTACCTCGGAGTCCGAAGCAGAATGACGCGATTTGGGTGATCGTAGATCGGTTGACCAAATCTGCGCACTTTATTCCGTTCCGAGTGGGACAGTCCACGGAGGTGCTAGCGAGGAGATATATGGAGGAAGTCGTGCGACTTCATGGAGTCCCCGTGAGTATCGTGTCGGACAGAGACACGAGGTTCACATCTCAGTTTTGGCAGAGTTTGCAGAAGAGTTTGGGTACGCGTCTGAGTTTCAGCACGGCGTATCATCCGCAGACGGATGGCCAGTCCGAGAGGACAATTCAGATTTTGGAAGACATGCTGAGGGCGTGCATGTTGGATTTCAAGGGTTCGTGGGAGGACCATCTACATTTGGTAGAGTTTTCCTACAACAACAGCTTCCAGGCGAGTATTGGCATGGCGCCTTTCGCCGCTCTTTATGGGAGGAAATGTCGATCGCCATTGAGTTGGGATGACGTTGGAGATCGGGAGTTGTTGGGACCTGAGATGATCGTGGAGGCCGTGGAGATCGTCAGGAATATTCGGGAGAGGTTGAGGATTGCTCAGGACCGTTTTAAGCATTGGGCGGATGCTAAACGTCGTCCATTGGAATTTCAGCCGGGCGACCATGTGTTCTTGAAGATTTCCCCGAATCGTGGTGTGATTCGTTTTGGGAAGCGTGGGAAGTTGAGCCCGCGATACATTGGACCATTTGATGTTTTGGAGAGGGTTGGCGAGGTAGCTTATCGCTTGGCCTTGCCGCCATCTTTGGAAGGAGTTCACAATGTTTTCCATGTGTCGCAGCTTCGTCGATACATTAGCGATCCATCTCATGCCGTGGATTTCTCGGAGATCGCCGTTCGCTCGGATTTGACGTATGACCAGTATCCAGTGCAGATTCTGGACAGGCGTCAGAAGTCACTTCGAAACAAGGTCGTCGATCTTGTTAGAGTGATGTGGCAGCACGGTTCGCCGGGAGAGTCTACTTGGGAGAGAGAAGATGAGATGCGAGAGCGCTACCCACTTTTGTTTCCGGACTCGTGAATATTTGAAAATTCCGAGGACGGAATTTTTCTTAAGTTGGGGAGGATGTAACGACTGGTTTCCTTGTATCTGAATTTATTATAATATAATATATGTTTTGGTGGATTTTCTCCTCTTGTGTGGTTTTCGTCTCCGTAACTTTCGTTTTTCGATCGATTTGTCGTATTTTCTCGTTTCTTCCTTAGGATCGTCGATTTCGAAGTACGTCGTTTGTGACGGGCTTCATTACGGTCATATCTAACTATTAGATCAAGCCTAGGAGTCTTAGGATTCGATCACGGGGTCTCGCGCTCCGTATCGGAACTTTTGGTGCTCATTAGCCGGTATAAGAAGGGGCACCGACCGACTAGATGACGATCCAGTCGGTCGGCAATCCTTCTTGGACCGACTAGTGAGCTTTCTAAATTTCCTGAGGAAGCTACTGTTTATCGTTAGTCGGTCTAAGAAGAGTTGTTGACCGACTAGGTTGCAAACTAGTCGGTCGGCAATGCTTCTTGAACCGACTAACACATCGTCTTAATTTTAGTTGAGTTACTGTTTACTCTTAGTCGGTCTAAGAACATTCATCGACCGACTAGTTGCTAAACTAGTCGGTCAGTACTTGTTCATGGACCGACTAACTCTAAATCCTATTTTTCGTTCAGGAGTTACTGTTTACACTTAGTCGGTCTGCGTTGGTCGATCGACCGACTAGTTGCCAAACTAGTCGGTCAGTGGTTGTTCTTTGACCGACTAGTCTGTGTTAAAACCCTAATTTCTGGGCAGCCGCCAGCCCAACCAATAAATACCCCTCCCAAACGTTTCTTCTTCCTCCAACACGACCCAAAACCCTAGTTTCTCCCCCATTGAGCCCTCATCTTCCTCCAAGCTTCAATCCCTCATTCCAAGCCCTAAATCCATCATCCAATCCATCCAATCACTCATTCCACCTTTCATCTTCCCCAAATCTCCATTGGAAATCCATCAAAACCCCCAAAATCCCCAAAACCCTAGTTTCCCCAAACTTCTCCAATCTTCTCCAGATCTGATCCTAGGGTTCTCCGGAGTGTTTCTTCCGCCTTCTCTCGGTAAGAAATCGATCTACCGTTGTTTTTATAACTTATTTATAATTTTATGAAACCCTAATAATATTTCATGTTGTTTGATGATTGGTCCCCCCCCAAACAGCGATTTCCCCGTAGATTGGCATCCGTGTGACGAAGTGGTCATCATTTTCGGTGCTAGGCAAGTGAAACTTGCCACTTAGGGTTTAGGCCATGTTTTAGGCCATTTTCTTGTTGTAGGCGTAAAAGAGGCTAGGCGACGAAATGATACTCGCCTAGGCGCAAATTGGGGAACTAGCTTGACAACGAAGCTAGTCCCGACTTTTAGCATGTTGCACAATTACCATGTCATGTTTACTTTCAATTAACGGTACGCGAATATGTTCATGTCATTGCATTTCGCCTGCCACGTTTAATTCAATTAACGGTACGCAAATAAATTGTCATGACCTCGCATTCTTTAAGTATTGCTGTGATTGCGTAGCTTCGCTACAATGTTGTGTTCCTGGCTCGTGTTCCAGAAGCGGGCCCATGTGTTGGTTGATAGCCAATGCACGAATTGTGTGTTCCGGCTAGGTGTTCCCTACGCCATACTAGTGTTCCTGGCTCGTGACCAGAAGCGAGCATAATGAGTTGGAAACCCCAACGCTCGAAATGTATTGTGAACTAAGAATGCGAGCTCAATGTGCGGGGCAACCCTAGGCTCACTAGATGAGCTCAATGTGCAGGGACCCCAGGCTCCATATCTTGTGAATTGATTAGTGTTTAGTGCCGATCGGTCTGAAATGCTATGCCATTCAGCGAAGGGCGTAAACACCTACAAAATGTGAATTGATTGAATTGATAGTAGCTTGGCTACTCTTGTCTTGTCCCGATGATTGTTCTCTTGTACAAATCGTCTTGCCATGTTTTAAATTGTGCACTCATGTTATAACTGCCATGTCATGCATACTAAACTGCTAGGTTGCTAGTTGCCTTACTTTCAGTTCCTTGCCCAAGTCTTTTAGACTTGCTGACATGTGCCCCTTTCTCTTTTGGGTGACGCATGTTAGACCTTGAGCCTGAGTTGCCCGCTGAGGGTGAGGTGTTTGCGGACGCTGAGCTTGAGCCCGTGTTGGACGGGGAGTACGTGGACACTGGGGACCAGTCCTAGTGTCTCCGTTGTGTTTTAAATTTTGTTAAACAGTTGTTTTGTTATTGGTGCGTGGCACCTATACTTATTTATGTCGTTGTTTTTGTTTGGCCTTGTTCTGGGCCTTAGACTCTTTCTTTTTAGCCTGGTGGCTTTTCTGTGATGTTGAATATTTTGTGGACAACCCTTGGGATTGGTGTTTCTTTTCCGTCTCATATTATTATTATTGTTGTTTCGATTGCAATTACAGGGACCTGCTTATACTAAATTGACGCTTATCGGGTTTGGGGCTTCACCGCTCCACTCCCGTGCGGACCTTTTCACGTCTCGCCTCCATTTTAGGGAAGCGGGTCGTGACAAAAAGTGGGTGTGTAAAGAAATGTTAAACTTGTAAATTTATAAAGAGTAGGTTTGTGTGTGAGGGGCTAGTGTGAAAAGGGATGGATTTAGTGGCACACCCGTAAATTCTTAGAAAGGCCGGAGGCAAAACGGTCATTTGGCCAAAAATTGCTAAGTGTACATACTAAAGGAGTATGTGCATAAAGTAATGGCAAACTTATAAATACGTGGAACTTTGGGGGGGGATAGTTTTGGAGGGCTATTTAAGTAATTTTAATCTATGCATGCTTATCCCAAAGAAAACTCTAGAGCTAGGATTCTTTAATTCATTTCTACACTCTTCTTTAATTTTCTTCTCCTTTTCTTTTCTTATCTTCATACATCCTTATCCCCCTAGCCCTTGGCCGAATTTCCTTCCCCCTTTTTCCTCTTCATCCAAGCTCACAAACCCTAAATTTTCTTTCAAAAAAATTGAAGAAACCCTAGCTCACTTTAAGGAGAAAGAAAGGAGGAAGGAGGAGAAAGAGAAGAGAGAAAGAAAGAGATTTCCTTGAGGTAGGATTCTAACCTAGGGTTATGGATTTTTATTTAGATCTATGAGTATGTTATGATGATATTAATGATGTTTTTAATCTTGGTTTCATGTTTGGTGTGTGCAAAAGACCCAAAAGATTGAATTTTTCCTTGTATTTCCTAGCCAATTTCCTTCTCGTGAAAAACAGAATTCTGCTTGTGTGTTGGCACATCAATTTTTATTTCTGTAATTGGAATCACTCTCTGAAAAAAATACATAGCCATAGATCTTGAAGTCCTACCCCAAATTCATATAAAATTTGTCATATTTTGAATTCAATAAGTAGGAGAAAGAATTCATTATTTGCAAGATATCTGAAAATCTGTCAAGCTGCACATAGTTCAGCAAAACGAACATAGCTACCTGTATACTCTATGGATTTTGTTGATTTTAGTCTTGTTGGAAACTTAAGAAGTTTATCTGGAAGTTCATCAAAGTGCTCATATGTCATAATTCTGGCTCTAAAAGGCTTAAAATTGGCTTTGAAGATAGGTGCAGAAATCTGTCTGCAGAACAGATTTGACACACTTGACTAATAAATTCACTATAAATCATATACAGCATAGTTTTATCTGAAATTTTAACTGTGAATCCAGGACTAGTATATCTCCAACTTTCATTCATTAAGTTTTGTCAAATTCATATTAGAAACTGATGAAAAATGCTGACTTTATAGATATTTCTGCAAATTTCAGCACGTTTGAATGTTTGGATGAAGTTGGAATCATGTGTTAATGTAAATTTTCACCCCAAAATGCATGTATGATGTTGATGCATGTATGTAAGTTTGGTTATCTCATTTGTTACTAAAATTTGGTTGTGTGACACTTCTCATTCATATGACGAACGCCATATGTTCGATAAAATGCCCAAATGAATTTGAAATTGGAGAAACCTGGAAATTGGCCATTAAAATGTTGTGCCATGTAATTCTTTTGTAAATTTGTGTATGGCCATTGAATATGATGACACATGACATATTAACTGGGATGTCTCGATCCGCTCTAAGGCCGGTGAGCATCCTGGACTGGGGTTGGGGGAAGTATGTGTATAACTTAATTTTAAGGGGCTGGACTGAGAAGTTGGGATAAGTGATATGTGATATGCGATACTTACACCCACTCGTCTTTACCGGGAGTGGAGGGGACATACGGAGGTTGTGTTACTATGTGGAGAGCCTCACTCCTGCCAGGGACGGGGGAGCTGAGAGGCCCGGCGTACAGTGCCCGTGTCCACTGCGTCGTGTGCTATATTCACCCCTCATTTGGGGTGAGGTCCAGGCCCTTATCTTTAGGTGATACCCATGCTTCCAAATATATCATTAATATCAACACACTAATGAACCATTTATGCGTTGTTGTTGTTGTACACTTGTGTGTTGTACTTTTACCTTGGTTGCTTGTACTCTTATTGCCGTTATACTCATAACCCTAAATGATATTTCCTGCCCTAGTTAGTTTCCTACTGGGAACGTTTGACGTGCTCATTTTACTTTTCAGGTCTTGAGCAGAGGTCACCAGAGCTGAGTCTCCTACAGGAGATTCCTTAGATGTGGGTTTGTGTTTGGGTATATCACTCTTTTGGGATGTGTTTTGTAGTGTGAGTTGGGTTGAGTGGGGAATGAGTTGGCTTTTGTATTTACGTTATATGTCGGTGGCTTGTAGCACTTCTCATGTATGTACTAGAGACAGTTCACTTGTACTTGACGCTGGTGTGTGGTACGTTCCTTAGTTATGTGGTTTTGTGGATATGTACTCTTTGTGATGGCTATGTGTGTTGCTTCTTTCTTTTATATAACGGTGATGTATGATCCCAGCATACGCAGTGGCCTGCTTATTATTATGTTTACCTCACACGCTTGGTGTATACCGCGGCTTGTCAGGCTCCATCTTCTCTTCCCCGCTATGGGCCGTATATGTGAGAATGGGGCGTGACAGGTGGAAAGGGGGCTGTGCTCACTAGTGGATGCCCAGCCTCAGTGCGAGGCTGGGACGCAGGCTGGTGTGAGGTGGAAGCAACAGCAGTGGAAGTGGAAGACAAAATCGATGACGAGGCGGCAAGAGAGGTCAGTGACACAGACGTGGGAACAGACGTCACGACACTCTCGGATAGGACAGCTGCCGCGGAGACAAAAAGGTCGATCGCTGGGGAGGAAGTGAATGGTCCAAAAGGTGATAACCCAGCGGAGATCATACTGGACATGGTCTCCACGACGGCAGCGAAGGAAGACTCGTCGCTCTCAAGTATGGTGGGTGGACGCTCGGGTAGCAAAGAGGTGAGGGGCTCAACCGACAGGGGCACAACAGTGGTGGGGGTGGTGGTAGACGTGGTGGAAGTGTAGGGCGACTCAGCAAGTGTACTCCCGACACCGGCAAAAGTGTGGACAGAGGTGTCGGGAGCGGCAGAAAGTGCAGGCTCAGGCTGAGGGAACACATGGTCAACAGGTGCAGGGGGTGCTGCTCAGCCTCCTCGGCCTCAAGCACGTAGGCGGCGGGGATCAGGAGATCCATCGCCGAAAGCCAGTCCTCGTGTGCCGGTCCTATGTGTGTCCGAGCGGGGCTCGGGAGGATCATGTAGTCAGCACCGAAGGGACCGTGCAACCATACCCAGTGCCGCTGGCCGTGCGGACGAAGCATCTTCATCCGGGCCATGACGTTTATCGAAAGTGAAGTGGGGCCCGAAGGTCGACGCAGGTCAGCCGGAAGGTCCTCGTCGGTCATCAGGGCTAGCAGGGTGATCAGGCCGCCGCAACATATCGGGGAGCGAGCGCACACCGATACGATGATACGGTCCAAAAACCAGCTAGCGACGTCAATCTCAACGGCGGGGACCATCGCAACACCATCCCTATCCAGAACTCTGGGGCGAGTCATCGCGTAGAGCATATAGAGCTCAGGCGTAGATATCGTCACAGGCTCGTACCTCGCTAGAAAGGTGGTCGCCATAAGGCGATGTGCTATACGGAGGCAGGGGTGGATTATGGCCGAGGCCTTGGCCCTACTAGGGTCAAAGGCGTGTGGTAAGCCCGTGATCCTGGCCCAAAAGGCGTGGGAATCGAAGGATGGCGGAGGGATGTGTGTGTGGGCGTAGGCTCGGTCGGGCATGGGGACTGCGGGCCACTGAAAGAATGCTCTAAGCATATCGAGAGTGATCCGACACTCTCGATCCATGAGTCTAAAGGAGCATCCCTCATCGGTCCGGGCGATCGAGCTAAGTACCTCGAGTTTCAGACGGACGTAGGTATCCGCCGACACAAACAGAAAATCTCGCCAACCCACGTTGTCGTACAACGTGAGCATCCCCTCAAGTACCCCCAGGTGGTCTAGGTCTGCTAAATGAGCGAACCTGGAGGGTACTATCGGGCGCTGGGCGATACGCTCAAATCGGACGCGCTGTGCGTCGTCTCTGAACGTGATGCCCAGCGGCCCGACGGCCGGAGCCGGTGGTGGCTGTGCGTGAATGGGATCGGCTGGAAGTGGCTGCGGGTGGATGGGGTCGGCTGGAAGTGGCTGTGTGGGGTGAGGTGGTGAAGGTGGAGGGGAGTCCTCCCTAGCGTGGGATGGGCCGGGCTCATCCGTCCGCTTCCGCTTAGCGGAAGTTCCCCGAGTGCGTGGTCGTGTACGGGGCGGCACTAATGAAAAATGCAGCGTGCTAAAAAAATGGAACGAAGGTACCTGAACACGCCGCGAGAGCAAAACATCGGATAGGTGCGAAGAAGCCGCCTCCACGAAGCCAATAGCGCATCCGAAAGCTCCCCTAAGCTCCCCCAAGATAGCCTGCACATCAAACAATGATATCAGCGTATAAAATTCAAAATACATGGGGGAGATGGGGTATAACAGATAAGTAAAGAAGTCGATTTGAGTTAGAGGCTGAATGGGTACTCGGATCGTCAAAAATGGGGAGAAAAAGAGATTTTACGCGAAATAGGGGTTACCGGCGGTCGGCCGGTGGCGAGGGAGGTCGCCGGCGGTGGGGGGTGGTCGCCGGAGCGGTCGCCGGCGGTGGGTCGGCGATCGGGGCCGGCGGCGGCTTGAATCGGGCGAGGGGGGTTGCGTCGCGGGCGAGGGAAGCTGAAGGGTCGCGGGCTCGGGCAAGAATTGTGATTTTGGGCGTTTCGAAAATCGCGCCGAGCCCGCAGTGCCTTATATGGGAGTGGTTACGACTCGGCCGAGTGACTCTTCACTCGGCCGAGTGACGTAACGGAAAAAGGATTTTTAAAAACTCCTCGCCTCTTACGACCCGGCTGAGGGTCTTTGCCACACTCGGCCGAGTGGTGAAAGTCCATTCGGCCGAGTGGCACAAGCTACTCGGCAGTTTTCGCCCTAGGAGGGTATCAGTTTCACTCGGCCGAGTGGAGAAATACACTCGGCCGAGTGGCAGTTTATATTGAAATCACAAAAAAGACAGAGAGTTGGGTACAGTAGACTTCCCTCGTTGGTGCGCCACTCGGGTGGACGGCTTTCTTTGCTCGGCCGAGTGACTATGGTACTCGGCCGAGTGGGGCTCTGTTTTTGCTTTGGTGCTCCGTTTTGGCTCTACTCTCTGTTTTTCTTCCTCCGGGTGGTTTCTTCTTCCTCCTAAGCCTCGAGCGCATTCCTGGAGCGCTCTTCTTCGCCTCGGTCATCCTCCATATGATAGATATCCTTTTCTCCTCTTCCTGTCAAAGAAAATAGGACCCGTTGTCACAATTTTTCGGGCAAACGACTCAAAAACACTAATAAAGTCTAAAACAAAAATAAAAACTAAAATAGAAATAATGCGATAACCGTCGGGTTGCCTCCCGACAAGCGCTCGTTTAAGGTCTTGAGCTCGACCCCCCTTAAATTTTCAATTTAGCGCGGGATGTTGGGTGCATATGAGATGCACCCGTCGAATTTGCCGGGAAGACCGCTCGGATTTGGATCATGGTGGTGTGTGGTCTTCCTCAGCGCCCCTTTGTCACGGGCAATGTTGGGGGGTGGCTCCCCCCAAGCTAGAGCTTGTTCCGGTCTTTGACTTTGCCGGTGACACCGATCGTCGTATCGGTGGAGCTTTCTTCGGAGCCCTCAACTTTGAGAGCTTGCAGAGCTCCCTTATTCTTGCGACATCAGCGTCGCCATCATCAATTGCCATGGAGATATCGGGGGAGTGCTCCATCTTCTCTTCCTTGGCCAAATCTAGGCCTTCTTCGAAGCTATCTTCGTGGGGTGCGCCGATGGAGCGGGGGATCGCCTCTTCGATGACCTCATCAAGGAGGTCCATGTAATCTAGCTCCTCATGATACGTCATGTGCTTCATTGCCTTCGGTATATGGAGCCCCACTTTGATGTTGCCGACGTTCAAGGTAAGAGTCCCCTCCCGCACATCGACGATGACACCGGCGGTGGCGAGGAATGGGCGTCCAAGTATGCGCGATGTATCGCCCTCCTCCTTGATGTCCATTATCACGAAATCGCATGGCAAACATATGCCTTCTGGAACTTGGAGTGGGATGTCCTCTGCGATCCCAACCGGCCTTGTAATCCGACCGTCCGTTAGTTGAATCCGCATGTCGGTAGGCTTTAAATCCGTGCCGGTATTCAACTTCCGGAACATGGAGAGAGGCATGAGGCTAACACTAGCCCCCAAATCCACCAATGCTTTTTGTAGGGGGACGCCGCCTAGAGTGCAAGGAATCCGGAAACTCCCTGGATCTTTAAATTTGGTGGGCTCCTTTTCCCTCTTTGTGAACCAAATCCCTTCCTCCGCGAGCATGATCTTCTCCTTCCTCTTCCTTCCCGTAATCAAGTCCTTTAAGAACTTGGCGTAGGATGAGATTTCCACTATAGCGTCGAGGAAGGGGATATTGAGGCTCACCCCTCTCAAATACTCGAGAAACTTGGCTAGCCGTTTCTCCATCTTGGCTCTAGCTAGCCGTTGAGGGAAGGGCACCGGTGGCATAAATCGGCGCTCATCAATAAGCTCCTCCATTCTAGATTTCACCTCTCCTTTCGGCTCCTTTTCTTTTTCAACTTCAATTGTCGGCTCGCTCTCTTGTAGAATCTCCACCACGGGCTCCTTGACTTGAGTCATGGGGGGAGTGGTATCCTTCCCTCCTCTTGTTGTAACCGCAACGACCGCATTGATATAGCCGGTGTTGCCCCGTGGATTCGGCTCGGGTTGAGCCGGCAATTGTTGGTTGTTTCTATTGAGCAAAGCAAGTTGCTCCCCAATTTGAGCGACGACGGTGGCGAGAGAGTCTTGGCCCGCCTTCAAAGTGGCGTTAATCTTTCTTTGTTCCGCCATAAACTCATCCACCTTAGCTTCAAAATCCGAACGTTGTTGAGCTTGTAGAGGGTTGGGATTTCTCCACCCTTGATTATACCCGGGTGGCCTATAAGGTCCCACTTGTTGCCTCGGTGGGAAGTTTTGTTGCGGTGGCCCCCCTTGGTGGATAATTAGGTTGTGGTGGTGGAGCCCGAGCTTGAGGTGGTTGTTGAGGCGGGGGGTTCAATGCACCATCATTATTAGCATATGAGAAACCCGGATGGTTTCTAGCGGCCGGATTGGCCCAATATCCAGAATTCCCCGCGACATATTGAATTCGCTTCAAAGCTCCTTCTCCTTGCTCTCCTCCTACATACATGGCTTGGGATTGGTCTTGCCAATCGCTCATATGATTTATCGGTTCGGATGTAGTAGGGGCTCCTTGAGGCTCCGTAATGAATTTCTCCAATCTCTCCACTACCTTGTGGAGAGAATCAAATTTGTTGGCTAGCTCCGCGACAGCCTTGGCCTCATAAATGCTGGACGGCTTCAAGGAGGACGAAGAGTGTCCTCGCTCGTCGCCCCACTGTTGGTTGTTCGAGGCCATCTCCTCAAGCAAGGCCGTAGCTTCATCGGGAGTCTTCGACAAAATGGCTCCATTTGCGGTGGCATCAATAATCTGCTTCGTGCCCGGTTGGAGTCCATTGTAGAAACTGTGGACAAGCTCCCAATCCTCAATGCTATGATGGGGGCATTGATGTTGCAAGTCCTTGAAGCGCTCCCATGCTTCATAGAGAGTCTCTTGTGGTCCTTGCTTGAAGGACATGAGAGCACTTCTTATCTTCACCATCTTGGAGGGCGGGTAAAATTTGTCGACGAAGGCACTCGCCAATTCATCCCAAGTGGTGAAGATTCATTCAGCTTGCGTCCTCAACCAATATAAGGCCTTGTCCTTGAGTGTGAAAGGGAAGAGGCGCAGTCTGATAGCATCTACGGAGACGCCCGGCATTTGGAAGGTGGCACACTTTGATAGGAAGAGCTGGATGTGGTAATGAGGGTTTTCATGGGAGTTCCCATGAAAAGGATCTTGTTGCATAAGAACCACCAATCCGGTCTTCAACTCGAAATTTTTGTCGGCCGCCAACTCCGGCATGGCTATGGACGAGGTCGTGGAAGAAGTCTTAGGCCGAAGCATATCTCTTATGGAAATAATCCTCGCCATTCGCTCTGCCAATTCTTCGGGTGTCTCAGGATGGGTCATAAAATTTCCTTCCGTAACGGGTCTCCTCTCCGCTCGGATCCTCCTCAATATACGCTCGATCTCCGGATCGTATAGTATTTTTTCAGGGTTCGCCGAGGATCTCGTGTACATGCAAGGGAAAACAGAGTTCAAAGAAATAGTTAGCACAACGGAAGGGCAAAATAAAAATAGAAATAATAGAACAAAAAAGAAAAATAGCTAGGTAGGTAGAATCAAACATTATTGCCTCCCTGGCAACGGCGCCAAAAACTTGAGCGCGCCCCGGTATGCACACGCAACCGGGACAAGCGACTCGCTAGTCTTACCGCAAGCGCACGGTGTAGCGGCGAGCGGGTATTGAACACAGGGAGGCCTAATGACAGTGTCTTCTTCAGTCAACCTGGCTATAAGAATGGTCGAGAAATGTTCGCAGTAATGCGGTCAATGTCGTTCAATTATACGAAAGAAAATATCAAATTAATAAAGACGTCTAGGGATAGGGAATCCCCGCTACTTGCCGTATCTCATCATTGTGATTCGTAGGTTTCACAATTGCTAGACTTGAAATTCGGGTGAACTAGTTGCAACTAAATGTAGAACTAAGCTCACGCTCTCGCGCTATTGCCGGTCTATAGCAACCCTAGGGTAGGGTCCAATCTCTTGCAAACGGGTATTGGTATAGAATTGCAATCGAAAACCCTAGTTTCGGTCCAATCTCTTGCAAACCGATTCCGGAGAAATTCAATTGCAACCCAATTCGAATTTCTAGGGCTTCCTATCGAGTTGGGATCCAATCTCTTGCAAATCCCAATTGGTATGAATCCATAGCTATTCGTATTATAGCAATCCCAAACTAACCCTAATCAATTCTAGCAATAATTTCACCAATTCATCACAAATTAGAAATAGGGTTCGTAGGGTTCATCCCTACGCCCTAAGACGATAGAACTACTCACAATTCATCATGCAATTCAATAGAAATTCACAAATAAAATCAATAGAATTCATAGAAATATTCAATAATTCAATAAAAATGGAGTTTTTGAGGGAGAGAGAGACAAACCAATGAAGAACAAAATAGCATCCAACAAATTAACACTTTTCTCTCCTCCCTAAAAGCTAAATCTAATTCCTAAAAAGTTAATCTAAAAAGGCTGCCAAAAGTTCTGAAAAAGCTCTCCTAAACTAGGTTAAAAACTGGGGTTAAATACCCCCCAAAATCGCCCAAAAAATCCTGACGAAAATGCCCCTGCGCAGCCTCAAAATCGCAGTTTACGCTACAGGCAGCGCGGCTCACTCGGCCGAGTGACAAATGTCACTCGGCTGAGTGAGAGACCCTGACGGATTCCAGAGAGTTGGGGGTCTTGGGGGTCGTCTCCTCGGGAGTCACTCGGCCGAGTGACTTTTTTTCACTCGGCCGGTGGGCGTTCTTCACTCGGGCGAACGGTCGTTCTTCACTCGGGCGGACGGTCGTTCGTCACTCGGTCGAGTCGGTCTTTGGGGCTGACTGACAGATTCCAGAGAGTTCAACATTTTTGATGCCGTCGTCTTGGCTCCACTCGGGCGAGGGATGACTCGGTGCTCGGTCGAGTGGTATGGCGATGCTCGGCCGAGTGCACGCTGATATTAGCTCTGTTGCGTGTCCGATCTGGCCGGCTGAGCGGGCTGTCTATGCTCGGCCGAGTGACTCCTTCACTCGGCCGAGTGGCATGCTGAAAATGCACATTCTTTGTATTTTTGCCCCCTCGTCGCTCCTACGACGTTCCTTCTTCTTCCACTCCTCTCCAATCGCAGAATACCCCTCAAGAGAGTCGTCGGTGACACTCCGGAGTGGGTGCATCTCAGAATCACTCCAAATCTCCTGAAATACGACAAAAACAACAAATCGTGAAAAGCATCGCAATATTGTCGAATAAATGTGAAAAACACGATTTGAGCGATCTAAATGGCATGCAAACATGCAGAAAAAAGGTGTAAAATACGGAGTGATCAGAGAGCGATCCTTCGGAAGGACGGAGCTCTGTGCCAGCTAGGTGGCCACGGCTCGGTCGACAAAAACTGAGTCACCAGACGTGACCTCGGGACCTGCCTGGAGAGTCAGCAGGGCGCCCCCGGCACCAGCCAAAGACGGCTCGGTTGAGTCGACGGAGGCGGCCATCAACGCCAGCGGGAGGGTCTCTCCCGAGACGACCGACGCCCTGGGAACCACGGAGGGGTGGACCTCCTCGGTCTTTGTCTTCCTCTTCCTCTTCTCGTTGGGCCCTGCGTGTTGTGCCCTGTGGTAGCTACTGCACACGTACTAGAGGGGGGGGTGAATATTACTTAAAATAACAAGGAGTATAATTCCTAATTATTGTGCAAGAAACAAACGACAATGCGGAATTAAACAACTATCAACAAGAATTAAAACATACGCAAACAAACAATATTACTGGGTTCGGATCCACCCAAGTCTCCCCGACTTGTTACCGGTGATCCTACGTCCCAACCACCCGGATTCCCTCCGGATACTTGAGTTAGCAACCCTAACTCAAGATTTCCACTATGAAGTACTTGTGAAAAACCTTCACAAGTCAAATCATACACAAAGTAATTTGTGACTCCCACAACCCGGGATCACAACCACACTCTCACAACCGAGAGTGAAACTTACAATTCAAATATGAAATGAAATAAACACTTACCTACAAAATCATATGCCTTGAGTAAATCTTACCAAATTAGGGCAAGGATGGATTTTGAGGAAGATGATGCCACCAAACCCTAGCTTCAAGAAGATGACCAGCAATGGAAGCCTAGGGTGGAGTATGGTGACTAGAATCGAGCTCTTGGCTTGAGATGCTCACAATGGAGAGAATCTCTCTTGAGGAAGATGGCTCAAAGAGTGAAGGGAGAGATTCTTGTGAGGGAGAGAGAGCTTTGAATTAGCTTGGGAGAGCTCTTCTCTTAGGTCTGAAATTGCTTGTAAAATGGACCTTCAACCTTGCCTCAAACGTATCAAGTTTGTATTTATAGAGGCAAGGAAAATCGTGTTGGAAAAGTTCCCAACGGCTCTTTTCTGAACCCAACTAGTCGGTCAAAGAACAACTACCGACCGACTAGTTCATCAACTAGTCGGTCGGTCAATCAACGTAGACCGACTAATGGAAGAACAGCCAAAAGTCGAAGTTCCAGGCAAAGACAACTAGTCGGTCTAAGAAGACTTGCCGACCGACTAGTTTCACAACTAGTCGGTCGGTGAATGATCTTTGACCGACTAACGTCGAAATAGAATAGGCAGACTTCAAGTTGACTTAGTCGGTTTAAGAACAAATGCTGACCGACTAGTTTCTCAACTAGTCGGTCGGTAAACGTTCTTTGCCCGACTAACTCGAAACAGTAGCTCAGGCTAAAAATGACTGTACACAACTAGTCGGTCTAAGAAGGATTACTGACCGACTAGATCGTTATCTAGTCGGTCGGTGACTCTTCTTTGACCGACTAACTGTAGTCATAGAAAGAGCTGAATAAAGAGAGGCAAACTAGTCGGTTCAAGTAGAGTTTCCGACCGACTAGATTGTCATCTAGTCGGTTGGTGACTCTTCATGAACCAACTAACAAGCACTCGAAGCCGATGGAAGAAACGATAGGCTTCGGGAAAGTTTCTAATGGCTTCTATGAATATCCTAGCTCTAAGATATGAGCGAAATGAAGTATATAATGTAAGTCCTACTCAAGGCTTAACATTCTAATCTATGAAGCTAGAAGACTATAAATTAAACCTTACGAGCCGTCTTCAAAGCTTCAATCTTCATTCTTGACTTCAATAAAACTCCTTGAGCTTCAACGAAGCTCCAGGCACACGATCACACGTATTGAGAAGTCTTGAGGCGTCGCTTTTGATGTTCGTATTCTTTTGGCGACGATCTCCATAACTGTGCTCACAAATAAGTTAGTATACATTATTTATGTTTGCTCATCATCCAAAACCAAATCCGGGGAATCAATGTAACGACCACTTTTCGTCGTACGTTTTTCGTGCACGTGCTTTTGGCCGTGCACGTGTTTGTTTTAGACTTTGGTTGTTTGCGAACACTTTTGTGCGATATGCCGTTATGAACGTCTCTGAGAGTATTAAATAGTGGCACTAATTAGGAACGACGTTTCTCGAGTCGTTTTCCCACAATTTAAACTCACTCGATGAGACGTGACGATTTTCACTTTTGACGGGAGACGTTCCTATTTTTAGTTTCGTCGTCCGACGCCGAATTTGAGATCCGTCTTCTTAGTTAGCTCACATTCGTCACCACGATCACCACGATATTTATTTTATAATTTTTGGAGTTTATTTGACCACTTTTATAATTTTTACAAGTTTTATATTATTTTTAATAATTAATTTATAAATTATTTTCGGCCAAATAAAAATTTATTTAAGTTTTCAACGTTTTAAAGAATTTTTGAGCCAATTTCCAGCTCATTTGGACCAGGTCAAACCCTTGGATGAGTTGGAGTAATTGAATTTCAAATTTTAAATCTTTTTGAACTTCTAATCCTATTAGATTTAGCCCTAGACCAAGTCAACCCATCTATACTATATAAGCAACCCCTAGCAAGACCTATTTTCCAAAGAAATTAGCCCTAGCCTCTTCCAAACTCATTTTGGACGTTGCGACGAATCGTCGCAACGTTGCGACGTTCAGCCCCCGTACGACCGAGGAAAACACAGCCGTTCCCCCGCTCAGACCGATAGCCGCCCCCGCATTCTCGCCGTCCGCACCGCTGCTGTCACCCACGCCCGTTCCCCCGCTTGACCGAGAGAAGCCCTCGGTCTGACCGAGGCCCCGCTCCGCACAAGCGCTCCGCATCCGTTGCCGCTTGTCGCCCCGCTCCGCAGCCCGCACGACCGACCCGCCGCTCCGCATTGACCGACGTTGCAAGCGTTGCAACGTTGCAACGCTGTCCCGCCCGCATCCAAGCGCACGACCGAAGCTCCCCATCGACATGACCGAAGGAAAACCCCGCACCCAAGCAACGCCGCAGCTGCTGCACACCCCAACGTCGCAGCCCCCGCATTCACAGCGCACGACCGACGGATCTCCCCGCATTGGCTGTGTACGACCGACGGCCATACGTCGCAACCCCGCAACCGTCGCACCACTTGCCTCCGTGGGCCCCCCAAGTTCTCCAGAGGTATTGTGGGTCCCCCAAAGGTCCCTAGGACTACTGTGGGCCCCACCAAGGTGCTTGCTCTTCGAGGATTCGTCGCGTACGACGTCGTCGCACGTCGTAGCCCGTCGTCGCACGTGCTAGCTTGGGAATCTGGAATCGTCGCCCCGGGTTGATTGCTCTGAATTTCCAGCGAGGAAACTAATTGGAATCTGGACTTGGAGCGCGATCTTATTATTCCAACCCCCGGCGTCGCTACCCGACGCCGGTGTAGCTTTCACGTCGTGTTGAGGTAACGTTTTGCACCCCTAGGACCCCAAACCCAATTGCATGCTAATCAAGACTAAAATCAGTATTTTTAAAGTATTTTAAAATGTTTTAGAATTCACTAATCAAGATTAATAAAACGGATGTAGGCCGGTGGACTTGTGCACGTAGGAATCGTGACTTTGGACTCGTTGGACGGTGTTTTCTTGACGTGATAATTGCAGGCAAGTGAAACTTGCCAACTCTTGTGTAGGGCCATGTTTTTAGGCCACTTCCTTACTTTTAGCGTAAAAGAGACTAGTCAGTGAAATGATAGCTGGCTAGACGCCTACTTGATCTAGTTTGACAACGAAACTAGATCCGTCACCTAAATGATCTAGCTTGACAACGAAGCTAGATCCAACCATTAAACTTGTCATTCATGCATGCTAAACTGTCACGTTTACTTTTCTTACTTGTACGCTTTACTACTTGCCATGCCATGTCATCCATGCATTGATTGTTGCATCGTAGCACACGCTACAATACTTGTCCTCGTACTACTTGTCCGGCTAGGTGCACCCCTACGCCATACTTGTTTACACACTTCCTGGCTCGTGGTCCAGAAGCGAGCATTCCAAGTTCGGGGGTAAGGCCCTGGCTCGACACACGTGGAGGGGTAGGGTTGAGCGACCACTCAGCGTAAAAGTGTGCCCGTACAGCCTCTTTAGCTGTAAGGCGTGAACTCTGTGCACGAGGTGCTTACTTTTCTTGTCTTGTACTTGTCTTGTGAATGTTATGCCATGCTCGTACTTTACTTTACTTTACTTTACTTTACTTTACTTTACTTGTTGCACTCATTACTTTAAACTGCCATGTCAATGCATCATGCTAGAACTGCTAGGTTGCTTTACTTTTACCACCTTTCAGTTTCACTTGCACAAGTCTTCCAGACTTGCTGACATGTGCCCCTTGCTCTTTGGGTGCCACATGTTAGACCCTGAGTCAGAGGCAGTTGCTGAGGACGAGGTGTTTGCTGACGCTGAGCCCGAGCCTACGTTCGTTGAGGAGTTCGAGGATACCGGAGACCAGTCTTAGAGACTGATTTTACTTGCTTTTGCTTTAGGTTGCTGTTAGATGTCGGTGCTTGCACCTTTCCCTTGTTTTCGTACTTTGTACTTTGTTGGCCATGCTGGGCCTCTTTTAGACTCTTTTATTTCAGCCTGGTGGCTTTTTCTGCGATGTTGAGATTTATTATTATGGATATTCTGAGATGTTTCTTTTGTCTCTTTCGTTATTATTATCTTTGTTTCGTTTCGCGTTGCAAGGACTTGCAGTTTTAAAGTAATTGACGCTTATCGGACTTGCGGCTTTGTAGCTTCAAGTCTGAGCGGACCTTCTCACGCTCCGCCACCACATTTTTGGGAAGCGGGGCGTGACAGGTTTTGTTGGTGGCCCATGCAGGTCCAGTCTTGCAATTGCGAATTAACGAAACAACGATAATAACAGAATGTCCATTAAATAAATTGCAACATCTGAGTCATAAGCCCTGAGTCTAGTTGTTTTCTTAGGACACTAGGTGATAAGAAGACTTAGTTAGACATCCGTGCTTGCTATTTAGAGGCCCCTGATTGATAGTTAGACCCCCTTCTAGCAATTGATCGTCGTGGGAGTTACCTTAGTGGTTCATGTCTACCCCTGACCATACTAGACTTCTATATTTTCCTTCGGTCGTTCGCTTTTGGGTTCATCGATTTCGGACCAAGCTGAACGCATTTCCTTACCGTCTAACCTTTAGAAGTCTTAGCGCTTAGTTTTTAATCTTTAGTTGGTCGACCGTAGGAGTTCCCTGTAAACTCTTCTGATTCATGTCCTAGGCTTACGAATGTTTTGATCACCTGACCAATTTCCTTGCCTCGAATCACGAGATCGCCCCATGACGATCGTCGTCAATTTTCAAACCTTTCCGTTACAATCTTGAATCTTCCAAAAGTATCTTTCGATTTCCTCTTTCCCTAGGTTTAAATTTGTTCAAAATTTTAATATACTTATACTTCATACTTCTTCATTGATTTAAATTTTTAAAAACGTTTTTCGGAATTTTGAACTCTAGCTGACAATATTTTTCCCAGCCTATGTTTTCGTACTCATGTCGTCTTTTCATATATTAAATTTTATTCTGACCCGTACTTTTATTTTGCTCAGTTCGATTTATAATTTTCCCTCTTATTTATGCCATTCGAATAAAACTTCGTGTTTACTTTTAATATACTTTTCAAGTCACATGGAATTTCAGATTTCAGCAAGTTGGTTTTTGCTCGTCGTTCTCACTATTTCAGATTTTTGCAAAATTACTATTTTCATAACCTCTTCCTGCTTTAGACCCTCCCTGATTTGATTTTTAAGACTTGCTATTCGATTTCGATAATTCTACTACTAAGTTAATATTATTTTCCGTGCACCATACATACTTTCAAATATTTTTATATCCGTACCAAACTTGTTGTGCTCGTATATTAAGAACCTTGTGTAACTCTGTTTCTCATTTTTGGCAAACCTTCGTTCTCTAAAAGTAGTTTCAAATTGATCATTTTAAATTTTCCATAGCCTAAAAGTTTTGAAAGCATTAACATGAGTTTAAATTCTTCCGCTACTCGAATTCATTCTTCGACTTTCCAAAACTTTTGACAACATTTTATTAAATTACTGACTGATCGAATTTTCTAAACCATGTCCTTAATATTCGCGTAAATGATTTTACTTCCTTTTAAATTTTTTTAAAAACCAAGAGACCATTTTCTCTTATTATGAATATTCGACTCAAATTTATTTTGAACAACTCGTTTTATCGATCCCTAAATATTTCTTTTCAGACGAGGATTTTAACTTTTGAAGTACAAACAGTTTTCAAACTCCGCGTATTTTAGCTTATGCTATTTACCCTATTTCTTTCCCCCTCTATAAAGCATCACTACATCTCCTTTTTCCCTCAACCTAAACCTCACCTTTGAGTCAATGTTTCGTCCAACCAAGCCGTCTCCTCGTATTCGTCCTATCTGAACTCGTGCTTATCGATCCTTCCCTCGTCTCGCCCTCGATCTCTCTTTATTGCTTAGGCCTTAGGGTCCGTCAATGTCTGTGTCAACCCTTAGTTGTTAGTAGACCCTTGGACCCTTGAGAGGTGTCGTTGTGCACGTACCTAAGTTGTGTACGTGGGCCTGAATGAGTGTACCCCCCATAGTATATTGGTGCTTGCCTATTGTGTGATATATTTATATATATATATATAATCGGAGTTATTCGTGATAGTATGAAGTTGTTGTGAGTTAGTAGTTATGGATTTTGTGTGGATAGCTATACTATACTAGGGATGCTTGAGTATATAAGAGTTAGCGTTGGAATATCTAATGGAGTGTATTAGTTAGAGATACTTATAATGGTTGAAATAAAATGATTGGTAAAGCTATGTGTGTGTTAGGTGTGATAATAATAAGTGTATGTATAGTTAAGTAAGTAGGCCTATTGAGTGACCCATATATTATTACGTATGAGTATGTGCTCGTAGGTAGGTATATATGTGCTTATATGTAAGTAGTTATGTTTCGTTGCATGAGTATATAGGTGATATATATATAGGTAGTAGGGTTATAATTTTGATTGGTATTGTTTGCTTTCGCGGGATGTCGCATGCGTGCATACCGTGAGGTATACACGACCATTGCACATCTTAATTATGTATGTGTGGATGTGTTAGTATACTAATTATAGGTAGTAGGCTATGGTGTGAATATATGTTACATGTGTGTGACTATACGATGAATGCGTATGTATTAGGGAGTGTATTATAGTTATACGTGTGCTGATGTCTGTATTATTATTATGGTATATAGATTGATTTAACCATGTGAGTATTACCTGACTAGATATTAGGTGAATGACTTATGGTATGTATATGGTTGTATTGGTAGACGTATAAATATTGGAGTGATATGGTATAAGTATGAATTTCGTGCTACGTATATGGAATATTCTGATATGTGTATTGAGTCTCACTCAAGCTTGAGTGAGTATACTCTAAGTATATTGAATGTATGTTGTAGTTTGAATATAGCAATGCTTGATGTATGCATAGTGATAGGAGTGTTTGTGCCTGGTTGTGCTACGCACATGATTGTGGGTCGCTACGCCAGTATATAGTTATAGGTGTTGGTCTTGCGGTATAATTATTTACTAAGGACTTGTTGTGTGAACGTATGTGTACTAGCTAAAACTAGGTGTGTAGGTGTGCTAGTTATATAATGGTATGATTGGCGTATGAAAATGAAATGTTAGCGTGTATGGGAGTGCACCATGCACGGGTAAGTATGTGCTTAGTTATAGGCATGGATGACTATGGTCTATGTGGCGTGTCGTAAATATAGTTATAGGACCGTACGCGATGTGAATATATGGTGAACTAATTGCATGTATTTGAATGACTATATATTGTGAAATTATAGTAGTGGTGAATGTATATTAGATATAGTGAACTTGATTTAATAATGGTATGGTGTGACTATATGTGTTGAGATGCTTGGTAATGGATGAATATTAGAGGGTAGTATACCCTTGATGTTTGTGCATAGGTAGCTACATATAGGTAGAGTGATGATTGTATTGGCTAAGTGTGAGACTATCCTATATAAGTATCTGAACTACTGTTTGTGAGTAGCAGTTATATAAGGGATGTATGTTTATATACCTGATTGAAATACATGTATGAAGTTGACGGACTATAATAGGTATAAGTGTATACGTACGTGAATGTATATATATAAGTGTTGGTAGTAATAATGTTTGACTACCTAGTGCATATATGAGCACTTGTAATGACTATACTTGGTTTGAATTATAAAGTGACTTGATTGGGGTAGTTACTAGAGCGACTAGCTATATTAGAAAGTCCGAGGACGGACTTTATTCTAAGGTGGGGAGGATGTAACGACCACTTTTCGTCGTACGTTTTTCGTGTACGTGCTTTTGGCCGTGCACGTGTTTGTTTTAGACTTTGGTTGTTTGCGAACACTTTTGTGCGATATGCCGTTATGAACGTCTCTGAGAGTATTAAATAGTGGCACTAATTAGGAACGACGTTTCTCGAGTCGTTTTCCCACAATTTAAACTCACTCGATGAGACGTGACGATTTTCACTTTTGACGGGAGACGTTCCTATTTTTAGTTTCGTCGTCCGACGCCGAATTTGAGATCCGTCTTCTTAGTTAGCTCACATTCGTCACCACGATCACCACGATATTTATTTTATAATTTTTGGAGTTTATTTGACCACTTTTATAATTTTTACAAGTTTTATATTATTTTTAATAATTAATTTATAAATTATTTTCGGCCAAATAAAAATTTATTTAAGTTTTAAACGTTTTAAAGAATTTTTGAGCCAATTTCAAGCTCATTTGGACCAGGTCAAACCCTTGGATGAGTTGGAGTAATTGAATTTCAAATTTTAAATCTTTTTGAACTTCTAATCCTATTAGATTTAGCCCTAGACCAAGTCAACCCATCTATACTATATAAGCAACCCCTAGCAAGACCTATTTTCCAAAGAAATTAGCCCTAGCCTCTTCCAAACTCATTTTGGACGTTGCGACGAATCGTCGCAACGTTGCGACGTTCAGCCCCCGTACGACCGAGGAAAACACAGCCGTTCCCCCGCTCAGACCGATAGCCGCCCCCGCATTCTCGCCGTCCGCACCGCTGCTGTCACCCACGCCCGTTCCCCCGCTTGACCGAGAGAAGCCCTCGGTCTGACCGAGGCCCCGCTCCGCACAAGCGCTCCGCATCCGTTACCGCTTGTCGCCCCGCTCCGCAGCCCGCACGACCGACCCGCCGCTCCGCATTGACCGACGTTGCAAGCGTTGCAACGTTGCAACGCTGTCCCGCCCGCATCCAAGCGCACGACCGAAGCTCCCCATCGACCTGACCGAAGGAAAACCCCGCACCCAAGCAACGCCGCAGCTGCTGCACACCCCAACGTCGCAGCCCCCGCATTCACAGCGCACGACCGACGGATCTCCCCGCATTGGCTGTGTACGACCGACGGCCATACGTCGCAACCCCGCAACCGTCGCACCACTTGCCTCCGTGGGCCCCCCAAGTTCTCCAGAGGTATTGTGGGTCCCCCAAAGGTCCCTAGGACTACTGTGGGCCCCACCAAGGTGCTTGCTCTTCGAGGATTCGTCGCGTACGACGTCGTCGCACGTCGTAGCCCGTCGTCGCACGTGCTAGCTTGGGAATCTGGAATCGTCGCCCCGGGTTGATTGCTCTGAATTTCCAGCGAGGAAACTAATTGGAATCTGGACTTGGAGCGCGATCTTATTATTCCAACCCCCGGCGTCGCTACCCGACGCCGGTGTAGCTTTCACGTCGTGTTGAGGTAACGTTTTGCACCCCTAGGACCCCAAACCCAATTGCATGCTAATCAAGACTAAAATCAGTATTTTTAAAGTATTTTAAAATGTTTTAGAATTCACTAATCAAGATTAATAAAACGGATGTAGGCCGGTGGACTTGTGCACGTAGGAATCGTGACTTTGGACTCGTTGGACGGTGTTTTCTTGACGTGATAATTGCAGGCAAGTGAAACTTGCCAACTCTTGTGTAGGGCCATGTTTTTAGGCCACTTCCTTACTTTTAGCGTAAAAGAGACTAGTCAGTGAAATGATAGCTGGCTAGACGCCTACTTGATCTAGTTTGACAACGAAACTAGATCCGTCACCTAAATGATCTAGCTTGACAACGAAGCTAGATCCAACCATTAAACTTGTCATTCATGCATGCTAAACTGTCACGTTTACTTTTCTTACTTGTACGCTTTACTACTTGCCATGCCATGTCATCCATGCATTGATTGTTGCATCGTAGCACACGCTACAATACTTGTCCTCGTACTACTTGTCCGGCTAGGTGCACCCCTACGCCATACTTGTTTACACACTTCCTGGCTCGTGGTCCAGAAGCGAGCATTCCAAGTTCGGGGGTAAGGCCCTGGCTCGACACACGTGGAGGGGTAGGGTTGAGCGACCACTCAGCGTAAAAGTGTGCCCGTACAGCCTCTTTAGCTGTAAGGCGTGAACTCTGTGCACGAGGTGCTTACTTTTCTTGTCTTGTACTTGTCTTGTGAATGTTATGCCATGCTCGTACTTTACTTTACTTTACTTTACTTTACTTTACTTTACTTGTTGCACTCATTACTTTAAACTGCCATGTCAATGCATCATGCTAGAACTGCTAGGTTGCTTTACTTTTACCACCTTTCAGTTTCACTTGCACAAGTCTTCCAGACTTGCTGACATGTGCCCCTTGCTCTTTTGGGTGCCACATGTTAGACCCTGAGTCAGAGGCAGTTGCTGAGGACGAGGTGTTTGCTGACGCTGAGCCCGAGCCTACGTTCGTTGAGGAGTTCGAGGATACCGGAGACCAGTCTTAGAGACTGATTTTACTTGCTTTTGCTTTAGGTTGCTGTTAGATGTCGGTGCTTGCACCTTTCCCTTGTTTTCGTACTTTGTACTTTGTTGGCCATGCTGGGCCTCTTTTAGACTCTTTTATTTCAGCCTGGTGGCTTTTTCTGCGATGTTGAGATTTATTATTATGGATATTCTGAGATGTTTCTTTTGTCTCTTTCGTTATTATTATCTTTGTTTCGTTTCGCGTTGCAAGGACCTGCAGTTTTAAAGTAATTGACGCTTATCGGACTTGCGGCTTTGTAGCTTCAAGTCTGAGCGGACCTTCTCACGCTCCGCCTCCACATTTTTGGGAAGCGGGGCGTGACAATCAATACACAACACTGCGGACTCAGGGGGGACGCTATCGCTCCACGCCGCGACCACCCGCGGGCACGCGAGGCGCCGTGCTGGTGCCCCCGTTGCCTCCCTCGACGCAGACGGAGCTGGGAGGGTCGGCAGCCGCGGTCTCCCCCACAAGGGATTCCACCACGACCTGGGCGAGCGGCGCTGCTACGGCCGTTGGCTCCAGCCTTCCCACAGCCGGGTCGGCTCGGAGCCCCTCCTCCTCCACCGCACGACGAGGCGCCTGGCTCCAAGGGTTCCATCGGCTTCTGCTAGATCCCCGGTGGATGAGCTCGTCGACATCACGGCTGAATTCACGATCTGCCATCTCTGTGGAAAGAAAGAAGATCAGGGTAAGCATGAGGCAAGGCAGAAAGAAAATGGGACACCTACCGGGGGACCACATGACGGTCCTAAGGAGCAGGTCATCCAGCAGAGGCCAGACCGACCTCTCCACTAGGGGCAGTGACGACAGTAGTCGGACAGCAGCCTGATCGGCCTCGGAGAGTGTCAACGTCACGTCATATTGACATAGCCCCCCCCAACTGGTCAGGATCATGGCATCCCTGGGAAAAATGACGAAGACGAAGCTTGAACTCCAGTCCCCCACCCAGCGGGGGTAAGCCGAGCAAGCACTCCCTCCCCGCTCGGGCCCGGACGTGCTGCCACGACCCTCGACCAGCCGTCTGGACCCGAAAAAAGTAGAAGAGAAGGGGCAGGTCGGCTCCAAGCCATGGACGCTGCAGATCATGATGAACCCAACCAGCACCGCAATGGAGTATGGGGTCAGCTGACACGGGGCCACCTTCAAGAAATCCAGGATCTGGATGATGAAGGGATGAAGGGGAAAGCAGAGCCCCAGACAAAACATCTCGACGTAGACACCCACCTCCCTACTCCTTGGAAAACAAATCCGTTCGTCGCTAAAAGAGATCCGGACATCATACGGGTGGTACAAATACTTCTCCCTAATCTCTGAAGCCGCCGAGAAGGGAACCATAGATGTCGATCTGAGGATCGCCGGGGGAACGTCGAACCTTTCCGCCGCCTGAGCCATATCGCCGCCAACTGGGTCCTCAAAGAGCAAGCCCTTCCCCTTATCCGAAACAGGGCGTGTCCCCGGAGGGACATCAGGCCTCGATGGTAGAGGAACACCTGACTCAAGCACCGGAGGGACCCTGGGACCCCGACGCGGAACCACCTATTCTAAGTGCGGCCATAGGACAAATCGAGCAGGGAGAAGGAAGAGGAAGGAGAGTTACCTTAGGAAGGATCCGAAGGAAGAAAGACGAAGGGTCGAAGGAGCTTGCATGACCAGAGTCGGATAGAAATGCGCAACAGAATCAAACTCAGGTGGCCGGCGTCTTTATATGAAAAGCAATCTCAGAATCAGGACCGTCCAAAGAAGAGCGTGTGGCAACATCTGGAGGACTGATGGCGCTTCGAATTCCACACCCAGAGAAATTCAAACAGGCCGCGTCATGATGGCCTCCATTTAATGGCTAGGTCTCGACTGACGCGCCTGTCAAAATCCATGAGTCACACCGCCCGAACCGAACCGGCAGGAACCGAACGGCCCGAGCGATGGGGGCAATTGATACCACTATTTTAGAGAGGCCCAAAAGCGAGCGGCCCAGGCCCACGCGGGAAGAAGAAGGCCCCCAAAAGGAGTTTTGGACCGGCTGTCGAAGACCCCCCGTGAAGGCCCTATATCGGGTCGGCCACGATCGGACGTGCGCCCGGTCAGCCCACGACTGCGGAAGTTACCCACCCCCCGACGAGTTTCTTCGTCTGTCCAGGTCGAATTGGTCCTAAGGCGCCGAGGCTACCCCTCAGGGCGGAACTCACTGAAGCAAGGCCCGCACGACAGTGAGCCCGCTCGTCCCCAGCGAGCATCGCCATCGACCGAGACCAAGTGATAATCAGGGCACCGAGGGTACCCCTCGGCACTTGATTGACCGATGCCGAGCGCTCCCCTAGGTGTCGAGGCTACCTCTCCGCACCCCGCTGACCGAGGCCCAACACCCGGGACGAAGAGCCTGCTCGTCCTCGATCCCCCAAGCGAGCCGTTTTCCGAGCTGAAGTGGAGCCTCGCGCACCCCTCGTCGAGAACACGCACGCTTGGTGGGATCAAGTGATTCCAACCGATCCCTTGACCATGTTGACCGTCAAACCACCGGTCAACGATTCAGTAGTGAGAAAACACACGTAAACAACAGCTTTGAAGATTATGAAGCCTAGCTATATTGTATTCATTGTTCTAATGGGCCTCCAACAGGCTAGATATAATAATACCAGACTTTTCGCGGGCCGGTTCGGAACCTTTCGGGCTGACCCGACCCACTATCATCTCCAAAAATATTAAACTCTTGTCGTGAATCACGGGTCGAAGGCGGTAATTTGGGGCCCGACAGCATCAAAACAAAGCGAAAACGTCAACGATTTCTTGTTCCCACCGTCTCCCTCCGTTTATTCTTCGAATATTCTAATTCCATCTGCAACGAAACACGCCCCCCTCAAATCAGTCCCCGTTCACTCACTCTCTCTCGCTCTCATAACGCCGACGCGATGCTTCTCATTCTCATTTTACTGCTGATCTCCTCTTCGCACTCGATCCCCACCACCCTCGACGGCCCGTTTGAGCCCGTGACCCGCCGGTTCGACCCGGCCCTTCGCCGGGGCAGCGACGACCTCCCCATGACCGACCCCAGGCTGGCCCGGCGAGCCCGGCCCGGCTTCCCCGAGCAGATAGCGCTTGCCACGTCATACTCCCCGTCCTCCATGTGGATCTCTTGGGTCACGGGTGCGCATGCTCATACCGGGTTCCTCTTCTTCATCCGTGCCCGTTATGTATGTAGTAAAGTGATGCTTTTTTTTCCCTCTTGCAGGGGACGCGCAGATCGGGTCGGATGTGAAGCCGCTGGATCCGAAAAAAGTCCGCAGCGAGGTTTGGTACGGGGAGGAGAGCGGGAAGTATACGTGTAAAGAGAGAGGGGCAGCTACGGTGTACAGTCAGCTGTATCCGTATAAGGGGTTGTTGAACTATACGTCCGGTATAATTCATCATGTTCGGCTACACGGTACACTATTACTTTTTTTAAATAATTGGTATGGTTTAATTAAATCTTGTACGAATATTAAACTGGACGCGGGGCATCTATTATACAGATATGGTGATGTCTCCTGTGGTATATTTGTCTCAGTCATACTTTTCGTGGTTTTCACATGGGACTTCAACTTATCCCACTTGACCAAAGTTCATCCAAAAAAGAGCAACAAATACATCCTTCCCCCCAAAAACAAGGACCCAACTTCACACCTACCACTCAAAAAATCCCAAAAAATTCCTGATGATACCGACACACATCCACAGTTCTCACTCCTTTTCGGTTGCACGCATGCATCACATACTGTTTGTTTGTGGGTTTTTCTTGGCACACAGAGTGCACGGCTTATTTCCGGTAATCACAACATAACAAGCGTCATACACGTCAACTTGTTTGCGTTTTGCTGCAGGCCTGCAGCCAGGAAGAAGATACTACTACAAATGCGGGGACAGCTCCATCCCAGCCATGAGTGAAGAACACGCATTCCAGACCTTGCCTTCGGCCGGCCCGGACAACTACCCGGGCCGAATAGCGGTGGTTGGAGACCTAGGCCTCACGAGCAACTCTACCACCACCGTCGATCATCTCGCTAGGAACGATCCCTCGCTGATCCTGATGGCCGGGGACCTGAGCTACGCGAACCAGTACCTCACGACCGGCGGCAAGGGAGTTCCTTGCTATTCCTGCTCGTTTCCGGACGCGCCCATCAGAGAGACGTATCAGCCTCGCTGGGATGGATGGGGGAGGTACTCGCTAGCTGCAATCTGTAATGTTTAAGTATTAGATGGACTCTCTACCTAATGCCAGTTGGTTTTGAGTTAGATGCTAACTAATACTTAACAACCCAGTGGTCAATGCTAGTTTTAGGGAGATATAGTATAGGATGTGTCTCTAACATATGGACTAGTGTTACCGGACTAGTATTAGTATGTGATGGGTCTCTAACAATGTGTGGTTTTAGGTTTATGGAGCCGCTGACGTCGAGGATCCCGATGATGGTGGTCGAAGGAAACCACGAGATCGAGCCGCAGGTCGACGGGCTGACATTCCGATCGTACCTGGCGCGGTTCGCAGTCCCGTCGCGGGAATGCGGATCCCGCAGCAACTTCTACTACTCCTTCAACGCCGGCGGCGTGCATTTCGTCATGCTGGGGGCGTACGACGACTACAATCGGACCGGCGCCCAGTACGCGTGGCTGAGGACGGACCTGCGCAGGGTTGACCGGCGGATCACCCCCTGGGTGGTGGCCTCCTGGCACGCGCCGTGGTACAACAGCTACGCGTCCCACTACCAGGAGTTCGAGTGCATGAGGCAGCAGATGGAGGAGCTCTTGTATCGTCATAATGTCGACATAGTTCTCTCTGGCCATGTACGTCGGAGTCTCTGCTCTTCTCCTCCTCGCCATGGACTACGAGTCTAAGCTTACAGGATGTCGACATGATTGCAGGTCCATGCCTACGAGCGTATGAACAGGGTGTACAACCATACGCTGGATCCCTGCGGACCCGTCTACATAACCGTAGGAGATGGGGGGAACATTGAGCAGGTCGACGTTGATCATGCCGACGACCCTGGAAAATGCCCTTCGCAGGGCGACAACGTCCCCGAATTCGGGGGCGTGTGCCGCCTGAACTTCTCGTCGGGGCCTGCGGAGGGGAGGTTCTGCTGGGAGAGGCAGCCGGAGTGGAGCGCGTTCAGAGAGAGCAGCTTCGGCCATGGAATCCTGGAGGTTTTATTCCTTTCCTTGAGCTGACGATGTGTTTGAAGATTTCATCGGTTATACTCGGTCTCTTCTCTTGACCCCTGCAGGTTATCAACTCGACCTATGCGCTGTGGACTTGGCATCGGAATCAAGATGTCTACGGGGAAGACAGCGAAGGCGATCAGATCTACATTGTTCGGCAACCCGAACTGTGTTCATCCAAGATTCAGAAGGCGTGAATTCGATCGTCTGAATACAGACACACAGACTTCGTTATAGTTGTAATTGGGTTTGCATTTGGGTTTTTCCTTCCAGCAACTGTTCTGTAAGTGTCCATAACAAAGAATGATGTGCAGCAACATTCAAGATTTCAGGCCATTGGCAATCCAAATCTGGCTCTGTAAAGAAATTCAATATGACCAAGTAAATGGCTGGCAAAAGGCCAGTTCCACAATTCAAAAAATCAGTTGCAAGATCTGAGAGAAATCAGGGCAAACTCTAATTCACCCCTCATTTGCAAATGAACCCCTTTGAATGAACCAGGATGCAGGCAAGAAATAGCAAGGATTTCATGGACAAAGATGAGAACAAGAGGAGGCCATGAATGACAATATGCAAGAGAGTCCCAACGCATAGACTATATATATAGATATCTCGCTAGCAAAGAAAAACAATGAGACCCAACTCAAGCTTCCGTCTCTAGATTCATTCATTCTTCTTCCTCTGATCTCTTCGTATTATCGTCACAACACCACCATGGCAGCCACTGCGGGCAAAGTCATCCCTTGCAAAGGTTCAGAACCAAATCTCATTCTTTCGTTTCCTCCTTGATTTCTCACCAGTCATCTTAGATATCGCCATGTGATCTTGGATTCTGGGTGCATGATCTCCTCCGGTGTGTCTGCAGCCGCCGTCGCATGGGAGGCCGGAAAGCCGCTGGTGATCGAGCACGTGGAGGTCGCCCCGCCGAAGGCGATGGAGGTCAGGATCAAGATCAAATACACCTCTCTCTGCCACACCGACGTCTTCTATTGGGAGGCCAAGGCAAGCGATACAACACCATCTAACACCATTCAAATTTTGTAAATTTCATCGTCAACCCACATAATTCGCTCTTGCAGGGCCATACTCCATTGTTTCCTCGCATTTTTGGCCATGAAGCCGCAGGGTAAGTCCATCGTGTCCATGTTACAGTAGATTTGTGTCACTTTAAACATGATTTGATGATGAACACAGGATTGTGGAGAGCGTTGGCGATGGCGTGAACGATCTCAGGGAGGGAGACCACGTACTCCCCGTGTTCACAGGGGAGTGCGGGGAGTGCAGGCACTGCAAGTCCGAGGAGAGCAACATGTGCGACCTCCTGAGGATCAACACGGACAGGGGCACGATGATCGCTGATGACAGCTCTCGCTTCTCCCACAATGGCAAGCCGATATACCACTTCTTGGGCACGTCCACCTTCAGCGAGTACACTGTCGTGCACGCCGGGTGCCTGGCAAAGATCAACCCCTCTGCGCCCCTCGACAAAGTGTGCATCCTCAGCTGTGGCATATCGACAGGTCTGGGGGCTACGCTGAACGTGGCCAAACCGAAGAAGGGCCAAACAGTTGCCATATTCGGGCTAGGAGCTGTAGGTCTTGGGGTAAGATGATGCTAACATACGACAGTACATTGTAGTTTGGGCTGCTATATACCAAATGAGCAGGAGGGTAACCAACATTGCCTTCTTGTAGGCAGCAGAAGGTGCAAGGATCGCTGGAGCTTCACGAATTATTGGGATCGATATGAACCCTAGCAGATTCGAGGCGGGTATGTTATGGCTGCAATACATGTTTCAGTAAGCTTATGGCCTATTCTGAACTCCTTTTTCATGTCCGTCAACAGCCAAGAAGTTTGGTATTACCGAGTGTGTGAACCCTAAGGATCATAACAAACCCGTGCAAGAGGTGCGTCCACTTTGTGCACGTGTGTAGGTGCTAGGCGACTCGACTACTTAAAAGAGTACTGATTCTGCTGAATCGCAATGTCACAGGTGATTGCTGAAATGACTGACGGCGGCGTTGACAGATGTTTGGAGTGCACTGGCAATATTCACGCGATGATATCTTGCTTCGAGTGTGTCCATGATGTATGTGTGTCTTCAGAGATTCGTTATTTCAGAGTTATTTTTGATCTGTTAATCGACCCTGTCAACGGATTATTATGCAGGGCTGGGGTGTTGCTGTACTGGTAGGGGTGCCCAGCAATGACGCCGAGTTCAAGACTCATCCTATCAAGTTTCTGAACGAAAGAACGCTGAAAGGAACTTTCTTTGGGAACTACAAAGCTCGCACAGACCTTCCTGGTGTTGTGGAGATGTACATGAGGAAGGTGAATACTAAGATCCCCGATTCTTCTACTGTGATGAAATGCAATGCAAATACTGAAGAAGCTAATATGATGTTCTTTTTCGTGATGCAGGAACTCGAACTGGAGAAGTTTATCACACACAATGTCTCATTCTCCGATATCAACAAGGCATTCGAGTACATGTTGAAGGGAGAAAGCCTGCGATGCATTATAACCATGGATGAGTAGAGCAATGAGCCCTAAGGAGGTGATCGTTCTAAGGGTGAAGCAATTCCATGGTCTTGACATCAACAATGGTGCCTAAATCTGGAAGCAATTTTGTTTCTTTCTTGTTGTTTTTCTATCTAATGTGAGGACAGAGAGGGGTCCAAAAAATGCGTGTTTTTTCCATTCGAGTGATTGATTCAATAATCGCTTGATTGACAGAGTATTTCTAAGCTACATTTGCTGAAGATCTCTCAATGTTGTTTGTCATGGATGATATCTAGAAACTTAATTGCTTGAGTTTTTATGAGGTTTGATAAACAATGGGTATGATCGAGATGGAATGATAAGCAGAGAGTCAAGATCAGTTTCTCGAAATATTGTTTGAGCACAAGGATAATAGATTTCATGATCTTGTTGTCAGATAGTTTTAGGGCAAAATTCCACGTCCTGATGCAGCAACGGGCTTTTGCAGGAGGAGTGTAGGTGCATTGTGTCATGAGATTTTCCTGGTCTTTATGGAAAGATGCACATGATGGTGTTCTTGCCTTACGAACGTTAGGATGCATTTACCGTTGCTCACTAGGATCAATTCCGCATCAACTGTTTTCGGATCAGAAAGATGCAGCAGTAAAAGATTTATACATTAACCCTAAATATCATACTTAACAATTTGGTTCAGTAATTTCTACGTGTTGACAGGATTGAGGAGACTGTCGGTGATGGTGTGGGAGACCTTAAGGAAGGAGACCATGTACTTCCTGTGTTCACAGGAGAATGCGGGGAGTGCAGGCATTGCAAGTCGAAGGGGAACAATATGTGAGACTTGCTGACGATCAATGCGGACAGAAGTGTGATGATTAGCAATGTGAATTCTCGATTTCTCATCAGAGGGAAGATGATAAATCACTTCTTGGGCATGTCCATCCTCAGTGAGCATACAGTTGTGCCACTTAGGTTGCCTTGCCAAAATTGATCGGTGTGCACCTCTTGACAAAGTGTGTATCCTCAGTTGTGGCACACCGACAGATGTGTGCATCCTGTGTCTGCATTATAGCAAGCAGCGGTCTTGAAATTACACTGGACTCAATCATCAGAGCCCAAGGCCTGATAACTGGAACTCAGGTTTGGGGGCAACACTGAATGTGGCTAAACCAAGAAAGGGTTCAACGGTTGCCATATTTGGGATCGGAGCTGTAGGTCTTGGGGTAAGTGAACAGGACTAGAAACCAGGAACATTGCCCCATGTAAATGGTAATAGCCAGCATTGCCTACAGCAGGCAGCGGAAGGAGCAATAATTGGGTCCGATATGAATTCTAACAGATTCGAGGAAGGTGTGTTAAAGATCTGCAGTTCAAGCATCCACAATCCCATATCTTTCATGTTTAAATATGCTGTGGTTTCAGTTTCACTTCCAGCGAACAAGTCTGGTGTTACCAGAGCTTGTGAACCCTAAGGATCGCGACGGACCAGTGCAATAGGTGCATTGCTTGTGTTGCATGTCCTACTAAAGTTCGGGCAGCAATGCACTTTGTAGTACGGATTCTTGTGTTCTTGTGTAGACAGTAGACGCTTGCTGAAATGACTGATGGTGGAGTCGACAGAATCCAACGACTCCATTTTATGTTTTCTTCGTGTATTGAGGTAATGACCAAATTCTGAAGGAACTCTATTACTGCTGTGATGCAGGAACTGGAACAGGGCAAGTTCATCGCTCATGGAGTCCCATTCTCCAAGAGCAACAAGGCATTCGACTATATGGTGAGGGGTGAGGGCATGCGCTGTATCACAAGCATGGATTAGTAGAGTCGCAGTCTAGGCGATGGTCTAAGATCTTGATATCAATAATGACGTGCAAACCTCAGATCACTTCTATTTCTTCTACCTAACAAGAGAAAATGTGAGCAAATGTGGAAGAGAGTGTGCATGGTATCAATTAGAGACCTCCCTCGTGTATGCATCTTGCAGTCGGATGGTGACTACTTGGTTGGTCGATCACAAGATCGTTTCTTGACACCTACCTATGTGTATTATATACCTGAAGTGATTCATGTAATGGCGACTTCTGACAACAGTACCGTGTATTGCTAATTAGCTAAATTTCTATGATTATTACTTCTGATAACAATGCACATCATTCAAAAATGAAGAGGCAAGCATGTAGTCAAAGGCATGTATATCATTTTGAATGCATAGATTTTTTGCTCTATAACATATAATGTTCTGCACAATGAACGCATAAACGTAAATTACTTTGGCAACAAAGAATTGCACTATAACTTATAAGACAAACTTTGCATATGTCGAACTTAGTTTACTTGTATTTTTTCATAATTCTTCTGACCTCTGCTAAGGCTTCCTCGTCATTCAATGGTCCTCTGTTGCTACTGCCACCTCCCCCATCGCCGCCTCCACCTCTTGGACCCTCGTCCTTGTTAAACGCAATAAACACGAAGTATATAAATCCCATCATTGCCTAATTTCCCAAAAAAACAAAACAATATCATCAGTTATTCTAATCAAAGAAACAATGCATATGCGCAAAATGAGAAGCTCACCAGCACAAAGAACGCAGTTGAAATGAACGATTTCAGTAAGAAAAGACCAACTGTTGCGGCAACCACAGCTACAGAAATCCTTGCGACTGGTCTAGGCACCGAGTCCTGAGACCAACCAATGAAAACCCAACATTAGGTCGATAAAACGCATCAACACAAGGAAATAAAACAAGATGAAAAATAAAGAATAAATTACGGGGACGAGATTGGTTCCGGCCTCAATGCCATCCTTCCCAACTTTCCAGGCCGTCTGAATAACTACAAAAAGAGAACACCAAGAAGGAGATTAGACGTTAACGGTATCAGTTTCCTTGTAGGCATTATAACAAGCAGGAGGTGGGCGTGTTTGAAACGAGCAGAGCGGAGCGTCTGAAGAGGGCTACACCTTTGAACAAGTTGGACTGAGCCGAAGCGACGACCGCAACACGAAGATGAGAAGCAGACCGAGATGACCTGAGCGATGGCGGCGATGGCCGGTCGAGTCTCGGGCCGAAGATCAAACAACGTCGAGAATTGTGACGATTGAGTGAAGATTGGTGAAGAGAACAGGGTTCGAGCTTGAGAGTAAGCAGCGGTCCGTTCGAGGAGAAAGTAGCGGCCATTAACGGAGCAAAATCGAGAGGTCGACGAAGAGGTTTTAATTTTTGTTTTTTTGTTTTTGTTTTTGTTTTTATTTTTTGAGGGCGGGAGAATTACATCTGATTGGATCTTTACTGCGGGCCCCACAATAATCCAAGCTGTCCAATTGCCACGCTGAGCATGACCTGCTGGGAACCACTGATTGTATATACGGTACCATTGATGAGTACTAAGGATGAGTAACAGTTAGATGTTTACCAACCACTAATTGCTGTCATTCTCTATTCTCTTCTTTTTTGGGAGGGTGGGATCGAGGTCCGATTCGTACATACTTTCCTGCTTTTAGATATATTAAAAAACTAGTTAGATGTCCTATCAGATCGATCTCAACAAACCGTGGGTTGATCGATTGGAAAAATAAACGAAAAATTGAAATGATGCAAATAACCAAGATTCCTAATCAAACGGGAGTTGTACCAGAAATATTATTGTATAGAGTACTATACTAGGACAATATAGATATCAGCTAGCTAAGGAGTAAATTTTTTCCTTTGCTAGCTCATGCTAACTATCGCTCCTTATTTATTTCGATGATCGGATGTATTATAATTTGTTTTTTATGTTCTATAACTCCAAACTATCAATTTTGAAGTGAAATCCAAGGGATTTTCGTCGTTCAAATTATCAATTTTGGAGCGAAGACTAGGGTTTTGTGATTGTTCCGTTGCAAAAGGTTTTGTTACGACGAAACCTTTAAACTTGCAACGAGTGGTTGAACAAGCAAAACTCCTTGGATTCACATAAAAATTGGTGGGTTGTATTTAAGAAGGTGAAGATGAAAATAAACAATTCAGATCGAAGGAAAAAATGGAAGTGACATGGGAAAATGGTTTGACGCTAATCAAGGAGAAAATTTAAATTTTCTTATCGGGCTAGTTGGCTAGCCGATACCCATTTTTCATGCTATAATAATGATAATGAATGATTTTTTTTTTTTTTTGAGCTTATGACTCTGCAACACATCATCTTATTACCTCAACTTGCAATCCTACACGAAGATAACACACAGCATTTTTGCACAATATGCACAACTGAGTCATACAACTAAAGATACACTGATGTTGCATAATTCTGAGTTCTCTACAATTCATCTTCATCTCACAGATGATATAAAGCAACTTCTTATGTCTAAACAACATATTCCCAAAAAACTAAATTCCTAGAGCCCCCATTGCACACCATAATATACGCGCAAAACTAGATAACAATGGAAACTTAACAGCTATCGGCCAGCAGTAGTTAGAAGCCAACTTATTCAGGCCTTCGCATTTTGACTTTGAGAGGCACTTCCTTGTAGGAGCTGACCTTCTCGGCTGCCTTGCGCGTTGGCCTGCCAACCGATGTTCTTCGTGGCTCGTCTCCTTCACACCGAGAAGAAGCGGTCTGGTCCTTTTCGGCCCTGGCCACTTTGTGCTTGAGCGAAGCATTTGTTTGGGAAGTAAGGGAAATTTCAGTTTGAGGTTCGGCAACTGGTTCAAGAGCCGGCTTTGTAGGAAACAACTGGTCGTTGGATTCAAGCGATTCGGGTTTTAGATTGTTGTCAGATCTCATTCTTGACGACTTCCTGTTTCTGCTGGAAGAACTCTATCTGTATCAGTCACTGGACAAAATAGACAGCTCCAGCATACACAGTTACAACAAAGCATCAATTACCTCCTAGTGTCTTCTTCTGCGTCTACTGCATTCATTGGTTCACTAATCACCGGGCAAGCTGGAATTTCAGCATGCATGGTCTCATGCAAATAAGTTTTAGATTCACATGGTTCAGATGTCAGCTTTTCACTCCTCCTCGAAGACTTCTTCCTGCTTCAAGGGTATGTGCATTAGGACAATACTAAAATTGTGGCGGCTTAACAATCATAACATCACACGAAATAGACACCAGAACCATCGTATCTGTTGATATTATGGAATATGTGTTACCTTCTATTATCTTTTTCCGCGGCTGTGATTATGTGATTCACGGAAGCTGAAGCTTTGTCCTTGTCAGGTAGGGTTGCGTTTGGAAGTTCACTTATCGCGGAGCAAGCAGGAATTTTGGCATCGAGAATCTCATATAAAGTATCTTTAGATTCATGTGCTTCAAATGCCAGGTTCTCGGATCTCCTTCTTGAAGACTTCCTGCTTCAAGGGTATGCGCATTAGGACAATACTAAAATTGTGGCGGCTTAACAATCATTACATCAATTAAAACAATTATATACACCAGTCACTAAACGGACATCAGAACCATCAGGAAATATGATTTACCTTTTATTTTCTTTTCCCCTGGCTTTTATTATGTGATTCCCGGAAGCTGAAGCGTTGTCCTTGTCAGGTAGGGTTTCGTTTGGAAGTTCAATTATCCCGGAGCAAGCAGGAATTTTGGCATCGAGAATCTCGTATAAAGTATCTTTAGATTCACCATGTGCTTCAGATGCCAGGTCCTCGGATCTCCTTCTTGAAGACTTTCTGCTTCAGAATCCAAATGCATTAGACAATTCTACACTGTTGGTAATTCCACAACCATAATATAAAAGGACATTACATACCTAATGGCATCAGTATCCCTTGTTTTTGCTTGATGGGTCATGGTAGCTACATCACCTAAGCCTGTAAGAGAACTTAACAAATAATAAGATGCCAGATAAAAACTAAACAAGCAGAGTTTCATTTTAACAAATAAATGTGAAGAATCAGGGAATCATTCAAATTACTTCGACTTCTAAGCACTCGCTTGTTGGATTCGCAGGCAACATTGCTGTCAACCGCATGGGGTCGCGTTACATCAGATGCAACCTCAGCACACCTAAGATGATGATCCTACTTACATTGGAAAGTCAGGACAATCAGTGTTCACAAAATAAGAAAACAGGTCTTGTGCAACTAATTCAGAAACTAGAGGAAGTGTATTTTGAATACCTCAGCAGAGTTCTTCTCACACAGTTCCCTGTTCAAGCTCTCTTCCTACAGGGGTAGGGGGAGGGTGGAAGAAATAGTGAAACTAGAATTACTAAATACGATTCCATATTCCAATAAAAATTTAGCACAATATTTAAAAAAACTGTAACCATGATTATGTTAGATTTGGGGATGAAAGTGGCGAACAACTTTGGGCCTTATGAGCATTTTTGTAATTATGGACAAATCAGTCTTTTATATAGTGGAGCTAGTTTCTCATGTTGAAAATTGAGTGAAGAAGAAGAAGGATTAGAAGTAGACGAGTAGAGCTTGGGAGAGTTAAGCATTATCTCGAATCAAGGCCAGGAGAGTGGTCCTCCTCTCTAATTGAGGCCAAGTGATCTTGTATTTTCCGTTTTCAAGTATAAAAATCATATTTTCCTTCCAAATCCCTAAATTTCTTCCATCAAACCCCTGGTATTTCCTATCAAATTGGTATGATATCGTAGATCCTCATGGCAGGAGCAAGAAAGAACGAAGCTTTGGAAGAGAAACTTAATGTCGAGATCGAGGGGGGCTCAAGAGATCGACAAAGAAGTTTTTTTTCAATGGATGAGAAGATGTTATTGATGGATGAGAGACTTTAAATCAAATCTCAAATCAAATGAGATGGCTATAGAAACCCTAATGAAGAAAAATAGAAGAGATGAATGAAAGCCCTAAAGCTAAGAAGAAGAGCTCATCAAATCCATATCTGAGGAAAAATAGAGACCCCAACGAAGATCGGAAGTGAAAGGAGCAAGCTTTGGATAACGGCAATGGGAAAGTCGTTATTTTGTAGGCGATCTACCACCGAAGGACGACGAGCCGCAAGACTGGGAACAAGAGTCATCCCAAACCCTTGGGAGGGGGAGTCTAGCATCGACTAGCAACTGGAGGGCCGTCAGCCCCAAAAACCGTAGGCCCCTATTTTTCAGCCAGCAGTAGCGATCTACTGTGGGCCTCACGAGCCCCCGATGCACCTGCAGGGGGCACAGACACCTTGCGAGCACCTACGCAACATCAATGGCTCATGGGCCCCCGATCTGAGAGATGGTAGGGCCGTGAGCCCCTGGTAGGCATTTCAGGGGGCTGATGACCCCTTCCTTGAAGCCCAGCAATCCCACGACGTGTGTGGGGGCTTCCAGAGCTTGACACCAAGCACAGGGAGAGGGAGACTACTTCAGATGGTACACAACCATATTGGTGACCGTTGGGCTTGGCAGATGATGGAGGAGATTGGATTGGTGTGACAGGAAGAGGCCTGTGGGGTATGGAGAAGCCTCACAGAATGCATGTCGGTAGTTTCACTTCGGCCAGCTAAGAGGGGGAGCAAGACATGTGTTTGGCCCTGAGAGTAGTGTCCAAAAGATGGCATTGCCAGTTCTCTAGAAGGAAAGCCATATATGTGGGTTTACCATGCAGAGAGAGACTTCGTGATAAATCGCTTGATTGAGAAGGAGAAACTATAGACAGACGAGATGGCATTTGCTTAGATGGAAAGGCTTTGTTTTGATACATGCAGAGAGAACAAGTGCAGTGAGTGCCCGATCATGGGAGGAGTTCAAGAACTATATATGTTGGACCAATTCTGTGACATCCCGGACAAAGATTTACACTAGCAGCTCCTTGCATTCTGACAGGATGGCATAGTTCGTGACTACATAGAAGGTTTGAGACACTCTCAGGTCGAGTGAGAGGAATACCAAAGGCGACCATGGAGGAAAACTTTATGAAGGGCCTGGGAAAGAGCATCAGAGCAGAATTCTGTATCTAGAGACCGAGAGGGCTGACGGAGACGATGGAGTTGGCCCAAATGATCGAGGCTAGACACATAGCGGAGCAGGTCGCCAATGGAGGGATGAGCGGTGTCTCATCCCGCACTCATGCTACCGAGTAGACCCAGAAGTCCCACCAACTATGGGTCAAATAGTTCAGGACAAAAGTAGCGAGCTTCCAACAAACCGCAGATTCACACATCTTACACAGAAATCCTGGACATGCGTGCCAAGGGGATGCTTCTGATGTGATGAGAGGTTCGGTCCGGGACATCATTATCGGGATCGGACGTTGCAGGTATTGGTCGTGAAGAAGATAGGATACAGTTGGTGGAAAGGATGAGTCAGAGCACCCTCGTTTGGAGTAGCGTGTCCGCATGATTCATGACACCACCTTGAGAACAATGTGATTTTTTGGTGACGGGGTAATATTAGATTTGAAAACGAGAGTAGCAAACTAATTTTGGACCTTAGGGGTATTTTTGTAATTATGAACATACCAGTCCTTTATATAGTGGATGAATGGTTAGAGCTAGTTTCTCATGTTGAAAATTGAGTAAAGAAGAAAGATCAAGAGTAGATCTTGGTAGAGTTAAGCTTTATCTAGCATCATGACACCACCTTGAGAACAATGTGATTTTTTGATGACGGAGTAATGTTAAATTTGAAAACGAGAGTAGGGCTAGTTTCTCATGTTGAAAATTGAGTAAAGAAGAAAGATCAAGAGTAGATCTTGGTAGAGTTGAGCTTTATCTAGCATCATGAGAGCGGCCATTCTCTCTTATGGAGGCCAAGTTATCTTGTATTTTCCGTTTTCATCTATTAAAAACATATCTTTCTTCCAAATCCTTAAATTTCTTCCACCAAAACCCTAGTGTTTCCTATCAAATTAGTTGTATGCAATTGTGACATACTGGGAAACACAATTCACTTTTTATAAAATAGGTAGTGAAAATAAGGAAAAGTGTATGCATAGCTCATCTATAAAAAACATATCTTTCTTCCAAATCCTTAAATTTCTTCCACCAAAACCCTAGTGTTTCCTATCAACTTAGTTGTATGCAATTGTGACATACTGGGAAACACAATTCACTTTTTATAAAATAGGTAGTGAAAATAAGGAAAAGTGTATGCATAGCTCAAATAGTACAATATAAAGATGCATAGGTAAACACCTCATCTCTGATTTTCTCACTCAATTCCTCCTTAGGTTTCTCCTTTGCTTGATGATGGGTTGTAGTAGTCGAGCCTAGTGCTGCAAGAGAATTAGGAGAGAGAAATCTAAGAGAGGGATTAATACATGAGCATGGTATTAATTACAAATGCTGGAAGAATTTATATTACTTTTTCTTCGAAGTGTACGCTCCGTAACAGGAATCCAAGTTGTTGTGTTAACATACTGGGATAGTGATACACCGGTTGTAACCTTTGGACACTTGTAACTCTCCTGAATATTGCGAAGTTAGAATGTATTGGAAAATTAAGGAATATGGCTCATGAAACAAATGATAACATCGGGAAGATGGATATCTGTCGAATACCTCAGCTTTGGTGGTCTTCACGCATGGTTCGTCATTTAACTTATCCTCCTACATGGAAAAAATTTCATAGTGATACCATTGATGAAGAGAAAACTTAGTTCAATATCTAAGGAAAAATGTCTCCTAACTATGCGTGTTACCATCAGAGTGGGATAGTCTTACATCAGTAGCAACCTCATTAACATTGGAGCATTCCACCTTTAATTGCCAGGTTACAGTAATGGGTATTAGAAAAATAAGAACATGAAATAACCCAAGTAACAGGACATAGCTTTGCTTAATATACCTCAACTCTGGTCTTCTCACTCGGTTCTTTAATCAACTTTTCTTTCTCCTAAATGGAAAGAAAAATAAAGAAAAAAAAAATATGAACAAGCTGCAATTCATGAATGTTAGTAATAATCCAACGTGTGGTGTATCACTTAGGAGTTTGGACTTACATCCAGTGCTAAGTTCTTGAGCTTAAGTACTGCCATGGTGCATCCAAGCTCATGCTGCAATACCTTGAGCTGAATTCCAACAAATACCAACTTAAATTTTGATTAAACAGGAAATCTCAATTTACAGACATAAGCAACATAACAAAAAAAGAATGAATCTTACTCTCTCTTTACTTGAAGTGAGCTCCTGCACATCCAAAAAATGACAAATTTTAATTCCGATGAATAAAAAAAAAGAATAACAAATTGACACAGAGACAAGGAATATAAATTGGTTCAGATAGAAGCTATAGAATAAGTGAAAAATAAACTTTGAGAACCAGAGTAAGTGAAACATCTAAGAACTGGTTTGTGCATACTTTTTCTTAATTTCTTTTTTACTAATCCAACCAGCCACTCTGACGACCTCCACCATAATTAGTTTTACTAATCCAACCAGCCACTCTGACACCCACCATAATTAGTTTTTAACCCCTCCCCCCCCCCAAAAAAAAAAACCAAAAAAAAAAAAAAGAAATCCTTTTTTAGTGTAAAGGAAATCTTACAATAGACTTGTATACATTTACACTGCATATGGTAGTTGTCCATATCCTTTTCTTTTCTTTCCTTTTGACTTTTTGTCTATGTTTATATCCATATCATACCATATCCAATGCGCTAATCCATATGCATGCAAAGGTATGCAAGTAATAACATCAGTTAGATAATAAAGGATCAGAAAAAGCCTTCCAACATTAATAGCGATACTGATTCTATCTTCTGTTTCTTGAGGAATGTACTGGTGCTAGGTCCGTCACTGGAGAATCCGCTATAGCATAGTCTGCCGATTCTTAACATGAAACTGTTGATGGAGAATCAATCATCACACGTTAAAGACCAAAATTCACTTGATTGAGACCGAAACGGATGCATCTGTGTATCAGATTTACTCCATCGATTGTAGCAAAACCGGCAATGAAGAAACTTGTTCCTTTATTTGTCACGATAGGCAACTTTCAAATTCAAAGAGGGCCCAAACTCGATTTCAAGACGAGATAGTAGTCCTAAATGTTGGAACTTGGTATATTCCATCTTCTATTCCATAAGGTTTTGATGATGACAAACAATTAAAAGATACACCCGATCAGGTGAAGAATCACCCGATCAGGTGACCTGCTACGAACTTCGGCAGCAATCACTCCCCCTGAATATATTGCCTTAAGTTCTCCCCCTTTGTCATCCATAAAAAGTGGAAAAACAGAATTAGTGGGCTACGAAATTTCGTAGTCGACTAATAAATTAAATGATAGACATTCGCATGTAAACCAAACAGGAGAACGTAACATACAACAAACAGACAATTAAACATATACTGATACATAACAGGCTTTTAGTACATTAACCAACTAAACAAAACATACATCCAACAAAAAGAAACTTACCTACATCCAACATCAGCCTAGAAGGTTTTGATGATGACAAACAATTAAAAGATATAGTATGATTATTACTCCCCCTGAATATAAGCCTTAAGTTCTCATCCTTTGTCATCCGCAAAAAAAGTGGAAAAACAGAATTAGTGGGCTACGAAATTTCGTAGTCGACTAATAAATTAAATGATAGAAATTCGCATGTAAACCAAACAGGAGAACGTAACATACAACAAACAAATAATTAAACATATACTGATACATTAACCAACTAAACAAAACATACATCCAACAAAACGAAACTTAGACATACATCCAACATCAGCCTAGAAACCGAGGAAAACCAAAAGTAGCCTAGAAACCGAGGAAAACACCAAAACAGATCAAGTGCAACAACCTAAATGGAACTGAGAGCATCCGAGAGCATCACGAAAAAGACATGAGCAAAGCCGAAACAACCATACGGCTTAAGGATGATAGGAGGAGGATCCGGGGGACGAAGGACAAGGACGGGTACGACGCGAAGGAATGATATGCTGGGCTTCAAGAACAGACAGAAGTTGAGATTGGTTAGTCTGAATTTGATCAAGTAATTCGGACTGAGGTTTCAAGGTCGCATCATAATTACCGAACTGCAACTGAACGCATGCAAACCCATCAGAGACGGCCGTTGTAAGCTTCTGAACGTCGGTGGAAAGACAACGAATGAGAACGGCATTAGTCTCACGGGAAGGGGAAATGTCGTCCTTTGAAGCAAGAGCCTTTGGGCGGGATTTGCGGCTGGAAGAGCCAGGCGTGGCAGTAGGTGAGGGAGAGGGAAAATGCAGGGTCTTAGTATGAGCCGCATCAGACTCATCATCATCAATATCTTCAGCATCATCAGCGTCCTCAGATTCAGAAGGAGGAGGATTTGGAAGTCGCATGTTGGTGAGGGTAAAGTCGTCAAAGCGAACGTCACTGTGAACAAAGTATTCGTCATCGGTGGGGACGGAAAAAGCACGGAGGATGAGGGTAATCAAACAAGGAAGGTAGAAGTGAGTAGAAACACATTTGGCAAGAGTGAAAAATAGAACATTACCCCAGTGAATGGGAAATCCACCTAAGAGAACATATAGACAATATTCTAGTGAGGTGCTAAGGTAATTGAGAGACCCTGATTTTGGCATGAGGTTGTGAACGATGACTTTGAGAAGAAGCCGTGCATCCAGATGAAGACGAGTAACGGACATGTGAGAGACAAATTTAGGTGCCAATTTTGATAGAATAGTGGGATCGGTCATCTCGAAAGAGAGAGAATTACGGAAATCAGGGGACTGATTGATAATCTTTGCAATTGTTTTGCCAGAGACAGTAAAGGAGACGCCTTTAACCATGTTGGTGAGAATCTTTTGCCCACGGCAGACAATCGTATCAAGATTAGCGTACAATTCCTTTACAAGCGAAGGTTTCCTATTATCCGTTGACAATCCGTTGACAACAAGGTTCACTATTATCCGCTTGTAAATACAGTATCAATGTGTTTGCAATTCAAACTGCCCATAAGCATTTCAGACATCAGAGTGGAGCTAGGATACAATGATCACCAACACAATGAATCAAAAATAATACATAATCAATGTGTTTGCAATTCAAACTGCCCAAAAGTATTTCAGACATAAGTTTGCTGCTAGGATACAGTGATAACCAACACAATGAATCAAAAAATACAGTTTCAATGTGTTTGAAATTCAAACTGCCCATAAGCATTTCAGACATCGCAGCTAGGATACAGTGATTACCAACATAATTAATCAAAAATAATACATAATCAATGTGTTTGCAATTCAAACTGCCCAGAAGCATTTCAGACATCAGTGTGCTGCTAGGATACAGTGATAGCCAACAAAATGAAGCAAAAAAATACAGTTTCAATGTGTTTGCAATTCAAACTGCCCATAAGCATTTCAGACATCAGTGTGCAGCTAGAATACAGTGATCACCAACACAATGAAGCAAAAAATACAGTTTCAATGTGTTTGCAATTCAAACTGCCCATAAGCACTTCAAACTGAAAGTAGACGTATTAGCCAGTCCCATAATTACATGATCATAAATTGTACCTTCCCCCTCCTTACATCAACATAATATTACATAAACCAACATGACTGTTAGGAATGCATCACTGTACTAGCCACTCGAACATACCGACCATACATCAAACATCCCAAACATACATAATTATAGTGTACCAATACAAATTACAAAAACCATCAAGCATGTCATCAGTGACATCTAATCACTTACTTTCCAATGGAATCGATAGCATCATCATCATCATTTCCTTTCCCGCGAGCCGTTGCAATCTCATCGATGATCATCTTTATCTTTATATCCCTTGATATCCTCGGTATACCTAGAAACTTCCTTCCAGCGTGCTCTCGATCGGCCAAATGGTCGTACACCTTAGACAACATCTCCAGTGGATACTCTTGATGGGAATAAACTGTTTCACCCAATTCCTTATGCCAATGGGCGAGAGAACGACCTATCGCATCGGCGTTATTGTCAACAGAATTAACCATTTTAAGCATTATAGCTGGCACGTCCGATATCCGTTGTCTACTGGATTTCTTTTTCCCCACAGATGGGGGGCAAGCAAGGTGAGGCCCATGGTGACTAGGACCCGGTGAGGTAGCCGGTGAGATGTTAGGATTGATGCATCATCCGAAGGCTCATTCGCAGCATGCTCCCCTTCCCCATCCGAGTTGTGGCCTCCAAATTGTTGGTACACAACCCTCCTATAATTCCCCATAGCCTCGTCATCTCCTACGATCAATTAGAGATTAGCATACCACGGAAAGGCTTATTCACATAGTCCTTACGTCTTGGGTTTTTCTACACGAATAAGGCATTTGATTTTACTTCGTGCATTTAAAAATTCAATTAGAGGATGTAGGCAACTATAAAAATATGATGGACATACCGCTGCAAATGTTTCATAAACTTCAGGCTCCATTGTGACCATGTTTGCATCTCTTCACACCACCCAGCGACACTCATGTCGATGCAAGCTTTCACATCTTTGAGCCGCGTTCGTAGGACTTTGAGGTGATTCTTCACATTTACGCCGGTGTAGTTCCCGTGAAATTGCACATTGATGTGTGCCGCAGCGGCGTTGAAGGCACAAGCTTTGAACGACTTATCGGACTTATTACTGCCTTCCTTTATTTGTTCCGCCAGGTAAGGGATAAGTACCATATCATCCTCCCACGTCCAATATTTGTTCGTCGGCCCTTTGGTTTGTGTTTGCTTCTTCGACTTTTTGCTTGGGCTTGACACCGACGCATCCTCCATTTCATCTCGGCGACTCGACTTCCTAGAAGAGTCGATCCCCATCCTCGGGTCATTCCCGCTCGCCGATGAATTCACTCCTCATCTCCCACATTCTCCCATTCCCCCACCTTGGAAGCTCCCTACCCCTTGGGCCATCATCCCCTTTGTAGCATTTGCATATTTCCCGTTGGATTGGGCCTTTGCATTTGCACACCTTCACCCATTCCCCCTCCTTGGAAGAGCTCCCCACCCCTTGGGCCATCATCCCTCATTGTTGCATTTGCATATTTTCCGGAGGAGCGTGCATTTGCATGTGCACACCTTCACCCATTCCCTCACCTTGGAAGCTCCCCAAACCCTGGGCCATCATCCCTCCTTTGTAGCATTTGCACATATCAGGAGTAGCGGGCATTGGCATTAGCATTTTTGTATATATCCCTGTTGATACGACATACTTGGCCCAACATCCTATGCAAGGCTGCCAATGTGTTGGGCCAAGTATGTCGTATCAACATGGATATATACAAATGCCAATGCCAATGCCCGCTACTCCTGGATATGTGCAAATGCTACAAGGAGGGATGATGGCCCAAGGTTTGGGGAGCTTCCAAGGTAGGGGAATGGGTGAAGGTGTGCACATGCAAAGGCACGCTCCTCCGGAAAATATGCAAATGCAACAATGAGGGATGATGGCCCAAGGGGTGGAGAGCTTCCAAGGAGGGAGAATGGGTGAAGGTGTGCAAATGCAAAGGCCCAATCCAACGGAAAATATGCAAATGCTACAAAGGGGATGATGGCTCAAGGGGTAGGGAGCTTCCAAGGTAGGAGAATGGGAGAATGTGGGAGATGAGGAGTGAATTCATCGGCGAGTGGGAATGACCCGAGGATGGGGATCGACTCTTCTAGGAAGTCGAGTCGCCGGGAAGAATTGGAGGATGTGTCGGTGTCAAGCCCAAGCAAAAAGTCGAAGAAGCAAACACAAACCAAAGGGCCGACAAACAAATATTGGACGTGGGAGGATGATATGGTACTTATCCCTTACCTTGCGGAACAAATAAAGGAAGGCAATAAGTCTGATAAGTCGTTCAAAGCTTGCGCCTTCAACGCCGCTGCGGCACACATCAATGTGCAATTTCACGGGAACTACACCGGCGCAAATGTGAAGAATCACCTCAAAGTCCTACGAACGCGGCTTAAAGATGTGAAAGCTTGCATCGACATGAGTGTCGCCGGGTGGTGTGAAGAGATGCAAATGGTCACAATGGAGCCTGAAGTTTATGAAACATTTGTAGCGGTATGTCCTTCGCCTTTTTATAGTTGCCTACATCCTCTAATTGAATTTTTAAATGCACAAAGTAAAATCAAATGCCTTATTCGTATAGGCAAACCCAAGACGTAAGGACCATGTGAATAAGCCCCTTCCATGGTATGCTAATCTCTAATTGATCGTAGGAGATGACGAGTCTATGGAGAATTATAGGAGGGTTGTGTACCAACAATTTGGAGGCCACAACTCGGATGGGGAAGGGGAGCATGCCGCGAATGAGCCTTCGGATGATGCATCAATCGATAACGAGGTCCCTCCTAACATCCCACCGGCTACCTCACCGAGTCCTAGTCACCATGGGCCTCACCTTGCTAGCCCCCCATCTGTGGGGAAAAAGAAATCCAGTAGACAACGGATATCGGACGTGCCCTCTATAATGCTTAAAATGGTTAATTCTGTTGACAATAACGCCGATGCGATAGGTCGTTCTCTCGTCCATTGGCATAAGGAATTGGGTGAAACAGTTTATTCCCATGAAGAGTATCCACTGGAGATGTTGTTTAAGGTGTACGACCATTTGGCCGATCGAGAGCACGCTGGAAGTAAGTTTCTAGGTATACCGAGGATAGCAAGGGATATGAAGATAAAGATCATCGATGAGATTGCGACGGCTCACGGGGAAGGAAATGATGATGATGATGCTACCGATTCCATTGGATAGTAAGTGATTAGATGTCACTGGTGACATGCTTGATGGTTTTTGTAATTTGTATTGGTACACTATAATTATGTATGTTTGGAATGTTTGATGTATGGTCGGTATGTTCGAGTGTCTAGTACGGTGTAAGTGATGCATTCCTAACAGTCATGTTGGTTTATGTAATATTATGTTGATGTAAGGAGGGGGAAGGTACAATTTATTATCATGTATTATATTTTGTGGGATTGGCTAGTACGTCTACTTTCAGTTTGAAGTGCTTATAGGCAGTTTGAATTGCAAACACATTGAAACTGTATTTTTTTGCTTCATTGTGTTGGTGATCACTGTATCCTAGCTGCACACTGATGTCTGAAATGCTTATAGGCAGTTTGAATTGCAAACACATTGAAAGTGTATTTTTTTGCTTCATTGTGTTGGTTATCACTGTATCCTAGCAGCACACTGATGTCTGAAATGCTTCTGGGCAGTTTGAATTGCAAAAACATTGATTATGTATTTTTTTTTGATTCATTGTGTTGGTGATCACTGTATCCTAGCTGCACACTGATGTCTGAAATGCTTATGGGCAGTTTGAATTGCAAACACATTGATTATGTATTATTTTTAATTCACTGTATCCTAGCAGCAAACTTATGGCTGAAATGCAAACAAACTGTAATTTTTTTGCTTCATTGTTTTGGTTATCACTGTACCCTACGCGGCGCCCAACAACGCCCCAGAGCGCCTCCGCCGCCTTCGTCTTCCGCCTTCGTCCGCTGCCTCCACGTTCGTCCACCCCGCTGCCCTCGTTCGCGTGCGTTTGAGGTGAGAACGATGAGTATTTAAAATAAATACGAAAATACGTATGAAAATACGTATAAAATACGTATAGAAATACATACGCATATAGACGGATCGTAATAAATTCATAATAAATTGTACATGCCTCAAAAAAATACGTGGGAATGCCTAAAAAATCAGAAACAACTAAATGGACTCATTGGCCTGCAGGTTGCAAATTGCTACAGGTTGCAAATTGCTGCGAATGTTTAACTGCTATAACTCTTTTAAATTAAACTTATTGCTTGTATTTAAAGTTCAATTTGGTTCAATTTTAAATACCTAACTTTTTGTTTTAGAGATTATCTTGCCGAGTAAACCTCGCTGACAGACATTTCACTTTGTTGTTTTACGAAAAGTTCGTCAGGTATCGATAGTGAATTCTCGAAAGATATTACCGCATGAGTCGAGCCAGTGCTCGAAGAATACGTGGAGTACCTACCCGCTGAAGATTAGACGATCACCTTCGCGATTGCATCTTTATATTTGAAATAATGTAATTGGTGTACTTTGTTTATATTGGCCATGCTAGGCCCAAAATGTATCTAAAATGTTGTTTGAGCTGCTTCTTAAATTTGCATGCAAGGACCTGCAGTTTGCACAGACACTTAGTGTGTTTAAACAAATGAGGAAAAAAAGAAAAGAAAAAATACTCCTCCTTGTTTGCATATCACGGACCCGCTCGCGTCCTCGCTCCCGGTAGAATGGGAAGCGGTGCATGACAAGATGTCAAGTACTTTGCATCTCCACATGCTGAAGTTGATACGCCCATCGAACTTCTCAATTACGAACTTCGTACTGGATACGATAGTTCGTGTTGTTGAAGATTGCGCCATTGGAGTACAAGGATTGTCGTCGTCACTTTTGCTCATCGTCTTCGTCTAGATCTTCGTCGCCAAAGTTCTGATACCAATTGTTGTGTGCTAAGCGGAAGCAATCAAATCGTCGAATTATCTAGCACGAAGAACAAATAGAGAGACACATACAAAAGATTTAGGTCGCCTTAACGACCAGGTTAACCCTTCTATTGATTTCAATTAGGAGATACAAAAGACACTTAACTACTCCTAAGAAATCCTCACAATTGGCTCTCTCAAAGATGGCTCTCAATGATCATATGAAACTTCCAATAGGACCTCTTACAAATTTATCCAATGCTTCAGTAGAGGCTCAATTGGTTTCCCAATGTTTCGATGCAAATAACTCATACATTTGTTATCTTTTTATAGGAAGGGAAGGGGGTTGGTGCACCAACCATCCCCCGACCTGGTCAAGATCACAGGACAGCCCACATGGGGCTGCTGGAAATTTCCAGCAGCCCCCTCGAGCCAACAACCACAAATAGTGATACTGATTCTATCTTCTGTTTCTTGAGGGATGTACTGGTGCTAGCTCCGTCACTAAAGAATCCGCTATAGCATAGTCTGTCGATTCTTAACATGAAACTGCTGATTGAGACTCAATCATCACGTTAAAGACCAAAATTCATTTGATTGAGACCGAAACGGATGCAAATGCGTATCAAATTTACTCTATCAATTGTAGCAAAACCGACAATGAAGAAACTTGTTCCTTTATTTGTCACAATATGCAACTTTCAAATTCAAATATGGCCCAAAATCGATTTCAAGATAAGATAGTAGTCCTAAATCCTACCATTCAAAAAATGAAATACTGGTTAAAATCGATATTCTAAAGTCGATATTCTTAAATCATGGCCTATCATGAACATAGAAATACTAGTCCCCTAAAATAAAATGCTTTTCAAATTCTAAACATGAGTTTCCTCAATCATGATCAGACTCTAATACATTAATCATATTTAAATAAAAACAAAAGATTAGTACCAAATTCTAAAGTTGAGTTTGCTAGATCCTGATTGAGCACAAAAAATAGTCTGACACTAAAGAAAATTTTCTTAAATTTTCATCAGTTTTTTAGATGGCGCCTTTTGTGATAATATTAAATTTCTTGGATGGCCAACAGTTGAAACTTTGCTGGCAGATTTGTTATAGTTTGGAATAATTGGAGGATGATAGTATATGTTTTCTTTTAGTCACATTGATCATGTCCAACTATTTTATTGGTTTCTTCATGTGATTTTTGAAGAGAAAGAACAAGATTGAAGTCATGTGGTGTATTTCTTTTTCTTTTTCTTCCTATTGGTATTTTGTTTCATAAGGACGGCTCAAGCACAAGCACAAAATATTCGTTTGAAAAAATTTACATGAACCACTACATGGACTTAGGAAAGGATGTGAAGCGGTTATTCAATAAGCCGTGTCTATATGAGCTTAGGTTACGCAAATGGCAGTATCTACAATGGAATGTGACAATGTGACAGAATTCTATGAAAAATAAACCTATGCTATGAGTTAATGTATAGTACTATGTTTACAATAAAGTAGTAAAATTGTGGGAATTCGTCTTGGAATGACCACGAACGATAGGTAAAAATGATGTGAAAGTATAGCAATAAGAATGTAAATTGGAAACAAATGAATGTAGATTGAGACATTGCAAGCGGATAATGATACTTGCTAAAATTGATAGAGTTAAATGAATGATAAAGGATTTTTTAACCATAAAACCTACGCGGACGGTTTATGTGCCAGTGTGTTCTTACACAAAGTATTGCGGAGCCCTGAAGAATGTGACAATGTGACAGTATAGCAATAAGAATGTAAATTGGAAACAAATGAATGTAGATTGAGACATTGCAAGCGGATAATGATACTTGCTAAAATTGATAGAGTTAAATGAATGATAAAGGATTTTTTAACCATAAAACCTACGCGGACGGTTTATGTGCCAGTGTGTTCTTACACAAAGTATTGCGGAGCCCTGAAGAATTAACTCAATCTTTCAACTTATGAAATATGACTTCACAATATGATGTGCTCATCAATTAAAATTCATGATACAACTGGTTCCACCGATCAATTAGGTACTCAGCTTAATGGAGAACATAAATATTTTTCATTCTCTTATACCTCTCCATTAATTTTTTTTAAAATAACACATGCATTTGCACATGCAGGAACACTAGTCTAAAACGCCAAAAGCTATTGAGCAAATACAAGCTAATTAGGAGAAGGTTAGAGCGGTTGGTTGGATAAGTAAATATAAACCGAAGAAAAAGGTTAAAAATTATTAATAAACTCAGTAAGCCAGGAAAAGTAACAAACTGCTAGCATCTGTGAATTGGTTTGCGTAAGCATCCTGTTTTGTTGATTGGCTTTCTCCAGCGTGAATCGAAGCTTCTGCAACTCTATACTGCTTAACTCTATGATTTTTCTGCAAACAAATAAACCGAAATATAAAAAGAAAAAAACATCAATAAAAACCAAAAGGAACATGAAAGCAAAAAACCTAATTCTACTGAATCAAGGCCAAATTGCTATCAAAAATCAAATTTTAAACAAAATCACATACTTTGTTTCCCCAAGCGCCTTCCGTAGATTGGCATTTTCCTGAAATTAGGTCGTTCACTTATAAAAAACGGAAAAATTGAACTATATCAAGAAATAATAATCGAAATGGATATCAACAGCACCTCAATTAGCTGGGCACACTCTTTAGTGATACCACAATCGACCTCCTTTGGGCTCCCCCGAAATTGGGAACTCGAAGTCGCAACCCTCGACGAGCTCACGATGTTAGTGATATCGGACAGCCTCTTCCTCTTCACCGCGCTTCCCATTATAGGGATATTTGGACCGGTTCCCCTCTTTAGATTCTCTAACAAAAGTCGATCTAATGTCAAATTGAGGCAATCAGCCAGTACTAAAAGCATAGCCTTGTTCCAATTAGAACAAAAGCGTAAGAGAGGGGAACGAGAAATACCTTTGGCGATCGCATTTCTGATTGTGCCCATTAACGACGACCAATTACTGGAAATTTCGAATAAAAAAGCCCTAAATTTTGCTCCCTACTTTGTTCCTCTCCCTCGTCTAGGGTTTCTAGTGAGACCGAGATTTGGGAACGAGATAGCGAGAGAGTCGAGAGGGAGAGGGGAATTTAGACTGATAGATTGACGAGAGCAACGGATATCCAAAGCTAATGATCCGAACCAAACTCCGAACCTCGTTTCAAACCCCAAATTGACGGCGGATTCAAGGCCCCCCGCAACACAATTGAGTTTTGGATTTTGAAAACCGAAACCAGGCCAACTAAATCATTATGTCCGCTGGCTTAAAAGTAGGGGTGGACTATATACGCTCATCTAAGTCGGTGTATTTAATCATTTGGTTTTTTTTTTTTTTTTTGGATACATCAGAAAGATGGTTTAAGTCTCACGTTCGTTTTGCATCCACTAGTGGTCGATGTCAAGGCCTAAGAAATTTAAACAAAATTCTTCAAGGCTCACATTGGTTGGAAAAGGCCCAAGAGCCTTATTGGATCATCATGGCCCAAGACACCATAAAGAACCTTCTTTAAGGCTTAAGTCCATGAGAGTTCTAGAAAACTTGTAAATAGTAGAAAATTCTAAAAAGACTTAGTCTTATCCCTTTGTAGATATTTTGTAGAACTTTCAAGAAGCTAGTTTTGTAACCATATGATCAAACTAATCTTGGCCATCCATTTTGGAGGTGGATGCCTATAAATAAGGGAGCATGGGTCATTTGTAAACCATCCAAAAATGGAAAAGCAATCTTGAGTAATAAAGAGTTTTTTGAGGGTTCTTCTAATCTTGAGTGTTCTTTCCTTTGTTCTTCTCAAGTTTGAAGCCATCTAGCTTTTCGATCTTCCGCGGAGCGTCAAAGTAAGGCTGAGCTAGTTCTTTAAGGGGAGCAAGACCTAGTGCCGCGCGGTCGTTGGTGAAGAGTAGACCAAGCCCGTGACAAGTGGAATCTGAGCGGTTCGATGGCTGGAGAAGTCAACAGCAACGCTGCCACCAGTGAGGTGATCCAGATGGAGGAACAAGGAAACAATAGGAAGAACGACAAGAAGACTCGTGAGCGATCAAGAGACACATTCCTCGAATGGGAGGCCATGTTGGGAAAAGTGGAGATTGCATGCGTCGAAGGGGAAAAAAAGTTTGAGGGGCTTGAAGGGGAGGTCCATGATGCCTTGACTCAAGCTCTCAGGAGATCCAAGTCTTGAACTGGGTTCTTGCGGAGAGTCAAGACCAGGTAACATCTCTCGAAACTACTCTTCGTGCTGAGATTGCTGCTTTGCAGGAAGAGTTGGATGTGTGCAGGAGAGTCGTTGCGCAAGGTGCTACTACCACACCCATTGTTGCTCCTCCACCAAGTAGCAGTGTTCAAAAGCCCAAGTCGTTCAAAGGTTCGAGGAAGGCTAAGGAGATCGACAACTTCTTGCGGGGGATGGAGCAATACTTCAAGGCCCTCAACATCACTGAAGATACCTAAAAGATAGATCGTGCTACACTCTACCTGGAGGATACCCCTATGGTATGGTGGAGAAGGCTGTCTGAGGGTATCGAGATGGGCACTTGCACCATCAATACGTGGGAAGAATTCAATGGAGACCTTAAGGAGCAGTTCTATCCGGTGAATGCACAGAATAATGCAAGGGCAAGACTGAGGCGTCTACAACAAAAGGGAAGCATATGGGACTACGTCAAAGAGTTCACCGAGATACTTTTGAAGATCCCCAACTACCCTGAAGGTGAGGCTCTTTTTGCTTTCATTGATGGCTTGTAGAACTGGGCTAAATTGGAGCTTGAAAGGCGTGGGGTCCAAGATCTTGCCTCCGACATTTCCATGGCCGAATCCCTGACCAAGTATACAAAGCCCGATAAGTTGAAGACCTTACGGGAGAAGGCCAGCAAGGGAAAGGATGGGGGAGATCAACATCTCGATAAGGCCAAACTGTCCAGGCCATACGAGGCTAAGAGTACCAAGAGTGGAGACAAGCCACTCAAGTGTTTCTTTTGTGAAGGACCTCATAAAGCTCGTGAATGTACCAAGAAGTTCAAGAATCAAGATCTCCACCATAATTGAAGAATACGAAAGAGCAACAAAGGCGTCGAGAGGAGGCCAAGCTTGGATCGTTGCAGATTCTAAATGACATCTAAGCCAAGATGGAGTTTCCCAAAGCTAGGAATGAGGGGAGACTCTTTGCTGAAGCTAAGATTGGTGTCAAGACTATCCAAGCACTTAATGATAACAGAGCCACCACCAACTTCATCAAGGAAGAAGAGGCCAAGAAGTGGGGACTCAGGTTCAAAGAGGAGAAAGGATGTGTCACGCCTCGCTTCCCATAATACTTGGGAGCGAGAACGCGAGCAGGTCAGCATGGGCTGAAGCGATGAAGCTCAAACTCAATAAGCGTCTGTGAATAAAAACCATACGCAGGAACTTGCATGCAATCAGTAACAATAGAAATAAATACGAATTTTAAAGACAACATCAAGAAAGCATGGCCGAAGAAACTACAGAGTTCTACAAAGATGGGTACACACCCTACAAAAGTGTAGTAAAAGAAACGTTAAGCAGCAGCAGGTAGTGTAAGGTTGTCATGCTATGTTTGTCTAAACATATTAGACCCACAACGGAAGCGGAAATTTAAAATTTCTACACTAGCAAACAATCCTAGCCACAAGTTCTACTGCTACACTACAAACTTAATACTATGTTTAGAACCTTGTACCTTTTTGGTGCGTATTCCCAAATGAAAGGTGGAACACTCCAATATCCTTCTAGAGATGATGCAAGCCTCGCATGTCCACCAGCACATTAGTTGAAGCACCTTAATGATTAAATCCTCACAGTTCCTCGAGTCCTCCGGGAACTTGAACCGATCTCCACCGATTTGCTAGAACGAATGAGAGGGAGAAGGAAACCTTTGCTTTTAGGGAATTTTCTACCAGCAAGGAGAGGTTCACTACAATAGTGCAACTCTTTGCAAGGTGTATAGATAGTGTCTCTGAGGAAGAGAGAACTCTCCCCTTTTATAGCCTAAGGGGATGTGAAGGCATGAAACACATGTGAAGAAAGAGCCAAATTAGGTATGAAACACATGTGAAGGCATGAACCACATGTCCTCTTTCTTTGTGCACATCTCGTTAGAAGGCATTTCCTTTACACAAAACACATGAGACAAGTTAGGCATGAAACACATGTCCTCTTTCTTTGTGTACATCCCTTCTAGAAGGCATTTTCTTTGCACGCAACATATGTCCTCTTTCTAATGATCACAACCCTTTGTAATCGATCACGTACTCACAACTCTTTGCGACGCGTTTATTTATCACAGCACTTTGTGATTAATTCCCTCGTATATCATATATATACGCTAAGTTTATTCCTTCGCTTTTCACGATGAGCCATCATTTATGTGGGACTCTAAAACCCCGATTCTTACTTCAGGAGTGACATGAACATATCAATTCACAGATCGGTAGCGGTAATAGCTGCACGTGCCGACCCCCGTTTCAGAATCGTCATTATCTGGTTAGTATGAGACTCGAAGCTTTTCGACCAAATGTGGGCCTAAAAGTAATATTTATCGTGTAGTCTGATCCCTTCGTCAAGACTATATCACTAATGTGTCTAGGATACGGATATTGTCAAACCCTGCTACACCTTAAGGCTTCGAGTCATATGTGATCCCATAATAAACCGTTGGATGACACTTGTTAACTTCTACAAGTTCATCCTTTACCATGGCCAGGGATATCACTATGGATTTATCGACTCTTTGCGATACTAACCTCCCATACTGGAGGATATGAATCCCATCAAGATGGCCACTCCCTTCTCACGCTTTGAACTATACCCAGCAAGTACCTACGTATTGGGCGTAATGCCAATGTTTGGTAAAAGCCTAAGTATAGCTTCCCATGTGCAAGGTCCTTTAGCTCATCTCTGGTTATAAGGACTACCTTGCACTTACTATCACCTGAGAGCTTCTGTTGACAGTTAGAGTATGCCTCTCTGTATAGAAGCATCTCGACGAGTTGTACTGTGAACTTGTTCTCTAACAAGCTTATGTGCATCATCGAGTGGCTATGAGATCAGCCACTACCATCCAATGGTATAGATCAATGCACACACTAGTCTATCCAGAATATCGATGTCCCATCTCGATATTCCCATAATCAGGAACATTTAGGAGAGCTCAAAAAGAATTTAAAAACCAATTTCAAATAGTTATTGTAATCGGTCGATAATTTCTTCTAGATGAAATACGTATCAGAATGTATCAAGTGAGCTTTCAAAACAACCGCCTAAAAGAATACTACGACATATAATCTTTCCATATATCAGTTTACGTGAAAATATTAAGTTATGAATTATTAAGTGAAAACAAAGTATTTAAATTCTAGGCTTAAAAATTTGCTGTGAAAAATCTATTCGCCTGATCGAGATAAAATTAGTGCCAATGGATCCGTCTCATCGTTTCTGATTTTCTGAAGCTGGTCTTCTATTTTTTTGAGGCCTATAGAATTAGTTATAAATTTTACATCAGAAAACCTATTTATATAAATACGAAATACATACGAAAATACTTTATACGCGTTGATACGTCTATTTTACAGAAGCCCAACAGCATGAGCCCAAAGGCGCGGCCCACCCAACGAAGCCCGAAGGAACATGGAGCTAGAAGCCCAACTGCCGACCAGAAGCCCGTCTGCGAGATCAGGCCCGCCCGACAAAGCCCCTTTAGAGGGCCCCCGAACGGCGATCCAACCCGGCCCCGGAAGCATGCCAGTCACTCGCCCACTCCAGCGATAACCGCTCCCCCGGTTACACGACCACTTAATGGCGATAATGGGGAGGTGCTGGCAGGGCGCAGTGAACGGCGATAGGAAGGCGGATTGAGGGGGCACGATCGGGGGCGGACGAGGGACGTGAGTCATGGGCAGTCACGACGGGAGGTCTATAAAAGGGCTGGAAAGACGACTGGACACAAGACCGGATCTGAGGTAACTAAAACCTAAGGTACTCCATCAACGACCTAGTTCCCCCATTCCAAATTCCTTTCTCCCCCGCTCGCGCTGGTAGACGCCGTTCAGATTTCCTCTCGAGTCGAACCGTCTCCACCGGGCCTCCTCTTTCAGATCACTATCTGACTTAGGCATCAGAGGGGATTTGGCCGGAACCAAGGTCCGGCCCCCCTGACGAGCGTTCTCATCTGTGCAGGAGGACGTCATATCCACGGGCCGAGGCTTCCCCTCCGCCTCGCGACCGGCCACGTAACCAGCAGGACGATCGAGGCTACCCCTCGTCGTCCGACCGCCGAGGCCGAGCACGTCCGTCCGAGGCCGAGCGTCTCAACCCGGGTCGAGGCTTCCCCTCGCCCCCCTTTATGACCAAGGATCCCGATTCGGCCCAGCCGACGCGCTCCATGTCGTCCGCAACTCCGACTCGCGCCTCGTCTGCACCGACTCGATACACTCGAGGGACCCAAGCGGGCCCCTTGACCACGTTGACCAGGTTATCCACGGTCAACGCTTTTGTAGTGAGAAAACACTCTGAAACATCTGGCGCCGTCTGTGGGAACGAACTGTCCCACGAAGAAACAAACCGCACCTGCAATGGCACGAGCCAGCAACGGAAAGAGGCGCATGCCCCCCATCCCGGAGGAGGGGAATGGCGCACCCAACGGCAACCTTGAAGACACACCCGACAGCAATCACCCCACCCCCTCAACCGAAGAGATTGGCGGGTCGGAACTGGCCACACAGGGACAGCTCCGTGCCCTGGCCCAGGAGACCAACGCGAGCATCCAGACATTGGTCGCGACGGTACAGCAGCTCGTCGGCACTGCGCCAGCCAACGGAGGCGCGTTGGGCGACGGCCACCGTTGGGCGGGGGGTCCCCCGCTCTTACGGTCCGCTGTGGTCGATGACCACAGGAACCAAAGACCGAACACGGAGCGTCGGTTCACGTTGTCCGGCTCCCGTCAGGCGAGATCACGCGCCTCCTCCCCTCATCGTGAAAGGAGCCGAAGAGAAACCGAAGGTACAGGGGACGAATCGGTGACCGCGTCGTCTCGTCGACCACGATCACCCCACCGCAGGAGAAGCAATCGACACCACTCGAGAGACCGATCACGGCGGAGCGGGAGCTCCCGCCGGAGGAGCCGGGAACGCCGGGTCAGCCCGACCTCCAGTGTGGCGAGGGCCGTGGAGCCAGCCCCGCCGGCGCCTGTGCCCCCTCCACCACCGAACGAGCCAGAGGCAGGCGGGTGTCGAACCCCCGGGGGAATCCACGGAGACCGGTGCCCCCTGTCGCGGAGAATAACCGACACGCGGGTCCCCTCTCGATTCAAGATCCCGGCACTAGGAAAGTATGACGGGATAGGAGACCCGGGAAACCACATGATGGACTACGAGGGGGACATGTCCTTCCAAGGAGCCGACGATGACCTGCTCTGCAGGGGCTTCTATTCGACCCTCAGGGGAGCGGCGAGGACCTGGTACCGCAGCCTACCCAGCCGCTCCATCGACAGCTTCGAGGAACTCACCCAGCTGTTCTGCAAACAGTTCATGGCGGGGAGACAGGTAAAGCCTGATGCTGAACATCTGTTTAACATAGTGCAGGGCCCAGCCGAGCCGCTCCGACAGTTCATGCGTCGCTTCAACGCGGAAAGACTGAACGTGAACAGCCCTCCCGACCTTGTTGTCCAAACGGCCCTTAAAAAAGGGCTGCGCCATAGAGGCCTTAAGAAATCTCTGCACAACGATCCCCCGAAGGACCTCCCCGGGATCATGGCGAGGGCCGAGCGCTTCATGTTGACCAAGGAGACCTTGGCAATTGAGGCAGGAAAGGCCGGTCGAGGGACCAAACGCGGCGACAGCGGACGAGGCAGCCCCGAAGGGTACCGGACCGAGAAGAGGACGAGAAACAGGCAACGAGGAGAGGGTACGAGGGACGCCACCCCAGACGCCATCCTCGCTCAAGTGCAGAAGGAAGAGCACGCCGATCGCCCCCCACCGAAAACAAAAAGAGGGGGGAAGAACGGGGAAAAATACTGCAAATACCACAAGGACAATGGCCACGACACTGAAGACTGCTGGCACCTAAAGAAGGACATTGAGAAGCTGATGAGCCGAGGGCATACAAGGAATTTAGCCGACGAGCCAGCCCACGGAGAAGGAACCTCCATGCAGCCGGACAAGGGGAAGAAGGTCAACACCGTCCAGGGACCCCTCCGCATCATAGAGTGAGCAGGCGAGGCCCCTCCCCCCAGTCGTAGCCTAGTCCGGAGGAGATTATCTAGGTTTACATCCCTATGTCTAGCTTTATTTCCTTTTCCTTTCCTCCAAATGTACTAGTCCAACAGGACCCTTAAGAGTACAATTGCATTCCCTTTTGTCTTTTCCTTATCTTCGGCGGAATCAACATTTCCCTAAGGGTGCATAAGAATGAAGACCGCCGCCTCCCTGGATGGGGAAGGGGTCAGACCGAGCCAGTCCTAAGACAAGGAGATTCGCCCTCGCCAACCGACTCCTGCGCTCGTGAGTCTGAGGGCAATTCCCCCAGCCAGCGCGGACGCCGACCGGTTCTAAGCCGAGGAGCTTCACCCTCACCGACCAACTCCTGCGCTCTCAAGTCTGGGGGCAATTCCCCGAGCCAGCGCGGACGCCGACCGGTCCTAAGCCGTGGAGCTTCACCTTCGCCGACCGTCTCGTTCGCTCGTAAGTCTGGGGACAACTCCCCCAGCAAGACAAGACGCCGACCGGCCCTAAGCCGAGGAGCTTTTCCCTCTCCGACCAACTCCTGCGCTCTCAAGTCTGGGGGCAATTCCCCGAGCCAGCGCGGACGCCGACCGGTCCTAAGCCGGGGAGCTTCACCTTCGCCGACCGTCTCGTTCGCTCGTAAGTCTGGGGACAACTCCCCCAGCAAGACAAGACGCCGACCGGTCCTAAGCCGAGGAGCTTTGTCCTCGCCGACCGACTCCTGCGCTCATAAGTCAGGGGGCAATTCCCCCAGCCAGCGCGGGCGCCGACCGGTCATAAGCCGAGGAGCAACGCCCCCGCTGACCGACTTCACGGCTCGTAAGACCGGGGGCAGACCCCCCTAGTCATTAAGGATGTCGACCGAGTTGCCCACTCGAGGAACAAAGGGCGACCCCCCCGGAGAAAAGAAACGAGCAACCACCATCAGCAGAGAGGCCGAGATCGCGACAACAAAGCAAAACGCGCGGGGAATTCAAGTAAGTCAATTTCATTTCCAATAATTAACCGAGGTACAAAATTGTGCCTTATTTACAGGAAATCGAAGTGGAGAAATCCCCTTACAAACGATCCGGCAGACAACAAAATTCGTCACCTACGCAGACTAGGATGGCAGCGGCAGAGCAAAACTTGCTGACCAAGAACCCGAAGTTGTTGGCCCAGGCAAACATCCATGCAACCAGTAATTATTTGCTCTGAAGCGGGGAGCCGGTGACGAAGCCAATGGAGATTGCGAGGTCATGGATCCATTTCAAGTAAGCCGAGCCAAAGCGAAGCGAATGCTAAAAAATTTGAGGATAAAATCAAGGGTGGCAGGCCGGGAAAGGATGACTTAAGGAGCCCGAGATTGGGAGGACGCATCCCCAGGCACCTCTCCCTGCTCGGAGCGAGGGGGATCGACCGGCGGAGGGGCTTGCCGAACGTGCTCCGCACAATCCTGGAAGGAAGAATGGACGACTTCGACGATCCGAGGGCCGATGAGGTCTTCATACGTACCGAAGACCTCCCTGAGAACCTCGAAGATCTTCTCCCTCAGGGTCCCGACGACACCCCTCTCCACCTCCTCCGCAAGCCGCGCCACCTGACGCCGATCCAACAGTTCCCTCTGAAGCTCCTCCCTCTCCAGGCGGAACGACTCCGCCGCTTCCTCAGCCGACTGCCGAGCGTCCTCCAACTTTCCCTGGAGGTCACCCACTCGTCCCTCCAGCTCGGCCACACAGAGCTTGAGATGCCGAGACTCCATCTGGGCCTCCGTCATAGCTACCTCCGCCGCCCCGGCCCGCTCGTGGGCCCTCACGGAGGATTCCTCCAACTCCATCAAATGGATGGCTCGGCGCTGCGACTCCACGGCGAGCGTTGAACCCTGGAAGACGAGACATGAACTAAGAAGAGAGTGAAGGGAAGGAAAGGACAGCAAGATAGCCAAACATGTTGAAGGATCCAGACCAAGGAGTCCGACACCTTGTCGGCGGGAATCCTCTCGAGGAGACTGCGGTCCCGGGGGAGGACGGAGCCCTCGGCCACCTGCTGGGCCAGGGCTCGGTCGACAAACACCGAGCCCCCAGGGGTGACCTCGAGGGAGGCCGAGCTGCCCGCCAGCAGGGTTCCGATTCCCGGCAACGGAGGCGGGGACGCTGCGACGGGGGTGGTTGTCAGGGCCACCGGAATATCCCCGATGGTCGCCGCAGGAAGCACGGAACACGCCGGACTGGAGGGATCCACATCTTCCTTCCTCTTCTTCCCTCCGTAAGGCTCTGCAGGCGCCGAAGGGGAGCGCTTCTGCCTCGCACCATCCCCACCCTCAGGGACAAGAGGGGGCACGCCAAGGGCAGGAGGGACTGCACCGGACCCGTCGTTACCCCCTGCCTCTTGGGCTGACGGGGCAGATCCGGCCCTTGTGACCCCCCCTGGAGAGGAGATCGCCAGAAGAAGAGGCGGGAGGCGCGGCCACCACCTTGCCCACGGAAGGCTCGGCTCGGCGCACCTCCTCCTCAACGGTACGCCGAGGCGCCCTTCCAGAGGTACTACCCCGGCTCCGAGCGGCTCCACGACGGATCAGCTCATCAACATCGTGGGTGAACTCGTGACCAGCCATTCCTGCAAGGGAAACCGAAATCAGGGTAAGCTACGGGGCAACCCGGGACTAAAAAGCGACCTACCCGGAGACCACAAGACGGCCTTCAAGAGTAGGTCGTCCAGCAAAGACCAGATGGACTTCGCCTCCGAGGGGAGGGTCGACAGCAGCGCAGCGGCCGCCTGATCTGCCTCAGAGAGGGCTAGCGTTGAGCAAGGTCGGACCGACCCGCCCCAGCTTGTCAGAATTTGGGCACCCTCCAGGAAGACCACGAAGACATAGTCCGAGCTCCAATCCCCCGACCAGCGGGGTAGCCCGATCAGGCATTCCCTCCTCGAGCGGGCTCGGAGTTGCAACCATGACCCTGGGCCGACCGTCTGGATCTGATAAAAGTAGAAGAGAAGGGGGAGAGATGGCTCCAGACCACGGGTACAGCAGAGCATCACGAAGCCCGTCAGTACCGCAATCGAACAGGGGGTGAACTGGCAAAGGGGCACCATGAGATACTCCATGACCTGGATGAAGAAGGGATTGAGCGGAAAACGAAGACCCAGGCAGAACATCTCGACGTAGACGCCGACCTCATTGCTCCTCGGAAGGCAGATCCGCTCGTCGATGAATGGAACTCGAACATCGTACGGATAGCAGAGATACCTTTCCCGGATCTCCGTGGCCACTGAAGGAGGAGTCCCCGACGGCGTTCGGAGGATAACCGGGGGCACATTAAGCCGCACGGCAGCCGACGCCACATCACCGCCGGCGTAGTCCGGGAAGAGCTTCCCCTTCCCCTTATCTCGAAGGGGACGACTCCCGGAGGAGGAACCTGATCCCACAAGCCGGGGCCCGCCCCGCCTCAACTCAGGAGGATCCCTCGCCCCTTGGCCAGAACCGCCTATCCTAAGAGCAGCCATAATATGAAAATAAGAAAGGAGTTACCTTTTTGTTAATTTGGAGAAGACAAGGAAACGAAGGCGGCGGGAGACTCCAAGTTGTGGAAAGCCTAGGACAGAGGGAAGAGCGAGGAAGAAGTGGGGATCCACGCAGCCGGGGATCTTATATACCAGACTCAGGGGTGAATTCAAAGTGCCTGACAGGAACGTGTGGCAGGCCTCGAAGAACCGGCGGCGTTTCGAAATCGGCGCCAAAGGAAGTCCAATCGATCCGCCTCATCATAACCTTCATTTATGACCACGCCTCGACTGACGCGCCACTCGGAAACCCAGGAGTCACATCGGTCGAACCGAACCGGCCAAGGCCGATCGGCCCCACCGATGGGGGCAATTGATACATCTATTTTACGGAAGCCCAACAGCATGAGCCCAAAGGCGCGGCCCACCCAACGAAGCCCGAAGGAACATGGAGCTAGAAGCCCAACTGCCGACCAGAAGCCCGTCTGCGAGATCAGGCCCGCCCGACAAAGCCCCTTTAGAGGGCCCCTGAACGGAGATCCAACCCGGCCCCGGAAGCACGCCAGTCACTCGCCCACTCCAGCGATAACCGCTCCCCCGGTTACACGACCACTTAATGGCGATAATGGAGAGGTGCTGGCAGGGCGCAATGAACGGCGATAGGAAGGCGGATTGAGGGGGCACGATCGGGGGCGGACGAGGGACGTGAGTCATGGGCAGTCACGACGGGAGGTCTATAAAAGGGCTGGAAAGACGACTGGACACAAGACCGGATCTGAGGTAACTAAAACCTAAGGTACTCCATCAACGACCTAGTTCCCCCATTCCAAATTCCTTTCTCCCCCGCTCGCGCCGGTAGACGCTGTTTAGATCTCCTCTCGAGTCGAACCGTCTCCACCGGGCCTCCTCTTTCAGATCACTATCTGACTTAGGCATCGGAGGGGATTTGGCCGGAACCAAGGTCTGGCCCCCCTGACGAGCGTTCTCATCTGTGCAGGAGGACGTCATATCCATGGGCCGAGGCTTCCCCTCCGCCTCGCGACCGGCCACGTAACCAGCAGGACGATCGAGGCTACCCCTCGTCGTCCGACCGCCGAGGCCGAGCACGTCCGTCCGAGGCCGAGCGTCTCAACCCGGGTCGAGGCTTCCCCTCGCCCCCCTTTGTGACCAAGGATCTCGATTCGGCCCAGCCGACGCGCTCCACGTCGTCCGCAACTCCGACTCACGCCTCGTCTGCACCGACTCGATACACCCGAGGGACCCAAGCGGGCCCCTTGACCACGTTGACCATGTTATCCACGGTCAACGCTTTTGTAGTGAGAAAACACTCTGAAACACGCGTATTTTCGTATAAAATACGTTTTATAAAAACCCTTAATATTCTCTTCTTTTTTGTTCCCTCGTTACGCAGGGCTGGGGCTTCGACGTCGCCGGCGGCGTGGAGCGGTGGCAGGGCAGTCGACAACGGCGGCGAAGGTCTGCGGCGACGGCTGCGTCTCAGGCGGCGGTGAAGAGAGAGGGAGAGGCAGAGTTGGGGGCATTTGGGGGGTGCTGCGACGTGTTGCGGTGGCAGAGCGGCGGCGGGGGTAGCGGCCGGGGCGGTGTCGAAGGTGGGGCAGCTGGGAGGGTCGTCAGGAGGTGGGCGGAGGCGATGGCGTAAGAGAGGGAGGCAAGACGAGTGCGGACGGGAAGAGGGAGGGGCGTCGGGGCTCGAGTGCTCGGAGGGAGCTTGTGGTGGGGGGAGCCTCAAGTGGTTGTGGTCGGCGCTAGGGGCGGTGCTGCCCTCGGCGATGGCGGGGGAAGCGCCAGCGGTGCGACAGAGGAGCGGGGTGGCCCGGGTGGATGGAAGCAGTGAGGAGGTGGGTGCTCGGGGTTGGAGATGGTCGCCGAGCGATGGGAAAACGGCGGACTGCAGTGGTGGCGCACTGGGCAGAGAGTCGACGGCAACCCATTGGAGGGGAGAGTGAGAGAGCTGAGAGAGAAAGAGAGCGCGCGGGGAGAGGGTTTCGAGCGTTGTGGGCTTGGGGGGGAGAGGGAGAGAGAGGGAGAGGGGGGGGGGAGAGAGAGAGAGAGAGAGAGAGGGGGGGGGTGAGAGAGTGAGCCCAGGTTTGAGAGGGGAGAGGGATTAGGGGAGGGTTATTTATAGTTAATAAAAACTAATTAAAAATTAGTATGTGAAGTCAAAAATAGTTAATACATTAGGTATGTATTTAATGCAATTAGGTATAACTTTAGACTAAGTTTAGAAAAAGATTTTGAAACGTGTTAAGCGTTTTGGGTTAAAGTAATTGGTAAATGGATTAAGGTAAAAAGGTAATTACTGACGGTAAATTGTAATTAACGAATGTAAATATTAAAAATGAAATTACGATTTTGCCCCCTGAGATTAAACGTGTTCGAAAAATTATGAAAATGGTACCACGGGTCCGTATCATCACGAGGATCAAGAATACAAAGTCCATTTTCAGATTTGTGCGACGAAAAAAATAGAAAAAATCCATTTACTCATTTTGCACGTATTTGATACTATCGTGAATACGGAAAATTGTGCACGTTGAAACTAGTCCGTTACATCCTACCCTCCTTATAAGAATTCCGTCCTCGAAATTTAAAAGGCCTATCATTGCCCTATCAATTAACCAATCAACGGAAAGGCTTGATGAATGATAACTGTTACGACCTAAAGATCGTGATACTCAGACCTTCCATCTTGGCTCGCCAGACACACCGCCAGCTCGCCCCTCCTTCGCAAAGTCCACCTCGACCAGCGGGAAGGCGCTCTTCGTCCCAACCTCGTCGGTTGATCGCTTATTCCCCTTAGCCCGAACGTCGCCCATCAACCCTGAAGTCTGCCTCGACTAGTGGGAAGGGCGCACTACGCCTCGAACCTCGCCAGTTGGGCGCCCGCTTCCCTCCAAGCTCGCCAAGCATACGACCAGATCGCCTGTCATCTACCGAGAGTGACCAAGTGACTCAAGTGCGGTCCCGCTCCAGTGACGCACCTCAATGACCCCTGATTCGGGATATAAATTGCATATTTTCCCCTTATTTCTGGGCATTTTATGTGTATATCATGTTTAATTTGGCGTTGATACGTGTGTTTTCGTGATATCTTGGATTATTAACGCCTAATCTCTTTTTATACATAAAATGTGTGTTTTATAAACTAATTTTTACTTCTCCTATTTTGTAGGTACTCCTGGAAGTCTTGTGAATTTTTCAGAATTTTCTGGAATTTTTCTGGGATTTTTAGCTATTTTTGGAGAATTATTGGAGCAAGAAAGAGCAATTCTGGGATTTTTCAAAAATAAAAATAAAAAAATAAAAAATATATAAGCGCGTACTTGGAGGGGCCGGCCCGCTCCAGTGGCCTGCTCTCCTGAGCGGGCCGCAACGTTGATTATATATATTAAAAACTTGAAGAAGCAGCCCGCTTCTTCTTGCGTGCTCGAAGCCCGCTCTGCCCCAAGCGGGGCGGGCGAAAGTCCGGACCAGGTCTCAGACCCGGCCCGCATCGCTGCAGCACGTGCTTAATTATAGTGCGGGTGGCAGCGGGTTTTGGAAAGGGAACCCCGGCCCGCAAATTCTTTAACCCAGGGCATGTGCGAAAATTTGGGCCCAGCTTCGTTTTTCTCGGTTTCTTCTTGCTGTTTTTTGGTTTTTTTTTAGGGTTTGGAGGGGATTCTTCTTCCCCAAAGCTTGGGCTAGGGCTTGGAGGCCATTGGATGGTAGAGAAGCTTGGAGGAGGTGCTTAAAGTGAGAGGGAAGCTCATTTTTGAGAGATTGATGATCTCTTCCCTCTTTTCTTGTGTAATTTTTGATATCTCTTTATTGTAATGAATTTGGATGATTTGTGAATGAAAATTCCATCATTTGTTTCATGATGATAGAGTAGTATTGAATGGTTTGGATTGTGATTAATTGGGTTGGATGTTAATTATAGTTCTAATTTCCTCTTGCCTAGTATATTGTTAATCTTGGATGTGTAATTAGGGCACAATTTTATTGGCTAAGTCCCGAGAGAGCAATTTGAGAAAAATCCATGTTCATATATTGATTAGTGTTATGTGATGCATCCATGCCTATTGCTAATTGTGGTGTTCTTTAATGTTAAATTTTCCGATTGAGTGTCCTTAGCCGGATAATCAATTGAGTTATATGCGGGTAATTAGAGCTTAATTAACGCCAATCTTAGTGAACCCACAACCCATGCTTTCTCTCCTAAGCTATCCTAAATCCCCATTTAGTTCTCCAACCCTACCCACGTAGGTTAGATTTGTTGATTTACACACTTTTTCCTACTCATCCACCGTTAAGCGAGGTGGTTGTAACACACTTTATCTTTCTTTATCGATCAAATTTGTGAATGTAGAACGACTTGTCCCTGTGATCCGACTCGGTACTCCCCGGTTATTTATAAATATATTGCATTGACACTCCTACGCTTGGGAGTGGAAGGTGTGCACTTGCGCGTCCTTCCGTGTCAACCAATTGGTGCCGTTGCCGGGGGACAACGGTTTCTATTAGTAGCAATTTTTGATTGATTTTGAAAGTTTTAGTGTGATATGTCTATCTCTTAGTGTTGTATCTTTTTATTTTATTTATTTTCCTCCTATTGTGTCTTTTGCTTGTTTATTTTCATTTTCTTGGAAAATTTTTTTTAAAAAAACATGGCATCATCTTAAGATTTTTCCGACGTTGCTTTGGAGGATATCCCACTTCCGCCATACTTTCATGGCTCAGAGTGGGAGAACCCTCATTTACATATTAAAAAATTTGAAGAATGGATGTATTCATATCTTGGTGGGAATATCGATGATGATTGCATATACTTTAGATTTTTTCCCTCTTCTGTACTTGATGATGCTAGACTTTGGTTTGATTCATTGTCTCTTGACTCACATTTTACTTGGTTGTCATTTCAGGCTGAATTTCTCCGAGTATTTTTGCCGACTTTTTTGGAGCAGGTGTAGGGACGGCAGGCCATGGAGCAGTACATAGCGAGCTTTGCCCAAGCTGAATGGGAGACCTACCATCAGACTTGGCAGAGGTTCACTGATTTGGTGCTTGCGTGCCCACACCAGAGCTTTCACGAGGATCATCTTCTGCAGACCTTCTACACAGGATTATCGCCATCTGGGCGGCATTTTGTGCAGATGAGCTGCGGTGGGGAGTTCTTTGATTATTCCACCGAGGATTCATGGTGTTACCTGAGGGACCTTGCAAAGTATGAGAAGACAGTCCAACAGGTTCCAAAGCAGCCTGAGGAGCCAGCTGAGGGCTCATTCCAATGCAACCCTATGGATTACCAAGAGAAACCTATGAAGCAGAAGAATTTGAGCATATATATTTTGAGGAGTCGGAGGAGATGGACGATGGAGTACGTGTCGACCACGACAGCGACACGATGCATTTTCACTTTGAGGTTGAGGATGAAGCGGATGTGTATGATGGCCGAGAGCAGATTGAGGACACCATGGGGCCTGAGCCACATTCCACTTCAGAGTTAGCTTCACAAGTTGAGGTGGTTGAGGACTTAGGGAGGACGACTGAGATGAACTATTTCTGGGATGGCGAGGATGATGCGTGCTTGGATTTGCCCGAGACAAGTCTACTACCTCCAGTCCTGTCACAGATGTCACTTCCCTTGCCTCAGGATGCGCACTTGCCAGTCATTCATGGAGATTTTCAGGATACACTTCATAGTCTAGGGAGGTCACGAAGCCTACACTTTCTGATAGCGAGGATGATTACGAGATGGTTTACGTTGAGCATGAGCCTTCATCTCCTCCAGATTCTCATCTGCAGCCGCTTTCCCCTCCTCCTGAGGCAGCGTATCATACCACACCTATTGACATTTTTCAGGGAAGTTCCCACCATCTCATGCCTTGCATTTCTGAAACCAAATTTTCACTTCCATATACATTTGTTTCAGATTGTCGTCCATTGCAATTAAATTCTTTTATTTGTTTTGACGACCCGTTTTGGAATGCTTTTGCAGGACATGAGGACATGGCTTGGATTAATGCAGCTCGTCTCCCACATGTCATATATTATCCAAAGGGGACACTGGGAGTTGCATTGCTGGAATCCAAGGAGGCCGGTGGAGGCCTAGCTCCAAAGCAGCTGGCGGAGAAGCGAAAGGATATGATCGAGCAGTTGCCTCCACCGTTATACATTCGAGATCCGCCTTTTGCCACGGTGTGTTCTTTCCTATAGTGTAAATAAATAAATGTTTTATTTTAATGCTTTCGTGTGCTTTTCTTTTCTTTTTTAGGATCTTTTGCCGAGATCTAATACTCTTCCAACATTAAGGACAATGCTTATTTTAAGTTGGGGTGAGAGTGTTAGAATCTCTAGGATTGTTAGGATGTTGAGCTAAAATCCTTTTTTTGAGATACCTCCATTTTGCCCTCATTCCATAAATTTCATTGCATATCATATTTTGGCCTCCTTGTCCATACGCCGCTTGCTTTATTAGTCCCTACATGCTTTCATGCCATGCAGTTTTTTCGGATTATCATTTTGGTATCAACTTCTTCGATGTTTGATTGGCGTGTTTTAATTTCTTTTCCTATTTGGATTCAAATTCTAATATTCCATGTATGAGACTATTTCATATGTCGTGATGCTCTCTTTGAAACAATTTGGGACAAGTTTAGTGCAAGCGATATCATGATTTGGGATGAATGGTGTAGTTTTTGGTTGGATTGGGTTTGGCCAATTGTTATGCTTTGTTTTCTTCTAAGGAATGTGTGGATGAGTTGCTAACTTGTGTTGTGAAGGAATAAGAGAGTTATATAAGTGAATGTTTCTTTCTAATCAAATCGAGCAGCCGGTGCCCCACGAAACATTGGGGAGGACCCCAAAGATGAGATTTAGGGAATCATTCCATCCATTTGCATATATATCGTCATCGCGTGTATGCAAATGTGGTCGTGTTTGCATTTCATAGCGTTATCGCGTGAATGCAAAACATAAACATCAAAAACAAAAAAACAAAAAAAAGAAGGAAAAATAAAATAAAAATAAAAAATGAATGAATACATGAAAGAATAAGCAACATGAGTGATGCAATCTCATCTCCCATCACTTAGAGGAATTTCTTTTATTTTGGCCATTTCCATGAAAGTTAGAAATTTTGACATCGTGATATATCCTATTCTATGTGATACGGGCTTATTACCTTACTTTTCTTTGAATTGGATTGAAGAGAGTTTTATTTGTTATCTACTTTCATACATTGGGTATATTGGCTTTGAAATCTTTTGGAAACATCATTTGGGGTTTGCCATGAGGATATCTTGAGTTGGTGCATGCTTTCAATTTAATCCGAATTTTTCGCATATTTTACTAGGGACTAGCAAAAAGCTAGTTGGGGGTGTAATTTGGGATATAAATTGCATATTTCCCCCCTATTTGGGCATTTTATGTGTATATCATGTTTAATTTGGGGTTGATACGTGTGTTTTCATGATATCTTGGATTATTAATGCCTAATCTCTTTTTATACATAAAATGTGTGTTTTATAAACTAACTAGTTATAACCCGTGCCCGCGGGCACGGTGCATTTAAGATTTTTTTCCGCGAAATCTTTGTCCCCTAAAAAATATTTCTACAGCCAAAATTTAAAAGAACAACAAATTAGCGTAAAAAAATTTAGCGGGCGCCTTCGGCGCAGATAGGTTGGTTAGACCTCTGCTTGACGCCCAAAAAACTCAACCCGCCTCTTTGAATGCACATTCGCTGTATTTTTTTGGGGTCTCATTTTTTGGGTCATTTTTGAATGAAGAGTATTAAGTGATGATGATGCCAATTTCAATAAGAAAAGATTTTGTATTCTCCCAACAAATTTTCTCCCAACCCAAAAAATTTCCCCCCCAAAACTTGATGTGACATTGCCACATAGGACAAAGTTCAAAAACAGCTCTCAATTGTAATATAGATTTTTACTTCTCCTATTTTTAGTTACTCCTGGAAGTCTTGGGGATTTTCGAGAATTTTCTGGAATTTTTAGCTATTTTTGGAGAATTATTGGAGGAAGAAAGAGCAATTCTGGGATTTTTCAAAAATAAAAAATAAAAAAATAAAAAAATATACGTGCGCGCTTGGAGGGGCCGGCCCGCTGGCCGGCCCGCTCAGCGGGTCGCTCTCCTGAGCGGGCCGCAACGTTGATTATATATATATAAACGTGAAGAAGCAGCCCGCTTCTTCTTGCGGGCTCGAAGCCCGCTTCTGCCCCAAGCGGGGCGGGCAAAGTCGGGGCCGGGTCTCAGACCCGGCCTGCATCGCTGCAGCGAGCGCTTAATTATAGTGCGGATGGCAGCGGATTTTGGAAAGGGAACCCCGACCAGCAAATTCTTTAACCCAGGGCCTGTGCGAAAATTTGGGCTCAGCTTCGTTTTTCTCGGTTTCTTCTTGCTGTTTTTTGGTTTTTTTGGGTTTGGAGTGAATTCTTCTTTTCCAAAACTTGGGCTAGTGCTTGGAGGCCATTGGATGGTGGAGAAGCTTGGAGGAGTTACTCAAAGTGAGAGGGAAGCTCATTTTTTGAGAGATTAGTAATCTCTTCCCTCTTTTCTTGTGTAATTTTTGATATCTCTTTATTGTAATGAATTTGGATGATTTGTGAATGAAAATTCCATCATTTGTTTCATGATAATAGAGTAGTATTGAATGGTTTGGGTTGTGATTGCCTCTCTCAAAACAATGTGAGCGTTACTCCCAAGCGCAGGAGATCGTGCAAGTAGTACCTGGAGAGTCCATAGTCGAATCCTCGGGACAAGTCGACCTGAAATAACAAAACTTCAACTAATCAAATATAATATACGGTTAAGAAAACAACCACCTTTATGAAGGTGAAGAATAGTGTAAAGATTGGTAGCAAAGAAAGTGGTTCCTAAAAGTATTACGGTATCACGAAAGTTTGGTATTCAATGAGACAAATATGATACGGTTGTGAGTTCATTAGGAGTTTATAGTCGCTGAAATTTCACGTCTTTTAATATCACACGACGCTTCACCCGGTCAAGGCGTGAAGGCGTTCGGAAGATGAATCGATGAAAACTAGTCAAAATGGCCTTAAACGTATTACTAGCAATGTTGATCTCATTAAGCAATAATCGCAGCGATAAGTTCAGATTAGAGAACACAAATTAGCTAGCCTTATCAGGGCCTAGCCATAGGGCACATCAACAATATCGACAATAAGCAAATACCCATCAAATACGTTGTAGAAATCAACATAAATAGCAATTTTGACATGATAATAGGGCTAAAGACATGAGATTTAGCGACTAAATACTCCTAACTACATCACAACCATAGCACAAGGAGATTAGCCATGCATGGTGCAATAAAAATCAGATTGCATAGCAAAATACATCGTTTTAGTAGCAAAATACTATGAAATACACCAAATACGAGGTATAAGTTCAAGAATTTATCACCAAATCTCCACTTTAGAACCCGAAACTCTCTGAGAATAGGAAGAACAGCCTCTGGAAATTTTCAGAATTTTCTCCTGGAGAAATACGCACAGTATCCGCTCCAAAAGTCCCAAAATACGCCAGAATACGCCCCAAAACCCTAGAATACGCTTAAATAATAGGCATTGCGGGTTTGGGGTGCTTAACGGGTGCAAAACCGCACCCATTATCAATTTTTAACCCGATCCGCAGTCGGATCAAATCTCGACCGCTCATCGCATGCGGGATCGCGCCTCCGCTCGCCACGTAGCGCTTTAAGATTCGTGCGCTGCTAAATTCAAATCCGCATCGGCGTTCGTCTGGACCGTTGGATCAGCATCCGACGGTCGATAAAAGCCCACGTCGCCCTCTCGTCAACCTTCGCAGCGGACCATTGGATCAGCATCGGACGGTCGATAAAAGCCCACGTCGCCGCTTTTTAATTCTCGAGCGCCGCTGATGCGGGCCGTTGGATCGAGATCCAACGGCCCTCGATTTGCCGCGTCGTCCGGTTGCTCAGCGTCGTTGGATTGAAGCGGGGACAGCCTGATCGACGCCACGTGTGCGCCAAGATTCGTGCGGCCGAATTTTCTTTTTATTTCTTCATTTTAAATTGTATTCTGCATTCAAAAATTCATAGTAATTAGCACAGATCTCAGAAAAATACAAATAAATAGTCGTTGGAATCGTGAGATCGAGACCAAGCCATGAAAAATATAAAAAGTGCAGAAATACTCAGTTAATCGCTGTTTTGTGCTCAATTAAGGTGATTTCTCTAATAACCGATGATGTACAAAATACGAACATATTAGAGATCAATTAAGCATCATATGAGCATAAATAGAGCTAAATGGGAGGTTAAATATGCAATATTCAACCCAATTCACACCCCCAACTAGCGTTTTGCTAGTCTCTAGCAAAAAGAGCGAAATATGATATCAAATATACACCTAGATCACCGTATCAGATCTCAATTTACTCACCACCATACTACAAAGACAAAAGAATATGACCACACACTAATGCCAAGATTTCATGCTCATTATATAATTGTACTCATGGGTTTAACGATGAAAAGCAAGTACCTCAAATGGTTATGAAATAGACTTAAATTCACTATCCATTACTTCATAGCTCATAGTATACAAAATCAATGGCTCACACCGTTCAATCAAATAGTCTAACTTGGAGTGTAGATGTATCATGCAAAGCAAGCATCAAAAAAATAGAATGGTATCAAGACATACACACGTCAGTTTTCATTCATAGGAAATCACACCATATCTTGTGTTTTCTTTAAGCTTTGGAAGTTTTCTTGCCTCGCTAATTATGCACACTTATCCTCTATTTTCTTTCTCTCTTTTTTAATAGTTCCGCGTAACGCGCATCAAGCAACATTCGCAGAAAAAATGTATAACTTGGATCGCTCCATCAAATGATTGAGGTTCCAGTCAATGGCTCCCAAATCAGACGATAATAGGGCATTAGGCCAAGAAGGACCCCTCAGACTGTACTACTCGAGCCAACCAAGTTATTTCTTTAATGACACATTTATTCGTTCATTCATTTTATTTTATTCTTTCTTTTGTGCGTGCATAAATAACTTAGCGAGATAGCTTCCTTTTCTTTATTTTTTTCACAAGAATGGGTTATCCTAATCATTTCAAAAGACAGTGTAGACTTTTTCTACCCAAAGTCATACAAAGCATGCAAATAGCAATGAATATGAAATAAAAAGCAATGCTCCAGTCATTTTGTGATGGTGTGTTCCATTGAAAGCATACGACTTGCTAATTCATAACTTCAAGAGCCATTAAATCATCAATCAGTCCTACCATTGAGATATATCAACAGAGATTTACCATGAGTACTAGCATTCATGTCGAATGAGAATGAAATATGTAACTATAGTGGTGGAGGAAAATAAATCATATGTGAACAGTGGTGAATAGACTTCGAGAATTGTCATCACATGAGGTTCATTTCTAGGTGTAATAAGCATTGGTGATAATTCTTGACTCAACCCCTTTTTTTTATAAAAAAATTTTTGCAAAAGGGAACTACTTAAAAAAATCCTAAAAGTTTATACCCTCCCCCCAACTTAAAAATAAGCATTGTCCTCAATGTTAAGGAGAGGGAATCATGGAAAGAACACACCTGATTAGTTACCACCCGAAGGTGGATCTGTGAGATCAATGGTGGTATCCTCTCTGGCCCAAAGCTCTTGAAAATGTTTCAGACGTTGTCCATTAACTTTGAATTCATGGCCATCCTTCTCATTCACTAAGACCACCGCTCCATGTGAAAAGACTTCTTTGACGGAGTATGGTCCCGTCCATTTTGAGCGCAGCTTTCCTGAAAATATATGAAGTCGTGAATTGTACAACAGAACTTTGTCTCCAACTTTGAATTCCTTTCGCAGGATCATCTTATCGTGCACAGCTTTCATCCTTTCTTTTGCTAGCTTTGCATTTTCATATGCCTCTCGTCGTATCTCATCAAGCTCCATGATCTGCAATTTACGAGAAACATTTGATGAGTCATCAAGCAAATTAAGTGTTTTAATTGCCCAAAAAGATTTATGCTCTAATTCAACAGGAAGATGGCAATTTTTTCCATAAACCAAACGAAACGGTGACATCCCTAAGATAGTCTTGTATGCTGTCCTGTAAGCCCATAGAGCTTCAGGCAAGCGAAGACTCCAATCTTTGCGCGTTGGATTCACTGTTTTCTGAAGGATGTTCTTTATTTCCTTATTCGCCAATTCCGCTTGTCCATTTGTCTGGGGGTGGTAAGGTGTTGAAACTTTATGTGTCACCCCAAATTTCTTCATTAGGTTTGCAAAGAGCCTGTTGCAGAAGTGGGAACCTCCATCACTGATAATGGCCTTTGGCACTCCAAAGCGCGAAAAGATGTTCTCCTTCAAAAATTTCAGCACAATGGAAGCGTCATTGGACCTGCAAGGAATAGCTTCCACCCATTTAGAAACATAATCAATGGCTACCAATACAAATATATAACCAAATGATAGTGGAAAAGGCCCCATGAAATCAATACCCCAACAATTAAATAATTCTATTTCTAGCATGGGATTCAATGGCATCATGTTTCTTTTTGTAATTCCCCCCAACTGTTGACAACGCACACATGATTTACAATAGGCATAAGTGTCCTTAAACATACTAGGCCAATAAAAACCACTCTGTAAAATATTGGCAACAGTTTTATAAGCTGAAAAATGCCCCCCACATACCCCATCATGGCAAAAATGTACAACGCTATCAAACTCATGGTCGGGTACACATCTCCTTACAATTTGATCTCCACAATATTTAAAAAGATAAGGGTCATCGAAATAGAACGATTTTACCTCATGCTTGAAGCGTTTGAAATCTAAAGAAGACCAATGTGGAGGGGTTCTACCTGTCACCAAATAATTAGCTATATCTGCATACCATGGTAGATTAGAGATGGCGAAAAGCTGCTCATCTGGGAAGGAATCTCGCAATGAAATATTAGGCGACTCTGTCCCCACCGTTAATCTAGAAAGGTGATCTGCGACATTTTTTTCAACTCCCTTCTTATCCTTGATCTGAATATTGAATTCCTGCAAAAGAAGAATCCATCGTATGAGTCTAGGTTTCGCATCCTTTTTAGATAAAAGATATTTCAGTGCAGAATGATCGGTAAAGATGAGAATAGTTGAGCCCAATATATAGCTTCTGAATTTTTCCAATGCAAACACCACTGCCAGCAACTCTTTCTCCGTAGTAGTGTAGTTCCTTTGTGCTTCATTCAACGTTTTACTGGCATAGTAGATAACACAAGGAACTTTCTCTTTCTTTTGCCCAAGCACTGCCCCCATTGTGTAGTCACTTGCATCACACATAATTTCAAATGGCATACTCCAGTCTGGAACCTACAAAATAAGGGAGGAAACAAGTGAGTTCTTTAATTTATCAAATGAAACTTGACACTCTTGTGTCCATATGAAATCAGTGTTTAAAGTTAATAAGTGGCAGAGGGGCGGGAGATGGCGCTGAAATCCTTTATGAATCTTCGATAAAATCCTGCATGGCCTAGAAAGGATCGAATGTCCTTGACGCATTTTGGTGTATGCAACTTCTCAATCAATTCAACTTTTGCTCTGTCTACCTGAATACCTGCTTTGGAGACTAGGTGTCCAAGAACCAAACCTTCAGTTGTCATGAAATGACACTTTTCCCAGTTTAACAGCAGGTTCTTCTCCTGGCACCTGTGCAAGACAAGAGCTAAGTTAGATAAACAATTTTCAAATGAAGTGTCATATACAGAGAAATCATCCATAAACACTTCCATAATCCTCTCAACCATATCGCTAAAGATACTCAACATGCAACGCTGAAAAGTAGCAGGTGCATTGCATAATCCAAAATGCATTCTCCTAAAAGCGAAAGTTCCAAAGGGGCAAGTGAAGGTAGTCTTCTCTTGATCCTCTGGAGCAATTTCTATCTGATAATAGCCAGAATAACCATCTAGAAAACAATAAAATTCGTTACATGCTACTCTTTTCAAGATTTGATCAATGAAAGGTAATGGAAAGTGATCTTTTCGTGTTTTAGCATTTAACTTTCTGTAATCAACACACATCCTCCAACCTGTGGTGGTCCGCATCGGTATAAGCTCATTACTCTCATTTCTTACCACTGTGAGGCATGATTTCTTCGGAACCACCTGTATGGGGCTAACCCATCTGCTGTCTGAAATAGGATATATTATACCTGCAGCAAGTAACTTAAGAATCTCCCCCTTAACAACCTCTTTCAATGTAGGATTTAATCGACGTTGCATCGCACATGTAGGTTTGGCATCATCCTCAAGATAAATATGATGAGTGCAAATTAAGAGATTTATACCTGTAATGTCCGCAATAGACCATCCAATGGCCCATTTGTGTTCCCTAAGCACATCAAGCAAAGCACATTCTTGTTCAGGCGTGAGTTTAGAGGATATTACCACAGGGAAGGTCTCCTCCTTTCCAAGGAAAGCGTATTTCAAATAGTCTGGCAGAGGCTTTAATTCCAGCTTTGGATGCTCAATCTCTGAAGGTTGTTGTGGTCGCAATTCCACTGGCAATGTCTCAAACTTTGGCACCCATGCATCCCTTGATCTTTCATTTTTGCCCTGCACAAAATAAGATTCATCAATATCGTCGAAATTATAATCAATAAAATTGGACGAACATTCATACTTAGCATCAAAATAGTCTTCGATTAAGCTCTCAATAAAGCATACCTCTTTCACGTCATCAACATTCGCAGGTAACTTACATGATTTAAAAATGTTCAGCTCAAGTTTCATGTTACCAAAGCTTATCTTCAATTGTCCATCCCTACAATTTATCATAGCATTGCAAGTTGCTAGGAATGGACGTCCTAATATAATCGGAGTGCAATTACCTGATTGTGGCCCATGAATATCAAGGACGATAAAGTCCACGGGATAATAGAATTTGTCAACCAGGACCAACACATCCTACACGCATCCTCGTGGGATTTTTACCGACCTGTCTGCTAACTATAAAACCACAGGTGTCGTCTTCAGCTCCCCCAATCCTAACTGCACATAAACAGAGTAAGGCAAAATGTTAACACTAGAACCCAAATCAAGTAAAGCATCTCCAAATTTCTTAGTTCCTATAATGCATGGGATAGTAGGAGAACCTGGATCCTTATATTTAGGAGGAGTGTCATGTTGTACCATTGCACTTACCTGTTGTGTTAAGAATGCTTTCTTTTTCACGTTTAGACTCCGCTTTACAGTGCATAGCTCCTTCAGAAATTTAGCATATGCAGGCACTTGGTTGATTGCATCAAGTAATGGGATATTAATTTTTACCTGCTTGAAGATATCTCTTATCTCTGCCTGATACCCGTCTTTTGATGGTGGAGCAAGTCTGTGTGGGAATGGAGCTGGAGGTACATATGGTTCTGGCTCTTTTTCTGCTACCTCTTCCTCAACCTGCAAACTTTTAGGTGCTTGTGCCTCCTCTTTTTCCTCAGCTGGTTGTTCATGTCTAGGCATTTCTGGTTTTTTAATTTCACGTCCGCTACGTAATGTAGTCACTGCCTGACATGGTTTGACGTTGTTTCCTGAAAAAGAAGAAGAATGATTCGTATTAGGATTTGCAATAGGCTGGGCAGGTAATTTACCATTGTCTTGTGATGCTATAAATCTCGAAAAATTCTTAGTGAGCTGTTGTTGCATCTGAGCCATCTGTTGAACTGCAGCAGTGAGACTCTGAATTTCATTGTTCTGCTCCCTTTTTCCTTGATGGTTGGAGTGGTTGGGATGGTAATAGGGAGTGGATGTCTGCTGCTTCTGCTGATATGAAGCACCTCCTTGGTTTGATTGGTTCTTCCAATTTGCCTTGTAACCTTGATTTGCCACCCAATTCACCTCTGATTATGGATTTCTACCCAATTCTTTAATTGCTGGGATCAGTGGGCAGACGGTAGTATCGTGAACTGGCTTCTCGCATATGACGCAGTATGGCTCTGATGTGACTGCCTTTGCTGCTCTGAGATCAATGTTTTGTAGCTTTTGCGTCACCAATACCTCCACTTGTGCCATCAATGCATCTTCAGGCTTCAAAGTCTGCAAGCCACCTTTTGTTTGATGTGTAGACATGGACCTGTCAAATTCTGAAGGTGGCTCCCATCTTCTTGCATTCTCTGCAATTTTCTCCAAATATGCCCAAGCCTCCGTCGGGGTCTTCTCAAAGAAAGCTCCATTGCACATCATCTCTACATATTGCTTTGTATTTGGCTGCAATCCATCGTAAAAGAATCCAATGGTGCGTCCCTTGTTAAAACCATGATGTGGGCACGCCAACAGAAGCTCCTTGAATCTTTCCAAAGTTTGATCGTATGCTTCAGTTTCCTTCTGCGAAAAAGACATGATGTGCCTCTTTAAAGCCCGCGTCCTGGCCAAAGAAAAGAATTTTTTCAGAAACTCAGTTTGCATTGTTAGCCAAGAAGTAATAGATCTAGGAGGCAATGCATTAAACCAATTCTTTGCCTTATCTTTTAACGAGAATGGAAAAAGTTTAAGATAGACAACATCGTTACTAACTTTTCCATCCAATTGTGTAGAGCATGCTTCTTCAAATGTTTTAATATGCAAGTAAGGATTTTCCCTATCCTCTCCTGATGGGTTTTATCTGATCCAAGGGCTCTCTTTCGACTAGTGCATTGTCCGTCCTTCGCCCTACTTGAGAGCGAAGGTTGGACAACCTTGCACAAAATTAACGCAGCGGAAGCGAAAAAATAAAGAGAAAAACTTTATATAAACATTTTATATAAACTAGCCCTATCTGCATAAAACCCAAGCCAAGAAAATGCTACTATCCCGGGGTTGGGTCCAGACCAACCCCTGAGGATACTACTATCTAATTAGCTACTACAACTACTGCAATAAAATAATGCACATTAATTAAAACTAAAGTTGAGAAAACTCAACATACCCGTAACTCTTGCCTTGCAGCAAAAGTGTTACCGAAGGCAATCAATTGCCCTTCCCGCACGAACCGCTCCGATTCCAGCAACCACTTGCGCCGATCCAAGCAACTTCTCGTCGCCGAGCCAACCACTTGCTCCAGAAAGTTTCACGCGAGTGAAACCTCCGCCAAGATTTCGGATCTGAATCCGAACTCCTTTGCGGCTTTGCTAGAGCCCTCAGGAGTAAGGCAGAAATTTATAGGGAGGGGAGAAATATTAATTTAAGCTTAGATCCGAGCGTGCTCCAACATTTTTGAGAGCCGCTCAGATCTAGAGCTTGGGACGACTTTTGAGGAGGAGAGCAGACCCCTATTTATATAGGCGGCGGACTCTCCCCTTTTCTCAAAATCCGATGTGGGACTAATTTAGAGTTAATCAAATTCAATTTAGTTTGCCTTTCACAAAGTGCAAACTTCCGTGAATTTTAACTCCCTCACCGCTGAACTTCAGGATTGATACAACCTATCAATTCGAAGGGTGTTCAACGGTGAACGCATAGGAAAAAACCGTTCGTCAATCGGAGTTCGTTTGACCCTCCAATTGATTGTCCAAAGATCAGTCCAAGGCTAGTATTTCGCAAAAACCAGCCGTCAAAAATGCCCAATTAAAAGTAGGGTTCTGCACCAATTAGTGGGACCCAGCAAGTGGGCCCCACAGCCCCAAAAACAGGTGACTGGGCGCCTGCCCAGACCTGGGCACTGGCGCCCAGGTCTGGGCGCGGGCGCCCAGGCGCCAGCCAGGCGCCTGGCGCCAGGCGCCTGGCGCCAGGCGCCCAGGCGGGCGCCTGGGCTGGGCCAGGCGCCCGGCCCAGAATGCCTGGGCGCCCAGCGCCCTGGCGCCCGGGCCAGTGGCCTGGGCCGGGTGCCCAGGCCCAGGCGGGCTTGGGCGCCAAGGCCCAGGCCGGCCTTAGCTTTAGCGCAGTCCAGGCCAGACCCAGTCTGGCCTGGAACTGCCTGATCAAACTCTTAGATCCTTTTTGGGCATAACTTGGACATCTGGCGTCCGATTTGGACGCCGTTCGAACCTGGGCGTAGACCGGGACATTCCCGTTTCACCCGTGAATTTTTCCTTGCATTTATATAATTAAATATTGTCTTAAACTATTTAAAACACATTTAATCTCTTTTGCATCATATGCAATTTAGTCCCTATCTTGGCTTAAATTTTCATTTGCATCAAATACAAATGATCTGAGGGCATATTTCCCTACATCTCCCACTTGCACTCAGGATCATTTATCCCGAATGCTGGAGACTATTGCAAACATCTTTTACAATACTTTGTCCCATGCATCAAATGCAAATTATTCTCCCTAACTAATTTCTACCTATTACTAGATGAAGATCGCACTCTGTGTGAGACCCTACAGCCTGACCCTACTACAGGTTTGAGTTCGAGACCCTAGACGGCAGAGACCACGAGTAGTAGTTGCCGTCCCTGTTTCAGCATCATAATTATGTGGTTTAACCCATTGACAAAATCGTCGGGACTACCAAGACTGTATCCGTGATGAATACCGCAGTTTTAATCCTTTCGTCAAGACTATGTTGTTTATTCAAGTTTAGGGTATGGTAACATGTCAACCCCACCAACTTGAAACCGGTCAGTTACATCGGTCTTTAGTTAAATACATGTTGAACTTCTTTCAACATACTTTGATCAAAGATTTTCACTAAAGCACCGAACCAACACATACAACACTAACTCTCCTTAATGAGAGAGACGAATCCTTTCTTAGACACAACTCCCCTCACATGCTTCAAATGTCACCCAACCAAAATCCTTTCGACAAGTAAAGTCTTGAAGCTAGGAAAATGATCTAAGTGACACCATTCACATGCAGGTTTTGTTCAATGTCTTCAAGTCATAGGACCAGCTTGCCTATCATCACAAAAAGTTATCATTGACATTTTAAATTAAGTTTAACCAAATGATAATGTTTTATGAGTCGTTCAGTGAACTCATTCTCTAATGAGCACCTGCGTCTTGTTTCTGACTTCACCAAGTCAAACGATTACGAGTCCATCGTTACTAATCCATAGTGAATACAAAGACACAATGGTCTTATCGATGTGTCGATATCCTTTTCTCGACATATCAATGACCACGAACCAGTTTAAGACTTTAAGCTCCAATCGGTAAAAAAACACTTTCTCATAATCGTGATCGGCATCAAGATAAGTGTATACCTTGCTATAAGTCTAAGGAAATTATCTAAGTATATAAGATGACACGAATGCACAAAGATAATTTGATACCAATAAATTTATTTTATTCATGAATAAGATGGTTTTCAGGACAATGTGCCTCATAGGCATACAACTCTCAAAACATCTACCACTCACTACAAGGCCCACTCTTTATGGTATTTCATACCGCTTTTACACATTAGTTTCTCCAAACGATCACGTGCACGGGCCTTTGTAAATGGATCAGCTAAATTCTCTTCAGACGAGACTCTGAGGATTTCTATGTCCTTCCTCTTCTCAATATCACGTATCAAATGATATTTTCGAAGAATGTGTCTGGATCTCTTGTGGAATCTGGGTTCTTTGACCAAGCTCAATGTGGCATTGTTATCACAATACAACGGTATTGGATCTATAACAGTAGGCACCACTCCTAGCTGGCTCACAAATTTCCTAATCCAGACAGCTTCCTTTGCTGCATCATTGGCCGCTATATATTCGGCCTCCATAGTTGAATCAGCAATGGTGTCTTGCTTTGAACTCCTCCAGCTCACTGCACATCCGTTGAGAGTGAAAATGTATGAAATTGACTTGCTGTCATCCACGTCACTCTGAAAGCTGGAATCCGTGAAGCCCTCAATTTTGAGTTCTTCACTTCCATAAATCAAAACTAGATCTCTTGTTCTTCGCAAGTACTTGAGAATCGTCTTGACTGCTTTCCAGTGTTCTTCTCCATAGTTAGACTGATATCGACTTACTGCACCTAGTGCAAAAGCGACATCAGGTCTGGTACATATCATGGAATACATGATCGATCCAACTGCCGAAGCATATGGAATATTGCTCATGCGTTCTCTTTCCAAGTCAGTCTTTGGAGACATCTTCTTGGAAAGACTTATTCCGTGATTTGCGGGTATAAACCCACCTTTACTGTTTTCCATGTTAAACCGTTTTAACACAGTATCAATGTACCTAGATTGGGAGAGTCCTAGCATCCTTTTAAATCTATCTCTATAGATCTTCATACCTAGTATGTAGGATGCTTCTCCCAAATCTTTCATGGAGAAGTTAGTTGATAACCAATGCTTAACGGACTTTAACATCGGTATGTTGTTACCTATTAAGAGAATGTCATCAACATAAAGTACGAGGATGACTAAATTGTTTCCACTGGTTTTCTTATAAACGCATGGCTCATCTTCATTTTTAATAATATCAAACTCTTTGACCGTATTATCAAATCGGATGTTCCAGCTCCTGGATGCCTGCTTCAATCCATAAATGGATCTATGCAGTCTACACGCTTTCCCTTTGCACCCACTGACTTCGAAACCTTCCGGCTGAGACATGTAAATATGCTCTTCTAAATCACCATTTAGAAATGCAGTTTTTACATCCATCTGCCAGATTTCGTAGTTGTGATAGGCAACAATAGCGAGTACAATCCGGATGGATTTGTGCATGGCTACGGGTGAGAAAGTTTCGTCATAATCTACACCTAGAATTTGACGATAACCTTTCGCAACAAGTCTAGCCTTGTACGTTTCTATTTTTCCATCTGCACCGATCTTCCTTTTGAATATCCATTTGCAGCCAATAGGAACACTTCCCTTGGGCACATTCTCTAAAGTCCAAACTTTATTAATGTGCATGGAATCCATCTCAGATTTCATTGCATCAAGCCATTTCTTAGAGTCTCTACTCTGAATTGCTTCTTGGAAGCTAATAGGATCATCTTCAACTAAGATGCTATCCTCAACTCCTCCATATACGAGAAATCCGTAGTATCTTTCTGGAGCTCGAGGAATCCTATTTGACTTCCTAATAATTGCTTCAGGGGCATTAGGCTCTGCCTCTCCCACTGGTTCCGCGATCTGTTCATGTGTTGATTCAGTCTCTAGACTTTCGTCCAGTTCTATTACCTCGCCATTAGACTCCTTCACAAGGAATTCCTTTTCAAGAAAGGTGGCGTGTTTGGACACAACAATCTTTTGTTGTTCCTGATGATAGAAAATGTGTCCCGTCGAGTGACTAGGATACCCAATGAATCTACACATAACAGACCTATCCTCCAGTTTATCTGGATTAAGCTTCTTGACATACGCAGGACAACCCCATACCTTAATATGCTTAAGGTTTGGTTTCTTCCCGTTCCATATCTCATATGGTGTCATTGGCACGGATCTAGATGGAACTCTATTAAGGATATGGGTGGCAGTTTCTAGGGCATAGCCCCAAAGGGAGATAGGTAACCCAGAGTCACTCATCATTGATCGAAACATGTCTAACAAGGTACGATTCCTTCTCTCTGACACACCATTATGTTGAGGCGTGTAAGGAGGAGTGATCTGAGAGAGAATCCCATTCTCTTTTAAATGCGCAAGGAATTCATGGCTCAAGTATTCTCCTCCTCGATCAGATCGAAGAATTTTAATACTTTTGCCCGTCTGTTTTTCAACTTCGTTACGATACTCTTTGAATCGCTCAAATGTATCAGACTTGTGCTTCATCAAGAACACATGTCCGAACCTAGAGTGATCATCAGTAAAAGTAACAAAGTATGAATATCCTCCTTTAGATAAAGTAGACATTGGTCGACATACATCAGAATGTACTAGACCCAAGAGTTCACTAACTCTTTCCCCTTTACCCGTAAAGGGAGTTTTAGCCATTTTACCTTTGAGACAAGACTCGCAAGTGTCGTACGACTCATAATTCGAGAGGTCAAGAGACCCCTCTTTATGCAACTTGCTAAGTCTTTTCTCTCCGATATGGCCTAGTCTACAGTGCCAAAGGAAAGTTTCATTAAAACTAGATTCCTTACGTTTTCGTGTGTTAACACTTAACACAACGTCATTAGACAGAGTGTATACACCATTATTCATTGTTCCAAATCCCAGCAATTTATCATTAAAGAAAATGGTCATAACAGATTCATTAATGGTAAATTTATATCCGTCTTTGGCCAAAGCCGAAATGGAAATAACGTTGCATAGAAAATTTGGTATATAATAACATTGTTTCAAAAACAATGTGGCACCGTTTGCCAAGGTGTGCTTTAGGTCTCCTACGGCTTTAGCAGCTACATTAGCTCCATTACCAACTTGAAGAACTATTTCGTCTTTTCTTAAGTTTCTAAATTTGCTCATACCTTGTAACGAATTACAAATGTGAGTACCCGCACCAGTATCCAATACCCATGCGTTAGAAGTTACAGAAAGGACTATACTCTGTATAACTAATACCTTAGAAGTCGAGACATCAATATGTCCTTTCTTCTCTCCGTTAAGCCCAAAGTTTTCTAAGCAATCAATATTTAAACCAGTCAATTTATTATTCAGGATAAGATTCATATTCGTTTTCATGCTGCAAAGGACATAGAATGAATTTAGTGTAATTCATGATAAAATAATATAGTTAATATGGTTTTTAATTAACTATGGTCTCCCACTATTTTACGATCATTCTCGGAAATGAACGAATTTTAATATCTTAAAATATAGTGAAAGAGGGACCCAATCATCATGAACCTCACAACCTTGAGGAGACTCAACAAGTTGATTGGTTCCATGATTGGTAGACTAACACTTAGTCAATCACATCACATGTGACTCCCTATCGATTCTTACCCACAGTTACTTATGATCTTGAGGAGACTCAACTAATCATAATGAATGGTCTAGTCAGACCCTTGATTTCGTGTTCAGATTTGACTTAGATCGATGCTCGAGGAGACCCGACGCATCGATTTGGGTCAAGTCCAGACTACATCACATGTATGTTGGAGTTTGTTCCTTAAAGAAAAACATGTCATAGCTTGAGGAGACTCCACAACTATAAATGTTTTCTTTGAGTTACAAAGCTCCAAAATCAAGGAGGGATACGAATTAATCTTTAACAAGATTTATAACGCATTGACTAGATATAACCAAAGCTAACACATTTTATTATCAGCAACTTTGCGGTACAAGCGGGCATGACCAGGGTTAGGGCCGGGCAGGATCACTTGCGCCCAGCAAAGCTGAGTCGATCCACAACACCTTCCCTAACTACCTACCCATACCATTCTCCATTGAAAGTGCTAATGATAAAAAGTGTTATATTGATTTAATCTGGTTGTTATGATTTATTTAACTAGTTAATCCTATCAACTAGTCATAACCTATAATTCAAAATTATTAGGATGTGTTTCATAACTTTTATTAGAAACCTATCAACTATAGGATTTTAATAAATCACATCAGAATTGTTTCAACAAACAAGGGACAATCCTAATCATTCATTAGGATGTGTTATTTAAAATATTGTGAACAACATTTTAAAACATAGCCAAAGCTAGTCATTTAAATTTAATCAGATTAAAGATTTAAATGAATTTTAATGGCTAACCCTACAAGTCTTTCTTTTAGCAATTATCAAATGAAAGCAAAAAGAAACATAAAGACATTAATTATCACATAATTAAAAAAAGATCTAATCTTGGTTTTCAAAACAATTTTCGAAAAATTTGAAAACCAACATATAGTTAGTTCAAGACTAACTACAAGTTTTAATAACATGCATTTCATAAAAGCAGTATTTAGATAGTCTATGTAGCCTGGCTTTGATAACAATGATGGGGTTTATCTAATCCAAGGGCTCTCTTTCGACTAGTGCATTGTCCGTCCTTCACCCTACTTGAGAGCGAAGGTTGGACAACCTTGCACAAAATTAACGCAGCGGAAGCGGAAAAATAAAGAGAAAAACTTTATATAAACATTTTATATAAACTAGCCCTATCTGCATAAAACCCAAGCCAAGAAAATGCTACTATCCCGGGGTTGGGTCCAGACCAACCCCTGAGGATACTACTATCTAATTAACTACTATAGCTACTGCAATAAAATAATGCACATTAATTAAAACTAAAGTTGAGAAAACTCAACATACCCGTAACTCTTGCCTTGCAGCAAAAGTGTTACCGAAGGCAATCAATTGCCCTTCCCGCACGAACCGCTCCGATTCCAGCAACCACTTGCGCCGATCCAAGCAAATTCTCGTCGTCGAGCCAACCACTTGCGCCGATCCAAGCAACTTCTCGTCGTCGAGCCAACCACTTGCTCCAGAAAGTTTCACGTGAGTGAAACCTCCGCCAAGATTTCGGATCTGAATCCGAACTCCTTTGCGGCTTTGCTAGAGCCCTCAGGAGTAAGGCAGAAATTTATAGGGAGGGGAGAAATATTAATTTAAGCTTAGATCCGAGCGTGCTCCAACATTTTTGAGAGCCGCTCAGATCTAGAGCTTGGGACGACTTTTGAGGAGGAGAGCAGACCCCTATTTATATAGGCGGCGGACTCTCCCCTTTTCTCAAAATCCGATGTGGGACTAATTTAGAGTTAATCAAATTCAATTTAGTTTGCCTTTCACAAAGTGCAAACTTCCGTGAATTTTAACTCCCTCACCGCTGAACTTCAGGATTGATACAACCTATCAATTCGAAGGGTGTTCAACGGTGAACGCATAGGAAAAAACCGTTCGTCAATCGGAGTTCGTTTGACCCTCCAATTGATTGTCCAAAGATCAGTCCAAGGCTAGTATTTCGCAAAAACCAGCCGTCAAAACTGCCCAATTAAAAGTAGGGTTCTGCACCAATTAGTGGGACCCAGCAAGTGGGCCCCACAGCCCCAAAAACAGGTGACTGGGCGCCTGCCCAGACCTGGGCACTGGCGCCCAGGTCTGGGCGCGGGCGCCCAGGTCTGGGCGCGGGCGCCTAGGCGCCAGCCTGGCGCCTGGCGCCTGGCGCCCAGGCGGGCGCCTGGGCTGGGCCAGGCGCCCGGCCCAGAATGCCTGGGCGCCCAGCGCCCAGGCGCCCGGGCCAGTGGCCTGGGCCGGGCGCCCAGGCCCAGGCGGGCGTGGGCGCCCAGGCCCAGGCCGGCCTTAGCTTTAGCGCAGTCCAGGCCAGACCCAGTCTGGCCTGGAACTGCCTGATCAAACTCTTAGATCCTTTTTGGGCATAACTTGGACATCTGGCGTCCGATTTGGACGCCGTTCGAACCTGGGCGTAGACCGGGACATTCCCGTTTCACCCGTGAATTTTTCCTTGCATTTATATAATTAAATATTGTCTTAAACTATTTAAAACACATTTAATCTCTTTTGCATCATATGCAATTTAGTCCCTATCTTGGCTTAAATTTTCATTTGCATCAAATACAAATGATCTGAGGGCATATTTCCCTACATCTCCATGGTAAGAGGGGAGGATTTGGATCACCCCAGCTTTAAGCGAAAAAGAATGAGCACCCTCAGGCAAAACAATGCAAGATTCAGACGCAACTCTAGTGGGCATATAAGTAGCACTGAATGGTAGTTCTTGTGGGTGTACAAGAGGTTGTTTGTTATTATTAGCCATGTTTTCAATTCTTATCAATCTGTGTGAAGTGGAGGTCCTATGCCACATAAACTAGCAAAGAGATATATTTTTTTTGTTTTCAATAATAAAACTAAGCTATAAAGTGGAAGGATCTCACCGAGTACTCCTCTGAAAAGCTGAAAATGTGGATCAAAGATACCGTTGTCACCGGCAACGGCGCCAAAAACTTGCCTCTCTTAAAACAATGTGAGCTTTACTCCCAAGCGCATTAGATCGTGCAAGTAGTACCTGGAGAGTCCAGAGTCGAATCCTCGAGACAAGTCGACCTGAGATAACAAAAATTCAACTAATCAAATATAATATACGGTTAAGAAAACAACCACCTTTATGAAGGTGAAGAATAGTGTAAAGATTGGTAGCAAAGAAAGTGGTTCCTAAAAGTATTACGGTATCACGAAAGTTTGGTATTCAATGAGACAAATATGCTACGGTTGTGAGTTCATTAGGAGTTTATAGTCGCTGAAATTTCACGTCTTTTAATATCACACGACGCTTCACCCGGTCAAGGCGTGAAGGCGTCGGAAGATGAATCGATGAAAACTAGTCAAAATGGCCTTAAACGTATTACTAGCAATGTTGATCTCATTAAGCAATAATCGCAGCGATAAGTTTAGATTAGAGAACACAAATTAGCTAGCCTTATCAGGGCCTAGCCATAGGGCATATCAACAATATCGACAATAAGCAAATACCCATCAAATATGTTGTAGAAATCAACATAACTAGCAATTTTGACATGATAATAGGGCTAAAGACATGAGATTTAGCGACTACATACTCCTAACTAAATCACAACCATAGCACAAGGAGATTAGCCACGCATGGTGCAATAAAAATCAGATTGCATAGCAAAATACATCGTTTTAGTAGCAAAATACTATGAAATACACCAAATACGAGGTATAAGTTCAAGAATTTATCACCAAATCTCCACTTTAGAATCCAAAACTCTTTGAGAATAGGAAGAACAGCCTCTGGAAATTTTCAGAATTTTCTCCTGGAGAAATACGCATAGTAGCCGCTCCAAAAGTCCCAAAATACGCCAGAATACGCCCCAAAACCCTAGAATACGCTTAAATAATAGGGCATTGCGGGTTTGGGGTGCTTAACGGGTGCAAAACCGCACCCATTATCAATTTTTAACCCGATCCGCAGTCGGATCAAATCTCGACCGCTCATCGCATACGGGATCGCGCCTCCGCTCGCCACGTCGCGCTTTAAGATTCGTGCGCTGCTAAATTCGAATCCGCATCGGCGTTCGTCTGGACCGTTGGATCAGCATCCGACGGTCGATAAAAGCCCACGTCGCCCGCTCGTCAGCCTTCGCAGCGGACCATTGGATCAACATCGGACGGTCGATAAAAGCCCACGTCGCCGCTTTTTAATTCTCGAGCGCCGCTGATGCGGGCCGTTGGATCGAGATCCAACGGCCCTCGATTTGCCGCATCGTCCGGTTGCTCAGCGTCATTGGATTGAAGCGGGGACGACCTGATCGACGCCACGTGTGCGCCAAGATTCGTGCGGCCGAATTTTCTTTTTATTTCTTCATTTTAAATTGTATTCTGCATTCAAAAATTCATAGTAATTATCACATATCTCAGAAAAATACAAATAAATAGTCGTTGGAATCGTGAGCTCGAGACCAAGCCATGAAAAATATAAAAAGTGCAGAAATACTCAGTTAATCGCTGTTTTGTGCTCAATTAAGGTGATTTCTCTAATAACCGATGATGTACAAAATACGAACATATTAGAGATCAACTAAGCATCATATGAGCATAAAATAGAGCTAAGTGGGAGGTTAAATATGCAATATTCAACCCAATTCAGTGATTAATTGGGTTGGATGTTAATTATAGTTTTAATTTCCTCTTGCCTAGTATATTGTTAATCTTGGATGTGTAATTAGGTCACAATTTTATTGGCCAAGTCCCGAGAGGGCAATTTGAGAAAAATCCATGTTCATATATTGATTAGTGCTATGTGATGCATCCATGCCTATTGCTAATTGTGGTGTTCTTTAATGCTAAATTTTCAGATTGAGTGTCCTTAGCCGGATAATCAATTGAGTTATATGCGGGTAATTAGAGCTTAATTAACGCCAATCTTAGTGAACCCACAACCCATGCTTTCTCTCTTAAGCTATCCTAAATCCCCATTTGGTTCTCCAACCCTACCCACTTAGGTTAGATTTGTCGATTTACACACTTTTTCCCACTCACCCACCGTTAAGTGAGGTGGTTGTAACACACTTTATCTTTCTTTATCGATCAAATTTGTGAATGTAGAACGACTTGTCCCTGTGATCCGATCCGGTACTCACCGGTTATTTATAAATATATTGCATTGGAGCTCCTATGCTTGGGAGTGGAAGGCGTGCACTTGCATGTCCTTCCGTGTCAAACACCCTTGGCTAATCGGACACGACAAACAACCTTGTACAAGGACGCCACTGACACTTCTACCGCTCGACAGCCTGACAAAGCACCCCATTGGCTGATGTGCCCCCTGACCGTTTGGTGCTTTCGGCTCTGACACTCTGACAAAGCGCCCTTGGACGTTGCATCGTCTGACAAAAGCATATCTGACACGCACAGCTCTGACATCCTTGGCCGAAGCTTCTGCAGTCTGACGTGCCAACTCAGCATGCCAGGTCATCTCTACCTAACCGCCTCTATCAGTTATAAATACCCCTTCACCTCCATCGAGAGAGGTGTTGGTAAATTATTTCTCAAACTCTCACTCACAAACAAGAGAAAAGATCTTCCACATATTTGTTCTTCCACGATAGCTCGCCACGCAAGGTTGACCTGCTTTTAGCTCGACCTAAATGTCTAGCCCCCTTTTATAAGCCCTAATACTAACTTAGGCATCGGAGAGGCTAAGGGTTGGAACCCAACCCGGCCTTTCTGACGAGCTGCTCAGTGCACAGGTTGTCTCCTTCCCAGCAACGTGCAACTGGCGTCCTACTCGTGGTGAGCGGCGAACTAGCGTCGAACTTCCAGGATCGATCTAGAGATCATCCCCCGAAGGGTGCCTAGCCTCGCGACCCCATCACTACTTGTAAACATCCGACCCACTCCTCATCCAACTTGTAACCACTGTGTCCTTTGTTCCCCTTAATACAATTTCATTGTACGCGGATCTTACCCCGCAACAATTGGCACCGTCTGTGGAAACGAAGGGTCACACCCATGTCAAACCCCATACCAAACAACCGCAATCCGAACCAGGGCAAAGCCCCCTTAGAGGCCGAGTCACCCCCTCGTGGGGGGACTCCCCCGACAGATCCGCCCACCGGAGGAACGGACGAGGCCATTCAGGCTTCCGCTCGTTCGGGGAGCTACAATGAATAGTTACGCCCTAAAGGTCGGCCTAGTCAGTAATGGCCCACCTGCTCAAGGCCCATCTACTCAGAGCCCACCTGATCGGCCCCTCAACGATCATCATCAAAGTGGACCCGTTTACCTAAGTCAAAGAGCAGACCGCTAAACAACAGAGTAGCTCGCCCACCTCTCCAAGAAGATCCTACCTCGCCAAGAAGGTCCGCCCCTCGTGGCAACCTGCCTACCCCGCCACAGGGCTCTCATCCCGCATGGCGACTTACCATCTCTTCGAAGGAGCCCGCTTTATGAAGCGGTCAACATATGGTCCCAAGGAAGTACACCCCAGAATTGACCTATCAGCACAAGATGACAAACTCAGGAGGCCCACTATCACTGATATCTCACCGTCTGACAAAAGCGGGTCTGACATTTCACGCCTGACATCTCACTCCTGACAAAATCGAGTCTGACCGATTCGGCTCTGACAAGCCAGCTCAAAGCGCCAGCAAATCACGCCAGCTCAGCAGGACTTATCGACTTCAAACATCTATAAATACCCCCCTTTGGCCATCAGAGAAGGGGACTGGCAAGTAAGCTCTAAACCATTTTCCATGAACACACAAGGGCGAATATCTCCCACATATTCGACCTTCCCTCACGAGTTCGTCACGTTAGCACCGATCTGCCTTTAGATTGCCCTGCGTGTCTGACATTCTCCAGAAGAGTCACATGCTGACCTGATCATCGGAGAGACTCTCGGTTGACTGCCGGCTGAGCCTTTCTGATGAGTTATTCATCTTGCAGGCAGATCGTCGACGAGTTATTCCTCTTATACGCAGACCACTCGCCATCTCTGGCCTCGGCTTCTGATTCGGGGTATAAATTTCCTATTTTCCCCCCCCCCATTTCTGGGCATTTTATGTATATATTGTCTCTATTTTGGCTTTGATACATGCGTATTCGAGATATTATGTAATATTAAAGCATATTCCTATTTTATACATAAAATATGGTTGTTATGGACTAATTTTTGCTCCCCTTATTTTTCAGATACTTCTGGGATTTTTCTGAATTTTTTGGAATTTTTCCAGAATTTTCTGGAGCTCGGAGCTATTTTTGGGGATTATTTGGAGCAAAGAAGGCATTTCTGGAATTTAAAAAAGAAAAAATACAAAAAAATTTAAAAACCCGCCTGTAGCCGGCCCATTTCCGCGGCCCGCTCTTTAAGCGGACCGCTGTGCCGTTTGTTATTTAAAAAAATAATTTTAAAAAGCCTGCATTATTTGCGGGCCGGCCCAGCGACCGGCCCGCTTCTGCGCGCGCAGCATTTTGGGGGGCATGCGCTCCCGCGTGCCCCCATTTGTTTGGCAGGCGCGTGCGAATGGTGCGGGTCGGGCGGCCAGCGCCCGACCCGCAAGCCTGCATGCCCATTTGTTTGGATTATTGCGGCCTGGTGTTCTTTTTTTCCAAGGACAGCTCGTTTTTAACAGATTTTGGGGCCTCCTTCTTCTCCAATAGGCTAGGGTTAGGGTTGGAGGCCACGTGAGTTTGGTGAAAGCTTGGAGGAGGAGCAAATTGGTGGAAGGAAGGATTCATCTTAGGAAGATCTTGGGTGATATCTCTCTTTCCCCTTTGTATTTTGGCATCTCTCTATTGTAATGAACTTGAGATAAATTTGTCTATGATTTTCATCTTGTTTAGTATGATTGAGTAGTGTAATTGGTGTGGGTTGTGATTCATTATGATGGGTTGTTAATTTTAGCTCTAATTTCCTCTTGCTCATTTTCAATGTTGATGTTGGATATATTATTAGGGCACATTTTAATTGGCTAAGACCCAAGTGGGCACTCTTTGAGAAGAGACCATGTTTAAATTTGATTAGTGCTATGATGGTTCATCCATCCCTATTGCTAATTATTGTGTTCTCGAATGCTAAATTTTCCTATTGAGTTTCCTTAGCCGGATGATCAATTGATTTATATGTGGGTAATTTGAGCTTGATTAACACCAAAATTAATGAACCTACGCCCCATGCTCCTCGCCTTGTTATCGTAAATCCACATTTGGTTCCCTAACCCTACCCACTTAGGATAGGATTGTAGTTTCACCACACACTTTTTTCCACTTCCATCCACATAGCGAGGTAGTTGTAACACGCTTTATTTTTCTTTGTCGATCAAACTTGCGAGCGTAGAACGACTTGTCCCTGTGATCCGACCCGGTACTCACCGATTATTTATAAATATATTGCATTGACGCTTTTACGCTTGGGAGTGGAAGGCGTGCTCCTTGCGCGTTTTGCGGTTCAATCAGTTGGCGTTGTTGCCGGGGATGGCTTCCCATGGACAACTTGCGCCAGAGGACCCGCGGCATACAGTTCCTCTCCTCCAACGTCCACTCCACGGTGACCTCCTCCTCTCCGGTGGCATCGCCCTCCTCGACCATCCAAGTCTCCCAACAGCTGGCCTGATTCTTCTAAGCTAACTTCCTACTCCCCCGATGTAATGACCCGCTCTCGGTGGCCCGTTACTTATTTGATTTATTCGCATGTCTGCAGTTAACCAGTGAAAACAAAATAGGCACGATGTAGATATGTACAAAAATACCCAAACAATGTCCATTTATTACAATTCATATAGTACAAATTAATACAACAAGTTTAAATGAAGATAAGAAGTACAATGAAAAGGTGCCACTAAAAGAACTCTACTACTGTAGCCTCAGGGACGAAGTCTGGCTCTCAGGAGCCTCTATGTCAAACTGTACGTCGTCTGCGGAGCCACGAAACATGGAACCATAGGTAAGTCACATAATTCTACCAATAGACATAAAGTAGTGCAAACGTACGAATCAGTCTATAATAAGCATTTTAAAGACTATTATGTTAGTGCAATAAGTGAAATACGAGCAGACATGCAGGCAAAGGCGTAAAGTAAAGTAGGGACAGGCAGGAATGCAAGTGCGACAAGTAAAGTACATCTAGTCAAGCATGTAAGGGCGACAAGTAAAGTAAAGTAGGCGAGCAGGCATGTGAGACAATTAAAGTAAAGGTGACCGAGCAAGTACAACCAGTAACGTACAAGAGTAACCATGACGATAGCAATAATGTGATGACCATGACAATAGCAATAATGAGAGTAATTGTGCCTAGCCTAGTTCGTGACTTATAAAGGGAAGTACAGTGAGCAACTAAGAGTCCCTCTCTTCCCTGGGTGCTACCCGGGCGAACTATACTAAGAATACTATGCAATAATCTGTGATCTGTGATGGTTGTCACATGCTACTATGATGGGTTGCTAAACCCCCACGGTGACAACAAGGCCTGGACTAGTCGCTCCCGCACTTCTGTAATTATAAGTTACCCCAAAACCCCAAGTGTCTGTGATGTCTACCAAGCATATGTTTATTACGAGATGTTCCACAAGTTACTCCACAAGATGTACCACAAGCTATTCCACAAGATGTTCCATAAGTTACTCCACAAGATGCATCACAAGATATTCCACAATGATGTACCACAAGATATTCCACACAGTATTACATTTGACAATTCATGAGTGTCATACATGTCATGCAGCAATTGATAAGACAATTTAAACGTGAGAAATCATGCAATATGTGTATCCAAGGTCCATGCAACAAGACGTTCCATATTTACTATGATGGTTAAAACAGAACCACTGATTGACTATCTTATTGAAAAACAAGAAAGATAAGGATAGAGACACGTCTAGCAAAGATGTTGATTCCATGCTTCGAGCATGCGGTTTTCAATTAGTACACAGTTTACCCAAGTAGATGGTCGTGTGCTACAACCACCTAAGTTGAAAGTTAGCAATGTCGTACGTTCAATTCAAAGTCGCTCTGCAGTTGATTCGTTTCCTATTTAGTTAGATCTCTAGTCATCTGTTCAAATCAATAACTATTCTAAGACTTTGTGTCATGTCCTAAATTCATACAAGTACACTATCTAAATTTCTAAAGTTAGAATTCATTGTGACTTACAGTTATCAAGATCATCGTAGTAAGACGATGTTTGGGCTAGAGCTTTCATGGGAGCTGGTGCACGAGAATCGGTACCTGCAAACACAAGAAACAGCCGGTTAAAGAACACACTATTTTCTATTTATTTAACTTGATCGTTTTGATTTTTACACTGTTTGAAACGTTGTCGAAAAGTGTTCTAAATTTTTATATTGCCTAGATATGGGGAAAATAATTTTACCGAAGGAGGAAATATTTTTCTGAAGTCTCTGGTAATTTTTATAATTTTTAAAATCTCAAAATCAATTTAAAAACTAATTTTAATTAGTTATCGTATTTGTTCAATAATTTATTTTGGTTGCAATCTGCATCAGGAAGTTCCAAATGAGCTATCAAAAAGACCGTCTCGAAGAGTACTACAACATATATTTTTTCCACATGTCAGTTTATGTGAAAATATCAGGTTATGAATTTTTAAATGAAAATAACATATTTAAGATTTAGGCTTAAAAATTCATTGTGGGAAATCTACACGTCTGATTGAGATGAAACTAGTTCCATTTGGTCCAGAACGTCATTTCTGATTTTCTGGGCATGGCCTTGTATCTTTCTGATCCGTATATAATTAATTACCAATTTAAAACTATTAAACCCATATATAATATTTTATAAAATACGGTATACGAATTCGTATTTACGTATACATTTTAAAATACGTATACGTTTATACCTTCCATCTGTTTCTTCACATCGACAGCGGCAAGGGGGCTTCGTCGACGGCAGCGGAGGCGGCGTTGAGCGAGGCGGAGGCCGACGACGGGTCCAAGGCGGTTGGGCGACTGGAGGAGGAGGGAGAGGCGACGTCGAGGGAGGCGTATGGCGGCGAGGCATGGGCTTGTAGGGAGCTCGGTGGTGTTGCCTTCGCTAGGGTTTGTCGGGGGTGGCGGCGACGCTTGTAGAGGGGCAGCGAGAGCGGCGGGGCGACGGCGGTGCTGGCGTGCTGTCGAATGGCTCCAATGGTGGCGGCGTTCGAAGGCGGCACTTCGGGGCTTTGTGGGTGCGGCGTGGAGGACGGAGGTGGCGTCGGGGTGTTGCTTCGGGGGTGGCGACGACGGAGGTGTACTGCGAAGCGACAGCGTATGGCATCGGAGCAGCGGGCGTGGGTAGCAGGCGAGGAGAGAGGGAGAGACTGGGAAGGGGGATGCGGGCTTTGATGTTTCGAACGGAAGAGAGAGAGAGAGAGAGAGAGAGAGAGAGAGAGAGAGAGAGAGAGAGAGAGAGAGAGAGAGAGAGAGAGAGAGAGAGAGAATAGGCTGTGTTGTTTTGATATCCTGGGGGTTGTTATATAGGGTTAGAGAAAATAATAATAACGTAAGTAACAATGAAATAATAATAATAATGATGTTAAAAGAATCCCCAACCTAATGTCGGATCTGAGCTACCAAAGGGAGGTTGGTTAGTGGGGGTGGGTTAGGGTCGTGAATTGGGGGGGGGGGGGGGGGGGTAAAAGTAACTAGTTAATAGTAATAAGTAAGAGGGAAAAGTGATTAGGAGATGTGATTAGTAAAAGCGGAGGAATACAACCCCGTTTTCACATACGACTCCAAAAAATTATGAAATTAATATGGGGAGCCCTAAATGATCATAGAATAATACTATAGAAGTTTGAAAACGTTTTGATGATGTTTGTATAGAAAATTAATTAATTCAGCTAAAACAGTAATAATTGAAAAATGAATTATTATCAAATTATTTAGAGGTATTTGATGAAACCCGAACTTACTGAAATACACCATAACTAGTTTGATACTTCAAGATAATTTTTATAAAGAATTTTGAAATCATTTTTGATATAAAACTCCTCACTAACCATTATAAAATACTTTTAAAAATAAAAATACGTCAAATACGTAAATGGATGTATTGATGAAAACAGGTTGTTACACCTGAACACCCCCATAATTAACCACAACCCTGAAGCTCGCCGTCTCCATCTTCGGTTGTGGCTACCAAAGGGCGACCTGCCCCAAAAGACCGACGGCCTTCGGATCCTCCCTTCCAAACTCTTCCCCTCCACTACATCGTCCTCGTTAGGGGTGGCAAAATTGACCCGACCCGACCCGACCCGACCCGAACCCGGCCACTTGGGTCGGGTATGGGTAGGGGCCAATCCGGGTCGGGTCGAATTCGGGTCAACCCGACCGACCCGGATAAAAATCCGGGTCGGGTACGGGTTTGACCCCTCGACCCGGTTGACCCGAATTCGACCCGTATTTTCACTCTTTTCACACCAACCCGACCCGGACCCGACCCGAACCCGACCCGGACCCGACCTTTTTTGAAAAATAATCAGTATTTCACACCAAACCCGACCCGAACCCGACCCGAACCCGACCCGTACCCGACCCGTAAGACAAACCAGGTCGGGTACGGGTCACCCGGGTTACGACCGGGTCGGGTTCGGGTATCCGAACCCTGACCCGAATTTAATTCGGGTCGGGTTCGGGTTTACCCTTATTCGGGTCGGGTCAAACCTGACCCGACCCGAACCCGACCCGACCCGCCCGTTTGCCACCCCTAGTCCTCGTCGACCTCCCAAGATATCGACAGATCCTCCACCAAATCATTAACATCATCGGGCCGGCAACTTACATCCTGGCAACCATGGACAGCGACGAGCTAGCCCACCCATGGAATGCGGAACGCTTGCTCAAATACTATCAATAACTTCATGAGTTTTAATAAAATTATCTTCCTTTCCTGCATATTTTCAAATTTTGCCGTCTCCATTTGAAAATTTCAGTTCTCCACGAACACTCTCAAATTTCGGGGCAAGCTTACAGAGCCTCGCCCCTGATAGGCTCTTGAGGGCTAGGGCCGAGCTACGGGCTCGCACCCTCCCCTCTAATGAAGACTCCAGGGTAGGATTCGTCCTCGCTACCCAAACTGGAGAAGGGCTAGGGCCGAGCTACGGGCTCGCACCCTCCCCTCCGTGAAGACTCCGGGGCAGGATCCATCCTCGCACCCAAACAGGAGAATGGCTAAGGCTGAGCTACGGGCTTGCACCCTCCACTCCAGTGAAGACTTCGGGGTAGGATCCGTCCTCTCTTCCCAAACCAGAGAAGGGCTAGGGCCGAGCTACAGGCTCGCACCCTCGCCTCCAGTGAAGACTCCGGGGCAGAATCTGTCCTTGCTACCCAAACCAGAGAAAGACTAGGGCCGAGCTACGGGCTCGCACCATCCCCTCCAGTGAAGACTCCGAGGCAGGATCCGTCCTCGCTACCCAAACCGGAGAAGGGCTAGGGCCGAGCTACAAGCTCGCACCCTCCCCTCCAGTAAAGACTCCGGGGCAGGATCCGTCCTCGCTACCCAAACCGAAGAAGGGCTAGGACCGAGCTATGGACTCGCACCCTCCCCTCCAGTGAAGACTCCGGGGCAGGATCCGTCCTTGCTACCCAAACCAGAGAAGGGCTCGGGCCGAGCTACGGAATCGCACCCTCCCATCCAGTGAAGACTTCGTGGTAGGATCTGTCCTCGCTACCCAAACCGGAGAAGGGTTAGGGCCGAGCTACGGGACCACACCCTCCCCTCTAGTGAAGACTCCGGGGCAGGATCTGTCATCGCTACCCAAACCGGAGAAGTGCTAAGGCCGAGATACGGGCTCGCACCCTCCCCTCACATGAAGACTCCGGGGCAAGCTTACAGAGCTTCGCCATCCAAACCAGAGAAGGGCTAGGGCCGAGCTACGGGATCACACCCTCCCATCCAGTGAAAGACTCCCGGGCAGGATCCGTCGTTGCTACCCAAATCGGAGAAGGGCTAGGGCCGAGCTACAGGCTCGTACCCTCCCCTCACATGAAGACTCCGGGGCAAGCTTACGACGCTTCGCCACCCAAACCGGAGAAGGGATAGGGCCAAGCTATGGGCTCGCACCCTCCCCTAACATGAACACTCCGGACAAGCTTACAGAGCTTCGCTACCCAAACTGGAGAAGGGCTAGGGCCGAGCTATAGGCTCGCACCCTCCCCTCATATAAAGACGTCAGGGCAAGCTTAGTGAGCTTCGCTACCCAAACCAGAGAAGGGCAGGGCCGAGCTAAGGGCTCGCACCCTCCCATCCCTCAAACTCCGGAAGCCAAACAACGGCTTATACTCTCGACATCCAGCACGGCCTCTCCCCAGCTCTTGCTCGCCCCGAATGTCGGGGGAAATACACATCAGGGCCACGCTAAGTCGCAATCCGAGAAAGGGAACCAAGCCACTAGTCGAGAAGATTAAGCTCGGACCATAAATAAATTTCATTGAGTAAAATTTCTTACAAATATTTCCCGGGTGCCGACCTTACAAAAATGGCCTCACCCAGATCGATACCACCAAAAAGAGCCAAAACTTCTACAAAAAAACTAAAGTAAGTCCTACGCCAAGGCCCCAAGACCGGCCCCCTAAGTCCCCTACCCCAAACCGTCATACGGCACCCTGGCCACCCTCCCTTTGGTCCCCATGGCCGCCCTGGCCGCCCTCCACGTGTTGTCCGGCGGCTGGTGCCCCTTCATCAAGCGAAGCAGCCTCCTCTTCCTCTTCCTCGTCGTCGGAGGCCATCAATTGCGCAAAATCCACCTCGACCGAAGGGTAGAGGCTTCACATCCTCTATTTTTTGGAGGCACGCCTCCCAGCCCTCTGTCCGACCTTCCTCCAGGCCTTCCTTCTTCATCACCACCAGGGCGGGGATGAACTCCTTCGTCTGATAAGCGCGGATGTCCTCCACCTGCTTTGCCTCCAACTCCGACTTTCCAGACTCCACCAGTACTTCTAGCTCGGCTATCCGTGCCTTCTACCGTTCGAGAGCGCCCTCCAGCTCGGCTTGGCGGGCTTCTCCAGCAGTGGCCTTTGCCTCGGATTCCTCCAAGCATGCATCCAACTTTTGGATCGTCGCCTGCTATTCGGCAAACGATCCCTTCAACTTGACATACTTGGCCTTTTCCATCGCCACCCGATCGTCAGCCACCTTCTTAAGAGCGGCGAGCTCTGCCTCCTTCTTCCTGAGCAGAACATCAGCCTTGGTTATGGCAGGGATGTGACGCCTGAGGGCGACAATCACGGCGTTAGCCTGCACAGCAAAGCAAAGCAAGAAAAGGTTAGAATCTACCCATGCAAAAATAAATGTCTGTAAAGAAGCAGGCCGACCTACCTACATGCTATGCCATAGGGCCGAGGCGCATAACCTCTCTACACCAATATTGGCCAGGGATTCTTTATCCCGGGGCAGCTGGCTGTTCTCAGCTTGCTTCGTCGCCACTCTGGCCTCGTCGAAGACTGACTCGACGGAGCCAACCGGGTACGACGTCGCCAGGAGAGCCTCCTGCAGTAAAGCCAAGAGCTCATCCCTCCTAGACTTGAACACTGTAAGCGCCGCCTCGCAGCTCGGGTGAGCGGGCTTCTCTAGCCCAAACAGCGGGTAGCCTTAGGGCCAACGGTCCCCGGCTATCATTCGCCCGATAGAGCCCGACCCAGCGGAGCCCCCCTGAGGAGCTACGGTCTGGAGAGAGACTACGGGGATCGAAGGCGGTCGCTCGCTCTGAGATCATTGGGCCTTCGGATTGACCGGCACACCTTCCTCAGCTTTGAGATCGATGGGCGTGGCGTCGGCTCTGGTCGCAGAGCCCTCAGTAGGGCGGTTGGCATCTGTCACGATCGCCAGAGGACCCGAGGCAGTTGCAGAGTCCACCACCTTCACCTTCTTCGGCCGGACGAGCTTTTCAGCCTTTGCCGTCGACGACCCCTCTGGAGCCCTCTTCTTGCCACCATGCATTGGTGGCTGGGCCGCTTGTTCTGCGGCCATCCTCATCAGCTCTTCCAGTGGCAAACTCATCGTCCGACCTGAAAAAAGGAGATAGATCAGGGTGAGCAAATTAGGAACGACAACTACAAAGCTCAGGTTACCTTCTGGCCAGATGTACCGGATTATCATCTCCTCCTTAGAGAGCGTCCCATATTGCATGTCCGCAGCAGGGATCGCCTCCAGGATCTTGGCCTGCTCTACGTCGGTCACGTCAAGACGAACCACTTTGTTCGCCTCCCAGTTCAGCACGCCCCAGTTCGACCTCAATGCCAGATCCTTGGGCGTCGAGACGAACACATACTGCTCCCTCCAGGCTTTAATCTTGCCCGACAAGCCCCGGATGAGAGGCCGACTTCTCCTTGCTGATACGTAATAATACGCCCTCAGCTTCTTGATGGCGAAGAAGTACCGAAATAGGGGGAGGGAGAGACTGATGTCGATCCTCGCACAGAGGACGAAGAAGCCGACGATCGCACTGATGGAGTTCGGCATCAGCTGGAAAAGTGGCAATCCGAGAAAGTCTAAGATTTGGATAAGAATATGAGGAAGGGGGACGTGGAGTCCCTGGTGGAAGCAGGCGACGTAGACTCCAACCTCATAATTATTTGGGAAGCACACCTGTTCAACGGCGGTCGGAAGACGGATGGTGTAGGGCGGCCGACATACTTCGTGCAGGCTTCAAGAATGAAGGAGGTCCGCGCTATCGATTCCACGCTTAAGATCTCAGCGGGAATGTTCCCGGCCTTGGCCATGGTCACGATGGCCTTAGCGAACGACCGTGCTTCAGTTCAGCCGGTCCTTTCCCTTTCCTCGGACCCCTTGGATCCACAGACAACGAACCCATGGTGAGCTCGGCCGCCGGCCTATCCTCAGTGCGGCCCTGACCACCGGAGTGATCTCCTCCACCGCCTCCACTGTGTCCGCGGCGGAGCTGTTCGTGTCTCCGCCGCCACTAATCCTTTGTTCTACCTCTCTCAAGGCAGATGACCATGAAGAAGTAGGAGAAACCATTTTAATGAAGAAGAACAGTACCTTCGAGAGGAGACGATTGTACGAAGCTGTCGAAACGGTGGCACGAACTCTGACGACGGCAGCGACAGCGACGGCAAACAAAAACTCTGAAGAAGGCGAGAGCTCGAAGAAAATTAGAAGTAGGAAAAATCTCGCCCGATCTCCCCTCCCCTATTTATAAGAAGCACCGACCGATCTTCGCCGTAGAAGCCCAGCCACATGTCGAAGATTCGAGCCCTCTCTGACGCTTCGACTACCCCCTATAGTCACGTCAGCCATGTGTTGCTCTCCGGATGGCTGGGACGCTTCGGTATTCTCCCGCCATTAAATCGAAATGATGGCAACGAAACGGTGGGTGGGCTTTTCAAAATAACTCCCGCCTTTTCCCGACGCTCGGAGCAAAGGCTATCCCCCTTCTTTTGAACGGACAGGGAGACGGTACGTCGTCGTCCGGGGTAGACTGATAGGGCCGAGGTACGGGCCCGTACCCTCCCCTCCCTCAAAGTCCGGGCGGATTGATAGGGCCAAGCTACGGGCTCATACCCACCCATCCCTCAGAGTCCGGGACAAGCTTACGAAGCTTCGCCCTCGATAGGTCTCCGGCAGACCAAGGCCGAGGCACATCTCGCACCCTCTCCACCTTACAAGTATATTCATGTACACTCGCATTTATGTCTACCTATTATGCAGACTAAATTTTAAGATCCTCGCATCGAGGAATTCCGAGGAGCGCTCGAGAGTTCGTCCACCTCGACAGATCGCCACCAAGTTGGTTTGAGCCATGGGGCTTCCCCCCTCCCTGGCAGCTTTCCTTCAAATCCGGGTCGGACGTGTGACTTCACAACATCCTCCTCCTCCTCAGCTCAGTGCTCGTCGGTACTAACTATGTACAACTCAGGGTCTACCAAAAACACAATGAGACTTCAGGCTCGGCCCCAGGGCCGACCGAATAACGTCGCCCTATTCTATGGCGCCTCGACTTGGCCGTCACTTCCTTCACCGCCGCCCTCCGGAGCTCGCGTGTCCACCCGGTCGCATTCTTGAACACCGCGAGCCGGCATGTTTCACGATCCTTCTCCTTCGTCGGCCAAGGGCTCGTCCAGCTTGTGGAAGTCGACCACTAAGAAGGGATGCAACCTCACCAGCCTTTTATTTATCTTTGAGAAGCCCTCCTCTATGCCCGCCTCCTTTGACAGTCGCAACATAGGGATGAGCTCCTCATCCTGATGTCAGTAGATGGTGGCATCCCTTATAGCTCGCTGATCGACTTTCTCCAACACCTCCACCCGTCGCCTCAAGCCATCGTTCTCCCTTTTCCCTGCCTCCATCGCCCGCTTCAGATTGGCGATCTCCCGATGCTGAAGGTCAATTACCCACTTCTTGGCACCCATCTCTCGCTTCAGGACGTTCATTTACCCAGAATGGTCCTTCTGGATTTGGACCCGTCTGGTCTCTTCGTCCTGGAGCTGATGAGTGAGCTTCGTCCGCTTCCTCTCCAACCCATCAATGACCTTCTTCTAGGCATCGTAGTGCCTCAGAACTTCCTCCAGCTTTTCGTCCTTCTCCGTAATTTCTCCTTGGTCTCATGGAGGTCGGCCCTCGCCTTCTCGAGGTCCGCCTTGACAAGAGCCACAGGGGTGTGGTGCTGTAGAGCTGCTATTGCCGCCACTGCCTATAAAAGGAACCAAGACATAATTACACGCGTAAGCAAAAAGACTAGTGAGACAAAATAAGAAGGTCGGCCTACCTGCATGACGTGCCAGATCACGGAGGCTCAGAGCCGCTCCAGACCCATAGCAGCCAGAGATTCGCGGTCCCGCGGCAGCATGCTATTCTCTGCTAGACGGGCCGCAACCCCGTCTTCATCAAAAACGGACTCCCATTTACCTATCGAGTAGATCGGCTGGAGGACATCTGCCATTGGAAGGGCTTCAACCTCGGCCCTCTTCGACCGAAAGCTAGAGAGCACCCTCTCGCATCTCAGATGTGCCTCACTCCCCATCTCCCGCTGAAGAATCTCGTAAGGCCAGCGATCAATCACGGATGCCCTGTCGGACTTCTCCGCAGTCGGAATCATCGAAGGAGGAGCCGCGGTGGCCTCCCCCTGGTCGACCTGACTGCCCTGTGCAACCTCACTAGTCTGGCGGGAGGGGGCGTTCGGTTCAGACGCCTTTTGCCTCTTGTCCTCCCTCTCCCAATGGTGATCCCAGCGCCCCGTTTCTGGGCGGTCTCCTTCGCAGGCCCCTCCTCATCTACCACTCTCTTGCCGTTGTCCTAGGGGCCGGATGTCTTCGCCACAGACAACCTGGCCACCCTTAGCACCTCTTCCCTTGTGCGTTGACCGGCGCCCCGCTCGAGTCGTGGCGGCGCGGTGTCGTTTACCGCAAGTTTCACGGTTAGTGTAGGGTGCGGGAATATCGAACTCAGGGAGGCGAGGTTGTGCTTGGGTCAGGTAGGACCTAAATCACCCCGAGGGGCGAGCTAGCCTGAATCGGTGAATGGTTGTCACGAAAGGAAATAAATGGGTATGAACAACAAGAAAGAAAACCCGGGACTTTGGTTTCCAACCTGACGAGAGACTCTCGCCGATGCGGCCTACGGGTATGGATAGCGATCGGGATTAGGGTCTAATGGTGAGACGTTGCCTCTGAAAGTGGTACCGGCGTCCCATGGGCCCGATATTCCGGTCGGTGCCCAGGATGATACACCGGACTTCCCGGATTCGATCAGTGGGCACTCCCGTGTCCATTAACACTGATCGATCCCGGGAGCACTAAGCCCGCAACGATATCTCCCAACGTCTCATCCTGCCGCTCCCGCGTGCAAGGATTCGGCGTCTACGCTAAGGGTGTGAGCTATGGCTAGGGAGTCAACCGCCAAGTTTATTCCCCCTTGGCCCAACGGTCAAAGGCGGTCTTTTTCCCGCCGATGACAATGAAACACCCCGCGTAACCGTTAGATTCCTACTCCCTATCGATTTCCTAACCCTATGGACGCATCGGGAAGAGCCCCCGAAGGGGTTTCCACCAAAATCCCAGATTTGGGAACTACTAACAAAAATTCATGAAAAAGCGATCTAAATGAAATTTAACCGTTGGAATCATAATCGGACAATTGCAATGCGGAAGTAATAGAGTAGTAAAGACAATACTAAAATTTTAGAAAGATCTGAAAAATTACAAAAGAGTAACAATTACAACCGTCACAAGGAAATAAAACAGTAGAAAAAATAACAGCTCTCGTTTCTGGAACCCTAGGGGTTCTATTTATAGACCGCCGCATCAACCGATCGGTTGACAAGTCAACCGATCGGTTGATCCGTTACAAAATAATAACAGAAAACGGCGAGCTTTCACCCGATCACATGAACCGGTCGGGTGAGTTCTTGAGTGACCAGTTGGATCTTGGAGCAGTCGGGTGAATCGATCGGTTCGACGTCCATGTCTTCAGCTCTTCTTCTTCAGCTACAGATGAACCGATCGGGTGAGAGTCACCCGATCGGTTGGCGTTTTGCTTCGAGAAAACAGAGAACAGCCCCCGCTGAACCGGTCTGCGAACCGGTCGGGTGGCTTCTTTGTGAGCTGCGGCAGAGACCGGGTGGTGCACGTGTGCATCACCCGATCGGTTGGAGATGCCCAACCGACCGGGTGAGGGGCTGAAAGATGAATTCTTTGGCGTTTGACCCCCTGGATCACGCGTGACTTCTCTCGTTGCTCCGAGGACTTGGGATATCATCGTTAAACGTCCCCTACGTGGTCAATCCCCTGCAATCATGGATAAACAAAGAAAAGTGAAAGAAAACAGGAAAATACACGAAAACAAATAAGAGACGGCAGAAAAACACGGAGAAACACAAAAGAAAACGTGCGTGAATGTATGAAATATAAACGCACGTCAAAATCCCCCAAGCTGAACTCTTCCTCGTCCTCGAGGAAGACGAGTGAGAGTAGGAGCTCGGAAGGGAAAAATAGAGAGGAAGAAAGAAAAAGAAAACTCTAAGCTCTAGATCGTCCATCAGAGCCACCAAAATCAAAAACGACACACCAAGCAAGCAAACGCCAAATCACACCACTAAACCTAGGAAAGCGAGTCCAAATAAGTGTCGTGGGTCCACGCAGTGAAGCGCGAGTGAGCGTGGTCGTGTGCTAGCAAATGGTGATGCTTTCTACGATGTGCTATGAGGCTCGATATACACAAATCCAAGATATGACCCAAAATATCGATCCGAATTGAATTAAGCGGCGAATATAAGTTCAAGCATGCATGAGAAGAGTGGGAATAGAAGCGTATCATGCATCGGGGACTCCACAACTAGGGTTAAGGAAATCACGCCACTATAGCCTAGATACTAGCTAAAAAGTTCCTAAGCCAAGTGTTTTCGATAACGACGGGGGTTGAGATGATGTGGAGAAGAACACTCGGTGCAAATTCTCGCCTTCCCTTTATTCTTGGCAAGTATGAAAACATATTCACACGGGAATTTTTTTTGGGTTTTGGGCATTTGTATTTTTTTTTTTAATTTTCGGCTATACACAATTTTTATTTTCTTTTATTTTCTGGGTTTTTCTTTTCTTTTCTCCATTTTTTTTTATTTTTGGGGTTTTGGCTATACACATGTGTACTCTCCCAAGTGGGAGAACGGTACACGACGAGGGGATTTGCACCAAGTAAAACAAAAAAGAAGTCGAAATCTAAACACTCGGGCAAAGGGAACTACTCTTGTTAAATAGAGCATATGCTAAATGGGTTATCCTAGTCCTTAGTTGTGGAATCCCGACGCATGCGAATTGAAGTATACGATATAAATATAGCATGCATATAGTGGGAACAAATACCGCATATTCAAATCGGAGCATGATAATCTAGGGGTCATTCCTGGACAGGTATATAAAGTAAAATCACAAAGCAGAAGCACACCAAATGCTAGTCACGACACACGACTCACAAAAAGCTAAGTGGACCCACGATGCGTGAAATGCAAGAGGACTCGAAATCCTAGGGTTAATGAGTGTGATTATCGATGCAATGCTAGGTGTGTGTGACTTTGTGGCGATTCATCATAGGATTCATTTCTAGGAGAAAGAGCTAAAGAAGAAGAAAAGAAAAAAAATAAAAACACGATGAAAACGACACAAAAAACGAAAAAGAAGGACACAAATGACGCACACAGTGCGACTCCCCCAAGCTGAAGTTTGCATTGCCCTCAATGCAATATGAGTGAGTACGGGATGGCAATGAAAATGGGGGGGGCATACGCACCGACATAAAAAGAAATGAAAACGAGGAAAACACATAGATGAAACTGAAAAAGAAAGAAAGATCAAAATCAAAATCAAACAACACGAAAATAAAAAAATAAAAATAAAACCACACGACACGACACTCAAAAACGAAAAACAAGCACACACACAAAAATGAGAAAAACAAACAAAACACGACAGCACACCAAAATAGACGTCCCCCAAGCTAGACCAGATAGTGCTAGCGAAATGATATGATTGATGAAATCCAGATATGTGCAAGGGGGAGTCAAAAACAAAAAGGGGTGAAATCAGAAAGCAAGGGAAGGTGAGTCCTCGTCCTCCTCGGAAGAGGGTGTGGATGGGTGGTCGGGGGAGGCTGGGGGTGTGCTGAGAAGTGGGGAATGAGGCGGAGGAATAGGGGCAGTGGTGGTGTGAACAATGGGAGGAGTGTCGGTGGTGGTGGGTGGTGGAGTTAGGAAGGCGATCAAGGCGGTGGTGAGAGGAATAGGAATGGAGGAAGTAGATGTGGTGGTGACGGTAGTGGGAGGTGGCGGGAGGGAACTGGAGCGCACCGGCAATTTCCTCCGGTGCACGTATGGAGTGACGGAGGAGGAGGGAGGTAGCGTGGGTGCGGTGGAAGTGGTCGGGAGGGGTGAAGTGGATGCCGGGATGGGATGTGAAGAGGGAGGAGAAGAATGTGGTGAGGGGGGTGATGGATTTGGGGAAGGGTGGGTGGGTGGAGGAGAAGATCGCCGGGGTGGTGAAGGTGGAGGTGGTGAAGGTGGAGGTGGTCCGTGGATATGAGTAAGAAGGCGGAGAATGGCGGCCACGTTCCTCTCAAGTGCGAGGAAACGTGGGTGTGTAATAAAGGAGGATGGCGATGGGTCTGAGGAAACAGAGGACATGGCGAGCTCACGAAGGGCAGTGACCTCCCTCTCAAGCCCCAGACGGGCAGATACCTGACGGCGACCAAAAGATGTAGACTGACGCGGGGCAGAGGTGGTGCCGCCAGGTAAGGTCGAAGAGGTGCCGGCGGCAGTGGTCATGCCGGCACAGGAGACAAGGCCAGAAATGGCCGCAAAGAGGTGCTCAGACGTGATCGGTCCCGGAGCAGAAACAGGACGACTCGGGCCAGCCCCTAAATCTTCCCCAGACGCAGGGATATCCTGCTCGCCTAAGTGGGCGCCAGGGGACGGTGATCTGCGGGCGCCTGCGGGAAGGAAAGGAAGATTCAACCCCGCTAAGAAGTCGGGATCAGGAGGGAAAGTCCAATCTCCCACGAGAGCAAGGGTCATGCGAGCGGGGTTGGGCAGAATGGTGTAAGGGGCTGGGGGGTGGCCATAATGAAATATGAAGCGGCCATCCGAGCGGGGTTTAATCATGTGGATGTGCCGCAGGACATCAATATCAAGATGTGAGGGTCCTGCGGCAGCAGGAAGATTATCGGGGACGGTAATATTGAATTGGGCGTGAGAGCAGATGATCGTGATGATGCCCCCGCAGCAAAACTTCCCCTTACCGGCCCGGCTGATCTCGAGTAGCTTGTAAACAAGCCAATCGCTGCCATGGATGGGGACGGTAGGGGCCCTGAAGCTAACTCCATCATCATCCTGGACATAAGGAAAAGTCATGGCCCAAAGGATAAAAAGGTCAGGGATAGTCACAGTGCCGGACTCGTCCCTAGGAAAGAATGCAGATGAAATGATCCTGTGGGCCAAACGAAACACGGGATGAATGATGGAGGAGGCCTTGGCCCTACCTCGGGGGTAGTCACGGATCAGCGTGAGGCGGAACCAGAATTGATCGACATCAAACTCGGGCGTGTACCCGTAGTGTCAGATGGAATCATCCCCGAGATTGGGGAAACCAAATATATCATTAATCGTGTTCAGATTTGTGGTGACACTACGGTTACGCACCCTGAATCTAATGATCGACCCGGACTCCCAGACAAGTGTAGAGAGAAATTCGAGTGTGAGTGCCGGGTAGGATATGGCATGTGCATTAAGAAAGGCTAACCATCCTAAGTTAGCGAAAAGAGATTCGACCTCGGTGAAGACACCGAGATCGACAAGTGTACGTGCGTGCGGGAACTTAGTGGATAGATGCCCTCGAGCATCAAGCCTACGGTAAAAATCTTTTTGCTCCTGGTTCCGGAAAATATACCCATGCGGGCCCAGCATTGGGTCCACAGGGGGGATAACAGGCGGAGGAGGGCCAAGTGTAAGTGCTCGTGTACGGGAAGGGGGGCGTGTTTGTTTTCGTCTCTTTCGAGACGGCTCCTCTTCCCACATGATTCCCTTCCCCTTATCCTTATCTTTAGCCATGTGTGTGTGTGCGAGCAAGAATTAGTGCAAAAATCGTGGATGCACACTAACACAAGCAAACGAGCAAGCACAATAAATAGGGCAAATATATAAATATAAGCTTAGGAGCGAGTTTACCCAAGCGGAATGGTGGAGCTTGCTCGTTGATGCCCCCACACTGTGCAGCGAGAGTAGCGTGGAGCCGCGGCGAACTCCTTCGGCAATAATTTTCGAAATGGGGGTGGTTTGGGGGAAAACTAGGTCAAAAATTCGTAATGGGAGGAGAGAGAGGGTGTAGATAATGAAGGGATTGATGAAGGAGGTGGAGAGTGGGAGTAATGGAGGAGTAGAGGGCGTGGGGGAGGAAGATCGGTTGTTGGGAGAGAGGGGAAGGCGAAACAACGGCGGATTTTGCGATCGGGCGAGGGTGAAAACGAGCGGGTGTCGGGGGGGGTTTATATAGAGTTTTAAGTCGAACCGATCGGGTGACTTGTCACCCGGTCGGTTGACGGTTAGGTCGAAAATCTTGCCGAAGAAATGCTACAGGCGAACCGGTCGGTTGACTTATCAACCGATCGGTTGGCCGCTCCACTCATTTTCCCGAGAACTTAGGGCTGCTCACCCGGTCGCGTCAACCGATCGCGCTCGAACTCAACCGATCGGTTGATATTCCCCAAAAATTTCCGAGAGTTCTCCCCAGCTCACCCGATCTGCCACCCGGTCTCTTCATTACTCAACCGATCAGGTCATATGGGGACAGATCTCGGCATGTATCTGATACATCCCAACCGATCGGGTGAGTTGTCACCCGATCGGTTGGGGCCTTTTTCCTGCAAAAACCAATAGATTTGTTTAAGTCCCCGAACGGATGTTCTCGCGGCTGATTTTATTTATAAAAATAGATAAAATAAAGTAAAAAATAACGCTAAAAAGTGGAAAAAAGTATAGAACATGGGTTGCCTCCCATGAAGCGCACTTGTTTAACGTCGTTGGCTCGACGCCCGCAAGAGATGCTCACGGTGGCTGATACGGGTGATGCCCAAATTTCGGCATCTCTTCCTCATTGGAGCTGAAGGCGCTTGGAGTAGTCAGCGGCTGGAAAAATACTTGCTCGACTACCCTCCCCTTTTTCTTGGGATCCGGGGGCTTTTCCTTGGTGTTGGCGCTTCCCGCCATCTTCTTCAGGATCCGGACCTCGTCTTTAGTGAGGTCCGTGGGCTCTTTCCCCGTTCTCCTCACATGAGGAGCCTTGGGGAACCCGGGGGGTCGTTCTTGCTGCACTCGGTTTTCCAGCAGCTTCTTTGTACTTGGGGCCGTCTCCATCTTCTGAATCCCCCAAGTCATCGGGGGGTTTCTCAGGAGAATCTCCCAGGAGCTCTCCTCTGCAGCTTTTTCTTCCTCTATCTCAAGCAAATTGCACCGAATGTCATCAGGGGGATCGGGGTGCTTCATGGACAACCCCAGATCAAACTCAACTTTCTCTCAGCTGACGTTCAAAGAGAGTTTTCCGTTCTTCACATCTATTAGAACGCCAGTAGTGGCCATGAAAGGCCGTCCCAGGATAATGGGGGTGTGTGCGTCTTCGGGCATGTCCATGACTACAAAGTCCACAGGCACATGCACCCCTCTCACATTTACGGGGAGGTCATCAACAACTCCCACTGGATATTTGACCGACCGGTCAGCTAGTTGTAGGGTCATACCGGTGGGCTCCAAATCACACATTCCTATCCTTCTGTACATCGACAAGGGCATCAAGCTAACACACGCTCCTAGATCGACGAGTGCACGATGAATCTTCACATCCCCGATCGTGCAAGGAATAGAGAAGCTCCCCAGGTCCTTGAGTTTCGGCGGGTTTGCCCTCTGAATAAGAGCGCTACATTCCGCCGTCAGCACTACTTTCTCCTTTCTTGACCCTCTGGTCACCAAATCTTTCAAGAATTTTGCATAGGAGGGGATTGTTTCGATTGCTTCTAAGAAGGGGATTTGCAGGCTTAGGTCCTTGACCATGGCGAAGAACTTGCCATATTTCTCATCAATTTTTGCCTGAGCCAACCGTTGTGGAAATGGCACAACAGGTTTATACACTTTCGGGCTCTCTTCCTCCTTCTTCTTCTCTTCTTCAGACACTCCCTCCGGAGTCATGGGATTTGATGATGAAGCACCGGCGTTATTTGATTTTTTGGTCGGGCTCTCAACGACCAATGGTGCTTCCGGGTTGCTAGGGGGCACTCTAGTAGGAATTTGTGTCCCGCTTCTCAGAACGATAGCGGACACATTCACGTGCTCGTGCACGAGTGCCGATGTTTGGGTTGCCCCCCTCGGGTTCACCTCCGGTTGTGGCGGTAATTGGTTTTGTGACCTTGCAAGGTTCGCCACTTGTAACCCCAGCTGGGTTACTTGGTCCGTGAGGGTCCGCTGACCCATTTCCAGCTTTTGGTTGATCCTCTCCTGGTTGGTAATATATTGAGTCAAGAGAGACTCAACTGGAGAGACGGCCCTCTGTTGGCCATACTGCTGCTGCTGCTGGAATGGCTGCTGATTCCTGGGGGCGTAAGATTGTTGCTGAGGTGGTTGCTGAAATGGTTGCTGCTGAAATGGTTGCTGCTGAACCTGATTCTGCTGTGGCCTAGCCGGCTGATAAGTTTGCTGCTGCGGCTGCTGGGGTGGTGAGGGCTGAAATGGTGGCCGGTAACTGAAGTTTGGGTGGTTCCGGTTGTTTGGAGAGTAGGCCGGGTTGGAATTTGTCCTTGGCGGATACGGCGCATTTCCTGTGGGGTTGTAAAATAGTGCGCTCGCCTGATCCAACGGTGGTGAGATGTCACCACCGTCGAATTCCCCAAAGAATTCGGACTCAACCGCAGAAATTTGCTGTGTACCGGCCCCACCGGCTCCTACCATTAGTGCGGAGATCTGGGTCGAAAGCAAGTCGAACTTGCTTGAAAGTTTGTCGACGTCCTCGACTCTGTGTATACCCCCGGATCTTGGTGTGGCTCTCTCGTCACACCACCGCTCATTGTTGGATGCCATATTTTCCAGAATATGCCCGGCATCCTCCTCGCTTCTAGACATGAAGGAACCCCCAGCCGCGGCGTCCATAGAAGATTTCAGGTCATCCCTCAACCCATTGTAGAACAGATTAATAATCTGCCACTTCGGAAGCTCATGGTGAGGGCATCTTCTTTGCATCTCTTTATATCTCATCCAAGCTTCATGCAAGGACTCGTGGCTGGCCTGGGAGAAGGAGGAGATCTCACTCCTCAACTTCATGGTCTTCCCCGGAGGAAAGAACTTCGTCAGAAAAGCATTGGAGAGCTTCTCCCAGGTGTTGAAAGTGTTGGGGTCCTTCCCCCTTAGCCATTGCTTGGCTTTGTCTCGCAAAGAGAAGGGAAACAGCTTCAGACTGATAGCCTCTGTAGTGACACCATTAATCCGGAAGGTGTCACACTTCTCCAAGAAGGAGTCCAGGTGCTCGATCGGGCTCTCCATGGGCGCACCCGCAAACTGGTCCTGCTGGATCCATGTCACTAGAGACGGCTTCAGCTCAAAGCTTTGGGCCGCAATAGCTGGAGATCGGATGGCGGAAGTTGACTCGATGGATGGCATCGAGTACTCCAGCAGAGACTTGTGAGATGGGGTGTTCTCCTCCATGGATTTGGGATCTTCTCTTCTTCGCTTCTCGGCGGCTAAACGCCTAAGGGTGGCGTTAATCTCTGGATCGAGGGGAATCAAGTCGTCAAGACTCCTTGAACTCCTGCGCATGAAAAACAACAAACACCCGTGAAGCGACAAGTGGGAAAGAAACGAAACAGATAAAATAAGAAATAAAAATAAGAAAAATAAAAAAACAAAAAGAAAAAGGAGAATGCGAAAACTATCGCGAGGTAGGGATATGAGCTAGACACGAGGGTTCAAGAGATCCTAAAATAACAAGCACGTTGCCTCCCCGGCAACGGCACCATAAACTTGACCGGCGCCCCGCTCGAGTCGCGGCGGCGCGGTGTCGTTTACCGCAAGTTTCACGGTTAGTGTAGGGTGCGGGAATATCGAACTCAGGGAGGCGAGGTTGTGCTTGGGTCAGGTAGGACCTAAATCACCCTGAGGGGCGAGCTAGCCCGAATCGGTGAATGGTTGTCACGAAAGGAAATAAATGGGTATGAACAACAAGAAAGAAAACCCGAGACTTTGGTTTCCAACCCGACGAGAGACTCTCGCCGATGCGGCCTACGGGTATGGATAGCGATCGGGATTAGGGTCTAATGGTGAGACGTTGCCTCTGAAAGTGGTACCGGCGTCCCATGGGCCCGATATTCCGGTCGGTGCCCAGGATGATACACCGGACTTCCCGGATTCGATCAGTGGGCACTCCCGTGTCCATTAACACTGATCGATCCCAGGAGCACTAAGCCCGCAACGATATCTCCCAACGTCTCATCCTGCCGCTCCTGCGTGCAAGGATTCGGCATCTACGCAAAGGGTGTGAGCTATGGCTAGGGATTCAACCGCCAAGTTTATTCCCCCTTGGCCCAACGGTCAAAGGCGGTCTTTTTCCCGCCGATGACAATGAAACACCCCGCGTAACCGTTAGATTCCTACTCCCTATCGATTTCCTAACCCTATGGACGCATCGGGAAGAGCCCCCGAAGGGGTTTCCACCAAAATCCCAGATTTGGGAACTACTAACAAAAATTCATGAAAAAGCGATCTAAATGAAATTTAACCGTTGGAATCATAATCGGACAATTGCAATGCGGAAGTAATAGAGTAGTAAAGACAATACTAAAATTTTAGAAAGATCTGAAAAATTACAAAAGAGTAACAATTACAACCGTCACAAGGAAATAAAACAGTAGAAAAAATAACAGCTCTCGTTTCTGGAACCCTAGGGGTTCTATTTATAGACCGCCGCATCAACCGATCGGTTGATCCGTTACAAAATAATAACAGAAAACGGCGAGCTTTCCCCCGATCACATGAACCGGTCGGGTAAGTTCTTGAGTGACCGGTTGGATCTTGGAGCAGTCGGGTGAATCGATCGGTTCGACGTCCGTGTCTTCAGCTCTTCTTCTTCAGCTACAGATGAACCGATCGGGTGAGAGTCACCCAATCGATTGGCGTTTTGCTTCGAGAAAACAGAGAACAGCCCCCGCTGAACCGGTCTGCGAACCGGTCGGGTGGCTTCTTTGTGAGCTGCGGCAGAGACCGGGTGGTGCATGCGTGCATCACCCGATCGGTTGGAGATGCCCAACCGACCGGGTGAGGGGCTGAAAGATGAATTCTTTGGCGTTTGACCCCCTGGATCACGCGTGACTTCTCCCGTTGCTCCGGGGACTTGGGATATCATCGTTAAACGTCCCCTACGTGGTCAATCCCCTGCAATCATGGATAAACAAAGAAAAGTGAAAGAAAACGGGAAAATACACGAAAACAAATAAGAGACGGCGGAAAAACACGGAGAAACACAAAAGAAAACGTGCGTGAATGTATGAAATATAAACGCACGTCATGCGTTCATGTCCTCACCTGCAAAGGAGAAAAAGATTAAGGTGAACCTACATGAGGAAATTCGCCAGAATCAAAATACCTTCTGGCCAGAAGTCTTGGGCGATCCGGTCGTCCTTGATCAAGTCCGCTAGCTGTCGATCAGCCTCAGGAATCTCCTCCAAGATCTGGGCATTCACTAACTCCTCTCCCCCCAACACCACTTCATCGTCCACTGAAGGATTCAATGCCCCCCAGTTCGACATCAACACCACATCAGTCGACATCAAGACAAAAACAAATCTCTCCCTCTACCCTTTCGTATCGGCCGGCACCCCACGGATGAGAGACCTCCCCTTCTTCGCATACACGCAATAATGCTTCCCTTTCCTCCTCACCTCGAAGAAATTCCAGAAGAGCGTCAAGGATGGACTCAAGTCACTGGCGAGGTAGAGGATGACGAAGCCGATCATTAAACCAATGGAGCACGGCGCCAGCGTGAAGAGCAGAAGCTCGAGGAAATTCAACAGATGAAGGAGATGACGGTTGATTGGAAATCGAAGCCCTAGATCGAAAGTCTGGACATAGACCCTGACCTTGTTATCCCCGGGACAGCATACCCTCTCATCGCCTTCAGGGATGCACACTTCTCAAGGCGGCCGAACATACCTCGCACGGATCTCCCTGATATTGATCATGTCCAATCTGCTTCGAGTGGTCGCTATCACCATCGACACCTCCTTCGAAATGCTCTCCTCCTCCATCGCCACATCTTCTCCTCCAATTCCTCCTCCTTTACCTCTACTTCCTCCCTCACCGCGCCCTGCCACCTCCGACCTCGAAATGCAAAGCCATCTAAAAGAAGATCAAGAGATTACCTAGCAGAAAGGAGACGGACTGAAGAAGGAATCAAAACAGTAGCTTTGGCAATAGCAGCGATAGCGGCAATGGCAATCGGAAGATCAGAGAAGAAGAAGAGCTCAAAGAAACTTAAAATCAGAAGAAAACTCTCGCTGGATGCACTCACCGCCTACTTATAGCAAGCAATGGACCATCCCCACCGTCAGAGCTCTGCCACATGGTGCCGATCCGAGCTACTCTGACGCATCATCTGCCACCCACGGTCGCATCCGCCACGCGTCGCCTCTCGGATGGCTGGGATGTTGATTCGGGTTCAATATTACATATTTAACCTCCCATTTAGCCCTTTTTTGTGCTCAAGTGATGCTATATTGTTCTCTAATATATTCGTATTTTCTACACAATTATTTATTAGAGAAAACACTCTATTTGAGCACAAAACAGCAATTAACGGAGTATTTCTGTACTTTTTATATTTTTCCTAGTTTGGTCTCGGTCTCACGATTCCAACGACTATTTATTTGTATTTTTTCGAGATCTGTGCTAATTTCTGTGATTTATTGAATGCAGAATACCATTTAAAGGGCTGAAATACGGATGAAATACGGCTAAAATACGGATTCGTATTCATCTCGCCGTACGCGTATCACCTCAAAAGCGGGCCACGTGGCTAAATCGTGGCCGCCCATTCTGCATCCAACGGTCCGAAGCAGATCTCATCGAGGCGGCGACGCGGCCTAATATCTACCGTCCAAGTGCAATCGGACGGCTGTCGTTTCGCTTCAGCGCAAAGCAGCGGGGCGCATCCGCTGGGCCACGTGGCGCCATCGCGTCGTCTGCCCGCCCAATCCAACGGACGTCAACGAAGCGGAGCTGAGCGAAGAGCGGGCGCGATCGCAGCCGCCCGATCTCGATCCAACGGCCATATTTAATTCCGCCTGAAGCAAATCTTAGCAGCTACGCGGCCGCATCCTGGCCGTTGCGAATTGATCCAACGGTTTCGAAGCAATCCCCGAAGAAACGAAGCGGCAGCGTAATTCTTGGGCGACGTGGCGAATGCTGGGCCGCACGATTTAGATCCAACGGCCACCGATGGATACGAGCTGAGCTTGGATTCGTTAGCAGATGCGGGCGCCGAGCGGTCGAACGGGCGGAGCGGGAATCATAAAGGCCACGTGTCGACTCCACGTCCGATCCCTCATGGATCGGACGTCTGAGAATTACTCCGACGATGGATTGCGGGTTTTGATTCGAATTGAAGCGGGTTTCGACCCGATAAGCACAGTAAACCCGCAATGCCATTATATAAGCGTATTTTAGGGTTTTTGAGGGGAGACTGGCGTATTTTGGGCGTATTGGAGGCTCTAGGAGCCGTATTTCGCCAGGGAAAAATTCTGTAAAATTCCAGAGGCTGTTCTTAGTATTTCCAGAGAGTTTTGAGGCTTAGCTTGGAGATTTGGTGATAGAATTCTAAACTTCTACCCCGTATTTTGGTGTTTTTCATCGTATTTTACCATTAGATCAATGTATTTTGCTATGAACCTTGATTTTTCTTGCACTATGAGTAGATAAATCTTATTTTTGCATGGTATGGTGTAGTTAGGGGATGTGATTTGTGTTAGTTTGGTTGAATATTCATTGTGCTTAATCGCTAACGTCGCTAAAGTTGTAGTTTTTGTTATTAAATCCTCTTTTTCATCTTCCAAAAGAAGTGATTGAGTTGATGATCGCCCCAAAAGGGTGAGCTTTGATCTCTCCAAAAGAGAGTTTCATACCGTAGTTGTAAGATTATAACTTTAGCAACGACTTTATTCTTATAGTGCTTGAACCCCCAAAAGGGCATCTTCCGATGAATTGCTCCCAAAAGGAGAATTCATTGAGTTATATTGAGTATTTTCCGGTGAATTGCTCTCAAAAAGAGAATTCATTGTGTTATATTCATCAACCAAGTTAATACGAATTATTGATCCTAACGAACCCATACCATGTGCATACTTTTCGTCAACACTTTCATACACGTCTTTTCTTTGTTCGTATTGTTCGCACGTCACCATCACGCACTTTCACATCACATCACCATCATCATTGAAGTGGTTAGTTTCTTTTCGTAGGATTTCTATTTGATTTGAGCTGTGGTTGCAACAGATTTCCTCCCGAGGATTCGACATCTGAACTCCCAGATTATATTACTTGTACGGACTCTTGCGCTTGAGACAAGAGCACCTTTTTGGTCCCACCAGATGCCTCGATCTCAACCTGCCCTACAAACCAAAATGATGACGGTAAAACGGTGGGTGGGTTTTTGAAATAACTCCCGTCATTTCCAAGATCAGGACGAAGGTCGCCCCGTCCCTTCTGGATAGATGGAGAGATGGTGCGTCAGCCGAGCTAGGCTGGGCTTTGATGTGTTCATATTTTACATCATTTTCATATCATATTTCCATCGCATTGCATGTCATCCACGCGTCCAAATCCCACTTTTTACTGCGAATTTGGTATTTCTGATGATATTTCGAGTTTCGAAGTATATTTTGAGTTTTCAGGGATTTTGGAGCGATTTGGACCCCTGCCTGGGGTTGGACACATCCGACATGCTCATGAGCTTGTTGGTAGGGCTCTGGAGGAGTTCGCTGCGTTCTCGGAGCCGAAGGAGGAGAAGAAGGAGAAAGAAGAAGGAGACAGAGAGAGGCAGCAGCAGCAGGGTGTTTTCCCAGAAAATGCTCGGCCCGAGCAGCTTCAGCTCGGGCCGAGCCATGACACGTTGAAGGAGCTGCAGATTCGACCGACGCGTGCCGAGCAGGTCATCTGCTCGGCCAGATGGCGCGCCCCGAGCACACCCCGAGTAGCCGACCGAGTCACCCATTCTGAGCCCGAGCAAGATGCGACGCGGGCCGAACCTCTGCCCGAGCAGATCCGACTCGGGCCGAGTCACATACTCGGCCGGCACTACCTGGGGCATTTTCGGAAGATTTTTGAACGCGCGATGTGCGTGATTTTCTAAGCTGAAGCTCGCGACTGCGGGCTCAGCGTGAGGGAGCTCTCGGAGTTTTGTTTTAGGATTTTTTTAGAGAGAAGATTTAGGCGAATCTTTGAAGGAATATTTTTGGATTAATTTTGTAGCAAACTATGGATCGTTAATCGAAGATTATTGTTTTCTGCTTTCTCTGGATTTGTTCTTCGTTCACTCTCACTGTAAGTAATTTTTAGCCCTAATTTCTTTTGTTGCAAGAAATATTTTCCTACGTAAATTCAATATTTTTGTGCGTTCCGATCACCATGAGTGAGTAGATCCTCTCTAGGGCCAATGTGTGAACCCTAGGATTTTAGGGGAAAATGTAGATCTGGATACATACATCGAATTGGGGATCTAGGGTTGTATTTAGGTAAATCCTACCGAATCCGTAGATAACCCGTACTGAGATCATGCCCACGGTCTGTGGAATTGATGTTCTTAAGGGGTATCTAAGGATTCGAATAGGGAAATCAGTGGATCTAATCAAGGCACGTGACCATGCCCGGCTTGTGCCTTGAGGGGATCCATCGACGAACTATATCGCTACGTCGATGGCTACCGCCATTGCATCGACGAGAGCCACCGAAATACCCCGCAATTCTAACCCACGAGAGTGGTACGAATTGGGGGATTAATTCCCTAGCCCTAATGCGATGTGAGGAACCTATCCATCATCAACCCCAACGATCTTAGCAGCGATCCTTAAAGCCCTAGTTCCTTTTATTATATTACACAACAACGATCATCAAACCAAGCCTTTCCCTCCGATCGCTACAATACTTTTAGATTTAGAAATAGATTGAGATTTCTACGAACACTATCACCGTCACTGTGGGATTCGACTATCTTATATACTATAACTCGACACCGTCCGCTTGCGGAATGAACACGTAGTCGTAGCCTAGGAGCCATATCACGCCTGGCGATCGTGACACCGCCAGGTGGATCCTAGGTGTAGATCGTGGGCGCGTCAAGTTTTTGGCGCCGTTGCCGGGGACGGCAATAGTGTTTTCATCTCAGTTTGTTTTTATATTGAGAAGTTTGCTAGCATTCTTATCATCTCTTACCTACCATCATTTTTATTCTCTTTAAATTATTTTGGTGCTATTGACTGTGTTTTTCTGAGCTTTGTTGGTGCATAAACACCCGTCACAAGGGGGCTTCCAGAGAATTATTGTTTGATCCTGAGATCGAAAAGACAGCCCGTGCTTTAAGAGCCTCCAGCAGAAGCTCATCCCCATCAGTTCAGATGGGAGAGAATCCTCCTCCTCCTCTACGCACCGGGTCCATTGATCGCTCCAAAATGCAACCCAAGAGCACGACCAAAAACTTGATCGGCCCCGGATACACACCCAGAGAACGATTGTAGTTTTACCGCAAGCGCACGACAAAGTGGCGAGCGGGTATCGAACACGAGGAGGCGGTGTTGGTTCCAATCTATCCTAGGTTGGTTTGACTACGAATGTTTTATTGGTGGAGATGGCTATGGTATGATATAATGGAAATGGTTGTGGATGTCAGTGTCGACGATAAAGAAATCGGTCAAATATCGATTCAAATACAATATAATAAAAGAGGGAATTTGCCTTGCGGCGATCCTGTCACAATCGTCGGGCAAAGTATGGGGATATAAAATCAAATAAAGGCGTCTAGGGCTAGGGAATTCCCACTACGGATCGTCATACATCATCGTAAATAGTGAATCTCAATATTACTAGACTTGTGTTGAGGTGAACTAGTCGTAACTGAATAGAGAACCAAGCTCACGCTCTCGCGCTATTGCCGGTCTATAGCAAAACTAGATTAGGGCCCAATCTCTTGCAAACCCTAACCTAAGCTGCTAGCATGAAGATCGACATCATCGTCCAATCGCTCCTCGAGCCCACTCTCGTGCAAACTCGAGTCACGATCTAGGTTGTGATAGTTCGTATTCGTCCAATCTCTTGCAAACGAATATGTGTATAGATTTACAATTAAAAATCCTAGATTTGGCCCAATCTCTTGCAAACCAAATCTAGAGAAATCCAATTGTAAATCTAAATCGAATTTCTAGGGCTTCCCATCGATTGGAATCCAATCTCTTGCAAATCCCAAATCGATGGAAATCCCTAGCTATCCGTAATAAATCAATCACAACCTAACCTCCTAGCAATTCTAGCAATTTAGAAATTCATTCATCACGAATCTGAAATTAGATCCATAGGGTTCATCCCCAAACCCTAGAACATCAAATCTACTCAAGCATAGCAACAAGGATATAGGAATCAATAGAAATCATTGCTTGCATACAAAAAGATAGAAAAACAAAGATTCAAATAAAAAGAAGAAAATACTTAGCTTGATGAAGATCTTCAATCCAAAATACAAGCTTTTAGATCTAAGAGGGGGCCTAGGGCTTGGCCTAACCTCTAAAATAATCCTAAGAAAAACATATGGGGGCTAAGAAAACATAATGGGGATCCTCTCTAATGGTGGCTACAAACCCCTTAAATACTCTCCCAAAACCCTAGCAAGAAACCCCAGAAAACCCCTCAAATTCGTGCCCAAAAACAGCCCAAACCGCAACTTAAAATCTGGGCCCAGGCCGCACTCGGCCGAGTGGAACATGTGACCCGGCCGAGTGGAAATTCCAGAACTGCAGCATCAACTTGCAGAAATTCCCCAGATTTCATCCGACCTCCGATTTGCGCGTTCTTGGTGGCGTTGGAACCGTCATGAAGTCTACTATCCATAAAAAATATGAGAAAAATACTTTGCTTACTGGAATGATAGCAGATTTCAAAAGAGTGGGAGGCTGTCTGAAAATCTGGGCGCTGCATGTCCTCGGCATCACTCGGCCGAGTTGACTTCTCTACTCGGTCGAGTGGGCTTCTCTACTCGGCCAAGTGATAGACCCTGTAAAATTCCAGTAACTTCGAGGTCCTCAGGGGTCTGTCTCCGGGGGTGGCTCGGCCGAGTGGCTTTACTCACTCGGCCGCGGGGCATTCGATACTCGGCCGAGTCGGAACCCTCAATCGCCTGACGGATTCCAGTAAGTCTGAGATTTTTGCTTGCCGTCGTCGTGATGACACTCAGGCGAGTGGTGTCTCCGTGCTCGGCCGAGTGGTCTGGCGATTCTCGGCCGAGTGCACGCTGATACTCAATCTGCTGCGTGCCCGGTCTGGCCGGCCGAGCGGGCTTCTTTGCTCGCCGAGTGACCCCTTCACTCGGCCGAGTGGCATGCTAAAATGCCCAATCTTCTCCGTTTCTCCTCCTCATCGCTCCTACGGAGTTCCTTCTTCTTCCACCTGTCTCCCATCGCCGAATAGCCCTCAAAAGAGCCTTGGGTGACGCTCCGGAGTGGGTGCAAGTCCCTTAAGCTCATTTTTGCTTCCGATCGCTCCATATTTCCTGAAATCCGACAAAAACAAGAAATAGTGAAAAGTAACGCAATATCGTCGAATAATCATGAAAAGCGTGATATGTGTGATCGAAATGGCATGCAAATATGCAGAAAAAAGGTGTAAAATATGGACCGATCAAAATCCCCCAAGCTTACCTCTTACTCGTCCTCGAGGAAGATAAGTAAAAAGACGAACTCGGGAGATGAAAAATAAGGGAAATGAAATAAAAGAATACGAAGTGGAAGGGGTCGCTAGATTATACTCTCAGATCTCAAGCCATAAGCTACACATCACGATGACTTGGAAAATACGAATCACATGCTATAAACGATTTCATATCTTACATAAACATAGTACTTGCAAGCTTTTAAGAACAACAAAAGGGACTCTCTAAATTCATACAATCAATTCATATCCACATCACGCATTTCATAGAATTTAATATACAAGTGTTGGCAATGCACTTTTCAATCAAGAGTTATAACTGAAGCATATAAGAATCACACCAAGCATGCAATAGAGAATGGAATAAATCATGACATTCACATATTTATATCGATTCATAAGAAATCTCTCTATCTAATATATTTCGCAAAGTCTAAGCATTATCGAATATTCACATTCATGCACGTCTCCACTCTAATGTCATACTCACTCATATGGTCAAATGAATTCACCCCCCCAAGCTTAGCTTGAGGCATCGCATCTAAAGGAATATGATAGTGGAAAATGGGATTTTTGCCTTGGTTTTCCCAAGTGTTTTGTGGCTCCAATAATGAGATAGAGAAATATTTTTCTTTTTCTTTTGGACTTTGTTTCTCATTTTTCTTTTTGGATTTTTGTAGGAGCTATATGATTTGTATTTTTTGGTTTTTGGCTCCTTTTTGGCTTTTTGGACTTTTTGGAGCTAACTTTTTCTTTTGTGGGGATTTTCGGGAAATAGATGCGATATAAGTAGCTTTAGGAGGTGAACTCAAGTGACATGTAGAGAATAAAAAGATATATGTGGAGGAAGAAATAATGTAACACTCGGTTCACTCTAAGATATGCACGAACGGTTCAATAAAATAATACTTCAACTAAAACTCATATATAAGAATGGATATTCTCAATCATCTCAATAAAAAGTGAAGTCAAGCGGTAAAGCGCACAATCATATCAAGCATGCAACAGAAGGTGAATAAGACAATAAAACTGATGCTTCAGATATACTAATGATGCGTGAATCTTGGTGCATTTCCAACAAAAGAATACTAAACACTAATCCATACATTCAGTTTCAATGAATATCATGCGATCACTTAGAGGGGTCATCAAGAGAAATAGATTTGCAAGCACATGTGAATAGCAAGACTATGGAATACTCTAAGTAGCATGACAAAGAATAATAAGCATCGTGATGGTTGCTAAAGCAATAAGATATATCATCATAAGGAACGCATCTAGCAAAAGAAGAGAAAGGAAAATAAAGGAATAAAAATAAAAGAGGGAAAAGAAAAGAAAATCAAGCACACAATATAATGCATGAACACACATAAAAGGAAAATAAGATGGAAAAATCAAAAAGATGATGCAAAAATTTGAAAATTTTGAAAAACCCTAAAATAAAGTAAAAATGCAACTAATGCATCTAAATGGCATGGAAATGCACTCCCCCAAGCTTAAACTTCACATTGTCCTCAATGTGATCATAATGAAAGAATATGAAGAACAACGATAATTATAAGGGGTGAATGAAAAATGATGAAATGAATGACATGAAATCCTAATGCAACTACATGCACATACAATGATGCATGAGAGCGCTTTCCCCCAAGCTTATACCAAACAATCCTATTCAAGTGACTCAATCAAAAATGTCATGGCTTTGCAAAGCGTGATCAAGTCAAATGAATAAGAAAGTGAGTTCACTTGAAAGAAATGCTCGATGGTGGTGAGCAAAAGGATGCGGCGTATCAAAATATGGAGAGGGGAATTAATTTATATAATGGGCTTGGGGTGTAAAAGATTTTTGTTGCCATCATTTGAGGTGATATTTATCCAAGCAAATCTATACTATCCTCTCGCTGTCGAGAGGATGCGGGTTTATTGAAAGCATAAAAATTTCTACACTACTGGATTGATATCACCTATAGCAAAAGGCGGATCCAGTATCGTTGCTGGTGCAGGCAATTGCTCCAACTGCTCCTTCCGTGGCTCTGCCAGGCGCACATGTCTACGGACTCCATCAGATTCCAGCAATGCGGCTCCCAGCATCTCTCCAAGGACTCCACCTGTACCCTGCAAGAGATAAGCCGCATCAATCTGATGTGGATAATTCTTCCCCAAAATAAATGTATTCCAAAGAGGGTCATCAACATAAGTATTTAAAATTAAAAACGGTTGACAACACTTCCCTGGAAATAAATCTATACTCTCGTGTACCACATCGATCAACTCCACATTGTTCGCCTCAGGTTGTTCAGGTAGCTCGGGCATATAAGCATAGGTCTCATCAGGCAGCTCCTCATCATCGTCAGACTTATCCCATCGCACCTCCTGATCATAATTAATAGCATCCATGGGTGCTAACTCCTCGCTCTCCTCCTCGTATACGTCCCATCGTACCTCTTGATCGTATGTACATGAATCCTGCAAAAGGTGCAATGAGTCGTCAAAATCTGAATCATAGCAATCATCATATACGGGAGGGGAATCAAATGTAAAGGTCGAGGGAGTAAAGAGATCCCCCTGAAGGGGAGCCATAAGCTCTGTGGGATTGTCCTCGGCGTCAGTGGAAGGGTGGTCCTCTGAGGGATGCTCAGCCTCTATAGAAAGTAGAGGCGGCTGCGGTAGCTCGAAAGGAGGAGGGTAATGCTCAGGATCCTCATGAATGGATGTGTCCACATCCCAATGCACGGCCTCCCCGGTGACAAGCTCTGGCTCCGCATGTAAGGCCTCCTCAACAGCAAGCTCTGGCTCATGTGGGTGACAAGGGGGAGCGATAATGGCACAAGCTGACTCTCCCTCAAGCTGAACGTGGACATCCTCCTCAGGCTCCTCATGTATAGAAGGCAATGTAAACGTCATCATCTCCTTTTCATGCCTCCTTTGTTTCTTTCCTGGAGCTCGAGTCACCCGATTGCATGGCTTGGCCTCCTCAATAGTAGGTGCAGGTGGCTCTATGGGCTCATGTATCTTGACCGTGGTATAAAAGTGGGTCTTGTGCCCCTCAATTAGAGCGTAGACTCCATCATCAATTGTGCCTGTGGAAGAGATATAATGAGTAATAAAGTTTTGAAATTCAAGCTCAAAAGGATCACCTGCCGTTATTGTCAATGGATCGGAAATTCGAACTATGTCGACAATGTTTCTCAATAGGTCCGTGTACGTGTCCTCCTTTGGCAACTCAGATGTCTCTATTTGTGGAGTGTTGATGGTATAAAGGTGGATATGATCACCTTCAAGTGAAGCATACACTCCATCTATGATGGTACCTGCACTAGAGACATTAGCCATAACAAAATCGATGAATACTTGGTCGTATGGTTTACTTACCGTAATGGTTAGTGAACCGGTAGATCGAGCATCATCTATCATTTGCTCCAAGGCTGCTGCCAACTGTAGATCACTGAACTTACCCACTTGCATCCTCTTCAAAAACTCACGTGAGGGTCCCTTTTAGCCTTCTAGTGAAGATATCAAATAGCGTGGAGTCATTCCACTCATGGTCTGACTCCGTCTGGAACATTTCTAACATTCCTTCAAACCTAGACAAGGCTTCCCCGAATGATTCTCCATCAGCCTGATAGAATGCATCGAGATATATGTAGGATTGTATAGAGCCCGCTCGCATTTTCTTTGGAAGCACCATCGCTGCAACAACTGTACCTGATCAATCAAAGTAAACAACCTGGAAAAGACGTCAGTGGTACAAAGAGAGATAAAGATAATAATAGCAGGTGGTGGGAAAAAATCTCTCTCAATGTTTTTTTTTGATTTTTTTTTGATTTTTTTTTTCAATGTAATCTAATCAACCTAATTGTGACAAATTGGCACCCAACGGGAAACACCTCCCCGGCAACGGCGCCAAAAACTTGATCGCTCCAAAATGTAACCCATGAGCACGACCAAAAACTTGATCGGCCCCAGATACACACCCAGAGAACGATTGTAGTTTTACCGCAAGCGCACGACAAAGTGGCGAGCGGGTATCGAACACGAGGAGGCGGTGTTGGTTCCAATCTATCCTAGGTTGGTTTGACTACGAATGTTTTATTGGTGGAGATGGCTATGGTATGATATAATGGAAATGGTTGTGGATGTCGGTGTCGACGATAAAGAAATCGGTCAAATATCGATTCAAATACAATATAATAAAAGAGGGAATTTGCCTTGCGGTGATCCTGTCACAATCGTCGGGCAAAGTATGGGGATATAAAATCAAATAAAGGCGTCTAGGGCTAGGGAATTCCCACTACGGATCGTCATACATCATCGTAAATAGTGAATCTCAATATTACTAGACTTGTGTTGAGGTGAACTAGTCGTAACTGAATAGAGAACCAAGCTCACGCTCTCGCGCTATTGCCGGTCTATAGCAAAACTAGATTAGGGCCCAATCTCTTGCAAACCCTAACCTAAGCCGCTAGCATGAAGATCGACATCATCGTCCAATCGCTCCTCGAGCCCACTCTCGTGCAAACTCGAGTCACGATCTAGGTTGTGATAGTTCGTATTCGTCCAATCTCTTGCAAACGAATATGTGTATAGATTTACAATTAAAAATCCTAGCTTTGACCCAATCTCTTGCAAACCAAATCTAGAGAAATCCAATTGTAAATCTAAATCGAATTTCTAGGGCTTTCCATCGATTGGAATCCAATCTCTTACAAATCCCAAATCGATGGAAATCCCTAGCTATCCGTAATAAATCAATCACAACCTAACCTCCTAGCAATTCTAGCAATTTAGAAATTCATTCATCACGAATCTGAAATTAGATCCATAGGGTTCATCCCCAAACCCTAGAACATCAAATCTACTCAAGCATAGCAACAAGGATATAGGAATCAATAGAAATCATTGCTTGCATACAAAAAGATAGAAAAACAAAGATTCAAATAAAAAGAAGAAAATACTTAGCTTGATGAAGATTTTCAATCCAAAATACAAGCTTTTAGATCCAAGAGGGGGCCTAGGGCATGGCCTAACCTCTAAAATAATCCTAAGAAAAACATATGGGGGCTAAGAAAACATAATGGGGATCCTCTCTAATGGTGGCTACAAACCCCTTAAATACTCTCCCAAAACCCTAGCAAGAAACCCCAGAAAACCCCTCAAATTCGTGCCCAAAAACAGCCCAAACCGCAACTTAAAATCTGGGCCCAGGCCGCACTCGGCCGAGTGGAACATGTGACCCGGCCGAGTGGAAATTCCAGAACTGCAGCATCAACTTGCAGAAATTCCCCAAATTTCATCTGACCTCCGATTTGCGCGTTCTTGGTGGCGTTGGAACCGTCATGAAGTCTACTATCCATAAAAAATATGAGAAAAATACTTTGTTTACTAGAATGATAGCATATTTCAAAAGAGTGGGAGGCTGTCTGAAAATCTGGGCGCTGCATGTCCTCGGCATCACTCGGCCGAGTTGACTTCTCTACTCGGTCGAGTGGGCTTCTCTACTCGGCCGAGTGATAGACCCTGTAAAATTCCAGTAACTTCGAGGTCCTCAGGGGTCTGTATCCGGGGGTGGCTCGGCCGAGTGGCTTTACTCACTCGGCCGCGGGGCATTCGATACTCGGCCGAGTCGGAACCCTCAATCGCCTGACGGATTCCCGTAAGTCTGAGATTTTTGTTTGCCGTCGTCGTGATGCCACTCGGGCGAGTGGTGTCTCCGTGCTCGGCCGAGTGGTCTGGCGATGCTCGGCCGAGTGCACGCTGATACTCAATATGCTGTGTGTCCGGTCTGGCCGGTCGAGCGGGCTTCTTTGCTCGGCCGAGTGACCCCTTCACTCGGCCGAGTGGCATGCTAAAATGCCCAATCTTCTCCGTTTCTCCTCCTCGTCGCTCCTACGGAGTTCCTTCTTCTTCCACCTGTCTCACATCGCCGAATAGCCCTCAAAAGAGCCTTGGGTGACGCTCCGGAGTGGGTGCAAGTCCCTTAAGCTCATATTTGCTCCCGATCGCTCCATATTTCCTGAAATCCGACAAAAACAAGAAATAGTGAAAAGTAACGCAATATCGTCGAATAATCGTGAAAAGCGTGATATGGGTGATCGAAATGGCATGCAAATATGCAGAAAAAAGGTGTAAAATATGGACCGATCATCCATCAGGGACCACATGAAACCGAACTTTGGGAATAATTCCTCGGTTCTTAGACCACAGCTAACATCGGCAACCTTCGAACTTAAGATGGGGTTAATCAATCTTATGCAGCAGGACCCCTTCCATGGGCATCCTCATGAGAACCCCAACCATCACATCGACTCCTTCTTGGCCAAGTGCGATACATTCAGGGGAAGGATGTCAATGATGATGCAGTGAAGTTGCGGCTGTTCCCGTTCACATTGAGGGACAAGGCCTCCTACTGGTTCCGAGCTCACCCTCCCAACCACTTCACTACTTGGGAGAAGCTCGCGCTCGCATTCGTGGATAAGTTTTATCCACCATCGAAGACGATCCGAATCCGAGGGGCCATATCCAATTTCAAGCAGCTCCCCAAGAGTCGCTCTACGAGGCTTGGGAGAGGTTTAAAGACCTCCAACATCAGTGCCCCCACCATGGGATCGAGCCTTGGGATTTAGTGCAAAGCTTCTACAACAGGCTCCAACCTAGCACTAAAATGATCATTGATGCTGCAGCGCAGGGCGCCTTATTGGATAAGTCTCCTGAGGAGGCTATTGATCTTCTGGAGCACATGGCTGCCAACACCCAGCAGTGGAGTGATGAGAGGACCGTGATCACTCGGACCCCTGAGGTCAAGGCGGCTACTCACCTGGACTCCCATATAGAGAACTTGTGCAAGCAGGTGGCCCGTATTGAGCAGCGCCTGGACTCCCTTCCAGCAGCACCCAGCACCTCCTACCATCCTGCCGAGGAGTACGTAGATCCAGGGTATATCCCCGCTGAGGGTCATTATGAGGGTGCTGAGACACCCGAATCTGTTCAGTAAGTACAGGGAGAAGGACGGAACCAGTGGCAGCATCCTGCTGCTAGGAACCGCCCAGGCTTCTCATATGGAAATCCAAACGGAGGGCTGCAACCTCCGTAGTTTCAGAGACCGCCTCCTCCTCCTCAGCAGCAGCAGCAGAACCAGCAGTAGGGTGGCTTTACGCCAGCTGGGCCCTACAGGCCGCCGGGATATCAGTACAACCGGCCGCCTCAGCAAAATTTTGCACCGTCTCCTCCAAAGTCCAATCTCGAATTTACATTGGAGTCCTTTATGAGCGGCCAGGTTCGGTTCAATTAATATACATCGAACCAGTTCAAGAGCATCAATTCTTCGCTCGATGAACTGAGTAGACAGATGTCGCAATTGCTGAAGAACAAGGGGAGATTACCCTCCCAGGCGGAGACCAACCCCAGAGCTCAAGCAAACGCCGTGGTTTTAGTGACCACACGAGGAGGACGGGCCACTGACCCCGTTATGGTTCCGGTGTCAAACAAGGAGAAGGTTCCCACTGATGAAGCTGTTGATGATAGTACCAGAGTTAAGGCCACTGAAGGGCCTATCGCCATTGAAGAGAAGACGGATACACCTCCCGTCATGCCTACTACTACTCCTCCACCCGCTGATGCATCCAAGGGCAAAGATTCCAGGCCTCCTCCTCTGTATCCTCAGAGGCTCGCCCAAGCCAAGTTGGAGAAAAAGTACTCCAAATTTATGGAGTTACTGAAGGTGATTCAGCTGAATATCCCATTCATTGATGCCATCATCGAGATCCCGGCTTATGCTAAATTTCTAAAGGATCTCATTACGGGGAAGCGAAGGCCGGAAGAAATCAAGTTGTTGGAGGATTCCACCTCCATTATCAAGAACCATCTCCCTCGGAAGCTGCCGGATCCAGGGAGCTCCACCGTGCCTTGCTCTATCGTAGGAATGCTAATCAGCAGAGCGCTAATTGATCTAGGGGCTAGCATCAGCCTGATGCCCCTTTCTATCTTCAGAAGACTCCAGACAGGAAGCGAGCTGGAACCCACTAGCATGTCAATCCAGCTCGTCGATCACTCTATCACCTACCCAGTAGGGATAGCGAGGGACGTGATCCTCCAGATAACTCCAGGACTACGCGTCCCGGTTGATTTTGTCATCATGGACATGCCAGAGGGAGGAAGCTCTCAGCTAATACTCGGTCGCCCCTTCATGGCGACGGCCGGGGTGCTTATAGACGTCCGAGAAGGAACCCTCTCCCTCAATGTGGGAAATATTGAAGCTGAGTTCCGACTGCAAAAGCCGATGAAGGAGCGTGCCCACGTGGAAGGGGCTAGTTATCTGGAGTTTCTGGAGGAGGAGGTGATTGAAAACTTTTCTGCTGAAGAGGTCATGAAGGACCCGATCAAAGCAAGCATCGACAACGACGGCGACCCAACGTACAATAAAGCGGTCGCCGCGTACATCCAAGTATTGGATGAGGAGTTTCAACACCGTCAGACAAATCATACAGCATCGGAGGTCACATCTTTCATGGAGGAGAGTGTTGGAGTAAGCGGAAGTCAAACGCCGCCGAATTTCACCACCCTAGAGGATGACGCGCGACCATCGTGCGCGCCAAACGAGAATTGATATATCATGGGGAGTCGAGCTCATGACTGAAAATGAGCGCTTATTGGGAGGCAACCCAATTCCGTAGTTTTTGAAATTTCTTTCTCATTTTCTCATTTTCCTATTCTTATTTCGTGTTTTTAGGAAAAATCGTAAAAATTATAAAATTTTTGACGAGTTTGAGTTTCGTGTAGGACGAAACATCGGGGGCATGCGCATTGACATTTTAAACGGAAGAAAGCCGGAGGAAGATAACGAAGTTGAATATTTGAGAAGGAAATGAAAGGAAAAGAAGGCAAAAAGGAGTTACAGGAAACTCGGCCCGAGCAGCTCAGCTGCTCGGTCGAGTCGTGCAGACACGGAAACGTAAGCTCGGCCCGAGCGGCATCCTGCTCGGTCGAGCTGTACAGGCTGAAGAATTTGGGGAAAACGCCACTCTACCAACCCAGGCAGAGCATATTGACTCGGCTCGAGTAGGATACGACTCGCCCTGAGCACAGACCTGCTCGATCGAGTACTACAGGGAGCCTAAGTTGGAGCAAAAACGTCACTCTGTTGACCCGCGTGGAGAACTATTGGATCGGCCCGAGCACCAAACGACTCGGAGGGAGTATTTCTTTTAAATATTTTACGTCAACCCGAGCCGAGCAGTACATCAACTCGGCCCGAGCCTCGTCGTTTTGTTTAAAATTTCTCTTCACTTCGGCACGAGCCGAGCTGCACATCGACTCGGCCCGAGTCAAATTGGGTTTTCAACCGCCACCCGCTTCTCTTAATCCCGCTGTAAAATATTTTTTTTCACTCGAAAATTTTACCCCCCTCCCAAATGCCCCCCCCCCCCCCCCGAGTCTCTCCTCTAACCCTACTCGTTCGCCCTAACCCACGCCGCCCGTCTTCGCCGCTCTGCCACCGGCTCCACCGCCTTCACCACCGCTCGCCGGTAAACACCACCCCCCTCTCTTTCCCCCTTCCACCATCTTTACCACCCCCCCCCGCCTCCCCTTCCCCCCCCCCCCCCCCCCGCCTCCCTACCCTACGACCGCTGCCGTCGACGGCGCCACCACCGTCGACGGCGCCACCGTCTTCAACACCCCCACAATCAGTTCCCCCGCTCTCCCCCGCCCCCTCCTTTTATCGTTCCCCCCGGTCGACCGAACCCCCCCCTCTTTCCCATCACAACTTCCGTGCCGTCGACGGCATCGCCGCCGTCAACGGCGCCTCCATCTGCTCCCTCCCCCAACTCCGCCCCTAAATCCCCATCCGTCCCCTTCGCCACCATCCCATCCCCCGTCGCCAAACAAAAAACCGCGACGGCGATCTTCCCCCTGTCTTTCCCCCTCGAGCCACGCCCTAAGGGCACGGCTCGTTCAGCGCCACGCCCCGAGTCGATCGACTCGGTCAGCAATCCACCCCGAGCCCCACCATCACCTTAGTGCATAACTCGGGCCGAGCAGTACCATGCTCGCCCCGAGTCACAGTGCATTCTAAAATTTCCCATTTCTATTTGATTTTCTGACGTTTGTATGGTTTCACTTGGCAGGTTCTCTGTTCTTACGACAGTAATAGTAGCGTGGATCAGCTTGGGGGATCTTCCGCGCTCCCTCATTGCCCGCACACTCGGTACACTCTTTCCTCGTTCTATTTTTCATACCGTATTATCTTTCTGCTCACGTCGCCATGGTCCGCACTCACGGATCAACGACCCTTCCCACCCGTGGGAAGAGGCCGTCTTCTGGCCATCCTCTTCACGTCCGTAGCGGCGTTTACGCACCACTTCCACTACCACACACCCTGTCACATCCACCATCCCTGCCACTGTCACCACTACCGCCGCGACCATCCCCTCCACCAGTGCTCTCATTCCATCAGCTTCCATCCCTTCCACCACCTCCGTCGCATCGCCACCACCTTCCTCACCCCCTAGTGACGACCCCACAGCTTCCATCCCCACCCATGGCATCACTTTCCGCGATAGAGCCCACAGATCACGCTATGCTAGGCTGCACCAGCGCCGTCTGATCCCCACAGTTTTCGTTCACGTTCCAGCCCTTACATCCCTGGGCATTCTCCAGGGGCGTCCACCACCTTTACCAGGCGATCGGTTTCGACCGATTCTTAGGGGTGCACTCCCCCACATACACCCGACTAGCCTTTGAGGGTCTTAGCTCCCTCACTTTCACCGACGCATGTGACGGCATTACTTTTCGGCTCCTGGATCACGAGTACACGTTCACTTTCGCTATGATCCGGGACTACTTGCACTTCCCCGTCGTCCCTGACCCTAGGGCAGCTTTTTCCCCAACACACGACCTAGACGACTTTCACGCTCGCACCTTTTGGCAGTGTATCTCTGGACTACCCAAGTACCGCCCCAGCCGGGCAAAGGCTTCGTGCATTATGCACCCGTGCCTTCGCTTCGCTCAGAGGCACCTAGCGTGCACACTATTTTACGGACCTGGGGTCGGTACTATGTCCCTCCCCGAGCTTACCCACCTTTGGGGTATGACCCGACCTCGTAGACTCCACCCGGATGGCTCCGCGAGACCATTCATGCTTTCTGACGCCGCTTCCTGGCTGTGTTAGAGACTCTACCAGACAGCCACCTCTTACCACGCCACAGATATTTGCTGCGGTGGTTTCTTTACCATCTTCGCTAGGATGTTAGGTATCCCACTCCCCGATGACTTGCACCGCCCTCCTGGCCCGACACGCCTCACCACTGGCGTGCTCAAGCACATGCAGATTCTCCGCCCCTATGGTGCTCGTCGCTGGAGTTACCTCGTCGGCACTGGCCATGACACCCATATGATCCTTCCTGCCCCTCACCTGACGCATATTCCTACTGTACAGCTAGACTGGATTATTCCTCAGGTTTTCCCACTCCCTCAGATTCACGACCTTGAGCCCCCTGGGGCACCGGTCGAGGCAGCCGCCGATGACCCCGACTCCCACTCCTCTGATTTCGAGCTCCTCGATATTTCCACCCTGGTTGCCGGTCTCCCTGTCCCTCCCGCTCACACATCTTCAGGAGCCGCCTCCACCACCCATGTTTCCTCATTTTCCACGGTCGTCGAGTCGTCGGGGATTGTCCTCACTTCCTGCCCCGACACTCATATCACTTCAGCTGCTGTATCTGTGCCTGACGGTACAGATCTACCTTTTTCTGATGACGTGATAGATTTAGATGCTCCCTCACTCGATCCTATCCCCACTCTCCCACCTCTTTCAGAGCTTATGGCTTCTTCCCCACAGCTTGGCACAACCTCCTCCTCACCGTCGGTCATTTTCACGGAGTCTGTTGCGACGTCTGTCCTCACTTCTGTGTCGACGACAGCTCCAGATTTTCTCACTAGCTCACCCTCTCCCACATTCCACGCTCGGCCCGGTGCCTCGACTGCATCGGGCTGCTTATCACGAGTAGTTACCTACCGACATGCCACCCGTACCCACCCCGAGCCTCGATCCTCAGACTCTCGCTTGACCGCCCTCGAGGAGTTGACTTACCGCCTACAGCGGGATTTCGACGACTTTTGCGACGAGTCTAGGACTCACAGATCTAGGGTAGAGTCGGATCTCACATCCATTCTAGACCTGTTGAGACACCGTGGCACGCCTACGGTGATACTTGCTCACCCTCCCCCACCTATGACGTCTACTGTGGCTGACCCTACACAGTCAGTTCTTCACTCGCGCAGGCTTCTGCAGAGCCTGCATCTTACACCCTAGAGCCGTCAGCCACAGTCGATCCTCTCACAGCCATGGTCCATTACACTTCCGATCCCTCCTCCTCCACCATAGACCCATCCTGCATCCCTCCCCACGTGTCCCAGCCACCAGACTCACCACCCACCGACCCGGGTCCACAGCAGAGGGACCCATCACCACCCCCAGAGGGTGGTGCCTCTGCTTGATACAGGCCTATCCAGTTTTGTCCTCCCCCTATTTATTTGTGCACATCTGTCTTTGCGGGGCCCCGCTTTACCACAGCTTGGGGGAGGATACGCACCCATGCATTTGCATTGCATCATATCGCACTTTTATTTTATTTTTATTTCCATTTTTCTCTCTCTCTTATTTGCATGGTTTTATTTTTTATTATCCCACCCGCCCCACCCCTCAGCATCATCTCCCTCTCACTAGCGATTTCTTAGCAGTGAGAACACTGCTACGTTTAGCTTGGGAGACGAGCGCTTCCGCTTTATTTTTATTTTTATTTTTTTATTTTCGCATTTCCTCCCTTATTTTCATTTTTTATTTCACTTTTTTGCCACTTTACTGCCCCATTTTATTTTTCTCATTTTGCATTATATCTTCTGTTTTTCTCCATGCATGCATCTTCTTTTTATCTATTTCCTCGTTTTCTCTGTTTCTTTCTATTTCTGCTGAGGATGGTCTGAATGATGATATCTCTCTATGCTTTATTAGTTTTTAGCGATGCTTATCCCTTTGGCATGTTATTGGGATTAATTTCAGCTTTATTGTCTATATGCATGTATTTCTTTTGATGATTTGCCTGATTTAATACCTGATATGAATTGAAATCAATTGCATGAATTAGTATCTAGTATGACTTATGTTGGAAAACGCACCCAGGTTCACGCATCACTGAACACTTGGAGCACCTGTTTTTATCATCCTTTTCACTTCTGTTTGCATGCCTGTTGATATTGTGATTATTACCGCATGCAATTTTTAGTATTCATATAGAGAAGTGGAATACCCATGCTATATATGAGTTTAGTTAGAGTTTTATTTTATCGAACTGATGTGCACCCTCTTATGAGTGAACCGAGTGTCCCATTATCTTCCTTCTCCACATATCTACTTTTTCTCTACATATCACTTGGTTACGCCCCTACAGCTACTTTATTGCATCTCACTCCACATGTATAAAAATAAAAAGGTATAGCTTCTCATTTCAAAAAGAAAAAGAAAAAAGAAAAAAAAGGAAAAGAAAAAAGTGAATAAATACCGTTTTGTGTTACTTCACTAAGGAGCTATATCTCTTTCTGGGAAGAAAAATTAAATTCCATATTGTTACGAGGTGGAACTCGCGTACAATGAATTTGTATTATGGGGAACCAAGGGCACGGTGGTTATGGGGAGAAGAAGGTTTAGGTAGGCTGTTTTACAAGTGATTAGTGGGGTGGAGAAGTCGGACCCGTTGCCGGTGGTGCTCACGGGGTCGAATCTCGCCGGATGCAGCTGAGGAAGGTTGGACGGCAGGGGGCTGAAGCTGACTCTGGTCCAGGGGCGAGCTCTCCTGCAGCACGAACAACTCGTCAGAAGGGCAGGGTTGGGGTTCCACCCTTAGCCCCTCCGATGCCTAAGTCAGTAATAGGGCTTAAAATGGGGGGCTGGACACGCCGGTCGGACTAACGGTGGGTCCGCCGCGCGTGACGAGCTATAGGTGGGAGAACAAAGATATGGAAGACCTTTGCTCTCGTGTGTGAATAATAGAATGAGAGAGAATTCTTCAACCCCCTCTCCGTAAGAGGAGAGGGGGTATTTATACCTGACGGGTGATGACTAGGCGTGCTGACCTGGCTCGGGTGTCAGCGGAAGCTTCGGACAAGGATATCGGGAACAGGAGTTCCTGGCCTGCTTTTGTCAGACGGCGCAACGGCCAAGGGGTGCTTTTATCGGGATGTCAGGGCCGAAAGCGCTAACAGTCAGATGGGTCAGCCGCCAGGGGGTGCTTTATCAGGCGGTCGGGTGACGTATGCGTCAGTCGTGTCCTTATCCTAGGTTGTTTGTCGTTGGCGACGAACTAAAGGTCGGGCTGTGGCACTCTAGGCGCCGCAGTTCGTAGGAGTCGGGCGGGTCGTTCCGATCGGGGGTTGTCCGGCATGGCCGCGCCCCTCGATCGGCCATGGGCTATGGTCGGCCGGTACGGAAGTATACGTCCGTGCCCGTCAATAGGCCTGTCTTAGCTACCCGAGCGTCCCCAAGCACGCTACCCTGGTGGGTCGGGCGGCTGCGGTTGTTCGCCTCGGCCAGCTGCGGTTGTTCGCCTCGGCCAGCTGCGGTTGTTCGCCTCGGTCGGTTCGGGGAATGCTGCAAGGCGCGCCCGTCTCCATAACGCCCCGGATTTTCGGGGCGGCGGTCCTTTTGTGAAGTGGTGAGTTAATGGGGTATGTTAGCGGATCCGGGCGGGAGTCGGACTCCTACGATCTTTAGGTCGTAACACATATCATTTTCATTGATGTGATGCCTCAAGCTAAGCTTGGGGGGGGGTAAACCGACTGATTATACGAGTGAGCTTGACATTAGAGTGGAGACTGTGCACATCGAGGAGATTTAATAAAACCCAAACTTTACGAATTACTTTAGTTTTGGGGATTTTTCACGTATCAATTTGAATATCTTAATGGCATGATCTTTCTATTCTCGATTGCATGTTGCGTGAATCTTTTGTGTTCCTTATGTATCTTTGATTGAAAGGGCGTTGTCAACTATTTTATACTAGATTCTAGGGATTGCATGAGATTGATAGGATTTGAAGGTGTTATTTCAGTAGATCCCTATTCTTTGCCTGTATTACATGGCATATGATATATAACACTTGAAATTATCAATAGCATGCATGTTTAGCACTCAGAGCATCATGATAGACTTTTCAGGCCTGAGATCTAACCGATCATCCTTAGCACTTCTCTCTTATTTCTCTCTTTTTGTTTTTTACTTCTTTTTGTTTTCATTTTCTTCTTTTCATTTTGTTTTCCTACCGGCGTACCGATTGTTCGTCTTCCTCGAGGACGAGTAAGAGGTAAGCTTGGAGGATTTTGATGTGTCCATATTTTACATCATTTTCATATCATATTTCCATCGCATTGCATGTCATCCACGCGTCCAAATCCCACTTTTTACTGCGATTTTGGTATTTCTGACGATATTTCGAGTTTCGCAATATATTTTGAGTTTTCAGGGATTTTGGAGCGATTTGGACCCCCGCCTGGGTTTGGACACATCCGACATGCTCATAGCTTGTTGGCAGGGCTCTGGAGGAGTTTGATGCGTTCTCGGAGCCGAATGAGGAGAAGGAGAAAGAAGAAGGAGACAGAGAGAGGCAACAGCAGCAGGTTGTTTTCCCAGAAAATGCTCGGCCCGAGCAGCTTCAGCTCGGGCCGAGCCATGACACGTTGAAGGAGCTGCAGATTCGGCTGACGCGGGCCGAGCAGGTCATCTGCTCGGCCAGATGGCGCGCCCCGAGCACACCCCGAGTAGCCGACCGAGTCACCCATTCTGAGCCCGAGCAAGATGCGACGCGGGACGAACCTCTGCCCGAGCAAATCCGACTCGGGCCGAGTCACATACTCGGTCGGCACTACCAGGGGCATTTTTGGAAGATTTTTGAACGCGCGATATGTGCGATTTTCTGAGCTAAAGCTCGTGACTACGGGCTCAGCGTGAGGGAGCTCTCGGAGTTTTGTTTTAGGATTTTTTTAGAGAGAAGTTTTAGGCGAATCTTTGAAGGAATATTTTTGGATTAATTTTGTAGCAAACTCTGGATCGTTAATTGAAGATTATTGTTTTCTGCTTTCTCTGAATTTGTTCTTAGTTCACTCTCACTGTAAGTAATTTTTAGCCCTAATTTATTTTGTTGCAAGAAATGTTTTCCTACGCAAATTCAATATTTTCGTGCGTTCTGATCACCATGAGTGAGTAGATCTCCTCTAGGGCCAATGGGTGAACCCTAGGATTTTAGGGGAAAATGTAGATCTGGATTCATACATCGAATTGGGGATCTAGGGTTGTATTTCGGTAGATCCTACCGAATCCGTAGATAACCCGTACTGAGATCATGCCCACGGTCTATGGAATTGATGTTCTTAAGGGGTATCTAAGGATTCGAATAGGGAAATCGGTGGATCTAATCAAGGCATATGACTGATCACTCCATATTTTACAACTTTTTTCTGCATCTTTGCATGCCGTTTTGATCGCCCATATCGTGTTTTTCACGATTATTTGACAATATTGCGATGCTTTTCACTATTTCTTGTTTTTGTCGTATTTCGGGAAATATGGAGCGATTCGGAGCGATTTTGAGATCAAGTGGTTTGCAAGCGCTAGGGAGTGTCACCCGCGGATCATTTGAGGGCCATTCAGCGATGGAAGATGAGTGAAAGAAGAAGGAACTTCGTAGGAGCGACGAGGAGGAGAAACGGAGAAGATTGGGCATTTACAGCATGCCACTCGGCCGAGTGGAGCACTCACTCGGCCGAACAAGAAGCCCCACTCGGCCGACCAGAACGGATACACACACAGAGCTAATTTCGGCGTATACTCGGCCGAACGAAGAAATCCCACTCGGCCGAATGAGAAATCTCACTCGCCCGAGTGGTACAGAGAAATTGTCCAGAAAAAGGCCGAAGTTACTGTATTTTTCGAAGATCTTGTCGAAAGTCACTCGGTTGAACGATAAAGCCACTCGGCAGAAAGGATAAGTATACTCGGACGAGTCACCTCCGAAGGCAGACCCTGAGACCCACCTGACTTACTATTTTCTTACAGGGTCTGTCACTCGGCCGAGTGACAATGTCACTCGGCCGAGTGAGCCGCTCCGCCTGCTGCGTAAGTTGCGATTTCTGGGCTGCGCAGGGGCAGTTTGGTCACGATTTTCTGGGCGATTTTAGGGGGTATTTAAACCCAGTTTTTGCCCTAGTTAGAAGAGCTTTTGGCAGCCTTTTTCAGAACTTTTCAGAGCTTTTTAGATTAATTAGATTTAGGCTTTCCTTTTGGAGATTTGAAGGTTACTCTTATTGGAATCTTTTTGGATATCATTGGATCTTCATTGGTTTGTCTATTTCTTATCAAAAACTCAATTTTTATTAGCTATTTCTCTATTGCAATGAATTTTCTTGGTATTATTATTGATTTTTTCTGAGAATTACATGATGAATAGTGAGTAGTGCCATCGTCTTAGGGCGTAGGGATGAACCATATGGACCATATTTCTAAATTGTGATGAAATTGTGGAATTGTTGCTAGAATTGATTAGGGTTAGGTTGTGATTGATTAATTACGGATAGCTAGGGATTCATATCGATTGGGATTTGCAAGAGATTGGATCCCAATTGATAGGGAGGCCTAGATATTCGATTTAGATTGACAATTGGATCTCTCTAGACTTGGTTTGCAAGAGATTGGACCAAAGCTAGTATTTTCAATTGCGAATCTATACCCATATCCGTTTGCAAGAGATTGGACAGATAGGAGCTATCGTAACCTAGGCCGTAGCTTGAGTTTGCACGAGAGTGGGCTCGAGACATGATTGAACGATGATGTCGTTCTTCACGCTAGCGGCTTAAGCTAGGGTTTGCAAGAGATTGGGCCATATCCTATGTTTGCTATAGACCGACAATAGCGCGAGAGCGTGAGCTTGGTTCTACATTTAGTTGTGACTAGTTCACTTACATTCAAGTTTAGCAACAATGAAACTTATGAATCACAATGATGAGAGGCGGTCCGTAGTGGGGATTCCCTATCCCTACACGTTTTATTAATTTGATATTTTCTTTTGACGTTTGCACGATTGTGATTGTTTACCCCAAATGATTCTCAATCCTCTTGATAGCTAGGAGACACTGTCATTAGTCCTCCCTGAGTTCGATACCCACTCGTCGCTACACCATGCGCTTGCGGTAAAACTACAGCATCATTTGTCCCGGGTGTGTGTACTCCCGGGGATTTATTTTCAAGCAAGTTTTTGGCGTCGTTGCCGGGGAGGGGCGAATTTGTTTGACGGTGTTCAATTTTGATCACCCGGTTATCTCTTACCATCTATCTTCCTTTCTTTTCTTATTTTTCCTTTTTGACTCTATTTGCTGCCCAATTTACTTGCCCTCCCAGAATTTTCCATAAGATCTTAACAGGAACATGGGGGATGCAATGTTGATGGCTGAGCCTAGCATGGGGGATGAGGACTCCTTCGCGAGCCTTCTTAAAGAACTTGTTGATGAGGTCCATGCCACAGGGGGCGTTCGCCGTTGATATCGAGGACCCCATTAAGCAACAATTTGCTATTTTTGTGATGGATCAAATATCCCCGGAAGGGACTATCGAGGGCAACATCAGAGTTGATGTGAGAGACGGCAAGTTATATTTTGAAAACGTTGGAGCATGCATCGAAGAGTACTACACTTCCGAGGAGTCCACTGGGCATGCCGAGATTCAGGGAAGTACACTCTACAACCCTCACTCTTATATTTATGAACCCACTGACGCATCTCTTGATCTCAGGTTTGTACCGGAGCACAGTGGTAGTCCCATGGATGCCCACGCAGAGCTGTGCAGCGTCTATTTCGATGCACCGTCCTCACCGAGAATTGAATCCGAGTCGGCATAGGGAAGCCCACTCAAAGAGTAAGAACTAAACCCAGATGTTACAGGAGAGATCAAGCTTACACACGGAGAGGAAGTAGAGGGTACAACGCCACATGAGGTAGAGCTTAAACAATTACCACCAAATCTAAGGTACGCTTTCTTGGGTAATAAATTGACCTATCCGGTTATTGTTAATACCCACCTCAACCATGATCAACTAGAAAGACTCTTGGATGTCCTTGGGAGTCACAAGGATGTGCTTGGCTACACCATCTCTGACCTTAAGGGAATAAGCCCTAGGCTTTGCACGCATAGGATCCACTTGGAAAACACTGAAGCCACCTCCATAGAGCCTCAAAGGCGGTTGAACCCTAACATGAAGGAGGTGGTTAAGAAAGAGATTCTTAAATTGCTTGAAGCCGGCATTATCTATCCCATCTCTGACAGCCGGTGGGTTAGCCCCATTCATGTCGTCCCTAAAAAGGGAGGGATGACTGTTATAAAAAACGAAAAGGGAGAACCCATTTCTACGCGTACCGTCATGGGATGGCGGATGTGTATTTATTATAGGAAATTAAACAAAGCCACCCGGAAGGACCATTACCCATTGCCCTTCATTGATCAAATGCTTGAGCGTCTTGCTAAACATAAATACGTTTGTTATTTGGATGGGTATTCGGGATTCTTTCAAATCCCCTTGCATGAAGACGACCAAGAAAAGACCACTTTCACATGTCCTTATGGTACATATGCCTATCGTAGAATGCCCTTTGGACTTTGCAATGCTCCCGCCACTTTTCAAAGGTGCATGACATCAATCTTTTCTGATTACATTGAAAATATTATGAAAGTCTTCATGGATGATTTTTCTGTGTATGGAAGTGAGTTTGATACTTGTTTGGCTAATCTTACTAAAGTTCTCAAACGATGCCAACAAAACAACCTCACTCTTAATTGGGAAAAATATCATTTTATGGTCACCGAAGGGATAGTACTTGGGCATCTTGTGTCTTCTAGGGGAATCGAGGTCGATAAGGCGAAAGTCGAGGTAATCAAAAAACTCACTCCTCCTATTAATGTAAAGGGCATTAGAGGCTTCCTTGGTCATGCGGGGTTTTACCGCCGCTTTATCAAGGACTTTGCCCTAATTGCCCGACCCCTTACTTCCTTACTTGCTAAAGATGCCCCCTTTGTCTTTTCAGGAGAGTGCTTGCAAGCATTTAATACATTGAAGGAAGCGCTCATTTCCGCCCCCATTATACAACCGCCCGATTGGAGCCTCCCCTTTGAGCTCATGTGTGATGCAAGTGACCAAGCAATAGGAGCAGTGCTCAGTCAAAGGAAGGATAAAAAGTTTCACACAATATTATGTGCAAGCAAAACATTGGACGATGCACAGAAAATTATACCACCACCGAGAAAGAGCTTTTAGTGGTTGTCTACTCCATCGAGAAATTTCGTTCATACCTCCTTGGATCCAAAGTAATTGTCCACACCGACCATGCGGCATTGAAGTATCTTCTAAGCAAAAAAGAGGCCAAGCCAAGATTAATAAGATGGATACTTTTGTTGCAAGAATTTGACTTGGAGATTAGAGACAAAAAGGGCACGGACAATGTTGTAGCGGACCACTTGTCTAGGCTTGTTCGTGACACGGAGGATGAAAGCTTACCTATCGATGACACTTTCGCCGATGAGAGGCTATTCGCCATAAGACCTGGAGAGGTGCCTTGGTATGCGGACTTTGTTAACTATTTGACGTGTGGGATAAAACCAAGCGGAATGCCCATGCAACAAAAGAGGAGATTTATGCACGAAGTCCGAAACTATTTTTGGGAGGATCCGTATCTCTTCAAGATTTGCAAGGATGGTGTTATTCGGAGATGTGTTTCCAATGAGAAGGCCACGTCAATCATCTTGCATTGCCATAGTATGCCATGCGAGGGACATCACGCCTCATCTAAGACCACCGCTAAGATATTGCAATACGGATTCTTTTGGCCGACCATGTTCAAGGATACGCATGACTTCGTCAAGGGATGTGATAGATGCCAACGGACCGGGAATATATCAAGGCGAAACAAGATGCCGATGAGGCCCATTCTAGAAATTGAGCTATTTGATTGTTGGGGAGTGGACTTCATGGGACCTTTTCCGTCAAGCAAGGGAAACAAGTACATCTTATTAGCCGTGGATTACGTCTCTAAATGGGTGGAAGCCATTGCGACCCCTACTAATGATGTGAGGGTGGTGGCCAAGTTTTTCAAGCAAAACATCTTCCCACACTTTGGAGTGCCTCGTACTTTGATAAGCGATGTGGGGAGCCATTTTATAGAAAACAAATTTGAAGCCATGTTGAAAAGATATGGGGTGAATCATAGAGTTGGCATGGCATACCACCCTCAGACAAGTGGCCAAGTGGAGGTGTCGAACCGAGAAATCAAGCAAATTCTAGAAAAGACCGTCGATAGATCTAGAAAGGATTGGTCGATGAAATTGAACGATGCACTATGGGCTTATCGTACGGCATGTCGCACTCCCATTGGCACCACACCGTACCGACTTGTTTATGGGAAAGCTTGTCACTTGCCGGTAGAGTTGGAGCACCGCGCATATTGGGCTATTAATACATTCAATTATGAATACAAGAGTGCGGCGGTAAGGTGACTCTTAGACATTAATGAGCTTGATGAGATTAGACGTGATGCTTATGAGAGCTCAAGAATTTACAAGGGAAGGACTAGAATCCTCCATGATGCACGCATCACCGTTTCGGACTTCAAGGTCGGAGACAAAGTCTTACTATTCAATTTCCGGCTCCGACTCTGTCCCGGAAAGTTGAGATCGCGATGGTCCGGGCCATTCACCATTAAGCACATACAACTGGGGGGAGCTTTTGAATTGGAAGGAAAAGACGGAGCCACATTCAAGGTGAATGGACAACGGCTCAAGCATTATTCCGAAGGAGTCCCCTCCGGTGAAGTGAATCGCATATATCTACTCAAGGGATGTCCCCACGATCTTTCATACCTCCTTGATGAGGTAATTGACGAAGCCATTCCGCACTCCATCGGCGCTCTCCATGAAGATGGCCTTGAAGAAGGCCAAATTTCTAGTATTGAAGAAAAGTTGGAGGACCCTCCGGATAGCTCCATGGCCGATGATGAAGGCGACGCTGATGTCGCAAGGATAAGAGAGCTTTGCAAGCTTTCAACGGCCAAGAATCCAAAGAAAGCTCTGCCGAATAGAAGTTCGGCATCACCGGTGAGAGGGAAGATTGGTGCTAGCTCAAGCTTGGGGGACTTATCCCCCAACTCTACCCATGATGAGGGGACGTCGAGGAAGTCCGACGAGCACCAACAACCAAATCCAAGTGGCCTTTCTGGCAAATTCGACGGGCGTATCTCGTATGCGCCCAACATCATGCGCTAAACAAAAATCTTAAGGGGTCGAGCTCATGACCTTAAACGAGCGCTTGTCGGGAGGCAACCCGACGGGTTTATATCATTTTTAGTTGATTTTCATTTTTATTTTAGATTTTTCTTAGTGTTTAGAGTCCAGTGTCTATGAAAATCGTGACAACGGGTCCTAATCTTTATGACAGGAGATGGAGAAAGAGAGATTATTCATATGGAGGATGACCAAGGCAAGGGAGAGCGCTTCAGGAATGCGCTCAGGCCCCAGGATGAAGAAGGAGCCGACTGGAGGAAGAAAAAATAGAGAATGGAGCAAAAACAGAGAGCCGTTGCAGAAAACAGGAAGCCACTCGGCCGAGTAACATATGTCACTCGGCCGAGCAAAGACTCCATTCGGCCGAGTGGAGTGCCAATCAGGGAAGTTTCTGCTGACCAACTCTCTGTTAATTTTTTGCTTTACATTATAATTTACCACTCGGCTGAGTGACTTTTCAATCGGCCGAGTGAATCAGATACCCTGCACGCTCTAAAAAATTGCTGAGTGGCTGAGCCACTCGGCCGTGTGGAACTTGTCCATTCGGCCGAATGAGAAAAGCCACTCGACCGAGTCGTAACTTATGGGAGAAATTTCGAAATTTTATTTACTTGTCCCACTCGGCCGAGTGACATTATCACTCGGCCGAATCGTAACTATCCTATATATATATGCTGAGCGGGCGGTGCGAATACCAAAACGCAAATATCCCAAATTCGCCCGAACCCGCAGTGCCGTTTCCACTCCCTTCGCCTGATTCCAACCCTCCGACGCCCGAGCAGCTCGCCGCTACCGCCGGGCCGACCTCCGCCGATGGTCACCGGCCCACCTAGCCGCCGCAGCTCGCCGTCACCGCCTCCTAGTCGCCGGTCGACTGTCGGCGACCCCCATTTCGCCCAAAACGCCTCTTTTCTCTCCATTTCTCCTATTTTGTTCGCCCCGTTGCGCCCCAATTTCAAATTAAATCATATATATATCTGTCACCCCCTTATCTCTCCCATACATATTGATTATTATTAACTGATTTTATCGTTTGTGTTTCAGGCTAGCTTAGGGTAGGGGTGGCAAAATGTACCCGACCCGACCCGACCCGAACCGAACCCGGCATCGTTGGCCGGGTATGGGTCGGGACCAATACGGGTCGGGTAGTATCCGGGTCAACCCGACACGACCCGGATAAAATCCGGGTCGGGTACGGGTTTGACCCTCAACCCGAGTCGACCCGAATTCAACCCGGTTAATATGTAGATATATACATAATTTGTGTCATTTTTCATAGCTCCTGAATTTGGGGACTTGGTTAAGGCGGTGAGCTTGCGTTCTCTCTCGGAAGACCCAGCTTCGAGCCCCACCAAATCCTTCTTTTAGCGTTGCCTTTTTTTAAAATGAGTGTCTGTGTTTGGAATTTGTATAAATAAATACACTGACGTAGAGTTCTCATACATTGTGTAGCTCAATTGGTTTGTCTGAGAGTTCGTTTCTAGGGGGAACGCGGGTTCGATTCCCATTCTTCGCAAGGGGGTTCGAATTTTTTTAAACATAAAGAGGCAAACGGGTCGGGTTCGGGTGACCCGGCAACCCGCCGGGTCGGGTACGGGTTCTGTGTTCCCGACCCGGATTAAATCCGGGTCGGGTTCGGGTCCACCCCTAAACGGGTCGGGTCGGACCTGACCCGACCCGAACCCGACCCGACCCGACCCGTTTGCCACCCCTAGCTTAGGGGAGCTTTGGGGAGCTTTTTGACGCACACGGAGCCTTGCGGAGAAGGCGTATCTTCGCACACATTGCTGATTGCTCTGCGGCGTGCTCAGGTATACTCGTTTCATTATTTAGCGCGCCGCATTTTGTTTTGGGTGGGCACGTTGTGCGGCACACATGCCGCCACGCCGTAGTTCATGCACGCAGGAGCCCGCTTCGAAGCGAAAGAAGACAGGTGATCCTGGCTCCTCTTCCGCTAGGGCGGACTCCCCTCCACCTAGCCCACCACCACCTACGCAGCCGCTTCCTACTGATCCCGTTCCACCACCCACTCCCGGCGTCGGGCCGATGGGGATTACGTTTCGAAATGACGCACACCGCGTCAGATTCGAGCGTATCTGTCATCGCTCGATAGTACCCTCTAGGTTTGCACACCTAGCTGACTTAGACCACCTAGGGGTACTTGAGGGGCTTCTCACGTTGTACGACAATGTGGGATGGCACGACTTTCTGTCGGTGTCGGCGGATACTTGCATCCGTCCGACACTAGAGTTCCTTAGTTCCATTGACCGGACCCCTGGGGGATGCTCCTTCCGTTTGATGGATCGAGAGTGCGAGATCACTCTCGACATGCTTAGAGCATTTTTCCAGTGGCCCGCCGTCCCTGACACAGACCGCGCTTACGCTCCCACGCACATCCCACCCCCGTCGTTCGACACACACGCCTTCTGGACACGAATCACGGGATCCCCACTCGCCTTTGACCCTAGTAGGGCCAAGGCATCAGCTATTATCCACCCCTACCTTCGCATTGCACAGCGCCTTATGGCGACTATTTTTCTTGCGAGGTACGAGCCCGGGACGCTATCTACGCCAGAGCTCTACATGCTCTATGCGATGACACGCCCTAGGGTCATATATAGGGGTAGTGATGATTTGGTCCCCGCCGTCGAGATCGACATTGCCAGTTGGTTTTTGGACCGCATCATTATTTCTGTGAGCGCTCGTACGCCTATCTGTTGCGGAGGTCTGGTCACCCTCTTGGCCCTTATGACCGGCGTGGACCTTCCTGACGACCTGCGTCGACCTCCCGGCCCCACTACACTTTCTATAGATGTTATGGCCCGGATGAAGATGCTTCGTCCCCATGGTCGTCAGCACTGGGTGTGGCTACACGGTCCCTTCGGCGTGGATTACATGGTTCTCCCGAGCCCTACTCGGACACATATTAGACCAGACGGCGGAGACTGGATTCCAGCGATGGATCTCCTTATCCCCGCCGCCTATGTGCTTGAGCCTGAGGATGCTCAGCAGGAGCCCCTCGTTCCAGCCGTCGAACCCGTGATCCCTCAGCCTGCTCATGATCTGTCTGCACCTCCCGACACCTCTGTCCACACGTCTGTTAGTGTCGGGAGCACTTTATCTGAGCCGTCCACCACCACCACCCATGTGCCTCTTTCTGCCGAGCCCATTTCTGTTGCCAGCCCCGAGCGTCCCACTACCATTTTAGAGAGCGGCGAGTCCTCTTTCACCGTCGCAGTAGAGACCCTATCCTGATTTTTGTTCTCGACTCCTGGGGAGTCATCTTTTGTGCCCTTCACGGCCTCCCCAGCCGTCGACTTCTCGGTCTCCACTGCCGCTGTCTTTTCTGATAGTGTCGTGACATCTGTCCCCACGTCTGCATCACTGACCTCTCACACCGCCTCGTGGTCTGTTTTCACTTCCACTACCACTGCTTCTTCGACCTTTCCTGCGTCCCAGCCTCTCACAGAGGCTGGGCATCACTTAGTAAGCACAACACCACTATCCCTCTTCACTGCTGGACCCATCCACTGCACTGTCCGCGTGAGACAGCCCCGCACTTCACCAGTTACACCTGTGCGTCCCTCTGCTCCACCACCCCCCCCGACACTCTAGTTCAGAGCATTCGTGCTCTTGAGGGGGCTGTTAGTGGACTTAGAGGGGGTTTCAAGGCTCTCTCCGCCACAGTTAGTTCTGTGCAGACCCACGTCACCATTCTTCCCAGTATTCAAGCTTGCCTGAACCAGATTCTGGCGCGTCTACCTCCACCACCGACACCCACCCAGCAGCTACCACGCCCACCACCTCCACCACCTCCTCTGCCACAGGACGGTGCTGGTGCACCACCACCAGCCTAGGCACACACTGGATGCCTTCTATATTTCTGCTGTTTTGCTGGTCGTTTTTGGAGGCTGATGATTTTTGATCCCCTCCTCCACACACTGTTTTGGTATCTTTTTGGTCATATCTGTTTATATCTCGTTGGGATTGATGGAGCTTCTTTTTGGGGACACTGATATTCTGCACCATTTTGACCTCTACATGCATCACCTGCATTACCATATCATTTCCTTTTCTTTTATTTTCATCATGCATGCATCCTCACCCACCCCACCCATTTCACGTCTCTCGGTGTGCCACACTTCGCACATTGAGGACACTGTGCACTTTAGCTTAGGGGAGTGAGTTCTCGCACTTTTGCTTTTTGTCACCCTTTTATTTTTGCTTTTCTCACATTTTCAGCTTTTTGCACTCATTTTCACACACTTTTTCGTTTTTAATCATGCATCACGTTTTCTTACCCTTTTGAGTGTGTTGCATTTCGTAGTAGTTTCTATTTTCTTTTATCCTTGTTTCTTTCATCTTTTGTTAGAGATGACTTTTCTGTGATGATGATGACGTGGTGATTAGCTTATCTCTGTATGCATGCTATTTTGTCACGCCGTAGCTTTTATTTCAGATATCATATGCTTTGTCATGCTATGCATTTGAGACAGTAACCCACATTTTCGTATATGAATATGGATGAAATTCTGTTATTAGCTGAAGTCTGATAATTCATATGTATGCTCTTCGTAGAAAACACACCAAGCTTCACTCATTGATTGCTTATATCTGGAGTACTGCTTTCCTTTCTTATATCACTTCTTATTGCATGAAAATGTTCGCCTCACTTTCAGGTTGAATGAATGAATGTTAGGTTGATATAACTGGACTAGTTTACTTTCTGAGATCAAACTGAGTAGATTACATTATTCTGCTGAAAGTTGTTATGCACGTCTTATAGAGTGAACCGAGCGTTACATTTATTTTTTTCTCCACATATCTTGAGCATTAATTCTCTATTTATATTCATTGGTGAATCTCCCTTTAGCGGATCCTATATTGGCAATTCCCTCGCTTTATAAAGTTCATGCTCCACTACCCCCAAAATCAAAAAGAAAGGAAAAAAAGAAAAAAAATACATGTATATCTTTCTATCTTTTGATTTGGGATCAAAAGTTGTATATATATAAAAAAATGAAAATGAGAAAAAGAAAAGAAAAGAAAAAAAATGTTTATATATGATCCCATATCATACTCTTTCTCTCTTTCATCCCTCTTTTGTTTTTATTTTTTATTGGAGTTTCGAAAATGGGGAATATATTTATTGATTTACCTTATGCCACCACGCTTATAGATAAGCTTGGGGGAGAGGAACCAATGATGTGTGAGAGAGCGACTACCTGACTGTGCATGACAACCTAAGCTAGGTAATTTTCTATACTTGGTGAGATCACTAAAAGTTTTACAAAATCCAGGAATTGACACTTAGCATACATTTCATGAAAACCACACTTTTCTATTCTTATTTGCTCAATATTGTGTGATATCTCTTATACTCCAGACAGAAAGCATTCAATTGAAAAGTGTGTGGTCTATGATTATGTATACCGCTTTAGATGCTTCAGACGATGTTAATTCTAAAATGATTCCGTATCTCATATTATTTTGCTATTCTCGGGTTTTCTATTTTGAATGCATCCATATACTATGGTATCGAGATAAAAATCTTTGGCGTGAGTTTTACATTCGCCGTGTGCTACATGAGTAAGCAAAACCCACGTCATGAGAAAATGATCTAGCACCTCTCTCTTTGCTTGCTTTCTTTATTTTCTATCTCTTCCATCTTTTCTTTTTATTATTTTTTCCATCGGGCTCGCCTTTTACTTATCTTCCTCGAGGACGAGTAAGAGGTAAGCTTGGGGGATTTTGATCACTTCATATTTTACACCTTTTTTCTGCATCTTTGCATGCCGTTTTGATCGCCCATATCGTGTTTTTCACGATTATTTGACAATATTGTGATGCTTTTCACTATTTCTTGTTTTTGTCGTATTTTAGGAAATATGGAGCGATTCGGAGCGATTTTGAGATCAAGTGGTTCTCAAGCGCTAGGGAGTGTCACCCGCAGCTCATTTGAGGGCCATTTAGCGATGGAAGATGAGTGGAAGAAGAAGGAACTTTTTAGGAGCGACGAGGAGAAGAAACGGAGAAGATTGGGCATTTACAGCATGCCACTCGGCCGAGTGGAGCACTCACTCGGCCGAACAAGAAGCCCCACTCGGCCGACCAGAACGGATACGCACACAGAGCTAATTTCAGCGTATACTCAGCCGAACGAAGAAATCCCACTCGGCCGAATGAGAAATCTCACTCGCCCGAGTGGTACAGAGAAATTGTCCAGAAAAAGACCGAAGTTACTGTATTTTTCGAAGATATTGTCGAAAGTCACTCGGCCGAACGATAAAGCCACTCGGCAGAACGGATAAGTATACTCGGCCGAGTCACCTCCGAAGGCAAACCCTGAGACCCACCTGACTTACTGTTTTCTTACAGGGTCTATCACTCGGCCGAGTGACAATGTCACTCGGCCGAGTGAGCTGCTCCGCCTGCTGCGTAAGTTGCGATTTCTGGGCTGCCCAGGGGCAGTTTGGTCACGATTTTCTGGGCGATTTTAGGGGGTATTTAAACCCAATTTTTGCCCTAGTTAGAAGAGCTTTTGGCAGCCTTTTTCAGAACTTTTCAGAACTTTTTAGATTAATTAGATTTAGGCTTTCTTTTTGGAGATTTGAAGGTTACTCTTATTGGAATCTTATTGGATATCATTGGATCTTCATTGGTTTGTCTATTTCTTATCAAAAACTCAATTTTTATTAGCTATTTCTCTATTGCAATGAATTCTCTTGGTATTATTATTGATTTTTCTGAGAATTACATGATGAATAGTGAGTAGTGCCATCGTCTTAGGGCGTAAGGATGAACCATATGGACCATATTTCTAAATTGTGATGAAATTGTGGAATTGTTGCTAGAATTGATTAGGGTTAGGTTGTGATTGATTAATTACGGATAGCTAGGGATTCATATCGATTGGGATTTGCAAGAGATTGGATCCCAATTGATAGGGAGGCCTAGATATTCGATTTAGATTGACAATTGGATCTCTCTAGACTTGGTATGCATGAGATTGGACCAAAGCTAGGATTTTCAATTGCGAATCTATACTCATATCCGTTTGCAAGAGATTGGACGGATATGAACTATCGTAACCTAGGTCGTAGCTCGAGTTTGCACGAGAGTGGGCTCGAGACACGATTGAACGATGATGTCGTTCTTCACGCTAGCGGCTTAGGCTAGGGTTTGCAAGAGATTGGGCCCTATCCTAGGTTTGCTATAGACCTGCAATAGCGCGAGAGCGTGAGCTTGGTTCTACATTTAGTTGCGACTAGTTCACTTACATTCAAGTTTAGCAACAATGAAACTTATGAATCACAATGATGAGAGGTAGTCCGTAGTGGGTATTCCCTATCCCTAGACGTTTTATTAATTTGATATTTTCTTTTGACATTTGCACGATTGTGATTGTTTACCCCCAAACGATTCTCAATCCTCTTGATAGCTAGGTGATTGGAAGGAGACACTGTCATTAGTCCTCCCTGAGTTTGATACCCGCTCGCCGCTACACCGTGCGCTTGCGGTAAAACTACAGCATCATTTGTCCCGGGTGTGTGTACTCCCGGGGCTTCGAGCAAGTTTTTGGCGCCGTTGCCGGGGATTTGTCTCTGTGTAATTTGCGCCATAGCTAGGTCTCTCTAGGGTTACATTTTGGATCGATCAGTGACCATGCCCGGCTCGCGCCTTGAGGGAATCCATCGATGAACTATATCGCTACGTCGATGGCTACCGCCATTGCATCGACGAGAGCCACTGAAATACCTCGCAATTCTAACCCACGAGAGTGGTACGAATTGGGGGATTAATTCCCTAGCCCGAATGCGATGTGAGGAACTTATCCAGCATCAACCCCAACGATCTTAGCGGCGATCCTTAAAGCCCTAGTTCCTTTTATTATATTACACAACAACGATCATCAACCCAAGCTTTTCCCTCCGATCGCTACATTACTTTTAGATTTAGAAATAGATTGAGATTTCTATGAACACTATCACCGTCCCTGTGGGATTCGACTATCTTATATACTATAACTCGACACCGTCCGCTTGCGGATTGAACCCGTAGTCGTAGCCTAGGAGCCATATCATGCCTGGCGATCGTGACACCGCCAGGTGGATCCTAGGTGTAGATCGCGGGCGCGTCAGGCTTCTGCCTCAAGCTCGAATGACGTGGGCAATTGTTACGACCTAAAGATCGTGATACTCCGACCTTCCATCTTGGCTCGCCAGACACACCGCCAGCTCGCCCCTCCTTCGCAAAGTCCACCTCGACCAGCGGGAAGGCGCTCTTCGTCCCAACCTCGTCGGTTGATCGCTTATTCCCCTTAGCCCGAACGTCGCCCATCAACCCTGAAGTCTGCCTCGACTAGTCCCCTCCACTGACTGAGTACAAAACTTAACCGCTTCCCTCCAAGCTCGCCAAGCATACAACCAGATCGCCCGTCATCTACTGCGAGTGACCAAGTGACTCAAGTGCGGTCCCGCTCCACTGACGCACCTCGATGACCCCTTGGCTAATCGGACACGACAAACAACCTTGTACAAGGATGCCACTGACACTTCTGCCGCTCGACAGCCTGACAAATCACCCCTGGACGATGTGCCCCCTGACCATTTGGTGCTTTTGGCTCTTACACTTTGACAAAGCGCCCTTGGCTGTTGCGTCGTCTGACAAAAGCATGGCTGACATGCACAGCTCTGACATCCTTGGCCAAAGCTTCCGCAGTCTGACGTGCCAGCTCAGCATGCCAGGTCAGCCCTACCTAACTGCCTCTATCAGTTATAAATACTTCTTCACCTCCATCGAGAGAGGGGTTGGTAAATTATTTCTCAAACTCTCACTCACACACAAGAGCAAAGATCGTCCACATCTTTGTTCTTCCACGGTAGCTCGTCACGCAAGGTTGACCTGCTTTTAGCTCAACCTACGTGTCTAGCCCCCCTTTTCTAAGCCCTAATACTAACTTAGGCATCAGAGAGGCTAAGGGTTGGAACCCAACCCGGCCTTTTTGACGAGCTGCTCAGTGCACAGGTTGTCTCCTTCCAAGCAACGTGCAACCGGCGTCCTACTCGTGGTGAGCGGCAAACTAGCGACGAACTTTCAGGATCGATCTAGAGATCATCTCCTGAAGGGTGCCTAGCCTCGTAACCCCCTCTCTACTTGTAAACATCTGACCCACTCCTCATCCAACTTGTAACCACCATGCCCTTGGTTCCACTTAATACAAATTCATTGTATGCGGATCTTACCCCGCAACAATAAAGATCTAGTAAAATAAGTTGTTAATAGCATGAAATGTAATGTGATATCATTATCATCAAGAAAACAAGAGCCGTTATTCATGAATACTTACGATTAACATCACCATAGCTTCCGTAACTAGTTCTAATTCAAATCAAGCTCGGATAGAAGAAGAAGACGAGTTCAAGAAAGATGAAGAAGTAGCAGCTGCCTTTGCTTGTACATCTCGGTTTGGTTCCTCTCAATTTCTCTAGCACCATCCTCAAATACTTCTGAGCGTCTTTGAAGGGTTTTGGCGGACCCTCAGAGCTCAGATCTGTGCATGTCCTAAGTCGGACGGGCCACAGAGGCATAAAGCGCAGCAGAAAATAAAAACATGCTAGCTAAACATTTTAGCTAGGCCCTGAGAGAGCCAGAACCTAGCCCGATCTATGCCAACTTGGGGTGAATCTGACCACCCCCAAGAGGGATTTATCCTACTGCTGTGAAATTAAATTACACTAAAAAGCTTTCAAGAACATATCCGGAATCTCAACCCTAGGGTGGGCAAGATATACCGCATCGGCTTCTTACGCTCCTCGTAGCCGAACCGCCTTGACTCGATCCACCTGAGCCACCTCGCACATTCGAACCGATCCACTGGAGCCGACACCCGTCTCAAAGCCGATCACTTGTGGTAGAAGGTTTCACTTGAGCAGACCCGTGTCTTAGACATCTGGATCCGAATCCAAAACCCCCCTAGTCTTACTAGGTCCCGACGGGAGAATAGGAATAAGAGAGGAAGAATAGTTTAAGTCTTAGATCGAGCTTGCTCAAAATTCAGAGCTACTCGATCGAAGACTTGGTGCGTTTTTCAACAAAGAGAATGCACCCCTATTTATATAGGGAGTCTGCACCTCTCTTTTCGTTGCGAGCAATGTGGGACAAAGATTAAAGAAGAGAGATTTAATTTGGCTAATTGAAGTTTAGTAAGAATTTCACAAAGACTAACTTCAACGAATTAAATCTCTTCATCCATTAAACTTTATACACCAAACAAGCTATCAGTTCGAAGGGATTCGAATGGTGAATGCGTAGGAACGAACGGTGATGAATTCCGACTTCGTTTGGCCCCTTAAACAATTGCCCAAAGATGGGCAAAAAGTCAATTTTCGTAGCCGTCAAAAGGGTTTCAAAAAACCCTAATTAACTTAAGTTGCAGGCGCGCCCGCTAAGCTTAGCGGGTTGACCCGTTTGCCCAAGTGGGTCTAACCCACTTTTGCCTTCGACTGTTTTTTCGTTTCCAGGCTTGTTTGAGCTCTGTTTTGGACGCGGTTTGAACCTGTGTTTAGACCGGGACGATCTCGTCAACCAGGTAACCCTTTCCAATGCTTTTGTTCCTACAAATATTGTCGTAACCAATTTACGACACGTTTAATCTTATTTGCATCGAATGCAACATTGTCCCCATCTACGACTTAGTCTCACAACTAGCTTGTGAACTTAACTATTCCATTTCATCGAATAAATTCCTCTTATATATCTTCCTATTACTATGACACGAATACTACTCGGTGTGAGACCCTACATCCTGACCTTACTACAGGCTGGGGCTCGAAACCCCTAGACGACGGGCACCACGAGCAGCAGTTGTCGTCCCTGTTTCAGAATCATCATAACGTGATCGACCCATTGACAAAAGTATCGTTGGGTTCACTTTGGCTATGTTAGTGATGAATACCGTTAGCTATAGTCCATTCGTCAAGACTGTGTCTCTGTTGGCCTATGGTACGGTTTACTGTCAACTCCATTAGACAACATTGGTCAGTATACATCGGTCTTTGTTGTATTCACGTTGTACATCTTACAACGCACCCTGGCCGAGGATTAATACAAAGACCGTATTGAGCCTGTGGCACTAACTTCTCTTTAACGAAAGAGACGAATCCCAACTTAGTCATCTACTCGCCTCGAGAGCTTCAGGTGTAACCCAACCTAAGATCTTTCAGCAAGCCTAGCCTCGAAGCTAGATCATAGGTCTAAGCGACACGGTTCACTCACAGGTTCGTACAAATGACTTCAGGTCTTAAGGACCAGCTTACCTATCATCACCCTACAGTTATTATAGACAGTTTAGTTAAAGTTAACCATATAATAACTCTAAGTTGGTCGTTCAGTGAACTCATGCTCCAATGAGCTCCTGTGTCTCGTCTCCGACTTCACCAAGTCGAATGACTATGAGATCATCATTACCCTAAGGTAAGACAAAGACACAATGGTCTGTCCAATGTGCCGATATCCAGCTCTCGACACATCTATGACCACGAACTGTTTAAGAATTAAGTTTCTATTTGGTCACTTACTACTCATAATCGAGATCTTATCTAGATACGTAAGGACCTAACTATAAGTCTAAGGAAATTATCTAAGTATATGATTCAACGAATTCATACTTAGGATAATTGATACCATATAATATCTTAACAAGACGTATACTAAGGATAAATAGCATTATGGGCATATATCCTCCTACATCGCCCACTTGCACTTAGGCTATTTAACTCGGTATCTCATACCATTATAGCATATCAGTCACATCGGACCATCATATGTTAAACCTAAGAGTGGATTTACTTACTAGTATCTATAATGCATTTTAATGGATTTTTATTTATACATCTTTTGATCTCACAAGGTTGATCCTTGAAAACTGATTTGGATCAATTTTCTTTTCTTTGTATAGCTAACAATTAGCTCATACAATCTTGATGTAGGGTCTAACATTTCTATAAGTCAGTCTTAGCTCATTCCAATTATTTTGTGTCAATATGTCAAGTACATAAGTGACACCTTAAGTCTATATATATTCGATTAAATCAAAATTATTTTGATTCAATGTCTTATATAGATGATTCAAATAAGTTGAAAACCTTTTTACTTAGTCCGAGAAACCGGAACTAAGTATATGAGCTAGCTCCCACTGAATTTAAGAATTATCCGGTTAAATACTTCTATTATATATCTAAATCATATTTAGAATATATATGATAAGCATAACCAATTGAGAAGTGCTTAGATGGAATGTACCGGTGTCAGGTTGGGTTTGACGAATGAGTCACATCACGATCGGTTTAAGGAATCTTGATATTGACTTACTCAGTCAAATGTCCTACTTAGTACTGTTCCCTTAACTACATTTAATAATAACTCTAAAGAATCAAATGTAGTTTGAATTAAGAATCAACCTTAACATGCGTATAATTGTGATCATACCCAATTTATATGCTCCGGGAACTTATATTTTGGCTATAAAATTAAGTCAGCTCCAAACAATCAAATTATTCAGATGCTCTGCTTGTCAGCTCGAGAATTAATGCAACTAGCTCAGATAGCCACATTCACAAATATTTAAGCCATTCGCAACAAATCACAATTTCAACAGGAAGCACATTTCCCGAGACATTTTATAAAAGCAATGGATTCATAAAAATGAATCATAATGCGTTTATCATAATAAACCTTGAGCGTTAAACACTCAATCATTGTTTTAACTTAAGGAACGATACATTTTATTCATAAAAGGAAATAAGTATCAGTTCTTTCTTCTTCACGTCTCTTGAAGTCCTCGTACGGCCCCAGCAGCAACGATTGTTCAGATGCCGACCGTCCTCGAAACTTCTTCTATCATCTGCTTCATATCAGCCACCTGTATATATTACAAAGATGTCTTAGTATTTCATATTATGTGATAAAGCATTTATGGAAATAATTATGCTTTATTAAATTGAATTTGTTGTACCTGAGGTAGAGGCATCAGTATGCCCCTTCTTCTTTTCTGCAAGGTAAACCTTGCAGTTCCTCTTCGAACGGCCTATCTTATGGCAGTGAAGGCATTCGGATTTGGACGAATCCCCTTTTGCCTTCTTTTTCCCCTTCTTCACATTGGCTGGTTATGGGACCTGCCTCTTCTTACCCTTGTCTTTCGGCTGGTCTGAAGAAGCAGAGCCAACAACCAACACAGTCGGTTTCTTCTCAATCTCCTCAAACTGCCTAAGCTAGTTGAGGAGGCCGGGAAGATCCGTTTCAATACTATTCATAATGAAACTAGTAATGAAAGGTTTGAAGTCAGGGGTCAAAGACTCAAGGATAATGTCCATGGACATCTCATTGTCCAGGACAAAACCCAACTGTGCGACGTCTTCCACGTACCTGATCATCTTAATCACATGATCTTGCACGTGGTCCATTTCCATCCTAGTTCCCCAGAGGTTGCTCGTGGCTTCAAATTTGGTAGCTCTAGACCGCTTCCCAAACAATTCCTCTGCATTGAGAAGTATGCTTTGAACATCTAGATGTTCATGCTTTCTCTACAGATTGTTGTTCATTGAAGCCAGAGTAAGGGCATCTCTCTAGTACTCCTTGTAGGCTTTCTTCTCCTCAAGTGTTGCATCTTTGTCCAGCTTTTCCAGAGGGTCCTCGAACAGCACGTATCCAATCCCGGCTAGAAAAAGGACTAACTTAATGTTTCTAAGCCAATCCGTATAGTTTGTTCCATCGAGCACATTCGTCTCTACCATATACTTTAGACCTGAATCCATTCTGCAATTTAGTAGATACTTAGTCAGTATATGTTCGTTGTATAGTTTCAATGGTTTTTAATAAAACTATATTCTCCCACTAAATTTATTAAAGTCATAATAATAAACAGTTTATTATACACTAACATTTGCGGGAGAGGGATCTGACTACCCTAAGTTTGACAATCTTGAGTGTGTCTCAACAAGTTGTCCGACTCTGCAGTCGTTAGACGAACTCAGCGTCAATCATATTAAATATGATTCCTTTTCGATTTTTACCCCGAGTCATTTGTGATCATGAGTGTGCTCATCCAAATCACAATGGCTAGCCTAGTCGGACCCTTGTTTTTGCGTCTAGCCTGACTTGCCCCGGCGCTCGGTGTATTCACGACGCGTCGGTTTGGGTTAGGTCTTAGACTACATCTTCGGTTTGACTTACGCCGGCGCTTGATGTATGCACGACACGACGGTTTAGGTTAAGTCGAGATGTTATCAAGAAATCGGTTTCTATAAGATTGCCATGTCACGGCTTGAGTGTAGCTCAACAACCGTATTACGGGTTTTACAGTTACCAACTCCTAAAACAAGGAGGGCTACGATTTATCTTGAACAAGGTTATTATCCTATTTGACTTAGGTATAGTCGATGGACGTACACAGTCATGATTCGACTTCTTGCGGTCCAGCGGACGCGGCCAGGGAATTGACTAAGCTAAGACCACTTAACCCTGAGTCTAGCTAGGGTGGTTCGGCAAACTTAGCCAAGCACATTGATCGACATCATGATGCATTGAAGGAGGTTCGTCAATTCTATGTTCGTCCATCAACTAAATAGCTTTTAATTAATACTAGCTATCCTTATCAACTAGTTGATCCTTAAAATTCAAAATTTTTATGGATTTGTTTGATGACTTTTATTATATCCTTAACAACTATAAGGTTCGTTTTGTTCATTGTGCTACCCCAATTTTTATTAGGATTTTAATAAAACAATTACAACATTCTACAAAATTAGTCATTTAATGATAATCATTATTTAAACATTTTATGATAATGATTGTCAATAAAAGGGACTACCCTAATCGGGAATTAGGTTTTGATGTTGTATTTGTCCATTTAAAACGTAGCATGTCACTTGTCATTAAAAATTTATCTTATAAACTTTTAATCAATTAATGGCTAACCTAAAGGGTTCATGAATAATTTATTCATCATGTCCATTAAATATAAACCAACTAATTTAATCACATAAATTAAAGGTTCAATAATGTGACATATAAAGAGAACATGCAAGTTAAAATTTTCTACAACATAAATGATTAACTTGCTAATTTAAAATTTTAACATTTAAATTTAAAGATCTAGAATTTTAAAACTAGAAACATTTTATCTCATAAAATTATGTTTCATAAAATTATCGAATAAATTTTAAATTCAAACCTAAGCTTTAAAATTAATGAAACATTTTAAGATTAAATTATCTCATAAAATAATCTTTGTAACTGAAAGAAAACAATTTTTAATCCCATCACATGAAATAAAAATCTTTTCCTCAATGTTACATATTCTCGAAATAATTTTAAAAACAATTTTAAAATTTGTTGAAATAAATTTTAAAGCGTTCAGATAAAGTTAAAATCTTTCAACCTTTATGTAACTAAAAGAAATTAATTTTTAATGTCATCTTATGAAAGCAAAAAATTTCTCTTAATGTTACATAATCTCCTTTTAAAACAAAAAAAACTTTTTAAATGCTTGCTAAAATTATTTTATTTCATAAAATTTTAAAAAGCATTTAAACATAGTAGACTTATTAAACTTTATCATATAAAATTTAAAACGTCCCCAAAAAAATAATTTCATGTTATAAAAACAATTTTTAAAACACAAAAATTTGTTAAACCAATTTTAACATAAAGTTAAAATATACGTATGTTCAAAAACAAGCAATTTAATAATTTAAAATCGTCACAAGTCTAGATCTACAAGCATGACCATGGCTCTGATACCACTGAAGGGTTTTGGCGGACCCTCAGGGCTCAGATCTGTGCCCGTCCTAAGTCGGACGGGCTACAGAGGCATAAAGCGCAGCGGAAAATAAAAACATGCTAGTTAAACATTTTAGTTAGGCCCTCAGAGAGCCAAAACCTAGCCCGATCTATGCCAACTTGGTGTGGATCTGACCACCCCAATAGTGATCTATCCTACTGCGACGAAATTAAATTACACTAAAAAGCTTTAAAGAACATACCCGGAATCTCAACCCTGGGGCGGACAAGATGTACCACACCGGCTTCTTACGCTTCTCGTAGCCGAACCGCCTTGACTCGATCCACCCGAGCCGCCTCGCACCTTCGAACTGATCCACCTGAGCCGACACCCGCCTCTGAGCCGATCACTTACGGTAGAAGGTTTCACTTGAGAAGACCCGCGTCTTAAATGTCTGGACCCGAATCCAAACACCCCTCGTAGTCTTGCTAGGACCCGACGGGAGAATAGGAAGAAGAGAGGAATAATAGTTTAAGTTGTAGATCGAGTTTGCTCAAAATTCGGAGCTACTCAATCGAAGACTTGGTGCGTTTTTCAACGAAGAGAGTGCACCCTTATTAATATAGGGAGTCAGAACCTCTCTTTTCGATGTGGGACAAAGATTAAAGAAGAGAGATTTAATTTGACTAATTGAAGTTTAGTAAGCCTTTCACAAAGGCTAAATACAACAAATTAAATCTCTTCATCCATTAAACTTTAGACATCAAACAAGCTATCATTTCGAAGGACTTCGAATGGTGAATGCATAGCCTAGGAACGAACAATTACGAATTCCGACTTCGTTTGACCCCTCAAACAATTGTCCAAAGATGGGCAAAAAGTCAATTTTCGTAGTCGTCAAAAGGGTTTCAAAAAACCCTAATTAACTGAAGTTGCGGACGCGCCCGCTAAGTTTAGCGGTTTGACCCGTTTGCCCAAGTGGGTCTAACCCACTTTTTCCTTCGACTGTTTTTGCGTTTCCGGGCTCGTTTGAGCTCCGTTTTGGACGCGATTTTGAACCTGTGTTTAGACCGGGACGATCCCGTCAACCAGGTAACCATTTCCAATGCTTTTGTTCCTACAAATATTGTCGTAACCAATTTACGACACGTTTAATCTTATTTGCATCGAATGCAACATTGTCCACATCTACGACTTAGTCTCACAACTAGCTTGTGAACTTAACTATTCTATTTCATCGAATGAATTCCTCTTATATATCTTCCTATTACTAAGACACGAATACTACTCGGTGTGAGACCCGACAGCCTGACCTTACTACAAGTTGGGGCTCGAAACCCCTAGACGACGGTCACCACGAGTAGCAGTTGTCGTCCATGTTTCAGAATCATCATAACATGATCGATCCATTGACAAAAGTATCGTTGGGTTCACTTTGGCTGTGTCAGCGATGAATACCGTTAGCTATAGTCCCTTCGTCAAGACTGTGTCCCTGTTGGCCTAGGGTACGGTTTACTGTCAACCCCATTAGACAACATTGGTCGGTATACATCTGTCTTTGTTGTATTTACGTTGTACATCTTACAACGTAACCCGGCCGAGGATTAACACAAAGCCGTACTGAGCCTTTGACACTAACTTCCCTTTAACGGAAGAGACGAATCCCATCTTGGTCATCTACTCGCCTCGAGAGCTTCAGTTGTAACCCAACCTAAGATCTTTCAGCAGGCCTAGCCTCGAAGCTAGATCATAGGTCTAAGCGACACTGTTCACTTACAGGTTCGTACAAATGACTTCAGGTTTTAAGGACCAGCTTACCTATCATCACCCTAGAGTTATTATAGACAGTTTAGTTAAGTAAACCATATAATAACTCTAAGTTAGTCGCTCGGTGAACTCATTCTCCAATGAGCACGTGTGTCTCGTCTCCGACTTCACCAAGTCGAATGACTATGAGATCATCATCACACTAAGGTAAGACAAAGACACAGTGGTTTGTCCGATGTGCCGATATCCAGTTCTCGACACATCTATGACCACGAACCGTTTAAGACTTAAGTTTTTATTCGGTCACTTACTACTCATAATCGAGATCTTATCTGGATACGTAAGGACCTAACTATAAGTCTAAGGAAATTATCTAAGTATATGATTCAACGAATTCATACTTAGGATAATTGATACCATATAATATCTTATCAAGACATATACTAAGGATAAATAGCCTTATGGGCATATATCCTCCTACAGTCCTTTGATCTGCTTCTGTTGTCGAACCCGAACTTCGGATAATCAGAAGTTTTGAATGCTACCCTCCTTACAAAAGGTTGTAGCCAGAGTATAGACGAGCTAAGTACAACTATAAATACTTTAAGAATAAGGACTATCGAAAACCATCACAAGCTAAAGGAAAGGTGATGGTGATGAAGATGATCAGGCTTGTGGAAGATCCATCCGATTATCGACGAAGAAGGTTACGACGATATATCCAAAGATTGGAACAAAAGTTCTGGGACGAGGGTCAAAGAGTTCAAAAGAAGGTATTAAGGATCAAGGAAGATTGATACTAAGGACACTCTGCATGTACATCATGTACGTGTGAACACTCGAGACATCATGTACTCGAGAGGTCAATTTGAGTATTTATACAATACATCGTGATCGTACTATATTGTTCACGAGGTATTTAGCGCGGACCTGCATGTGCCGCCAAACTTGTAACGACCCGCTCTTAGGGGACCATTACTTATTTGATTACATTTGTAGGTCTGCAGATTACCAGTGAAATCAATATAGTTACAATACGAAGATGTACTGATACTCAAACCATCGTACAATATTACAATCCATATTTGAAATACAACACACCACAACACTCTCACACTGAGTACATAAAAGGAAATGCGGAAAGGAAATACATAATAGCATACAATACACACACCAAACTCAAGTATCTAGAACTCAGTATTCTCTGGATCAAACTTTGGCTCCTCAAACTCAGGGGCCGCTTCTTCGATCTGTTCGTAGTCTGCCGGTGTCATAAACGAAACGGTAGGTAAGTCACACGAAGCAGTGCATAAGTATGACTAAAGCATGTGATAGAAAGTAACTACGTACAAGCAAATCAGTGCGAAAAGTAAAGTACTGAGCAACAACTGTGACAAGGCGTACATAACTGAGTAGTAAAGGTAAACAAAACGGAAAGAAGACAACAAACTGTACTGTGGTAGTACAAGTGTAAAGCAGGTTACCGCTGTAGCTATAAGTGCGACAAGTAAAGTACTGGTGACTGCACAGGTGTGGCAGGTGAAGTGCATGCAATGCATAAAGTAGAGGTGATCGTGCAAGTAATAGCTACACTAGAGCTACGTGCCTCAAGTCGGAGAGTATGATATGCAACCATTAAGTTCATCTCTTGCCTTGGTGCGCTTACCCAGACGAATGCCGGAACACAGGCAACGATACATGTATTTGCCGAAACGCATACAACGGGATGGGATGTCGAAACACATGCAGCGGTACGGGAAGATGAACTCCAGTCACTCCCACACACTCTCAAACTATGAGTTACCCCAAAACCCCAGTGAAGTGTCAAGTGTTATATATGATGCTTCACAAGATGTTCCATACGATGTATCACATGTTATTATTAGTTCATTGTTTACAATGATAGTTAAAACAGGAACACTGGTTGACTTTCTTATTGAAAACCAGAAAGTTAGGAACTCATTTCAAAGCAGACTGGGCCAAAGCAAAGTGGATTCTAAGAAATTTGAGGATAAAGACACGTCCAATTGTGATATTGATTCCATGCTTTGAGCATATAGTAGTTTCGTTAGCACACAATTTACCCAAAGTTGATGGTTGTGGGTTACAACCACCAAAGTTGAAAGTTGGCAATGTAACTAGATAGTTATTCGGTAGTTGATTAGTTCTCTATTAGATTAGGTCTCTATTTTTTGGTTCGAGTCAATAGCCGTTATGAGGCTATATGTGATGTCTTAAGTTCGTACGAGTACACTTATCTAATTTTCTAAATTTAGAATTCATTGTGACTTACTAGTTTCGAGGTTGTTGTAGTGAGCCGGGACTAGAGCTAGAGCTTCCAAGGATGTTGGTGCACGAGAATCGGTACCTGCAAACACAAGAAACAATCGGTTAAAGCACACACTATTTTCTATCTATTTAACTTGATCGTTTTAATTTTATAATCGATTGAAATGGTGCCGAAAATTGTTCTAAAATTTTATACAGTCTAGATATGAGGAATATAATTTTACCTAAGGAAGAAATATTTTTCTGAAGCTTCTGATAATTTTTATAATTTTTAAGAGCTCAAAAAGATTCTAAAAACCAATTTCAAATAGTTAATGTAATTGGTCGATAATTTCTTCTAGATGAAATACGTATCAGAATGTATCAAGTGAGATGTCAAAACGACCGTCTCGAAGAATACTACGACATATAATTTTTCCATATATCAGTTTACGTGAAAATATTAAGTTATGAATTATTAAGTGAAAACAACGTATTTAAATTATAAACTTAAAAATTTGCTGGAAAAATCTACTTGCTTGATCGAGATGAAATTAGCGCCAATGGGTCCGTTTCGTTGTTTCTGATTTTCTGGAGTTGGTCTTGTATTTTTCTGAGGCATATAAAATTAGTTATGAATTTTACATCAGAAAACCTATTTGTATAAATACGAAATACATTCGAAAATACTTTATACGCGTATTTTCGTATAAAAATACGTTTTATAAAAACCATTATTATTCTCTTCTTCTTCGTTCCCTCATTACACAGGGCTGGGGCTTCGACGTCGCCAACGTCGTGGAGCGGTGGCGGGGCAGTCGACAGCGTCGGCGACGGTCGGCGGCGACGGTCGGCGGCGACGGCTGCGTCTCAGGCGGCGGCAAAGAGAGAGGGAGAGGCAGAGCTGGGGGCGTTTGGGGGGTGCTACGGCGTGTTTCGGTGGCAGAGCGGCGACGGGGCAGCGTTGAAGGCGGGGCAGCAGGGAGGGTCGTTGAGAGGTGGGCGAAGGTGATGGCATAGGAGAGGGAGGCGAGACGAGTGCGGACGTGACTATGGAGGGGCGTCGAGGCTCCAGTGCTCGGAGGGAGCTTGTGGTGGGGGAGTCTCAGGTGTTTGTGGGCGGTGCTAGGGGCAGTGTTTCCCTCAACGATGGCGGTGGAAGCGACAGTGGTGCGGCAGGGGAGCAGGGTGGCCCGGGTGGATGGGAGTAGCGAGGAGGTGGGTGCTCGGGGGTGGAGATGGTCGCCGGGCGATGGGAAAATGGCGGACTGCGGTGGCGCACTGAGCAGAGAGTCGACGGTAACCCACCAGAGGGGAGAGAGAGATAGGGGAGAGAGTGAGAGCTGTTAGAGAAAGAGAGCGCGCTGGGAGAGGGTTTCGAGCGTTGTGGGCTTGGGGGGAGGGACGGAGAGAGAGGGGGGGGGGGAGAGAGAGAATGCGAGGGTGAGAGAGTGAGCATGGGTTTGAGAGGGGAGAGGGATTATGAGAGTGTTATTTATAGTTAATAAAAACTAATTAAAAATTAGTATGTGAAGTCAAAAATAGTTAATACATTAGGTATGTATTTAATGCAATTAGGTATAACTTTAGACTAAGTTTAGAAAAAGATTTTGAAACGTGGAAACGTGTTAAGCATTTTGGGTTAAAGTAATTATTAAATGGATTAATGTAAAAAGGTAATTAGCGACGATAAATTGTAATTAACGAATGTAATGTTTAAAAATGAAATTATGATTTCGCCCCTGAGATTAAACGTGTCCGAAAAATTATGAAAACAGTACCACAAGTTTGTATTGTCACGAGGATCACGAATATGAAATCCATTTTCAGATTTGAGCGACGAAAAAATAGAAAAAAATCATTTACTCATTTTGAACGTATTTGATACTATTGTGAATACGAAAAATTGTGCACGTTGAAACCAGCCTGTTACACGCACCTACTTAAACTTATGAAAAACATATGGACTGGATGGGATTCCTATCGAGCTGTATGGAAATGTATATGTGATGTAGTTGTTATATGGCTGGTAAATCGGTTTAGCAAAATTTAAGAATTAAATATAATACCAAATGAGTGGATGAATTTCATTTTGGTATCTTTATAAAAATAAAGTTGAATCAAGTTAATGTGGCATAACATAAAACTATATGAAATGATCATTGAGTTTTGGTTGAGAATTATAACCGTATCACAAAATTAAGTTGGTTTCATATCGGGTCGCTCGATAACTGGGGCGATCAATCACACCAATCAAATTCCTGAGCAATATAGCGTTAGTGAGAGAGATTTACGTATGATCTTTGTTGATATAGAGAAAATTTGCGATATAGAAGTTTTGTTACGGTACGTACTGAAGAAAGTGATCCCTCCAACGTAAGCTACTTTAATTCAAGATATGTATTAAGGTGTTGTTAACACGAAGATTTATGAATGAATAACAAATAATTTTCCAATCATCGTCGGGTTACATCAAGGCTCAGCTCTTAGCCCCCCTCATCCTTCATATATGATGGATCAGCTCATCATGCATATTCAAGATGGTGTACATTAGTGGATGTTATTTGCAGATGATATTGTTTTGATAAATGAGACCTAACATGATATAAATGCAAGGTTAGATGTATGGAATCGGATATTGAAGACTCGATGTTTTAGATTTAATAAGAACAAGGACGTGTATATGAAATATATGTTTAGTAAAATGAGACATAAAGATCATGGTGCGATCAATCTATATATTGAACATATGTCGTTAAGTAAATAATTTAAGTACATTAGACCAATTGTCCAAGAGGATGCAACAGATTACGGAAGGTTTTGATTATAAAATTAAAGTATGATGGCTGAAGTGGAGAGATGCAACAAGAGTTTTTACAATCGAAATGTACAGTTGTATTGTAGTTAAATGGTAAAATTTATTGTATGCTAATTAGACCGGTTTTTTATATCACACAGAGTGTTGTGATATCACTGCGGAAAATGAACAAAGTCTGTGTGTGACAGAGATGTGAATGTTGTAGTAGGTGTGTGGAAACACGAGAAAAGAAAAGAAAAGAAATGAGAATATCCGAATGAAAATAGTCATATTACATATAAAAAATAATATGAGAGAACATCGCTTGAGATAATTTGGTCATATACATCGAAGACCTAATGATGCGTACAAACATATAAATGTTGAAATCAAGAGAAATAGAGATAGACTGAAGAATATATGAATGGAAGCGATATAAAAAATATTGGTTTGACAAGCGAGAAAACTTTAGGCATCAATGCATGAAATATGCGTATTTGACATCATAACTTGATGTGATCACAATCCGATGGTCTCTCTATTAAGTTCATGAAACAGATCCCAATTTTTTAAGGATGAAGCTTGGGGTGAGCATTGGTCAGTTCGGTTCGGTTTGTAGCAAAATTTCCAAAATCGAAACCGAACCGATCTGACGTATAAACCGATAGAACCAAACCTAGCGGGGTTGCTGGACCAAAACCAATCCGAACAGAACAGTTCGATTCAATTTTGATGCAAATAACAGCAGTCGACCACTGTGTAGTCAATGAAAATGTACTCTCTATTTCTGAAGCCTGGGGGTAGTAGTCGACTACTTCTTACGCAGTAGTCGATAACTCCATCCCAGCTCTTATGTTTGGTCGGTTTGGTTGGCTGAGCCGGCCAGACAAACGAACTGAAACCGATATTTTGCATGTCAAAACCGAATCGAACCGACTGAACTAGGGTTGGTTCGGTTTCGTGTCCGGTCCGGTTTGATTTTTCGGTGGAGTCAGTTTTTCGGTATTTTTTGCTCAAGCATGAAGACACGATGCAGCCTAAAATGGATCCGGCATATACCTGCAAGTTAAAATTCGTAAGATCCGACCCGTTTGTGCCCTGACACCGGGTAGAGTGAACACGCGTCATTAACAGATAGACCGCAAATAGCTCCGACAGTCGAACGGTCCAGATTAAACTGATCTTCGGACGGAACGAGAGTAAAAACGCGATATATTTTGCTCAGTCTTCCAGCACAGGGGGGAAATTTGGATAAGGCAAGAGCGAAAGGGGAAGGGGAGGTGAAACCCTAGTTTCCTCGAATCAGCTCCCAATTTCGGAGGTCCGTTCTTCTTTATTAAAGCTGAAGATCAACTCCTTTTATCAGATCTAGAAAATTTATTGCAGGATCATATTTGATTTCGTCTCTCTTTTTAGCGTAGATCAAAAGCGGATGGATTTTTATCATCTTATCTGTTGTGTAGATCTATGAATTAATTCTGCGTTATTGATTGATTGCGTGGAAACCTCTTTAATTTTCATTGTTTTATCACATTTTGAGACGTATTCCTCCTTTAAGTTGAAGGTTGGATTTTAGTTCGATAGTACATTTAAAGTTGCTGCTTTTTAAAAGAAATCATCGGATAAGAGTTTTAGGACAGAAAAAATTTATATTTAATGCAATTTTGTTGATTAGATTACTATATAATATAGACATTTTCCATTAGTTATTGCTTTCACGATTGAACACTTAAATTTATTAAAAGTGGGGATATGTGCTTCTAATGTTGTCATATATCATATAAATCTGAATGTGAATCCATGAATGTTTATAGGTAAAGTTTCATGCTTGATGGGTTTTCAGGAAGTATCGTCATATGGGTGTGTAGTGTTGAAGGATGCTAGATCAAACTGTAACTTGGGATTAAAAATTAATTTTGCTATCACTCCTTGGGTGCGTTGCCGTTTCATGGAGATGATTGGCTGTCTTAATTTGATGATGTAGTGTAGTTGAAGAAATGTGATCATAAGATATTTTAATTGTGGAGGGTGTTATTTCAAATTGAAGCATGAGGTAGAAATTTAACATTGATGTCACTCTCTGGGTGCTTGCTGTGTAACGGTGGTGATTGCGATTCGTAGTAAACAATGAAGTAGAGTAGTGAGGGAACTGGTTTAAAAGTTAATGGGATTATGGGGAGGGGTTGTTATTGACGTGAAATGGAGATTTGGTATTTTTGTTTGGTGCCACCTTTGTTGTAGTGTTGGAATTAGGGTATTCTCTTTTGATCGACGATGTCGGTAGTCTGATGTGGACTCACGGAGGTGGCTTTGGGTGCATGGTTCTATTGTGGACAGGAAGGAAGGTATTGGTGGTGGTTGTAGTGGCAGTGGCTACGTTGTTGGTGGTGTTGCAGATTGGTTGAAGCCAGTGCCTTTGAGGACGGAGGTCTGAAGATGAGTGATAGCAGCCGCAGCCCTTCAAAGGATCGCAAGATTCGTAGAGAACGTGAATCCTACCGGGATGCTCCATACGGAAGGGATGATCGTCGGGTATCAAGGTCGTATTGCTTCTCCTTTGCCATGGTTTCCATCTTTAACTTGAAAATCCGGGTTCATGTGTAATTTTTTTCTTGATTTAAGTATGCAGTATATGCACATTTTTTGACAATAAAACCAGTCATTGGTTTAAATTGTAAAACCTGATTCAATGTCTCCTTATTTCTATCCATTGTGTATTTTGCATGATCTATATTTCTCTAACGTGTTATATACTTAGCTGGGTTAATAAGTGCATTTCAATGATTTTGTGCTGTGTTGATTGTGGGCCATCTGTTTATTGAATGAGCTATGACCTCACCCTTTATCTTTAACACCCCCCTTGATGTGCGTGCATGTGTGCTTGCACGTGTATAGATGGTTGGGTGAGGGAAGGTGCTGACATTGGCTTTTAATGTTCATTCAACTAGATCTTTTACCTTTTCAAGTTTTTTATCTATTGATTTATTATTAGATTCATTCCAGTTCAGTTTAATACTTCATGCTGATATTGACGTTCAGGTAAGGTGGAAAGTGATGCTTCACATCTAATTATGTCTGCTAAATGTGTTTTTATTCATTCTAATCATGCCAACCTCAGTTGCATGATTGACATTGAGCAAATTGAATCTATTGGTAACTATTGTGGAAAATAGCAATCAAGCTACCAAACTTTCTGTTTATATCTATAAGGAACTTGTTTAAATGCTTCAGTGGCTTTATGAAACAAATTTCATTATATTTACCATTTCTTTATTGTTTCTTTTTTGCAGTTTGGTGATTTATACAAAAAAATTAGGCCATAGCACATTCCATCATTTTCAATTTGCATGATGACAATGTATTTGGTGATATTGCTTTCTTCAAGTTTGATTGGGGAAAGAATTCTTCTATTGACATTGCACTGACTTGGTTAGGCATTGAGCAGAACAAACTGGCTTGTTTAGGCATTCTGCTTCTGCTGTGCAGCGGTGTTGAGCTTGTAGGTTGCTGGATTATTGCATTCAATTAAAATTCAATTGGGCTATTTTATTCAACTTGGACTTGAAATGAACTCTTTAATGTGGCGAAGCTCGTGTCTATTTATGACAATTAATCTATTAAATCCTTTGAAAAACAAGGTTTGACATCACAGTGCTATTAAAGATGAAGTTATAATCAATTTGATAACCATCTTATGACAACCAAAATCTGTTTGTTGGCATGGTTTTCAGTTTTAGTAACTAGAGTGAGCAAAATGCTAACCACCTCTCCCATGTTTTACAGGCGACCTGAGTTGTGCAAGAACTGCAAGCGACCTGGACATTATGCTAGAGAATGCCCCAATGTGGGTGTTTGCAACAACTGTGGGCTTCCTGGGTAAGGACTCACCTACTTTAATTCTCACATCATCTTTAGTTCAATCTTGAATATATTTGTTTATTGGTTAAACTGATAACTGAGATCCACCTTTAACTTATCGCTTTCTGGGCTGGCATATATTCCTAATTTTGCATTGCATCATATTAAAGCTTCCTCGACCTTGTGATATGAAAATTTGGCTCATTTGAGCTGGGTCCTTTAAGTTGTAGATGTCTTCTTTCATTTCTCCTCCATGGTCAGATTTTCTTAAAGTTTTTGTTGCTTAGCATTATGTCTCTATATGGGTGTCTCAAATGGTATACAATGGAATCTTTTACAAGAGTTACATCAGTTGTATCTAAGAATTTCTATATCCTTACTGTCTTCTGTGTCTCCGTTTTAGGACTCCCCAGTTACTTAAACCATAAGGGTGTACTTACAGTCCCATGTCTGGGACAACATCATTCTGTTAAAAGACTTCTATTGCTTTGGTTAAGGAAGATTTTATGGCTGGTTGCAAACTTCTAGAAATTGGTGATTCTTTTTTATTATTTTATTTTATCTATCATGCTTCACCAACTCTTCTGGTTGTTGCAGTGTTAACAGGACACTGCATTTTTTATGGAACTTGTGCGATGTTCGGCATTGGGATGCCAGTGTCCCAGGACTTAGACATGGCTCATGTAAACATTATGTACGAAATGAATATGATTGTGAAACAGGGAAACGAACTGAAACAAAAAAGTTCCGTGGGTCTTATATTTCTTTCACCCCCATGGTCATCCACCCCCATGCCATGGTATGGTAAAATAATAAGCATTAAATAGAACTACACACTATTGCTCCTCCCAATATCATAGCAATTACGTTACACACATATCCCCATAACTTGGTGTAGTTAAAATAAGGATAAAAGAGAACGAGATCCTCTTGATCCGCTCAATATAAGATATGATGTTCAAGCTTATCATATTGTTTTATACCAGGACAGTGTCCTCATATTCCGCTATTAAAATTTTTTCGATGCCAGACATGTGACACCTGTGTCTTGTGTCAAGGTATCATTCGTCGGTGGTTGCAAAATTCCATAAACTGTCAGTTTATTATCTTCTCATTTCATTTGTTCTGTTATGTTTTCATGTGTGCGTGTGCGTGTGTTTGTTCGTTTTCCCTGGTTTTATTTATTTATTTATTTATTTTTTGTGGGGGAGAGGGAGGGGGTGTTTGTTACACTAACTAGGATGAACAAAGAGCTATAAATCTAGAGCGTGTTTGGGCAATTCGAAAGTGTTGGTGTTTGGCAACTTTCAGGAAACGTCAAGGAGGCAGGTTCTTGGCAAGTATAAATGGAATGAAAATGATGTCACCTAGGCATCACACAGGACAACTTGTAATTTTTATATAGGATCCACTTTATGCCACTTGAGATGAAAAATGGGTGATGGAAGTGTAAAAGTAATAAATAATGGGGTTCACTGAATCACTTATGAAACAATTATGCGTTGAAAATGAATCACTTCTGCACTTTCAATTTGTTAAACACCATCTGAAGGCTTGGAGCCTCCCCTTCCTGTGTTAAGAGCCTGCAAGTTTGATTGCCTTCTGACATGATTTCTTGCTTGTTTTCTGCTATTATTCAATATCGCTTTTAGTAGGTATGTGAACTTTGAAGTTGGCATTTGGTTGACCGATAGTATGTTTTTTTTCTCTCGAGCAGGCACATAGCTGCCGAATGCAGCACCAAGGCCCTTTGCTGGAACTGCAAGGAACCTGGGCACTTGGCCAGCAAGTGCCCCAACGAGGGAATCTGCCATACCTGTGGGAAGGCTGGCCACCTTGCAAGGGAGTGTGCAACTCCACAGCTGCCTCCCGGTGACACGAGACTCTGCAGCAACTGCTACAAGCAAGGCCACCTTGCTGTTGACTGTACCAACGATAAGGCATGTAACAACTGCAGGAAGACTGGGCACTTGGCTCGCGACTGCCCGAATGACCCTGTTTGCAACCTGTGTAATATCTCCGGCCATGTGGCCAGGCAGTGCCCCAAGGCCGATGTGCTTGCAGAAAGGGCTGGCGGCGGTGGCGGTGGCGGCTATTATCGTGGAGGTGGTGGAGGTGGATATCGGGATGTTATCTGCCGGACCTGCCACCAGATGGGTCACATGAGCAGGGATTGCGTGGGCCCGATGATGATCTGCCACAACTGTGGCGGCCGTGGTCACCTGGCCTACGAGTGCCCATCCGGGAGGTTCATGGACTGTGTGCATCGGAGGTACTGATGATGGATGCTCGTCATCCTTTGCTTAGGCCTGCTACTGGCATTGTTCCGAGGACTGGAGAGGGAATTTTCTGGTTGTTTGAATAAAAAGCCTGAACTTGTTTAAGCTCCCTTTTCTTATTCTGTTTTGGTGAATGAACATTTGCCGAGGACATGCACTTTATTCCCGCACCTTTGTATTTGCTGTTGGTGTCATTTAGTCTAGTTGTTATCACCTCGAACTAATATGATCGTCCCGAGACTTAGTTTTGATTATCCAATCCCATGGGGATTTATAAATAAGATTTCTGCTGTTCTCTCTTTGTTCTGGTGAAAAATCTCCGAAGGCTCGCACTGTTTGGTGTAAGTGACTTCAAAATTCTTGATGGCTGAACGCTGTTGGTGATTTGATGAATGAGATTTGCGTGAGATTGATGTCAAATTATTACACATTGTAGTGACTAACCTAAGGACATGCCGTATTATATGTGAATTATGCTATACCTTTAATGGCTCTCTGCTTGCCTTTTGTTTTGAGTTGATATAAAAAGATTTTTTGGAAGGAAATGATATGTACGAGTTGATGGCTCATTTTGACTATTTTAAGATGTTAGTTCACATAATTCTTTCCTCTATAAATTAGATGTACTGTGCAGTGACAAGGATAAGGTGGTGTATATTAGGTACATTACTATAGTAAAATACTCCCAGATTTGTTTCCAACTTTTGGGTTTCAAAGTTTAAATATTTGGATTTGACCCGTTTGATGATTTCATGGTTTCTTTCTCAACATCTTATGAAAGTGAACTAGTCATAACCCATAACCCGTGCCCGGAGGGCACGGAGACAGTCGTCGCCTGGACGCAAATGCGGAGAGAAGCGGTCGTCAAAGTGCAAAAAGCGTGGGTGAGAGAGAGAGGAGGGTCGGAAAAAAAAAAGGAAAAGCAGGGACTAAAACGCATAAAAAATCACCAAAAAGCCATCCCAAACCCAAGTCTAGAACCCCACCCAACCACTACGTGGCGTCCTAGTCAGTAACCAAAAATATGACTGGGACAAAACTGTCACGTAGGACAAAGTCATGAAATGTATAATAAATTGATTTGCGGAACCACCTTTTTACTTTGCGCACTTACCACTTATTTACAAGTTTGCCATTGGGTCAGTGCACGTACCAGTTTTTACAATTTTGTCATTAAAATTGCTCAACGCGTATATCCATTCGGTAAATTTCTCAAAAAGCACCTGGGTGTGTGGGGAGAGTAGAACATTTGCTCGAAGGCGAACGACGACGGACGGCGACGCCGTCCCCTCCTCTGACCTCCCCAGCCACATCTCTCTCTGCGCTCGTCCCCTCTTTCAACCTCAACAGCCACACATCCCCCTCATCCGACCTCCCGAGCCCCCATCTCCCTTTCCCCCACCCCCTCCTCCCCATCCTCCGACCTCCACAGTTGTCCCCCCCCCCACCCTCTTCACCCACCCCCTCCTCATGTAGCCTTTAGCCATTTACTCCAACGACGGTCAATACGCTCAGCCATCCTATAGCAATCGGAGAGCAGATTGATGATGCTGACATTCCATGCGATGAACACATCATCGTCCGCGGCCGAAGGCCTCCTCCGAGCCCTAGATACACTATCCCCACTCTTCCATTGCCTATGCTCGATCATGTAGCATTCAGCCATAGCTTCTCTCTCTGTTCCATCTACAAACCCTACTAAATCGTCGTTGGAGTTCTTGTCGGGGGGCAGAATCAATTACAATTTCGCATAATGTAACTGAATGTCAAACTTGTAAATAATAGGTATGTGCCCGGTTGTAAAACGGTGGGTTCGCAAATCAATTCGCCCTATAAACACTCAGAAGCCGCCGGAAATTTGAAATTTTGAAAAAGTCGAAGGCCAAACCCAAATGCCCAAGCCTCGCAGAGCTCTCCCTCCCCAACACCAATCCCTCATCTTCCTCCTAGAATCATGCACCTCCATCAGGACGGCTCTCCAGATCCAATCCCAGCTCCTCGTCTCCGGCCTCCACCGCCAGCGCCTCTTCCTCTCGAAGCTCATCTCCTTCTTCTCCCTCAAGCCCCCAGCAAACCCCCCCTCCGTGTCCCACTCCCTCCTCATCTTCTCCCGCCTCCGCCGCCCCAACGTCTTCATCTTCAACACCCTCATCCGGGCCCACTCCCGCTCCGGCCGCCCTCTCGCTTCTCTGGAACTGTACAGATCCATGCTCTCCGCCGGCCGGCCTAGGCCCAATCAGTACACATTCACGTTTCTTCTAGCTTCTTGCGCCGAAACGTCGTTGGCCAACGGGGCGGGCCCTGGACAGCAGGCCCATTGCCATGCCGTGAAGGCTGGGTTCGTCTCGGACGTTCACGTCGGGAACTCCCTCGTATGGTTCTATTCTTGTCTCGGGGATTTGGCCTCCGCCCGCCAGGCGTTCGACGAAATTACCCAGTTGGACGTGGTTTCATTTAATGTTATGATGAATGGGTATGGCAGGGGAGGCCGGCCGGATGATGGATTGCGGGTTTTTAGAGATATGGTTGGTTCGGGTGTTGAGCCTGACCGGCGAAGTTTTGTGTGCCTGATGTCGATTTTCTCGGCGTTGGGTGATTTGAGGAAGGGGAGGGCGGTGCATGTGTTGGCTTTGAAGGGTGCGGGGTTTGATGATGCGGCTGGGGATCGTTTGAAGCTGGGTCTCGTTGATATGTATGCAAAGCTTGGGGCGATGGAGATGGCTGATCGAGTTTTCGGTGCTATGAGCGGCAAAAAAAGTACGGCTGCGTGGAGCTGTATGGTGTCGGGACATGCAAAGCGTGGGGAGGTCAATGTTGCACTGAAGATGTTTGATGAGATGCCCGAGAAGGATTTGATTGCTTGGACTGCGATGATAAGCGGATATTCTCAAAATGGACATTACAAGGAGGCGTTGGAGCTGTTTGAAGAAATGGAGGATGGAGGGATAAAACCCGACGAGGTTACTTTGGTTGCAGTGCTCTCGGCGTGTGCACATTTGGGTAAACTTGAACTCGGCAAAAGGATTCATTGCTACATAGAAGATTGTTTTCCCAGTCACGGTAACTCTAGGCTTTACACTGCTATCATCGACATGTATGCCAAGTGCTTTTCCATAGGAACTGCTCTTGAAGTGTTTGATCGAGTCAACAAGAGATTGAAAACACGGTCGATGTTCAATTCTGTGATATGTGGTCTCGCTCACCATGGGCTCGCTGAGAGAGCAGTAGATGTCTTTAGAGAAATGGAAGCGCTGGCGCTGAGTCCTGACGAGGTAACATTTGTGGGAGTGTTGTGCGCTTGCAGTCACAGCGGTTTGATTGAGGAGGGCATGGAAGTTTTCGATTCAATGGTGAAGAAACACGGTATACGTCCTCAAATCGAGCATTTTGGTTGCATGGTCGATCTCCTCGGGCGAGAAGGACGTCTAGACGAAGCCTATGATCTTATAAAGGGAATGCCAGTTAGTCCGAATTCTGTGATATGGTCATCTTTACTACTAGGTTGTAGAGTGCATGGGAACATCAGACTAGGACAGATTGCGCGAAGAAAACTCCTTCAGCTCAGTTCTAATGAACCTAGCTGTAAAGCGACAGATTCTCGCCTATCTGAGATGTTTTCGGATGCCACAAGCCCGGAAAATGCAAATAAAGTAAGGAAAATGTTGAACTACAAGGCTGTATGGAAGAAACGGCCACGAAACCACATCCCGTCAGATGGAATGGTTCTTTACGGTGTAAAGATGCCCGAGATGACGAGAGGATTGAGAAGAATTGCTTGATTTTGATTAGAAAGAGTAGAAATGCGGTTTCACATCACAGTGGAAGGCTGCAACTTTCCCTTGCATTTGGATGGATCAGCTTGGGTTGTGGCGAGACAGTGAGGATGACAAGGGACCGAGCAAATGTTGATTGCTATCGAGGGAATGAATCAGTGGCAGATCAAAAGGTTACAAAATTCTTTGATTCATGTGAAACTTGGAGCTCAGAAAGAGCGAATTTGTTACCACTCAAAAGGAGGGGCCGGATCTTTTGGTAGCTTAGAGATGCAATTCTTCGGTGCATCCGGGGAAAGAAACCATATTCAGCTCTCTATTGATGATGAATTCGACGATTTTGTACCGATTAAGTCTCCACAAAATAGACAAAAAATCCAGGAATCCCCAGTAATCCTGAAAGCATTAGTAGCCCTACTCAATTCCTGTCACTTTCTTATGATCTATTGGATTTTGAAAATAATTTGTAATCATAGAAGAATTAGTAATCCTATTCAATTTTTCTCCGAGTACTATTTAAATGATCCCGGTCTCTGTTTATCCTACTCAATCTATTGAATTCCACGGTAATTTCATGTGTTCCGTTTGCTTAAACTGAAGTTCTGATTGTTTCTATCAAACATGCGAATTTGATTCCAAGCTCCTGCTGCAGGTTTTGCTGCATCTACTGCGAGCTGGGTATCATCCGCACAAGGAGAGAGCCAGGGAATCTAATGGAAACCAACCGGATTGCTTGCCAGAGCGCGTGATAAGGGCTATATATTTCAATAGCCCTTGCACGTTTCCGGAGATCAACTCCTTCACTTACGAGACAGCTGCCAAGTAAGAGTCTTGCTTGGTTTGTTCTCTCTCTTCTGTGCTGCGAAACTGAAATTTGTTCTTTACAGGCATGGCTTGCAGCTGGAAGTTACTCGCCAGCACTTCAAGTCGGGGCTAGAGACTCCTATGAAAAAAAAAAACCCATCAAGGCTATCTTTCTTGGCCCCCGGATTGGCGATCCTAATGCTGTATGCTTTGTAGAGTCATTTCGATCAGGCTTGACGCTAGGATGCCGTGTGTTCACCCTATCACGTTGATCTTGCAGGTTGGGCCTCCTTTCATGAGGGTGAATCCTATTTTGGATTGGTCATACATGTATCCGTTTGAAATTACTCGCCAGCTTGTGATGTTGTCGAATTTGCAGCAGCGATGTGTGAGCTTTCTTGTTAACCTGCAAGGTTCAATACTGCAGCCTATGCGATAAAAGGTAAGACGCTGAGATATGTTATGGCAATGTGATCGCGTTCCTTGCATGTTTGAGCCTGCAAGCTGCATTACATGGGATCTAATGCTGTGTTCTTGCAGGCACACTTCCATTGGGAGCATACACGACACTGTGTCAAACGTGTCGTCGAGGATCCCTGGTTCATGTAGCGACGAAGCAAGTTTCAAGCCGACATATGTTCTGTGTGATGGGCTAGAAAGAGCCAGAAGAGCAAAGAAGGCCAGCCCGAAGAGTGAAGATACTCGTGGTCTAAGCAGTGGCCTAGACAGTGTCAATGGAGAAGAACTTGATGAGAAAAAGAGTGCTGTTGTTTATACATTTATGTAATGGTAAACTTGTAAATAAAAGTATGGTGAAGTCATAAGAGTTTGCGGTGCAACTGACAGCACTCCGAGAAAAAACATTGATGAATCCGACGGTTTTGTTCATTATGGCTTTTCTTTGTGCAGCCACCATGCCACTGCTTGCTGCAAAATGAGTTTGGTTCAGTTGTTTGAAGATGAGAGTTGTGCTATTCATCTAGAGTGTAATTGTTTTTGTTTCCTTGCCGTGGGCTTAATCTATGGCTGATTTAGAAAGCAAATTGTGTCCTCCCATCTTTTATAAAGGTGGTTTTTTTTGTAATATATGGTTTTGTTGCATGTATAATTAAAATTTTGCAAGAAACCTCTTTTAATTATAATCTTAGTTTGCTCAAATGAATTTTACTTGAACTCTACAAATTAGATTTCTCAAATCATAAAAAATAGATATATTAAAAAATTAATATTTTAGAATTCTTGGGTTAAAAAGAGATTAAAATAATAGAGTCCGAAATTCTTGTTAAAGCAAAATATATTACACTTTTATGCGTTGATGAAACGAAAAGCATAAGTGAATCCAAATTTTTTGAATTTTTTTTGGAGGTTGCTATATACATTTTAAACCCTAAAATATTAAATATATGTGAACATTGGGGGATTTGACCCTCTATCCCATCACAAAAAGTCTTGTTGTTCTAAAATCACTAAGTGCGTGTTCTTTTCTCGGATTGTAGAGGCGGAATTTGAGCTTGGGCACTATTCACATACTATTCATTGATTGTAGGGGCGGAATCTGAGCTTGGGTACCATTCACCTATTATTCATTCATTGTTGGGTGGATTCCTAACTTACTTTTCTTTTGTGTTTTTTATGTTTTAGCAAAATAGGCTGACGTTTGAGATTCATTGGGGGTTTTGAAGCTGGGATGAAAAGCTAGGATTACGAGTTTGGGAGAGGGCACCTCTTTCTTTATCGCATCTGCTTTTCTTCGATGCATCTGGGGTTGTTGTAATAGAGGGTTTATCATCTGATGGTAGTTCTGCCTTTATTTTCCGATGAATAAAAAAAATCTAAGATTACAAAAAATACTAGAGGAGGTGGGGCCCTCAAGATCTTTATACATTGATATGTGCTATATACACCCCGACTCATAGGGGTGTATATAGGTTTCAGGGTCAAAATTTTCTTTAAATAGAAAAGAATAATAATTATTTTACAAGCAAATCAATTGTTTTACTAATTTTGGAAATGAAAAGTCCATACACCCCTATGAGTAGGGGTGTAGACAGCATAACCATATACATTAATGCAGATCTCTTGATATATTTGGATCCCCATATGCAGAAGAACACCAAACAAATATAAAAAAAATCTTAATTTTTTTGGTTGTTGTGAAGGGAAAAGTAGGGAAATAGGTGTAGGGGGTTAAGAGCCCCCTACCCTCATATTTATAGCTTTTAATAGTGGGTTGGATACCCAATGGGCCTCATAGGCCTATTCATAACAATTCCCCTTGTCCAACCAATATTGAATAAGAGGTGGATTCTTCAGAATCCGAGTTAGGATAACTGCCTTGTTAAAGAAAGAACAGTTAATCCATAACTTCCCCTGTTTTAGGGATGTGTTTAGGGGTGGATACTTCAGGATCCAGAGTCAACGAGATTGCCTCGTCAAAACCTTGACTAAGGAAAACCCAGTGGGAAAAAACCAGTAGCCAAGGGAAAAGAGTACAACTCTGTGGTTGACTCCCCCTCATCTGACCAAGCTTCAAGCTTGCAGATTTCCTATAAATCTATACATCAGTCTACTATGTATCTATGAGTTCATAGTCCTCTCATCCTGACCCAGTTTACATTTTCTCACTTTCCTCATCCCAATCCCATATACAAGTTTCTCAAAGATACTAGTAGGCAGGGATTTGGTAAGCAAATCCGCCAAGTTATTACATGATTGGATCTTATGTACCTCAATCTGCTTCTGCTTCTGAAGGTCGTGCGTCCAGAAGAACTTGGGGGAGATATGCTTCGTCTTGTCGCCTTTGATGTAGCCGTCCTGTAGCTGGGCTATACATGCTGCATTGTCTTCATGAAGTGGAGTAGGCGCAAGGACGCCTGTCATCAGGCCGGTGGAGGTGAGGATGTGCTGGATCACAGAGCGTAGCCAGAAACTCTCCTTGCTTGCTTCGTGGATCGCTAGGAGCTCTGAGTGAGTGGATGAGACGGTCGTCATGGTCTGCTTTACATATCTCCAGGATATGTCTGTGCCGCCATAAGTAAACATGTATCCTGTCTGAGACTTTTCTGTATGAGGATCAGACATGTATCCTGCATCAGCATAACCAACTAAACCAGTTGATGCCCCTTTCCTGTAGAATAGACCTAAGTCTATGGATCCTTAGAGGTAGCGCAGAAGATGCTTAAGTCCGGCCCAGTGCCGCTGTGTAGGTGCATCGCTATATCTAGCTAGTAAGTTGACTGCAAATGCTATGTCAGGGCGAGTGCATTTAGCCAGGTAAAGAAGTGCACCGATAGCACTTAGATAAGGCACTTCGGGGCCTAGTACTTCCTCTCCCTCTTCCAGCGGCCGGAAGGGGTCTTTATGTACATCCAATGATCTGACGCCTCTTGGAGTGCTAAGGGGGTGGCACTTATCCATCTGAAACTTTTTCAATAAGTTCGATGTGTAAGTTGACTGATGTAACAGGATCCCATCGTTAAGATGCTCTATTTGAAGACCTAAACAGAATTTTGACTTTCCGATGTCTTTCATCTTGAAGGTTTCTGTCAAACTTCTAAAAATCTCTGCGATCTCTTCAAGAGATCCGATGAGGTTCAAGTCGTCCACATAGACGGCTATGATTACAAATCCTGTTGCCTTTGCTCTTATAAAGATGCAAGGACAGACTGGGTTGTTTGTGAATCCTTGTTTTGCAAGGAAATCGCTCAGTCTGTTATACCTCATCCTTCCAGATTGTTTTAGACCATATAATGATCTTTGCAGTTTCACTGAGTAGATGTCACGTTCTCTCTCTTTTAGTGCTGCAGGCAAAGAATAACCGTCAGGCAATCTCATATAGATGTCTCGGTCTAGGTTGCCATATAGGTATGCAGTAACCACGTCCATAAGTTGCATATCTAAACCCTCTTGGGATGTTAAGCCAATGAGGAATCGGAAGGTGATCGCGTCCATGACCGGGGAGTATGTGGCTTGAAAATCCACCCCTGGACGTTGGGTAAAACCATGTGCGCTACAAGCCTTGCTTTGTAGCGAATGATCTCATTCTGTTCATTTCGTTTTCTAACAAATACGCATTTATAACCCTCAGGTTTTACACCTTTTGGTGTCTGGACTATAGGTCCGAAGACCTTGCGTTTGGTGAGTGAATCCAACTCCACTCCTATTGCCGCTTTCCACTTTGGCCAATCATCTCTGCTTTGACATTCTGTCAGAGAGCATGGTTCAATATCATCGTCGCAGTATGCGACGTTGATGGCAATATTACACACAAATGTGTCATCTATGGTTGTGCTCTTTCTGTCCCAATACTCCCCAGTTCGTACATAGTGTATCGAGACTTCATTTTCTCCCGGTTTTTCCTCTTCATGAGAGTTTGGGAGAGATGGGGTAGCAGGGCTTATAGTAGCATCCTGTGGTGGTATTTGTTTACCATTGCCAAGGGTCCTACTCTTTCGAGGGACTTGGTCCTTGGATCCCGGTGGTCGCCCTCTCTTTTTGAGAGGTCCAACCATTTCTGCTGCAGGCGGATTGCATCCATTTTGCGGTATGTCAATCCTAGCTGGAGTGTTAGCAGCAGGGATGTGTGATTTGACAATCTTCTGGTTGTCAGTAAATTTGTCTGGCAAGAGATGGACAGTGTTTTGGATGTGGAGAATATTCAGGCCCACCTCCTCACACTGGCTTGTGGGCGGATCAAAGTGACATAATGTCTTTGTATCCCAAGTGATACATTCTGAAGCTTCGGGCTTCTTTGTCTGTGAGCCTAGTCTTGGAAACGATGTTTCGTCGAATTCACAGTCTTCTAGACGTGCCTTGAAAATGTCTCCCGTAAGGGGTTCTAGGAATCTAATTATGGAGGGGGTGTCAAACCAAACATAAATGCCTAGGTGACATTGTGGACCCATCTTTGTCCTTTGTGGTGGTGCTATGTGGACGTATATTGCACAACCAAATATTCTCAAGTGTGAGACAATTGGTGGGGCTCCAAGTGCTAGTTGCATTGGAGAAGATGACTGACCTCCAGAAGGTCTTAATTTTATTAAAAATACAGCATGCAAAATTGCATGACCCAACGCATTCACTGGCATCTGGGATTGAAGTAATAATGGACGAGCAATCCATTGCAGTCTCTTAATTAGAGATTTGGCTAACCCATTTTGGATGTGAACATGTGCTACATGATGTTCAACTTCAATTCCCTGTGCTTGGCAATAGTCTAGAAAGACTTATGATGTAAACTCCCCCGCATTGTCCAGACGAAGTTTCTTTATCTGGTAGTTGGGGAAGTGGGCCCGCAACCTGATTATCTGAGCTAAAAGCTTAGACAGTGCGAGGTTGCGGGTGGACAGTAGACACACATGTGACCACTTAGTAAATGCGTCTATCAGGACCATAAAATACCTGAACGGACCACTTGATGGGTGTATCAGCCCACAAATGTCTCCGTGGATTCTTTCCAGAAAGCTTGGAGACTCTACGTCTACTTTCAGTGGAGAGGGTCTCGTAATCAGTTTACCCTTGTAACAGGGTGGACATGGGAATTTGCCTTTTTGAAGAATCTTCAGGTTCTTCAAGTCTATACCCCTGGAGCTTTTTATGATGCGGTACATCATAACTGTAACGACTGGTTTTCATGTATGGATTTTATTATAAATATTTATATATTTGGTTGCTTCTCCTTGTTGAGATTTCCTTTTTCCGTCTCCGTAGTTTTCATTTTCGTTCGTTTCGTCGTGATTCTCTAGATTCTTCCGTCGGTCAGCGTGTTTGAAGTAAGTCATTCGTGACGGGCTTCATAACGTCGATATCTTAGAGTTAGAACGAGCCTAGGAGACTTAGGAAACCATCCCGGAGCTTCGCGCTCCATTTCGGAACTTTTGGTGCACGTTAGCCGGTGTAAGAAGGGGCACCGACCGACTAGATGACGATCCAGTCGGTCGGAAAACCTTCTTGAACCGACTAGCGGGCTTGAAAAGTTATTCTGGAGTTACTGTTTGTCGTTAGTCGGTCTAAGAACGTTGGTTGACCGACTAGGTTGCAAACTAGTCGGTCGGCAATGCTTCTTTAACCGACTAACTCTTTTACTATTTTCTTGGTATCAATACTGTTCATTCTTAGTCGGTCTAAGTTCATCTTTCGACCGACTAGTTGTTAAACTAGTCGGTTAAGTTTTGTACTTAGACCGACTAATTCTTAGTTCTTCTGTACAGTCGAGTTACTGTTTACTCTTAGTCGGTCCAAGAACGTTCGTCGACCGACTAGATCTCAGACTAGTCGGTCAGTAGTTGTTCTTTGACCGACTAACTCTTAGTTCATGTTTTCGACTGAAGCTAATGTTTACACCTAGTCGGTCTACGTTGGTCAATCGACCGACTAGTTCCCAAACTAGTCGGTCAGTGGTTGTTCTTTGACCGACTAACCAGTGCTGTAAACCCTAGTTTTGCCCTAGCCGCCACCAAACTCTATAAAACCCCTCCAAACGTTTTCTTCTTCTCCCTCACGACCTAAAACCCTAATTTCTCCCCCATTGAGCCCCCATCTTCCTCAAACCATTAATCCTTCATCCCAAGCTCATCCTCCATCATCCAAACTCTCCCTTGTCACAACCCATCTCTCATCTTCCCCAAACCTTCATCAAACCCCCCAAAATCCACATCAAAACCCATTTCTCCAGATTTTTCTCTCATTTCCAGATCTGAGCCGGATCGTTCTTCCGTTGCCGTGGTTGCTCGGCATCGCTCCTCCGCCTCTTCACGGTAATACTCGATTCCTTTAGTTTTAGCATAACTCACATTGACATTTGTGAAACCCTAATAAAATGGATTATTAGAATGTTAGGATCCTAATAAGAAATCGATTTAGAATCATTGTGCTAATAATTGTTTTGCCATAACAGCGATCTATTCCGTAGTTTAGCTTGTGACGATCTTCATTGCTCGTCAACCGCGGTATCAGGCAAGTGAAACTTGCATCTCTTGATTTGGGCCATGTCTTAGGCCATTTCCCTTGCTTTAGCGTAAAAGAGACTAGACGGTGAAAGGATAGCCGTCTAGACGCCTTTGACCTAGCTTGACAATGAAGCTTGGTCCGTCACCCTCATCATGCTTGTATGTCACATTTACTTTAAATTAACGGTACACGAATATGTTCATGTCATTGCATTTTGCCTGTCACGTTTAAATTCAATTAACGGTACGCAAATATCTGTTCATGGCATTGCATATTGATTTGTCATCGTGATTGCGTAGCACACGCTACAATACTATTATTTTCTTGGCTCGTGTTCCAGAAGCGAGCCCTGTAGTTGGAAACCCCAACGCTCGACACATATGGGTGGGGTAAGAGATAAGCGGCCACCTGAGCCCCGAGTTGGCCTGATCCGCCACTCCGACCAGCAGGCGAAATCTCTAGTGTACAAGTGATTAATAGTGATAGAGATAAGCGGACTGAGTCACGAGCTGGCCAGCAGGTGGACTCTCTAGGCACTAAGCGATAAACAGTGATAGTGATAAGTGATTAGTAAATTGGTAGCTTTCTTTACATCGTGCGTGCTTGTCTTTCTTTTAAACTGCTGCATCAAACTAAACTGTCATGTCATTGTTTAATGTCATAAGTGCTAGGTTGTTAGTTACTTTCAGTTTCCTTGCCCAAGTCTTTTAGACTTGCTGACATGTGCCCCTTTTCTCTTTCGGGTGACACATGTTAGACCCCGAGCCAGAGTTACTTGATGAGGGTGAGGTATTTGCGGACGCCGAACTTGCGCCCGTGTTGGACGAGGACTTCGTAGACACTGGAGATCAGTCTTAGTGTCTACGTCTAGTTTTGTTAGATCTTTTAGGTTGTCGGTGCGTGGCACCTAGTTTGATACTCTGTTATATTTGCCTTTTGTTTGGCCTTGTTCTGGGCTTTTAGACTCTTTCTTTTAGCCTGGTGGCTTTTCTGTGATGTTGAATATTTTGTGGACAAACTGTGGGATTGGTATTTCATACCCGTCTCATCTTATTATTATTATTGTTGTTGTTTCGTTTGCAATTACAGGGACCTGCTTATACTAAATTTACGCTTATCAGGCGTGCAGCTTCACAGCACCACGCTTGAGCGGACCTTCTCACGTCTCGCCTCCATTTTAGGGAAGCGGGTCGTGACAGGTTTTAGTGGTGGCCCATGCAGGTCCTTCTGTAACTGCAATTATCAGGATAACAATAATAATATAAGATTGTCCAACAAATAAGTTCGACATCTGAGCCCTAAGCTATGAGTCTAATTGTTTCGTTTTCTGTGTCATTAGATGGCAGGAAGGCGAATCACCCGTGGTGGTGATAGTGGTGCGCCCCCTCATGACGAGGAGCCTGAGCGGGAGCCCACTAATGGAGAGATGATGCGGATGATGATGCAGATGATGCAAGTTCAGCAGGGTGTGCTTCTGCAGGTGCAGAATGCTCCGGTGGCTCGAGCTGCTCGGGTGGTGGAAGTCCCTCGCCCTGAGCCTGGGGCGAAGCAGTTCAGGGAGCTGGGTCCTGCATATTTTGATGGAACCGAAGGTCCACTAGCTGCTGATGAATGGATGAGGAATATCGAGGACAATCTGAAGATGTCCAAGGTCAACGAAGTTAGTTGGGTTGACTTGGTAAAGCGCCAGCTGAAGGATAACGCCAGGAATTGGTGGGATGCTGAAGAGAAGATGTTGGAGGAGCCGATTGTCTGGGCTACCTTCAAGGCCAGATTTGATGGTGAGTTCTTCCCGAAGGCTGCCAGGGAAGAGATGCTGCAGCGTTTTATCGATCTGAAGCAAGGAAGCTCGTCGGTGGACCGGTATCACCAAGAGTTCATGAGGCTGAGTCGGTTTGCACCGAAGATGGTGCAGGACGCTGAGGAGAGAGCTCAGAGGTTCCTGCAGGGACTTGCTTCGGAGCTCCAGAGTTTTGTGACCTCTTCTGACCGGGAATCTTATCAGAAGGTTTTAGTAGCAGCTAAGAGGCAGGAGCTGCTCGTGAACCAGAGGAGGGGGTCTATTGTTGGTGCTGGGAAGAGGCCTGTGGAACAGGCGAGAGCGGTGGTTAGACCTGGATTCAGGCCGAACCAGCCTGTTCATTTTAAGAGGCCAGGAGGGCCTGTTCGGAGGACTTGCCATTTCTGTGGCAAGGAGGGCCATATCAAGGAATCGTGTAGGAAGTTCTTGGGGCAATGTATTGCTTGTGGAGATCCCGCCCATGCTCTCAGGGAGTGCCCGAGGTTGAAGCAGCCTTGGAGGGCACCTATTGCTGCCCCTCCGTTGCAGCAGAGAGCTCCGGTGCCCACTGGTCGTGGGGTACCCCTTGTTCCGCAAGGGCATGCCTTTCGGCAGGCTGTTCCGCCGAGGAGGTAGGCATTTCTGATGACCGGGGAGGAGGTTTTGGCCATGGATGAGGTCATTGCAGGTAACTTTCAATCTAGTTGTTCCTTCCTTAATTAGTTGATTGTTAAAATTATGTTGGTTGCTTGTGTATGAATGTTGCTAGAATAAGATTTGATTGATTAGACTGTTTATTAGGTGTGGTTTTGGTTTGCACATTCCCTGCCCGAGTCCTCTTTGACTCAGGTGCGTCGATGTGCATTTTGGCCCAGAGCTTCGTGGAGAAGCATTCCTTGTCGACGTCCCCTCTCTCCAAGAGTTGGAACATCGTTACAGGGAATGGAGTAGTCTCGGTGCATTGTGGGTGCAGTCCTTGCTCTGTGGTGGTTTGTGGACATGAGCTTTATGCTGATTTTATTGTCCACAACATCACAAACTACGATGCGGTCTTTGGGATGTATTGGCTTGCGAGCTTCTATGCTACGATTGACTGTCAGAGGAAGAGGGTGGTGTTCGAGATTCCCGGACATCCAGTATTTGAGTTCAGCCGTGGCAGCAGTTCGCTTGGTCCTGTCAGATTTCGGGCCAGACCGGTGGAGGTTGTGGCTATGCAGATGGAGTTGGAGAGGCCAGCTGTGGTGCGAGATTTTGATGACGTCTTCCCCGAGGAGATGTCTGGGCTGCCACCCGATTGAGCTTTAGAGTTTTCTATTGATTTGGTTCCAGTGCGCAGCCGGTTTCGAAGGCACCATATCGTATGGCACCTGCAGAATTGGAAGAGTTGCGGAAGCAGTTGGATGAGCTTATGCAGAAAGGTTACATCAATCTCAACGTGTCTCCGTGGGGAGCACCGGTGTTGTTGGTGAAGAAGAAGGATGGTTCGCGTCGCATGTGCGTGGACTATCGGGAGTTGAATGCGGTGACCATCAAGAATAAATACCCGTTGCCTCGCATCGATGATATTTTTGATCAGCTTGGAGGTTCGAGGGTGTTTTCTAAATTGGATTTGAGGAGTGGTTACCATCAGTTGAAGGTGAAGAAGGATGATGTTCCGAAGACAGTGTTCAGGACGAAGTATGGACACTATGAGTTTGTGGTTATGCCTTTCGGCGTAACTAACGCACCCGCAGTTTTCATGAATTTGATGAACCTGATTTTCTACGACTTCTTGGATAAGTTTGTCGTTATCTTTATTGACGACATTCTGATATATTCGAAGTCGGAGGAAGAGCATGCATCGCACTTGAGGATGGTATTAGAGATTTTGAGGAAGCATCGGTTGTATGCTAAGTTTTCAAAGTGCGAGTTTTGGCTGGACCGAGTTGCTTTTCTCGGGCATGTGGTGACTGGAGATGGTATTTCAGTGGATCCTGAGAAGATTAGGGCCATCAGAGAGTGGCCTGTTCCGTCGTCTTCATCTGAGATCCGGAGTTTCCTTGGTTTGGCGGGATATTATCAGCGTTTCATTAAGGACTTTTCCCGTATTGCCGAGCCGATGACCAGATTGACGCGGAAGGAAATTCCTTTTGTTTGGTCGGGTGATTGTGGGTATGCTTTTGGTGTTCTGAGGGAGAGACTGACGACTGCTGATTTGGGTTCAATATTGCTTATTTAACCCCCCATTTAGCCCTATTTTGTGCTCATGTGATGCTATATTGGTCTCTAGTACATACGTATTTTCTACACTTTTATTTATTAGAGAAAACACACTATTTGAGCACAAAACAGCATTTAACGATGCAATTCTGCACATTTTATATTTTTATTAGCATCGTCTCGATCTCACGATTCCAACGACTATTTATTTGTATTTTTCTGAGATCTGTGCTAATTACTATGAATTTTTGAATGCAGAATACCATTTAATTGAAGAAATACGGAAGAAATACATTGAAAATACAAATATACTGTCGCCGCACGAATTTTGGAGCGCCACGCGGCAGCATCGCAGCGACTCCCGCCCGCATCAGACGGCGATGAGACTGGGGCGACGTGGCTTTGATGTAGACCGTTCGATCTCGATCGAACGGTTGGCAGCGACAGGAAACGATTCAGCGGGCGCGCTTCTTGGAGGACACGCGGCATTCTGCGGAGCGTTCGATTCCGATCAAACGGTCCATATTCTCTCCCGCTCGAATCCCCGATCGATACGACGTGGCTGCCGCTGAAGCGTCGATCTATGATCCAACGGTCCGCGTCAACCCCGCATTCGAACTCAGAACGAGCGACGTGGACGAGCGATGCCCGTTCGATGGAAATCCAACGGCCACTCTCAAATCCGAATCGAATCAGCGGGGCGGCGACGTGGCTGAACGTGGACGCTCCGATGTGGATCCGACGGCTACAATGAGGCGGATGCGAAGCGGGTCTGCGCACGATTTTTGGCGAACACGCGTCGCTCCCTCAGGCGATCCCGCCTTGATCCAACGGCCCTCATTTGCCCCGCTTTAGATCAGCGGTCGAGATCTGTTCGGGTTTGATTACTGTGCGGGTTTAAACCCGTTAAGCCCAATAAACCCGCAATGCTATTATTTAAGCGTATTTCTAGGGTTTTTGGGCGTATAATTGGCGTATTGGAGCACTTAGAAGCCGTAATTTCTTCTGAAAAAATTCTGTAAAATTCCAGAGCCTTGTTTCTAATTTCCAGAGAGTTTTGAAGACTTTTCAGAGAGATTTGGTGATATTCTCTTCAACTTTAGCTTGTATTTGGGTGTATTAGCTTGTATTTTGCCTCTAAACTTCCGTATTTTGCTATGAAACTTATGAATTTGAATCTGAAAATTGTGTATTTCTGCACCATGAGTAGCTAAATATTTTATGTGCATGGTATGGATTAATTAGGTGATGTTAATCGTATTCTTTGGTTGTGTTATTGCGCTTAATCGTTGTATTTGCTAAAGTTTTAATCGTCGCTCTTAAATCTACTAATTCGTATTCCAAAAGAATTGTTCTAGTAGATGATCACCCCACAAGGGTGAGATTTGATCTCTCCAAAAGAGAGCTTCATACTTTATATATACGTTTATAACTTTAGCAATATTCTATTAGAATTGATGCGTTAACTCCCAAAAGGATATCTTCCGACGATTCGCTCCCAAAAGGAGGTTTCGTTGTGTTATAATTGATCAACCAAAGCTTACGATTCGCTGATCCTAATGAACCCATGCCATGTACATGCCTTTTATATCTATTTTTCACGAATTAGACTTCGTTGTTTGCATTGATCACACGTGACAATTCCATCACCACACTTTTCATACCACCTTCACCATCACTATTAAAGTGCTTAGATTTTATTCGTAGTTACTCTATTTGATTTAGATTTGTGGTTTCAACAGATTCTCCCGAGGATTCGACATCTGGACTCCCAGATTTACTACTTGAACAGACTCTTGCGCTTGAGAGAAGCACCTTTCGGAGCCCACCAAGTTTTTGGCGCCGTCGCCGGGGAGAACGGTTTGTTACTACGGTTTATTTCATTCAGAGGACCTTCGGTGAGATCCTTCCACTTTATTGTATATATATTTTTTTGTTTGCTTTCATATAAAAAAAAGAAAAAAAAAATTTTTGCTAGTGTATGTGGCATAGGACTCCTAGGACACATAGGTTGACTCGACGTTTTGATATGGCTAATAATAATATGGATGAAAATTTTAGCAACAATAACGAGAATAATGTGCAACCTGGAGTACCTAGGACTTTAAAAGATTTACTTCGACCCACTAGGACTAGCACTGCTTCATGCTTTGTTTTACCTGCCGATGCAAATTCTTTCAATTTTAAACCTGGGGTGATCCAACTCTTACCCACCTTTCATGGGTTAGACAAGGAAAATCCATATCTTCATATTAAAGGATTTGAGGAGGTTTGCTTGACATGCTTTGATGGGAAAACTAGCGAGGATACGATATATCTTAAACTGTTCCCATTTTCATTGAAAGACAAAGCTAAGAATTGGTTGAATGCATTGCCATCACGCTCTATTACTACATGGATTGATTTGCAGGCTGAATTTCTAAAGAAGTTTTTTCCTATTCACATGACACAGGGACTGAAGCGGCAGATTATGAACTTTGCCCAGAAAAGCGAAGAAACATTCTACCAGGCATTTGAAAGGTTCAATGAGTTGCTGCTCGCATGTCCGCACAATGGCTTCGACAAAAGCAGGATTATTGGCTTCTTCTACGATGGACTGCAGCCGCAAATGAAGCAATTTGTAGAGATGATGTGCAATGGAGGATTCTTTGATAAAGAGCCAGACGAAGCTTGGACGTACCTGGAGGATATAGCAGAAAATGCGCAGACATGGGACACCACTTCAGACTATGAGAGAGGATGCCATTCTACACCATCCCAGCCTACGCGAGGACTAGTTTATAATTTGAAGCAAGAGGATGCGTTGGAGGCAAAGATGGAGGCCATGATCTCAAACAAGCTTCACGCCATGAATCTGAAAGAGGCCAAGGCAGTCGAGATAGAGCAGATTTGCGCACTTTGCGACGTTGGTGGCCACGACACTAGTGCTTGTCCTACACTTCCAGCCTTAAAGAGCATGTTAGGAAATCCTACTGGGGTGAATCAAGTTTCTTCGAACTACCAGAACTTCAATTCCAACAAGGGGTGGCGCAACAATCCAAACTTGAACTGGGGCCCCAATCAGCAGACTCAGCAGCAGCAGGCTCCCCCTCCGTTCCGACAACCTCAATACAACAACAACAACTATCAAGGTGGGAACCAGAGGAGGGACCCTGAGCCAGTGCAACAACAGCAGATGCAACCATTTGGCGATGCGCTTCAGCAGCTTATCCAATTGCAACAAGCCTAGATGCAGCAGCAGCAGGCTCAATTTCAGGCTCAGCAGACTCAGAATCAGCAGATGAGCGAGAGCTTGGCGAGGCTTACAGCGACATTAGAAAAAGGTAAGCTCCCATCTCAGTCAATTCCAAATCCTAATATGGGCTCTTCTTCTTCTGCAGGAAATAATATGAAGCCTTGCCAAGCGGTGTCCACTTTGAGGAGTGGAAAAGAGATTCAGAAGCCTGATCCACCGAGCAGACAAGCTGAGCAGGAAGAGGAAATTCAGATCCAAGAAGAGGGAATCAAAGAACAAGAAGAGGTGCAGGAAGAAAGCACGGATGTGGGTGTGAGCAAAAGCGTCATTAAAGAGAAGGAGCCCGCAGCATATGTACCTGCAGCACCCTACCCTCATCGGCTACTTCAGAAAAGCAAAGATAAGTATCAAACTGAGATTCGTGAAATTTTTCAGAAGTGCCAGATCAATATTCCATTGCTTGATGCTATTAATCAAATACCTGCTTATGCTAAATTTCTGAAAGATTTGTGCACTGTTAAAAGAAAGTTAAACGTGAAAAAGAAAGCATTCTTGACTGAACAGGTTAGCTCTATTGTGCAACAAAATACACCACCTAAATTTAGAGACCCTGGATCACCCACCATCACTTGCACCATTGGCACTAAGAAAATTGGAAATGCTTTATTGGATTTAGGATCTAGTGTCAATATTTTGCCATATCCTATTTTTGTGCAGCTTGGGTTAGGACAGCTAAAGCCTACATCTGTTATATTACAACTAGCTGATAGATCTATTAAAGTTCCTAAGGGATGCATTGAGGATGTCCTCGTTCAGGTGGACAAATTTTACTACCCCGCGGACTTTATAGTTCTAGACATCCAGGGACCCCAAACTGCCAATGCTACTCCTATCATCTTAGGTAGACCATTCCTAGCGACATGCAATGCTTTAATAAATTGTAGAGATGGTCAACTGAAATTAACTTTTGGCAACATGACTTTGGACTTGAATATTTTTAATACTTGCAAGTTGCCACATGTGGATGATGAGATTGAGAGGGTGCATATGATTGATTCGTTGGTGGATGATTATATTTGTTCTGAATTTTGTGATGATGCTTCTATTGTTGAGACTTTTATTGGTGATTCTGATGACATGACTTTTGTGCAGGAGAACGTGAAGGAACTCAATGCGGTATGGGAGCCTAGGTTCGAGGCTTTGCCACCTAATGCATCAATTCAAATTTCATCTGAGGTGGAGGATCCAAAGCCAGAGTTGAAGCCACTTCCTGACTATCTTAAGTATGCTTTTCTTGGCGATGAAAACAGCTTCCCTGTGGTAATATCTTCTAAACTTTCTTTAGAGCAGGAAAGCTCATTACTTGATGTGCTAAGGAAACATAGAGGTGCTATTGGTTGGTCCATTGCTGACATTAAAGGTATAAGCCCTATTGTATGCATGCATCACATTTATTTAGAGGATGACGCCAAACCCACTAGAGAAATGCAACGTAGGTTAAATCCAACATTAAAAGAAGTGGTTAAAGGCGAGGTACTAAAATTATTGGATGCAGGCATTATATATCCTATTTCTGACAGCAAGTGGGTTAGCCCTACACAGGTTGTTCCTAAAAAGTCTGGCCTCACCGTGGTTAAAAATGAGAATAATGAGCTTATCCCAGTTAGAGCCACCACAGGTTGGAGGATGTGCATAGACTATAGGAAGTTGAATTCTAGAACTAGAAAAGATCATTTCCCTCTTCCATTTCTTGACCAAATTTTAGAGAGGGTAGCTGGACATGAATATTATTGCTTTCTAGACGGTTATTCAGGTTATTACCAGATTGAGATTGCACCCGAGGACCAGGAAAAGACCACTTTTACCTGTCCCTTTGGTACTTTTGCATTTAAAAGAATGCCGTTTGGTTTATGTAATGCCCCAGCTACTTTTCAGCGATGCATGCTCAGTATTTTTGATGATATGGTTGAGAAAATCGTTGAGGTATTTATGGATGATTTTTCAGTATATGGTAGCTCTTTTCATGATTGTTTGGCTAACTTGGCTCTTGTTCTTGACAGGTGCATTGAAAAGAACCTCCTATTGAATTGGGAAAAGTGTCATTTTATGACCACAGAGGGACTTGTCCTAGGTCACCTGGTTTCTAAAGATGGTATACAGGTAGACAGAGCCAAGGTAGCGGTAATTGAGAAGCTACCAAGTCCTAAATGCGTGAAGGACATCAGATCATTTTTGGGACATGCAGGATTTTATAGGCGGTTCATCAAAGATTTTAGCGCAATATCTCGCCCTCTTTGCAACTTACTTACTTTAAATGTGGACTTTATTTGGACACCTGAGTGTCAACTTTCTTTTGAGACTTTAAAGAAGTTGCTGATTTCTGCTCCTATTTTACAGGTACCAGACTGGTCCCTACCATTCGAGATAATGTGTGACGCAAGCAATTACGCAGTTGGTGCAGTCCTAGGCCAAAGAAAAGACAAAGTTCCAGTGGTGATTTACTACGCTAGCAAGACACTAAATGACGCTCAGAGGAATTATACGACCACAGAGAAGGAGTTGCTGGCAGTAGTCTTTGCGTTGGAAAAATTCAGGAGCTATATTTTAGGATCACCAATTTTGATATATACCGATCACTCTGCTTTAAAATATTTGTTGTCTAAAAAAGATGCTAAGCCTCGATTGATACGATGGATTTTATTGTTGCAGGAGTTCAATGTCACAATCAAGGACAAGAAAGGCGTGGAGAATCTAGTAGCTGACCATTTATCACGATTGACAGTAGGCCTTGATTCAGCAGATGTGCCTTTGAAGGACTCCTTTCCCGACGAGCATCTTTATAGCGTCTCCACCTCTCCATGGTATGCTGATATCGTTAATTATCTGGTAACTGGTAAGACCCCTGACACTTGGTCTCTTCAAGACTTTAAACGGTTCAAGTACGAGGTAAAATATTTCTTCTTTGATGATCCGTACTTATATAAATATTGTAGTGACCAAATTGTTAGGAGATGCATTCCTGATCATGAAATAACCAGTGTGATACAATTTTGCCATGATGGAGTATGTGGTGGACACTTTTCAGCGAACAAAACTGTGGCAAAAATCTCGCAATGTGGCTTTTATTGGCCATCTATGTTTAAAGACACATTTCATTATTGCAAGACTTGTGCTGCATGCCAACAATTAGGGGGAATTACTAAACGTAACATGATGCCTCTGAACCCCATTTTAGAGATTGAAATATTTGATTGTTGGGGCATAGACTTCATGGGACCTTTCCCACCTTCATTTGGATATGCTTATATTTTGGTTTGTATTGATTATGTTTCTAAATGGGTGGAAGCTATTCCTTGCAGGTCGAACGACACTTCCGTTGTGCTTAAGTTCCTTAAAGAGAACATTTTCTCTAGGTTTGGAGTGCCAAAGGCCTTGATCAGTGATGGAGGGTCTCATTTTTGCAACCGCATGTTCGCTACTTTAATGAAGAGGTTTGGGGTCACACATAAAGTTTCTACTCCGTATCACCCCCAAACCAATGGCCAAGCAGAGTTGGCAAATAGAGAGATCAAAGGAATTCTACAGAAAACGGTGAATCCATCAAAGAAAGATTGGAGCTTGCGCTTACCTGAAGCGTTGTGGGCCTACAGGACGGCCTACAAAACAATTTTGGGGATGTCACCGTACCGTCTAGTTTTTGGGAAGTCTTGTCATTTACCTGTTGAGATAGAGCATAGATCTTATTGGGCTATAAAGAAAATGAATTTTGATACTGATGTCTCTTTTTCTTCTCGCAGGTTGCAATTGTTGGAGCTGGAGGAATTGAGGAGAAATGCGTACGACAACGCTAAAATATCAAAAGAGAGGATGAAATCCGTCCACGACATGATGATCTTGAGGAGGGAGTTCACCCCAGGCCAAAAAGTACTCCTATACAATTCCAGGCTGCACATCTTTCCTGGGAAGCTTCGCTCTAGGTGGTATGGACCTTTCGTCGTCAAAGAAGTTTTCCCATATGGCGCTGTGCTCTTACTAAATGAAAAAGATGGAAGCGAGTTCAAGGTGAATGGCCAGAGATTGAAACATTTTCACGAGCCTTGGACCAAGGAAGCGAGCACCATGGATCTCACAGACCCACCTTCGGGTGGGAACTAATCAGGTGTGTTCTTTCCATGATTCCCTCTTCCTAACATTGAGGACAATGTCTATTTTAAGTTGGGGGGAGGGAAATAACTTTTAGGATTTTTATTTTCTTTTTATTTTCTTTGGATTTCATTTTGCTTTTTCTTTTTCTTTTAGGATTTTATTTTTTTAAGTTCCCTTTTTGCATTGAAAAAAAAAAAAAAAAAAAATTTTGAGTTAAGAAATATCACCAAAGTCTCTCTTTACCTAGAAATGAACCTCATGTGATGAAATTTCTCGTTATTTATTCACCACCGTACACTCGTGATTTATTTCCCCAACCACTATTATTCAACATTTCAATCTCATTTTACATGAATTTGAGTGCTTGTGGTGAATTTCTTTTTATACATCTCAATGGCAAGATTAATTGATGACTTAATGAATCTAGAAATTATGGATTAGCAAGTGGTATGCTTTCATTGGAACACACCAAAATTCATGTGCCAATAATTCATAAATTAACTGGTGCATTGTTCTTTATCTCGTATTCATTGCCATTTGCATGCTTGGTGTGATTTTGGGTAGAAAAACGTACCACGTTATTTGAAATGATTAGGATACCCATTCTTGTGAACAATTAAAGAATAGGAAGTTATCTTGCCAAGTTGTTTATGCACACACAAAAGAAGAAAAAAATGAGATGAATGAGAAAAAAAATGATGAATAAATGTGCTATTAAAGAAATAACTTGGTTGGCTTGAGTAGTACAGTCCGAGGGGTCCTTCTTGGCCTAATGCCCTATTATCGTCTGATTTGGGAGCCATTGACCGGAACCTCAATTATTTGATGGAGCGATCCAAGTTATATACTTTTCTGCGAATGTTGCTTGATGCGCGTTACGCGGAACTATGGAGAAAAGTGAAAGAACATAGAGAATAAGTGTGCATGATTAGCGAGGCAAGAAAACTTCCAAAGCTCAAAGGAAACACAAGATGTGGTGTGAGTTCCTATGAATAGAGATTGACGTGTGTATGTCTTGATACCATCCTACTTTTGATGCTTGCTTTGCATGAACCATCTACGCTCCAAGTTAAAATATTTGATTGAACGGTGTGGGCCATTGATTTTGTGTACTATGAGCTATGAAGTAATTGATAGTGAATTTGAGTCTATTTTATAACCATTTGAGATGCTTGACTTTCATTTTTGAAAACCCACAAGTACCATTACTTGATGAGTTTGAAATATTGATATTAGTGTTTGGTTATCTCTTTTGTCATTGTAGTATGGTGGTGAATGCTTTGAGATCTGATAAGGTGATCTAGGCGTATTTTTAATCGCTCTTTTTGCTAGAGACTAGCAAAACGCTAGTTGGGGGGTGTGATTTGGGTTCAATATTGCTTATTTAACCCCCCATTTAGCCCTATTTTGTGCTCATGTGATGCTATATTGGTCTCTAGTACATACGTATTTTCTACACTTTTATTTATTAGAGAAAACACACTATTTGAGCACAAAACAGCATTTAACGATGCAATTCTGCACATTTTATATTTTTATTAGCATCGTCTCGATCTCACGATTCCAACGACTATTTATTTGTATTTTTCTGAGATCTGTGCTAATTACTATGAATTTTTGAATGCAGAATACCATTTAATTGAAGAAATACGGAAGAAATACATTGAAAATACAAATATACTGTCGCCGCACGAATTTTGGAGCGCCACGCGGCAGCATCGCAGCGACTCCCGCCCGCATCAGACGGCGATGAGACTGGGGCGACGTGGCTTTGATGTAGACCGTTCGATCTCGATCGAACGGTTGGCAGCGACAGGAAACGATTCAGCGGGCGCGCTTCTTGGAGGACACGCGGCATTCTGCGGAGCGTTCGATTCCGATCAAACGGTCCATATTCTCTCCCGCTCGAATCCCCGATCGATACGACGTGGCTGCCGCTGAAGCGTCGATCTATGATCCAACGGTCCGCGTCAACCCCGCATTCGAACTCAGAACGAGCGACGTGGACGAGCGATGCCCGTTCGATGGAAATCCAACGGCCACTCTCAAATCCGAATCGAATCAGCGGGGCGGCGACGTGGCTGAACGTGGACGCTCCGATGTGGATCCGACGGCTACAATGAGGCGGATGCGAAGCGGGTCTGCGCACGATTTTTGGCGAACACGCGTCGCTCCCTCAGGCGATCCCGCCTTGATCCAACGGCCCTCATTTGCCCCGCTTTAGATCAGCGGTCGAGATCTGTTCGGGTTTGATTACTGTGCGGGTTTAAACCCGTTAAGCCCAATAAACCCGCAATGCTATTATTTAAGCGTATTTCTAGGGTTTTTGGGCGTATAATTGGCGTATTGGAGCACTTAGAAGCCGTAATTTCTTCTGAAAAAATTCTGTAAAATTCCAGAGCCTTGTTTCTAATTTCCAGAGAGTTTTGAAGACTTTTCAGAGAGATTTGGTGATATTCTCTTCAACTTTAGCTTGTATTTGGGTGTATTAGCTTGTATTTTGCCTCTAAACTTCCGTATTTTGCTATGAAACTTATGAATTTGAATCTGAAAATTGTGTATTTCTGCACCATGAGTAGCTAAATATTTTATGTGCATGGTATGGATTAATTAGGTGATGTTAATCGTATTCTTTGGTTGTGTTATTGCGCTTAATCGTTGTATTTGCTAAAGTTTTAATCGTCGCTCTTAAATCTACTAATTCGTATTCCAAAAGAATTGTTCTAGTAGATGATCACCCCACAAGGGTGAGATTTGATCTCTCCAAAAGAGAGCTTCATACTTTATATATACGTTTATAACTTTAGCAATATTCTATTAGAATTGATGCGTTAACTCCCAAAAGGATATCTTCCGACGATTCGCTCCCAAAAGGAGGTTTCGTTGTGTTATAATTGATCAACCAAAGCTTACGATTCGCTGATCCTAATGAACCCATGCCATGTACATGCCTTTTATATCTATTTTTCACGAATTAGACTTCGTTGTTTGCATTGATCACACGTGACAATTCCATCACCACACTTTTCATACCACCTTCACCATCACTATTAAAGTGCTTAGATTTTATTCGTAGTTACTCTATTTGATTTAGATTTGTGGTTTCAACAGATTCTCCCGAGGATTCGACATCTGGACTCCCAGATTTACTACTTGAACGGACTCTTGCGCTTGAGAGAAGCACCTTTCGGAGCCCACCAACTGCCCATGTTCTTGCTGTGCCTGATCGCAGCGGTGGATTTGAGATCTTTTGCGATGCTCCTGGTAAGGGTCTCGGTTGTGTGTTGCATCAGCACGGGCATGTTGTGGCTTATGCGTCTCGTCAGCTCAAGGTTCATGAGAAGAATTACCCGACGCATGATTTGGAGTTAGCTGCCGTTGTGTTTGCACTCAAGATTTGGAGGCACTTCTTGCTGAGTGAGAAAGTGAAAATCTTCACCGATCACAAAAGCTTGAAGTATATTTTTACCCAGAAGGAGCTCAACATGCGACAGCATCGATGGTTGGAGCTTATGGCGGATTATGAGATTGATTTGCAGTTTCACCCTGGCAAGGTGAACGTGATTCCTGATGCGCTGAGTAGGCTTCCCGCGGTGATGATGTTGACCTCGCAGTGGAGATTGCAGCGGGATTTTTGCGAGTCCGGAGTGGAGATTGTTCTTCCTGGGGAGGCTTCTTCGTTGATGTACATGCAGCTGCAGTCAACGATCGTGGATCGGATTAAGGCGAGTCAGGACGGAGATCCGAAATTGGTAAGGATTCGAGGGCAGGTGGAAGCCGGTCTGCGGACCGACTTTTTGATTCATGAGGATGGCTCGCTAAGGTTTGGAGCCAGGTTGTGTGTGCCAGCTGGGGATATCAGAGAGGAGTTGATGGTGGAGGCACACAGTTCGCCGTATTCTGTGCATCCTGGTGGCACCAAGATGTACCAGGATCTTCGTCTGAATTTTTGGTGGCATGGCATGAAGAGGAGTGTGGCTCGGAGTGTAGCCAAGTGTTTGGTTTGCCAGCAAGTGAAGGCGGAGCATCAGCGTACGGCTGGGTTGCTACAACCGCTTCCGATTCCGGAGTGGAAATGGCAACACATCACTATGGATTTCGTGACCGGACTACCTCGGAGTCCGAAGCAGAATGACGCGATTTGGGTGATTGTAGATCGATTGACCAAATCCGCGCACTTTATTCCGTTCCGAGTAGGACATTCCACTGAGGCGCTAGCGAGGAGATATATGGAGGTAAAATTCTTTTACTCTCCGTTTTTATTTCCTTTTCCTAGTTTAGATAGTGATGTAACGTGAATCGTGCAGGAGGTCGTGCGACTTCATGGAGTCCCCGTGAGTATCGTGTCGGACAGGGACACGAGATTCACGTCTCAGTTCTGGCAGAGTTTGCAGAAGAGTTTGGGTACGCGTCTGAGTTTCAGCACGGCGTACCATCCGCAGACGGATGGCCAGTCCGAGAGGACGATTCAGATTTTGGAAGACATGCTGAGGGCGTGCATGTTGGATTTCAAGGGTTCGTGTGAGGACCATCTACACTTGGTGGAGTTCTCTTACAACAACAGCTACCAGGCGTCTATTGGCATGGCGCCTTTTGCCGCTTTGTATGGGAGGAAATGTCGATCGCCATTGAGTTGAGATGACGTTGGTGATCGGGAGTTGTTGGGACCTGAGATGATCGTGGAGGCCGTGAATATTGTCAGGAATATTCGGGAGAGGTTGAGGATTGCTCAGGACCGTTTTAAGCATTGGGCGGATGATAAACGTCGTCCTTTGGAGTTTCAGCCGGGCGACCATGTATTTCTGAGGATTTCCCCGAATCGTGGAGTGATTCGTTTTGGGAAGCGAGGGAAGTTGAGCTCGCGATACATTGGACCGTTTGATGTTTTGGAGAGGGTCGGCGAAGTAGCTTACCGCTTAGCCTTGCCGCCATCTTTGGAAGGGGTCCATGATGTTTTCCATGTGTCGCAGCTTCGTCGATACATCAGCGATCCGTCTCATGCCGTGGATTTCTCGGAAATCTCCGTTCGCCCAGACTTGACGTATGACCAGCATCCAGTGCAGATTCTGGACAGGCGTCAGAAGTCACTTCGGAACAAGGTCGTCGATCTTGTTAGAGTGATGTGGCGGCACGGTTCGCCTGGAGAGTCTACTTGGGAGAGAGAAGATGAGATGCGAGAGCGCTACCCACTTTTGTTCCCGGACACGTGAGTGTTGGGAATTCCGAGGACGGAATTTTCTTAAGTTGGGGAGGATGTAACGACTGGTTTTCATGTATGGATTTTATTATAAATATTTATATATTTGGTTGCTTCTACTTGTTGAGATTTCCTTTTTCCGTCTCCGTAGTTTTCATTTTCGTTCGTTTCGTCGTGATTCTCTAGATTCTTCCGTCGGTCGGCGTGTTTGAAGTAATTCATTCTTGACGGGCTTCATAACGTCGATATCTTAGAGTTAGAACGAGCCTATGAGACTTAGGAAACCATCCTGGAGCTTCGCGCTCCATTTCGGAACTTTTGGTGCACGTTAGCCGGTGTAAGAAGGGGCACCGACCGACTAGATGACGATCCAGTCGGTCGGAAAACCTTCTTGAACCGGCTAGCGGGCTTGAAAAATTATTCTGGAGTTACTGTTTGTCGTTAGTCGGTCTAAGAACGTTGGTTGACCGACTAGGTTGCAACCTAGTCGGTCGGCAATGCTTCTTTAACCGACTAACTCTTTTACTATTTTCTTGGTATCAATACGGTTCATTCTTAGTCGGTCTAAGTTCATCTTTCGACCGACTAGTTGTTAAACTAGTCGGTTAAGTTTTGTACTCAGACCGACTAATTCTTAGTTCTTCTGTACAGTCGAGTTACTGTTTACTCTTAGTCGGTCCAAGAACGTTCGTCGACCGACTAGATCTCAGACTAGTCGGTCAGTAGTTGTTCTTTGACCGACTAACTCTTAGTTCAGGTTTTCGACTGAAGCTACTGTTTACACCTAGTCGGTCTACGTTGGTCGACCAACCGACTAGTTTCCAAACTAGTCGGTCAGTGGTTGTTCTTTGACCGACTAACCAGTGCTGTAAACCCTAGTTTTGCCCTAGCCGCCACCAAACTCTATAAATACCCCTCCAAACGTTTTCTTCTTCTCCCTCGCGACCTAAAACCCTAATTTCTCCCCCATTGAGCCCCCATCTTCCTCAAACCATTAATCCTTCATCCCAAGCTCATCCTCCATCATCCAAACTCTCCCTTGTCGCAACCCATCTCTCATCTTCCCCAAACCTTCATTAAACCCCCCAAATACACATCAAAACCCATTTCTCCAGATTTTTCCCTCATTTCCATATCTGAGCCGGATCGTTCTTCCGTTGCCGTGGTTGCTCGGCATCGCTCCTCCGCCTCTTCACAGTAATACTCGATTCCTTTAGTTTTAGCATAACTCACATTGACATTTATGAAACCCTAATAAAATGGATTATTAGAATGTTAGGATCCTAATAAGAAATCGATTTAGAATCATTGTGGTAATAATTGTTTTTCCATAACAGCGATCTATTCCGTAGTTTAGCTTGTGACGATCTTCATTGCTCGTCAACCGCGGTATCAGGCAAGTGAAACTTGCATCTCTTGATTTGGGCCATGTCTTAGGCCATTTCCCTTGCTTTAGTGTAAAAGAGACTAGACGGTGAAAGGATAGCCGTCTAGACGCCTTTGACCTAGCTTGACAACGAAGCTTGGTCCGTCACCCTCATCATTCTTGTATGTCACATTTACTTTAAATTAACGGTACGCGAATATGTTCATGTCATTGCATTTTGCCTGTCACGTTTAAATTCAATTAACGGTACGCAAATATCTGCTCATGGCATTGCATATTGATTTGTCATCGTGATTGTGTAGCACACGCTACAATACTATTATTTTACTGGCTCGTGTTCCAGAAGCGAGCCCTGTAGTTGGAAACCCCAACGCTCGACACATATTGGTGGGGTAAGAGATAAGCGGCCACCTGAGCCCCGAGTTGGCCTGATCCGCCACTCCGGCCAGCAGGCGAAATCTCTAGTGTACAAGTGATTAATAGTGATAGAGATAAGCGGACTGAGCCACGAGCTGGCCAGCAGGTGGACTCTCTAGGCACTAAGCGATAAACAGTGATAGTGATAAGTGATTAGTAAATTGGTAGCTTTCGCTACATCGTGCGTGCTTGTCTTTCTTTTAAACTGCCGCATCAAACTAAACTGTCATGTCATTGTTTAATGTCATAAGTGCTAGGTTGTTAGTTACTTTCAGTTTCCTTGCCCAAGTCTTTTAGACTTGCTGACATGTGCCCCTTTTCTCTTTCGGGTGACACATGTTAGACCCCGAGCCAGATTTACTTGTTGAGGGTGAGGTGTTTGCGGACGCCGAACTTGCGCCCGTGTTGGACGAGGACTTCGTAGACACTGGAGATCAGTCTTAGTGTCTACGTCTAGTTTTGTTAGATCTTTTGGGTTGTCGGTGCGTGGCACCTAGTTTGATACTCTGTTATATTTGCCTTTTGTTTGGCCTTGTTCTGGGCCTTTAGACTCTTTCTTTTAGCCTGGTGGCTTTTCTGTGATGTTGAATATTTTGTGGACAAACTGTGGGATTGGTATTTCATACCCGTCTCATCTTATTATTATTGTTGTTGTTGTTTCGTTTGCAATTACAGGGACCTACTTATACTAAATTTACGCTTATCAGGCGTGCAGCTTCACAGCACCACGCTTGAGCGGACCTTCTCACGTCTCGCCTCCATTTTAGGGAAGCGGGTCGTGACATAACAGATCCAGGGTATCCCAGTCTACTGTGCCAGAGTTGGAATTCTGGTGTTTGGGGGCACTGTAGGTGCTCCGCCATGGATGTTTCTGGAGTTTGTGTACTTGTTTGTTAGAGTCCCGAGGGGAGTACCTTGAAACGTTCCATAATGGTTTTTGAACCATTTGTAAGAGACGTTACAAGCAAGTATTTGCTTTTATCTTCCTCAACCGTCTCTAAGTGATATCCGTTTAAACGGATATCTTTAAAGGTTAGGAGGTTTCGGATAGATTTAGGGAAGTATAACGCATTTTTAAGTGTGATTTGTGTGTTACCGGGGAGCAATATGATTGCTTCCCCTGATCCTTCGATTATGTTAGCTGGTCCTGAGATTGTTCTCAGTGGACCAGAGTAGCTACGTATGCTCGTGAAGTAGTCTATGTTTTGAAGGATCGAGTGCATCGATGCACTGTCCACTAGGCAGATTAATTCCATATCTATATAAGGAAAGACATTTAAGCAGTGAATAATATGAAAAGAAAAGATCTACTTTCATAAAAATGCTCAAAATATTTTTTTACATGGAATAAAAACTAGATACGATGCATGAAAAGAAGATACATTGCTAGTAGATAAAAGTGGTCCATAACTAGAGAGTGTCATCTCCCATGAAGTCTTCAGGAGTCCATGAGGTCTCTGACAATGCTGCGCTCTCAATCAGGTTTGTCTTAGCTCGAGGCTTGAGGCTTGCCTGGTAGAGGTCCTGGAGGTGTTTCTGGGTGCGGTAGATTCTGGACCAGTGGCCCGTCATTCCGCATTTGGAGCACTTATCCTCCCAGTCTTTCTTGGGAGTACCACCTTTTGACGTCCACTTCTGCTTCTTTTCCACGAACTTCTGGTTCTGAGGAGGAGCTTGGGGAGTGGCTTTCTTCCGCTTCTTTTGTTCTTTCCATTTCTGGAATTTTGCCTTCTTGCCCATCTTCTTCTTCTGGGAAGACTAGAAGTGTGCCTCTGCAGGAGGTGGTAGTGGAGTGGAGCAGGAGGGCGCATGTTGTGAGTAGCAACCAACAAATCTCTGTTCTGTTCAGCCATTAGTAGGCATGAAAGCAGATCAGAGTACTTCATGAACTTCCTCTCACGGTATTGTTGCATAAGGATCATGTCCTTCTCGTAGAAAGACGTGAACGTCTTTTCCAGCAACATTTTCTCCGTCACCGTTTCACCACACAACTTCAGGCGTGAGGTGATACGGAAGAGTGCTGAGTTGTACTCTGCTACGGATTTGTAATCCTGTATGCGGAGATGAGTTGTAACACCCCGCTACCCAGGATACCCGAGAAGTACGAATCCGTCTCAGATTCTCCCAGAGTTATGAGTGTTACGGAGGAAGAAAAGGAAAGAAATACAATAGAACCAGCAGGCCACTGCACACGTGCTGGGAAGTACAAGTAATGTTTCCAAGAGACGTACACACATAACACATAAGAACATAGAAATCACAGAGAAACACTGGAAACAAGAACACTAACCTTTATATACACTAGCATCCATTATACATTATCACAGTTATACATCTTATACAATCACCACAACTCTCCCCAAAACAACCCAAAAGTACATGGTAACTCACACTCATCTCACTACCCAACCCACATCAACTCAACTCCCGCCTCTCAAATTCCAATTCCAACCACTCCTGTTGCCAACTCCAAAACCAACACCAGAAAAATAAGGAGGAGCACGTCAACGCGTACTCCAGTAGGATATCCAACTCCCACTAGTATGCCAACCTAAATGCAACTACTAAGTGAACAAGTACTACAAGTGAAAGTGCGATAGGTACATGGCATGGCAATACATACTATATGTAAAATGAGTAAAGGAAATAAGCCAATTAAGATCCATTACTACACTACAAGAGGTAAGTAAATTGCAAGGCAAAACTATAAAGAGCTACAACAGGGAAATAGGAACTACACAGTGGAAAGTCAAAACACTTTGGTATGTAATTAATTTTGTTTGGAAACCTGGATGTGTCGTTGAATATGAGGGACTGGACTCCACCCCAAGGTGGGGCGGTAAGGAGCACCCGCCAGTGGTACACGAGCACTGTTTCCTTAATGGGGCCTCTCACTCCACCCATACTCTCCTGCATCGGAGTGCGAGTGTGGAAAACTCCACAACGTCACAAAACCTTGTACCCAAAACTGAGCAAGGCACGACAAACACCATAAAGTACCCGAAACTGAGCAAGGTGCATAACACAACCATAACATAGCCCAGTCCTCATACCCTACTAGTACCCAGATTTCCCCCAACCCCTTTTCTAGGGTGCTCACCTGCCATGTGACAGACCGAGACATCCCTATAATTTATTAGCATTTCAATTAAGTAAGGTAGCATACAACATCAAGGGAATTGCAATTAAACTACATTAAGATGATGTAAGGGAGACAACAAGTGCTAGCATGCATTTAATTTAAGAAAATAGCATGCAACATAAACATTAAGGGGCTAGCATGCAACATTCTCGAGACATATTACAAAAATTAAGGCACATTCCATAAACTACAAATTTTCCATCCCTTTCGCTCCTCCTTCTTTGCTCTCTTTCTTTCATTACTACAACTTCATAACATAAAAGGCACATGGCCAAAATGTTAGTGGATGATTTCTTGCATGCTTTGCTACTTACAAGTAAATGATATCACCGTTTGTATATTTCCACGACAAACAATAAAGAGACCAATTTGTGCTTGATTCCTTAAACAAGGAGACATCACTTGCAAGTATACATCATTAATTTGCTAACTTGTATATGAAAACTTGTTAAAGTTAATGGCTTGCACAAAACAAATAGCAACTTGCATAAAGAGAATAGCTTACATTATAATGCCAAAGATGGCACCCTTCCAAAAATGCATAAAAGGAAGATACACAAGTTAGCAACCTTAATAAAGGAATCAAGAAAGATTATTCCTTGCATGAAAAAGACTACATCTTAAGAGTAGTTAACCAAAGATTTTAACTTTCACCTAGCTTTAGCAAGGTAAACTTATAAACAACACAAAGGCATCACCTTTTTCATACTTCTCTAAGAAAGTTTACAACTTGCATATGAATTCAAAAGGAAACATACAACCACATAATAAAGGAGCAAGATTTAGAGTCACAATTTCACAAATGAACTATTTTTGTCATGAAAACACAACCCAAGTCATAAAGGTGCTAACTTTAGTCTCAAAATGCAAACATGCAAGCTGTTACGAGGTGGAACTCGCGTACAATGAATTTGTATTATGGGGAACCAAGGGCACGGTGGTTATATGGAAAAGAGGGTTTAGGTAGGCGGTTTTACAGGTGATTGGTGGGATGGAGAGGTTGTATCCGTCGCCGGTGGTGACCGCGGGGACGAATCTCATCGGATGCGGCGGAGGAAGATTGGATGGTGCGAGGCCGAAGTTGACGATGGTCAAGGGGCGAACTTTCCTGCAGCACGAGCAACTCGTCAGAAGGGCTGGGTTGGGGTTCAACCCTTAGCCCCCTCCGATGCCTAAGTCAGTTATAGGACTTAAAATGGGGGCTAGACACGCCGGTCGGACTAACGGTGTGTCGACCGCACGTGGCGAGCTATAAGTGGGAGAACAAAGATATGGACGACCTTTGTTCTCGTGTGTGAATGATAGATTGAGAGAGAATTTTCCAACCTCCTCACCGTAAGGGGAGAGGGGGTATTTATACCTGACGGGTGATGACTAGGCGGAGCTAACCTGTCATGCTGACTGGACGCGCTGAGCTGGCTCAATCGTCGGCGAAAACTCCAGATAAGGACGTTGGGAACCGGGTTGCCTGACCTGCTTTCGTCAGGCGGCGCGACGGCCAGGGGGTGCTTTTGTCGGGGTGTCAGAGCCGAAAGCATTAACTGTCAGATGGGTCAGCCGCCAGGGGGTGCTTTGTCAGGCGGTCGGATGACGTATGTGTCAATCGTGCCCTTATCCTAGGTCGTTTGTCGTTGGTGATGAACTAAAGGTCGGGCTATGCTATCCCTGGCGTCGGGGCGCATGAGAATCAGACGGGTTGTCCGGATCGGGAGTTGTCCGGCCCGGCCGCGCCTCCCGTTCGGTCGCGGGCTATGGTTCGTCGGCACAGATAGATACCTGCGCCTAAGTCAGCTGGCCTAACGGTGCCGTCCGGGCGCACCTCAGCACCCCTGGCCTAGGCGTACAACCGCAGTTGCTCGACCCGCCCGGGGCGGTGCGCTCGGGGAGCGCCCGTCCCCATGTGGATTCGGATTTCCGGGGTGGCGGCCCTTTTGTGAAAAGGTGAGTTAATGGGGTACGTTAGCGGATCCGGGCGGGAGTCGGACTCCTACGATCTTTAGGTCGTAACAATTGCCCCCGTCATTCGAGCTTGAGACGAAAGCCCGGCCTAGCTCGGAAGACGTATCAATTCTTCGTACCTCTTCACTGGTAGTGAACTCCATAAGCCCGGACGACCTATCGGGTGTCCAGCTTGCAGGCATGTCACGAATTTTGGGGGTGGTGAGCTGGCGGACTGCCCCGGAGGACTTCAAGATCGCGGGTACAGGTTGGCCGAAGCCTCCCGCTTATTTTTCCTCTCCGGTTTGGGTGGCGAGCTGACGCGCTGCCCCGGAGGTCTTCAAGATCGTGGGTACAGGTTGGCCGAAGCCTCCCCCGCATTTTTCCTCTCCGGTTTGGGTGGCGAGCTGACGCGCTGCCCCGGAGGTCTTCAAGATAGCGGGTACAGGTTGGCCGAAGCCTCCCCCGCATTTTTCCTCTCCGGTTTGGGTGGCGAGCTGACGCGCTGCCCGGAGGTCTTCAAGATAGCGGGTACAGGTTGGCCAAAGCCTCCCCCGCATTTTTCCTCTCCGGTTTGGGTGGCGAGCTGACGCGCTGCCCCGGAGGTCTTCAAGATCGCGGGTACTGGTTGGCCGAAGCCTCCCCCGCATTTTTCCTCTCCGGTTGGGGTGGCGAGCTGACGCGCTGCCCCGGAGGTCTTCAAGATCGCGGGTACAGGTTGGCCGAAGCCTCCCCCGCATTTTTCCTCTCCGGTTTGGGTGGCGAGCTGACGCGCTGCCCCGGAGGTCTTCAAGATCGCGGGTACTGGTTGGCCGAAGCCTCCCCCGCATTTTTCCTATCCGGTTTGGGTGGCGAGCTGACGCGCTGCCCCGGAGGTCTTCAAGATAGCGGGTACAGGTTGGCCGAAGCCTCCCCCGCATTTTTCCTCTCCGGTTTGGGTGGCGAGCTGACGCGCTGCCCCGGAGGTCTTCAAGATAGCGGGTACAGGTTGGCCGAAGCCTCCCCCGCATTTTTCCTCTCCGGTTTGGGTGGCGAGCTGACGCGCTGCCCCGGAGGTCTTCAAGATAGCGGGTACAGGTTGGCCGAAGCCTCCCCCGCATTTTTCCTCTCCGGTTTGGGTGGCGAGCTGACGCGCTGCCCCGGAGGGACTTCAAGATCGCGGGTACAGGTTGGCCGAAGCCTCCCCCGCATTTTTCCTCTCCGGTTTGGGTGGCGAGCTGACGCGCTGCCCCGGAGGTCTTCAAGATCGCGGGTACAGGTTGGCCGAAGCCTCCCCCGTATTTTTCCTCTCCGGTTTGGGTGGCGAGCTGACGCGCTGCCCCGGAGGTCTTCAAGATCGCGGGTACTGGTTGGCCGAAGCCTCCCCCGCATTTTTCCTCTCCGGTTTGGGTGGCGAGCTGACGCGCTGCCCCGGAGGTCTTCAAGATCGCGGGTACAGGTTGGCCGAAGCCTCCCCCGTATTTTTCCTCTCCGGTTTGGGTGGCGAGCTGACGCGCTGCCCCGGAGGTCTTCAAGATCGCGGGTACTGGTTGGCCGAAGCCTCCCCCGCATTTTTCCTCTCCGGTTTGGGTGGCGAGCTGACGCGCTGCCCCGGAGGTCTTCAAGATCGCGGGTACAGGTTGGCCGAAGCCTCCCCCGCATTTTTCCTCTCCGGTTTGGGTGGCGAGCTGACGCGCTGCCCCGGAGGTCTTCAAGATCGCGGGTACCGGTTGGCCGAAGCCTCCCCCGCATTTTTCCTCTCCGGTTTGGGTGGCGAGCTGACGCGCTGCCCCGGAGGTCTTCAAGATCGCGGGTACAGGTTGGCCGAAGCCTCCCCCGCATTTTTCCTCTCCGGTTTGGGTGGCGAGCTGACGCGCTGCCCCGGAGGTCTTCAAGATCGCGGGTGCTGGTTGGCCGAAGCCTCCCCCGCATTTTTCCTCTCCGGTTTGGGTGGCGAGCTGACGCGCTGCCCCGGAGGTCTTCAAGATAGCGGGTACAGGTTGGCCGAAGCCTCCCCCGCATTTTTCCTCTCCGGTTTGGGTGGCGAGCTGACGCGCTGCCCCGGAGGTCTTCAAGATAGCGGGTACAGGTTGGCCGAAGCCTCCCCCGCATTTTTCCTCTCCGGTTTGGGTGGCGAGCTGACGCGCTGCCCCGGAGGTCTTCAAGATAGCGGGTACAGGTTGGCCGAAGCCTCCCCCGCATTTTTCCTCTCCGGTTTGGGTGGCGAGCTGACGCGCTGCCCCGGAGGGACTTCAAGATCGCGGGTACAGGTTGGCCGAAGCCTCCCCCGCATTTTTCCACTCCGGTTTGGGTGGCGAGCTGACGCGCTGCCCCGGAGGGACTTCAAGATCGCGGGTACAGGTTGGCCGAAGCCTCCCCCGCATTTTTCCTCTCCGGTTTGGGTGGCGAGCTGACGCGCTGCCCCGGAGGTCTTCAAGATCGCGGGTACTGGTTGGCCGAAGCCTCCCCCGCATTTTTCCTCTCCGGTTTGGGTGGCGAGCTGACGCGCTGCCCCGGAGGGACTTCAAGATCGTGGGTACTGGTTGGCCGAAGCCTCCCCCGCATTTTTCCTCTCCGGTTTGGGTGGCGAGCTGACGCGCTGCCCCGGAGGTCTTCAAGATCGCGGGTACAGGTTGGCTGAAGCCTCCCCCGCATTTTTCCTCTCCGGTTTGGGTGGCGAGCTGACGCGCTGCCCCGGAGGTCTCCAAGATCGCGGGTACTGGTTGGCCGAAGCCTCCCCCGCATTTTTCCTCTCCGGTTTGGGTGGCGAGCTGACGCGCTGCCCCGGAGGTCTTCAAGATAGCTGGTACAGGTTGGCCGAAGCCTCCCCCGCATTTTTCCTCTCCGGTTTGGGTGGCGAGCTGACGCGCTGCCCCGGAGGTCTTCAAGATCGCGGGTACTGGTTGGCCGAAGCCTCCCCCGCATTTTTCCTCTCCGGTTTGGGTGGCGAGCTGACGCGCTGCCCCGGAGGTCTTCAAGATAGCGGGTACAGGTTGGCCGAAGCCTGCCCCGCATTTTTCCTCTCCGGTTTGGGTGGCGAGCTGACGCGCTGCCCCGGAGGTCTTCAAGATAGCGGGTACAGGTTGGCCGAACCTCCCCCGCATTTTTCCTCTCCGGTTTGGGTGGCGAGCTGACGCGCTGCCCCGGAGGGACTTCAAGATCGCGGGTACAGGTTGGCCGAAGCCTCCCCCGCATTTTTCCACTCCGGTTTGGGTGGCGAGCTGACGCGCTGCCCCGGAGGGACTTCAAGATCGCGGGTACAGGTTGGCCGAAGCCTCCGCCGCATTTTTCCACTCCGGTTTGGGTGGCGAGTTGACGCGCTGCCCCGGAGGGACTTCAAGATCGCGGGTACAGGTTGGCCGAAGCCTCCCCCGCATTTTTCCTCTCCGGTTTGGGTGGCGAGCTGACGCGCTGCCCCGGAGGGACTTCAAGATCGCGGGTACTGGTTGGCCGAAGCCTCCCCCGCATTTTTCCTCTCCGGTTTGGGTGGCGAGCTGACGCGCTGCCCCGGAGGTCTTCAAGATCGCGGGTACAGGTTGGCCGAATCCTCCCCCGCATTTTTCCTCTCCGGTTTGGGTGGCGAGCTGACGCGCTGCCCCGGAGGTCTTCAAGATCGCGGGTACTGGTTGGCCGAAGCCTCCGCCGCATTTTTCCTCTCCGGTTTGGGTGGCGAGCTGACGCGCTGCCCCGGAGGTCTTCAAGATAGCGGGTACTGGTTGGCCGAAGCCTCCCCCGCATTTTTCCTCTCCGGTTTGGGTGGCGAGCTGACGCGCTGCCCCGGAGGTCTTCAAGATCGCGGGTACTGGTTGGCCGAAGCCTCCCCCGCATTTTTCTCTCCGGTTTGGGTGGCGAGCTGACGCGCTGCCCCGGAGGTCTTCAAGATAGCGGGTACAGGTTGGCCGAAGCCTCCCCCGCATTTTTCCTCTCCGGTTTGGGTGGCGAGCTGACGCGCTGCCCCGGAGGTCTTCAAGATCGCGGGTACATGTTGGCCGAAGCCTCCCCCGCATTTTTCCTCTCCGGTTTGGGTGGCGAGCTGACGCGCTGCCCCGGAGGGACTTCAAGATCGCGGGTACAGGTTGGCCGAAGCCTCCCCCGCATTTTTCCACTCCGGTTTGGGTGGCGAGCTGACGCGCTGCCCCGGAGGGACTTCAAGATCGCGGGTACAGGTTGGCCGAAGCCTCCCCCGCATTTTTCCTCTCCGCCGATGAAACGGTCGGTCTTCCCGTCGCTGTCGCAGGTCAAATTGGAAAGGACTCCCATGACGTCCGGCTTCTTGTCCAGACGATGAATCGGGATGATCGGAAACAGCTGTCCAATTGCCCAAAAGTCCGGCACAGACGTAAAGATTGACAGATTCACGTGGTAGGCTCGAATCGGATCGACTGCATGTATCTCCCTGGAAACCAGATCGCAGAGCCCATCCACAGCGGTAGGCTGCTCCATCCCATTCACCCCATCTTTGAAAAGCTCCACACATTCCATCTTCAGCTGCTCGGCATGAACGAGGCATGAGCTATAATCTCCGTGAACCGCCGCTGCACTCAGATTCGCATACTCGGCACAGGCCTCGTCCGTCGATCCTCCCATAAGATGGGCAATATTCTGGCTGACGGGTCCCGGCTCTGCAGCCGTGGACGACATCGCTGTTTCTGGTCGCAAACGTATTGAATTCCACGGACAACAGTAAATGCATACTCATCGTGACCGTAACCCACCGACATGTCGGAACCGTCTGATTTTCATCCACCATAATCTATTCACAATCCTCCACCAACGTCGATGACACGCATGGAAGCGCCCAAACGGGCGAGCTCACAGTAGATCTGAGTGGCCTCGCCGACTCCATCGGATAAGAGAGCGGTGGACGGAATCTGAGAGCCGATATGGAAGTGTATAAATTGAAGGTAATCGAGCATCCCGTACCTCCGAAGCTTTGGCACCACCGAAACGATTTGCATTGTGGTGAGCCCAAACTTGCCTTTTTCGCCCGAAGTAGATCCAAGATGGCCAGAGTGCTTGGCACGGAGCTTCGCCCTGAGTCCGATCATCGGCCGGACTCCGAGATTAATGTTGGTGTTGATCACCGCATCATAGCAAACAATTACAGATTATTGCTGAAATTTACAAACATCATGAGGGACAGTGTTCCAATTTTAGGGATTCACGAATCCTTTTTCCACGTGCACATTCTACAAGTAAATCCTCTCAATCTCTTGATCCATCTTCTTCGCATTTCAATTTCGTGTGGCCCCATCCAGCGTCTGCTTCCTCACACTCACACTCAACGCCTCAATACACGCATTGTCGATATTATGCGCCTCGTCGAACACCACCACGCACTCCCTCTGCATCTCCTTCAAGATATTTCCGGCCACCTTCGGATCGAACAGATACTGATAGCTATATACCACCACATTCGCGTACCTGATCATCTGCCTTGCGAGAGAATAGGGGCAAATCCCCTTCTTGAGGACGTCAGGGAGCCGAACGATGAGCGGCAGCTGGAGGCCGAGGCCGTCGCTTGCTTTCGGATCCAACGATTTCTTCACGACCTTCATCAGTTCGATCTCCTGATGGGAGAGCGTAGCGGATCCGTAAGGTTTGACCGCGGTGTTGCCGGTGCCGTTGACGGTGAAGTATGGGGCGCCCCATCCCGGGACATCGTAGAGGGCGGCTGATAGTTCCGGGGACCACCGACGGTCGGCGTCGGAGCATCACCGGAGTAGACATCCGGTGCGGGACGAAAGCGCTGCTGGGGGACCGACGGCGGCGGGATCGGCGAGGATCGGCATCTCTTCCCGATCGAAGAAAGAAAGAAATAATTAATCAAAAAATAGGGTTTTGGATTTCGTTTTTTTAAGGCAGGGGGCTTTGAGATCTGCCGAGGCCAGAGCCACGGCTACCCCCTCAAACGAAGCAGGAGAGGGCTGACAAAAATTTAGGAAACCCTAGCCTGACCTCAACGGCGCCGGACTTCCCCACGCCGGGACTCCAGAAGATGGCATGTCGGGTTAAAGCTTGAGAATTAAAAGGCTAAAAGATTGAGGGAAGACGAAGATCCACCCGGATCTCGCGCTCATCGGCGTGAGATCCAGGGAAATGGCTAGATGGACGGAAACCTAATAAGTTTACGCCCCCCCTCCTATCGAAGCCTCCATCGAGATCTCGGGTCGGGGTGGGGTTCTCGGTCCATGGGGTCCTTGTCGTTGTCAGGGTTCCGGCCGATCGGTATGGAGTCTAACATGGGTGTGACCCTTCGTTCCCACAGACGGCGCCAATTGTTACGAGGTGGAACTCGCGTACAATGAATTTGTATTATGGGGAACCAAGGGCACGGTGGTTATATGGAAAAGAGGGTTTAGGTAGGCGGTTTTACAGGTGATTGGTGGGATGGAGAGGTTGTATCCGTCGCCGGTGGTGACCGCGGGGACGAATCTCACTGGATGCGGCGGAGGAAGATTGGATGGTGCGAGGCCGAAGTTGACGATGGTCAAGGGGCGAACTTTCCTGCAGCACGAGCAACTCGTCAGAAGGGCTGGGTTGGGGTTCAACCCTTAGCCCCCTCCGATGCCTAAGTCAGTTATAGGACTTAAAATGGGGGCTAGACACGCCGGTCAGACTAACGGTGTGTCGACCGCACGTGGCGAGCTATAAGTGGGAGAACAAAGATATGGACGACCTTTGTTCTCGTGTGTGAATGATAGATTGAGAGAGAATTTTCCAACCTCCTCACCGTAAGGGGAGAGGGGGTATTTATACCTGACGGGTGATGACTAGGCGGAGCTGACCTGTCATGCTGACTGGACGCGCTGAGCTGGCTCAATCGTCGGCGAAAACTCCAGATAAGGACGTTGGGAACCGGGTTGCCTGACCTGCTTTCGTCAGGCGGCGCGACGGCCAGGGGGTGCTTTTGTCGGGGTGTCAGAGCCGAAAGCATTAACTGTCAGATGGGTCAGCCGCCAGGGGGTGCTTTGTCAGGCGGTCGGATGACGTATGTGTCAATCGTGCCCTTATCCTAGGTCGTTTGTCGTTGGTGATGAACTAAAGGTCGGGCTATGCTATCCCTGGCGTCGAGGCGCATGAGAATCAGACGGGTCGTCCGGATCGGGAGTTGTCCGGCCCGGCCGCGCCTCCCGTTCGGTCGCGGGCTATGGTTCGTCGGCACAGATAGATACCCGCGCCTAAGTCAGCTGGCCTAACGGTGCCGTCCGGGCGCACCTCAGCACCCCTGGCCTAGGCGTACAACCGCAGTTGCTCGACCCGCCCGGGGCGGTGCGCTCGGGGAGCGCCCGTCCCCATGTGGATTCGGATTTCCGGGGTGGCGGCCCTTTTGTGAAAAGGTGAGTTAATGGGGTACGTTAGCGGATCCGGGCGGGAGTCGGACTCCTACGATCTTTAGGTCGTAACACAAGCAAAGATGAAATCTTTATTATAAGAGGAACCCATGCAAACAAGATACTAATAGGAGTTGGATTCCTACCAAATAAAGATGCCATCTTCATTGCCTTTAAATCCTCCCATTAATCCTTTGAATCCTCCCTTTAAATCCTCTCCTTAAAAGCCTTCTTTCCTCCTTCTTCATCCTTCCTCTTAATTACCATGAATAGCATGCAACTTAAGGAAAGAATCAAAGAGAAATGAGAGGGGAGAGGTTCGGCCAACATAGGCGAAATGAGGAAATGAAAGAAGAAAAGAAAAATGAGAAGAAAGTTGGAGAAGAAATGAGAAAGGATAGAAGAGTTTAGAAGGCTTGACTTTTCTCTCTCCTTTTTTTCCCTTTTCCTTTCTCTTCTAGATATTACATACGCTTTAAAAATAAAATTTACAAAAAACCCCTATAAAAAAATTTAATTATAGGCCCATGTACTAATTACCAACCAATCCTCCATCATTCTAAATATTACTCATAGGCCCCTCTTACACACCCATGCATACACATACTACATCCACACACACACACACACACACACACACACACACACACACATCTATGTACCACTATATGTGCACACAAATAAGTAATAGCCACACAATCTTCACACAATACTACAAATGTACTAAGCTCACTTTCTCCTACAAATTCTCCCACACACACACACGTACACATACATTCATCCACATATCCAAATAATCCACACACCAATACCTATATAGCCATACCCACAATATTTATTCACACAATACTCCATAGCATACATGGAACTACATATAACTTATACTCGTAACACCTAGATCTTGTACATGTACCCATACAACCACACACACACGGCTAGACACACATTCCCACTTTTACAAATAGACCCATCCATACTCACCTACCTACATATACAAGTATCCACTCTCCATACCATAGTCACACATCTCCACACATATAACTACTCTACTATACTACTACAATACAACTAGATATACGCATAAGCCAATGACACAACTGTAAATCCACATGTACATCTTTCGGGCACTTCAATGTATCTATCATGTCACTGTAATACCAATACATTTAATGGACATACAATAGTACTACTATATACAAGTATACATATCCACGGATACTCATACAGTATACAACCCCACATATACCTGTAGAGTTCAATCAGGGGCATTACAATCTACCCACCTTAAAATAAAGTCCGTCCTCGAACTTCCTAGGTTAAGGGTCTGGCCGGAGGGTGAATATGTCTAAGGGTCTTCCTACCCACAAAATACTCACAACTCTACATATGTACATCACACCCATTTATCACACTCTACCCCAAAGACCATATACATACATACATACATACATACATACATACATACATACATATATATATATATATATATATATATATATATATATATATAATTAAACATATACACTTATACACATATCTACTTATACTTCAATGTAGTGCGACCACACATAATTGGTCTCTGACCACATCACTACTTATATGCAAACAGATGCACCCATTATACACATACCCCTAATCTATTCAAGTATACATCCTAACCCTACACATCCATACAGACAAGAACCTTAAATACTTCACAAGTAAGCACACAAGGATAACATGCATAGATGCTTCCAATTACACATACATGCATGCAACCAATAGCCACACATGTATCCATCCAAGTAGTAACATACCTACGTACATATATATACCTAGACACATATACATATAGAGCAACATACCCACACATACACTACAAGTCTATTTTCCACTCATATAACATATGCTTACAATACACACTTATACATAATACATACTACTACGCTACACAATCGCACATACTAATACATACCACTACACTACACAATCGCACCTACTCATACAAGATCCACCCACACCAATACACTCCATCATCCATACTACTATAGGTTACATCCATACCTCCAACTACTATATCTACAACTATTAATAATATGTTCACCTATAAAGACAACCAATACAAGCAACTATAGATACAACCACAAATACAACTCATCCTCCTACTAGTGTACATACACATTATAAGCACATAGCTACACACTAACGTTAATACAACTGAAGTCATACAAACCATATAGTCACCCCCATAACTATTATATACATCTATGCTATCAAGCATACAAGGATACATCCAAGTATATACCTACACATATATAGCCAACTATACCCACTTATACAGCAGGCCTTGCACATACTGCATACTTAGTTTAGACATATGCACACACATACACAATCACAAATACCAAGGCATATACATACAAACCCATATATATATATATATACACACTTTACTTCACATATCTCATGTACACACGGAGTCATTAAGACAATCATATATACGTATCTAAGTAGGACTACCACCAGATACACATGTATATATCCAACGAGCCATACACACATATAAATAAACACACAAAAGGCATCTATACACAAAAGTAGCATGCACCCATATTAAGCACGTATACATAGATGCACACACACAACTTTAACATACACACTGTAACATACCTCTCACATATCTACCAATCTATCTATACACCTATGCACAACCGCCCATGCCATAGTATTTATATAAAGATGCATCACCTACTTATACATTCACATATACTACTATATGTGTATCATCAAATATACACACAACTTCGCTACTATGCATATGCAAATACGTACATTTAACTTTTTCTATGCATATAATAGATAAGCATACACCAATATGTATACACACAGCTACTCCACACACACATATGCACATCCATTAGATATCCAAATATAAAGATATACCCACACATCTTGTAAACCTCTAATTCAGTATCTACATTTACAACTATTCACACACTATATAGTTATCCATATAAATATCCAACTATATGTATGCCATGTATATCACCACATGTATCTGTATCATACAATAGACAAACATAATCTATTAATACACATAGAGTATTCTCACTCATAAATAAGTGGGATACCGAGATTTCCTACACGCCTTATATACATTACATACCTCTCAATCTATACAATAGCTCTATTATACACACATCTTGTAGTTCAACCATATACTAACGCATGCACTAACCATGTAGTCATACAAGTTACTAGAATAGTAGCCTACATACAGATGTAGCTACAGATACACACATGAATATACCACATGGATACACCTGACACTACATATAATACTTATACATCTATATATCCATACATATGTATACAACCAACTATATATACCTGCCCTCAGCGATTCTACATCTTTAGCTTCTGATGCAGTTGCCCGATCCTAAGGCTAGTCACCTACCCACCTTGGGACACATCTACCCCTATGAAACATTACATGTACTACCTTATGCACACCGCAGTACGGTGACATGCATTGGCCACCAAATGTAACACCCCGCTACCCAGGATACCCGAGAAGTGCGAATCCGTCTCAGATTCTCCCAGAGTTGCGAATGTTACGGAGGAAGAAAAGGAAAGAAATACAATAGAACCAGCAGGCCACTGCGCACGTGCTGGGAAGTACAAGTAATGTTTCCAAGAGACGTACACACATAACACATAAGAACATAGAAACCACAGAGAAACACTGGAAACAAGAACACTAACCTTTATATACACTAGCATCCATTATACATTATCACAGTTATACATCTTATACAATCACCACAACTCTCCCCAAAACAACCCAAAAGTATATGGTCACTCACACTCATCTCACTACCCAACCCACATCAACTCAACTTCCGCCTCTCAAATTCCAATTCCAACCACTCATGTTGCCAACTCCAACACCAACACCTGAAAAATAAGGAGGAGCACGTCAACGCGTACTCCAGTATGATATCCAACTCCCACTAGTATGCCAACCTAAATGCAACTACTAAGTGAACAAGTACTACAAGTGAAAGTGCGATAGGTACATGGCATGGCAATACATATTATATGTAAAATGAGTAAAGGAAATAAGCCAATTAAGATCCATTACTACACTACAAGAGGTAAGTAAATTGCAAGGCAAAACTATAAAGAGCTACAACAGGGAAATAGGAACTACACAGTGGAAAGTCAAAACACTTGGGTATGTAATTAAATTTTGTTTGGAAACCTGGATGTGTCGTTGAATATGAGGGACTGGACTCCACCCCAAGGTGGGGTGGTAAGGAGCACCCGCCAGTGGTACACGAGCACTGTTTCCTTAACGGGGCCTCTCACTCCACCCATACTCTCCCGCATCGGAGTGCGAGTGTGGAAAACTCCACAACGTCACAAAACCTCGTACCCAAAACTGAGCAAGGCACGACAAACACCATAAAGTACCCGAAACTGAGCAAGGTACATAACACAACCATAACATAGCTCGGTCCTCATACCCTACTAGTACCCAGATTTCCCCCAACCCCTTTTCTTGGGTGCTCACCTGCCATGCGACAGACCGAGACATCCCTATAATTTATTAGTATTTCAATTAAGTAAGGTAGCATACAACATCAAGGGAATTGCAATTAAACTACATTAAGATGATGTAAGGGAGACAACAAGCGCTAGCATGCATTTAATTTAAGAAAATAGCATGCAACATAAACATTAAGGGGCTAGCATGCAACATTCTCGAGATATGTTACAAAAATTAAGGCCCATTCCATAAACTACAAATTTTCCATCCCTTTCGCTTCTCCTTCTTTGCTCTCTTTCTTTCATTACTACAACTTCATAACACAAAAGGCCCATGGCCAAAATGTTAGTGGAGGATTTCTTGCATGCTTTGCTACTTACAAGTAAATGATATCACCGTTTGCATATTTCCACGACAAACAATAAAGAGACCAATTTGTGCTTGATTCCTTGAACAAGGAGACATCACATGCAAGTATACATCATTAATTTGCTAGCTTGTATATGAAAACTTGTTAAAGTTAATAGCTTGCACAAAACAAATAGCAACTTGCATAAAGAGAATAGCTTACATTATAATGCCAAAGATGGCACCCTTCCAAAAATGCATAAAAGGAAGATACACAAGTTAGCAACCTTAATAAAGGAATCAAGAAAGATTGTTTCTTGCATGAAAAAGACTACATCTTAAGAGTAGTTAACCAAAGATTTTAACTTTCACCTAGCTTTAGCAAGGTAAACTTATAAACAACACAAAGGCATCACCTTTTTCATACTTCTCTAAGAAAGTTTACAACTTGCACATGAATTCAAAAGGTGTTACGACCTAAAGATCGTAGGAGTCTGACTCCCGCCTGGATCCGCTAACGTACCCCATTAACTCACCTTTTCACAAAAGGGCCGCCACCCGGAAATCCGAATCCACATGGGGACGGGCGCTCCCCGAGCGCACCGCCCCGGACGGGTCGAGCAACTGCGGTTGTACGCCTAGGCCAGGGGTGCTGAGGTGCGCCCGGACGGCACCGTTAGGCCAGCTGACTTAGGCGCGGGTATCTATCTGTGCCGGCGAACCATAGCCCGCGACCGAACGGGAGGCGCGGCAGGGCCGGACAACTCCCGATCCAGACGACCCGTCTGATTCTCATGCGCCCCGACACCAGGGATAGCATAGCCCGACCTTTAGTTCATCACCAACGACAAACGACCTAGGATAAGGGCACGATTGACACATACGTCACCCGACCGCCTGACAAAGCACCCCCTGGCGGCTGACCCATCTGACAGTTAATGCTTTCGGCTCTGACACCCCGACAAAAGCACCCCCTGGCCGTCGCGCCGCCTGACGAAAGCAGGTCAGGCAACCCGGTTCCCAACGTCCTTATCTGGAGTTTCCGCCGACGATCGAGCCAGCTCAGCGCGTCCAGTCAGCATGACAGGTCAGCTCCGCCTAGTCATCACCCGTCAGGTATAAATACCCCCTCTCCTCTTACGGTAGGGAGGTTGGAAAATTCTCTCTTAATCTATCATTCACACACGAGAACAAATGTCTTCCCTATCTTTGTTCTCCCACTTATAGCTCGCCACGTACGGTCGGCACACCGTTGGTCCGGCCGGCGTGTCTAGCCCCCGTTTTAAGTCCTATCACTGACTTAGGCATCGGAGGGGCTAAGGGTTGAACCCCAACCCGGCCCTTCTGACGAGTTGTTCATACTGCAGGAAAGCTCGCCCCTTGACCATCGTCAACTTCGGCCTCGCACCATCCAATCTTCCTCCGCCGCATCCGGTGAGATTCGTCCCCGCGGTCACCACCGGCGACGGATACAACCTCTTCATCCCACCAATCACCTGTAAAACAGCCTACCTAAACCCTCTTTTCCATATAACCACCGTGCCCTTGGTTCCCCATAATACAAATTCATTGTACGCGAGTTCCACCTCGTAACAATTGGCGCCGTCTGTGGGAACGAAGGGTCACACCCATGTTAGACTCCATACCGATCGGCCGGAACCCTGACAACGACAAGGACCCCATGGACAGAGAACCCCACCCCGACCCGAGATCTCGATGGAGGCTTCGATAGGAGGGGGGCGTAAACTTATTAGGTTTCGTCCATCTAGCCATTTTCCCTGGACCTCACGCTGATGAGCGCGAGATCCGGGTGGATCTTCGTCTTCCCCCAATCTTTTAGCCTTTTAATTCTCAAGCTTTAACCCGACATGCCATCTTCTGGAGTCCCGGCGTGGGGAAGTCCGGCGCCGTTGAGGTCAGGCTAGGGTTTCCCAAATTTTTGTCAGCCCTCTCCTGCTTCGTTTGAGGGGGTAGCCGGGGCTCTGGCCGCGGCAGATCTCAAAGCCCACTGCCTTAAAAAACGAAATCCAAAACCCTATTTTTTGATTAATTATTTCTTTCTTTCTTCGATCGGGAAGAGATGCCGATCCTCGCCGATCCCGCCGCCGTCGGTCCCCTAGCAGCGCTTTCGTCCCACGCCGGATGTCTACTCCGGTGATATGCTCCGACGCCGACCGTCGGTGGTCCCCGGAACTATCAGCCGCCCTCTACGACGTCCCGGGATGGGGCGCCCCATACTTCACCGTCAATGGCACCGGCAACACCGCGGTCAAACCTTACGGATCCGCTACGCTCTCCCATCAGGAGATCGAACTGATGAGGTCGTGAAGAAATCGTCGGATCCGAAAGCAAGCGACGGCCTCGGCCTCCAGCTGCCGCTCATCGTTCGGCTCCCTGACGTCCTCAAGAAGGGGATTTGCCCCTATTCTCTCGCAAGGCAGATGATCAGGTACGCGAATGTGGTGGTATATAGCTATCAGTATCTGCTCGATCCGAAGGTGGCCGGAAATATCTTGAAGGAGATGCAGAGGGAGTGCGTGGTGGTGTTCGACGAGGCGCATAATATCGACAATGCGTGTATTGAGGCGTTGAGTGTGAGTGTGAGGAAGCAGACGCTGGATGGGGCCACACGAAATTGAAATGCGAAGAAGATGAATCAAGAGATTGAGAGGATTTACTTGTAGAATGTGCACGTGGAAAAAGGATTCGTGAATCCCTAAAATTGGAACACTGTCCCTCATGATGTTTGTAAATTTCAGCAATAATCTGTAATTGTTTGCTATGACGCGGTGATCAACACCAACATTAATCTCAGAGTCCGGCCGGTGATCGGACTCAAGGCGAAGCTCCGTGCCAAGCACTCTGGCCATCTTGGATCTACTTCGGGCGAAAAAGGCAAGTTTGGGCTCACCACAATGCAAATCGTTTCGGTGGTGCCAAAGCTTCGGAGGTACGGGATGCTCGATTACCTTCAGCTTATACACTTCCATATCGGCTCTCAGATTCCGTCCACCGCTCTCTTATCCGATGGAGTCGGCGAGGCCGCTCAGATCTACTGTGAGCTCGCCCGTTTGGGCGCTTCCATGCGTGTCATCGACGTTGGTGGAGGATTGTGAATAGATTATGGTGGATGAAAATCAGGCGGTTCCGACATGTCCGTGGGTTACGGTCACGATGAGTATGCATTTACTGTTGTCCGTGGAATTCAATACGTTTGCGACCAGAAACAACGATGCCGTCCACGGCTGCAGAGCCGGGACCCGTCAGCCAGAATATTGCCCATCTTATGGGAGGATCGACGGAAGAGGCCGGTGCCGAGTATGCGAATCTGAGTGCATCGGCGGTTCACGGAGATTATAGCTCATGCCTCGTTCATGCCGAGCAGCTGAAGATGGAATGTGTGGAGCATTTCAAAGATGGGGTGAATGGGATGGAGCAGCTTATCGCTGTGGATAGGCTCTGCGATCTGGTTTCCAGGGAGATACATGCAGTCGATCCGATTCGAGCCTACCACGTGAATCTGTCAATCTTTACGTCTGTACCGGACTTTTGGGCAATCGGACAGCTGTTTCCGATCATCCCGATTCATCGTCTGGACAAGAAGCCGGACGTCATGGGAGTCTTTTCCAATTTGACCTGCGACAGCGACGGGAAGACCGACCGTTTCATCGGTGGAGAGGAAAAATGCGGGGGAGGCTTCGGCCAACCTGTACCCGCGATCTTGAAGACCTCCGGGGCAGCGCGTCAGCTTGCCACCCAAACCGGAGAGGAAAAATGCGGGGGAGGCTTCGGCCAACCTGTACCCGCGATCTTGAAGTCCTCCGGGGCAGCGCGTCAGCTCGCCACCCAAACCGGAGAGGAAAAATGCGGGGGAGGCTTTAGCCAACCTGTACCCGCGATCTTGAAGACCTCCGGGGCAGCGCGTCAGCTCGCCACCCAAACCGGAGAGGAAAAATGCGGGGGAGGCTTCGGCCAACCTGTACCCGCGATATTGTAGTCCTCCGGGGCAGCGCGTCAGCTCGCCACCCAAACCGGAGAGGAAAAATGCGGGGGAGGCTTCGGCCAACCTGTACCCGCGATCTTGAAGACCTCCGGGGCAGCGCGTCAGCTCGCCACCCAAACCGGAGAGGAAAAATGCGGGGGAGGCTTCGGCCAACATGTACCCGCGATCTTGAAGACCTCCGGGGCAGCGCGTCAGCTCGCCACCCAAACCGGAGAGGAAAAATGCGGGGGAGGCTTCGGCCAACCTGTACCCGCGATCTTGAAGACCTCCGGGGTAGCGCGTCAGCTCGCCACCCAAACCGGAGAGGAAAAATGCGGGGGAGGCTTCGGCCAACCTGTACCCGCGATCTTGAAGTCCTCCGGGGCAGCGCGTCAGCTCGCCACCCAAACCGGAGTGGAAAAATGCGGGGGAGGCTTCGGCCAACCTGTACCCGCGATCTTGAAGACCTCCGGGGCAGTGCGTCAGCTCGCCACCCAAACCGGAGAGGAAAAATGCGGGGGAGGCTTCGGCCAACCTGTACCCGCGATCTTGTAGTCCTCCGGGGCAGCGCGTCAGCTCGCCACCCAAACCGGAGAGGAAAAATGCGGGGGAGGCTTCGGCCAACCTGTACCCGCGATCTTAATGACCTCCGGGGCAGCGCGTCAGCTCGCCACCCAAACCGGAGAGGAAAAATGCGGGGGAGGCTTCGGCCAACCTGTACCCGCGATCTTGAAGACCTCCGGGGCAGCGCGTCAGCTCGCCACCCAAACCGGAGAGGAAAAATGCGGGGGAGGCTACGGCCAACCTGTACCCGTGATCTTGAAGACCTCCGGGGCAGCGCGTCAGCTCGCCACCCAAACCGGAGAGGAATAATGCGGGGGAGGCTTCGGCCAACCTGTACCCGCTATCTTGAAGACCTCCGGGGCAGCGCGTCAGCTCGCCACCCAAACCGGAGAGGAAAAATGCGGGGGAGGCTTCGGCCAACCTGTACCCGCGATATTGTAGTCCTCCGGGGCAGCGCGTCAGCTCGCCACCCAAACCGGAGAGGAAAAATGCGGGGGAGGCTTCGGCCAACCTGTACCCGCGATCTTGAAGACCTCCGGGGCAGCGCGTCAGCTCGCCACCTAAACCGGAGAGGAAAAATGCGGGGGAGGCTTCGGCCAACCTGTACCCGCGATCTTGAAGACCTCCGGGGCAGCGCGTCAGCTCGCCACCCAAACCGGAGAGGAAAAATGCGGGGGAGGCTTCGGCCAACCTGTACCCGCGATCTTGAAGACCTCCTGGGCAGCGCGTCAGCTCGCCACCCAAACCGGAGAGGAAAAATGCGGGGGAGGCTTCGGCCAACCTGTACCCGCGATCTTGAAGTCCTCCGGGGCAGTGCGTCAGCTCGCCACCCAAACCGGAGTGGAAAAATGCGGGGGAGGCTTCGGCCAACCTGTACCCGCGATCTTGAAGACCTCCGGGGCAGCGCGTCAGCTCGCCACCCAAACCGGAGAGGAAAAATGCGGGGGAGGCTTCGGCCAACCTGTACCCGCGATCTTGTAGTCCTCCGGGGCAGCGCGTCAGCTCGCCACCCAAACCGGAGAGGAAAAATGCGGGGGAGGCTTCGGCCAACCTGTACCCGCGATCTTAATGACCTCCGGGGCAGCGCGTCAGCTTGCCACCCAAACCGGAGAGGAAAAATGCGGGGGAGGCTTCGGCCAACCTGTACCCGCGATCTTGAAGACCTCCGGGGCAGCGCGTCAGCTCGCCACCCAAACCGGAGAGGAAAAATGCGGGGGAGGCTTCGGCCAACCTGTACCCGCGATCTTGAAGACCTCCGGGGCAGCGCGTCAGCTCGCCACCCAAACCGGAGAGGAAAAATGCGGGGGAGGCTTCGGCCAACCTGTACCCGCGATCTTGTAGTCCTCCGGGGCAGCGCGTCAGCTCGCCACCCTAACCGGAGAGGAAAAATGCGGGGGAGGCTTCGGCCAACCTGTACCCGCGATATTAAAGACCTCCGGGGCAGCGCGTCAGCTCGCCACCCAAACCGGAGAGGAAAAATGCGGGGGAGGCTTCGGCCAACCTGTACCCGCGATCTTGAAGACCTCCGGGGCAGCGCGTCAGCTCGCCACCCAAACCGGAGTGGAAAAATGCGGGGGAGGCTTCGGCCAACCTGTACCCGCGATCTTGAAGTCCTCCGGGGCAGTCAGCCAGCTCGCCACCCCCAAAATTCGTGACATGCCTGCAAGCTGGACACCCGATAGGTCGTCCGGGCTTATGGAGTTCACTACCAGCGAAGAGGTACGAAGAATTGATACGTCTTTCGAGCTAGGCCGGACTTTCGTCTCAAGCTCGAATGACGGGGGCAATTGTTACGACCTAAAGATCGTAGGAGTCTGACTCCCGCCCGGATCCGCTAACGTACCCCATTAACTCACCTTTTCACAAAAGGGCCGCCACCCGGAAATCCGAATCCACATGGGGACGGGCGCTCCCCGAGCGCACCGCCCCGGACGGGTCGAGCAACTGCGGTTGTACGCCTAGGCCAGGGGTGCTGAGGTGCGCCCGGACGGCACCGTTAGGCCAGCTGACTTTGGCGCGGGTATCTATCTGTGCCGGCGAACCATAGCCCGCGACCGAACGGGAGGCGCGGCAGGGCCGGACAACTCCCGATCCGGACGACCCGTCTGATTCTCATGCGCCCCGACGCCAGGGATAGCATAGCCCGACCTTTAGTTCATCACCAACGACAAACGACCTAGGATAAGGGCACGATTGACACATACGTCACCCGACCGCCTGACAAAGCACCCCCTGGCGGCTGACCCATCTGACAGTTAATGCTTTCGGCTCTGACACCCCGACAAAAGCACCCCCTGGCCGTCGCGCCGCCTGACGAAAGCAGGTCAGGCAACCCGGTTCCCAACGTCCTTATCTGGAGTTTCCGCCGACGATCGAGCCAGCTCAGCGCGTCCAGTCAGCATGACAGGTCAGCTCCGCCTAGTCATCACCCGTCAGGTATAAATACCCCCTCTCCTCTTACGGTAGGGAGGTTGGAAAATTCTCTCTTAATCTATCATTCACACACGAGAACAAAGGTCTTCCCTATCTTTGTTCTCCCACTTATAGCTCGCCACGTACGGTCGGCACACCGTTGGTCCGGCCGGCGTGTCTAGCCCCCGTTTTAAGTCCTATCACTGACTTAGGCATCGGAGGGGCTAAGGGTTGAACCCCAACCCGGCCCTTCTGACGAGTTGTTCATACTGCAGGAAAGCTCGCCCCTTGACCATCGTCAACTTCGGCCTCGCACCATCCAATCTTCCTCCGCCGCATCCGGTGAGATTCGTCCCCGCGGTCACCACCGGCGACGGATACAACCTCTTCATCCCACCAATCACCTGTAAAACAGCCTACCTAAACCCTCTTTTCCATATAACCACCGTGCCCTTGGTTCCCCATAATACAAATTCATTGTACGCGAGTTCCATCTCGTAACAAAAGGAAACATACAACCACATAATAAAGGAGCAAGATTTAGAGTCACAATTTCACAAATGAACTATTTTTGTCATGAAAACACAACCCAAGTCATAAAGGTGCTAACTTTAGTCTCAAAATGCAAACATGCAAGCAAGGATGAAATCTTTATTATAAGAGGAACCCATGCAAACAAGATACTAATAGGAGTTGGATTCCTACCAAATAAAGATGCCAACTTCATTGCCTTTAAATCCTCCCATTAATCCTTTGAATCCTCCCTTTAAATCCTCTCCTTAAATCCTTCTTTCCTCCTCCTTCATCCTTCCTCTTAATTACCATGAATAGCTTGCAACTTAAGGAAAGAATCAAAGAGAAATGAGAGGGGAGAGGTTCCGCCAACATAGGCGATATGAGGAAATGAAAGAAGAAAAGAAAAATGAGAAGAAAGATGGAGAAGAAATGAGAAAGGAGGAGTTTAGAAGGCTTGACTTTTATCTCTCCATTTTTTTTCTTTTCCTTTCTCTTCTAGATATAACATATGCTTTAAAAATAAAATTTACAAAAACCCCCTATAACTCTAATAATTTAATTATAGGCCCATGTACTAATTACTAACCAATCCTCCATCATTCCCCTCTTACACACCCATGCATACACATACTACATCCATTCACACACGCACACACACACACATATCTATATACCATTATATGTGCACACAAATAAGCAATAGCCACACAATCTTCACACAATACTACAAATGTACTAAGCTCACTTTCTCCTACAAATTCTCCCACCCACACACATATACATACATTCATCCACATATCCAACTAATCCACACACCAATACCTATATAGCCATACACACAATATTTATTCACACAATACTCCATAGCATACATGGAACTACATATAACTTATACTTGTAACACCTAGATCTTGTACGTGTACCCATACAACCACACACACGGCTAGACACACATTCCCACTTTTACAAATAGACCCATCCATACTCACCTACCTACATATACAAGTATCCACTCTCCATACCATAGTCATACACATCTCCACACATATAACTACTCTACTATACTACTACAATACAACTAGATATACGCATAAGCCAATGACACAACGGTAAATCCACATGTACATCTTTCGGGCACTTCAATGTATCTATCATGTCACTGTAATACCAATACATTTAATGGACATACAATAGTACTACTATATACAAGTATACATATCCACGGATACTCATACAGTATACAACCCCACATATAACTGTAGAGTTCAATCAGGGGCATTACAATCTACCTACCTTAAAATAAAGTCCGTCCTCGGACTTCCTAGGTTAAGGGTCTGGCCGGAGGGTGAATATGTCTAAGGGTCTTCCTACCCACAAAATACTCACAACTCTACATATGTACATCACACCCATTTATCACACTCTACCCCAAAGACCATATACATACATACATACATACATACATACATACATACATACATATATATATATATATATATATATATATATATAATTAAACATATACACTTATACACATATCCACTTATACTTCAATGTAGTGCGACCACACATAATTGGTCTCTGACCACATCACTACTTATATGCAAAAGATGCACCCATTATACACATACCCCTAATCTATTCAAGTATACATCCTAACCCTACACATCCATACAGACAAGAACCTTAAATACTTCACAAGTAAGCACACAAGGATAACATGCATAGATGCGGATCTAAATAAAAATGTGATTTTACCGTGTTTTTAAACTTTTGATCCTAAAACATGCAGATCTAACGTGTAACGCAAATTTAGATGTAAAAGTTTTTGATTTTTACCTCTAGATTCAACAAGGGAATCTAGTCGACGGTTGGTGAAGGATGCCCTTTTCCCTCCCCGTTGAGAAGATTACGATCTTCTTGAATCTGAGCGATTGATGGATCTCTTTCCTCGCGAGCCGCCGCTTCCTCCAACGAGCGTGATCGTGCTGATAACGTGTTGTGAAGGGAAAAGTAGGGAAATAGGTGTCGGGGTTAAGAGTCCCATACCATCATATTTATAGCTTTCAATAGTTGGCTGGATACCCAATGAACCTCAGGACCTATTCATAACATTGGTTATTTATTTTATTTTATTTATTTTTGCTGGACAATTGCAGATAACCGGTGGTCACCGCAGAGAAACGATCCTATTAAATAATTCCAAGCCAACCAAAACTCTACCTCTCTCTTCCTCTCCCCTCCCTGGGCCCCGCCTCTCTTCCTCCTCCCCGCCCCTCTTCATCATCTTCTCTGTCAGCCGCCGCCGCTGCCAGTGGCTTCTTTCTCCTTTCTTTGCCTAAAAATCTTGTATACAGGTACTTGTGCCCCAAGACGCTGGTCTCCCCCTCTCAATTGCCCGTCGAAATTCGATCTCTTGTTCGATCAATTTAATTTAATATACAGTTGAGAGAGAGAGAGAGAGAGAGAGAGAGAGAGAGAGAGAGAGAGAGAGAGAGAGAGAGATGGAGATCGACAAAGCTGTAAGAGAGAGCAGCGATCGAAGGCTTCAGACGAAGTACAAGAACGCCACCTATGTCATCGAGAGGGCGTTTGCTCTCTACGAGTAAGCTTCTTTCTTCTCTGATTTTCCTGGAAATTCATCGATTTTTGGCATCTGCGTTCTCTTTTTTCTAATCAAAATTCGAACTTGGTAATCTTTAGATTGAGTTTTCTGGGGATTTAGGACCGGCACCAAAATGTGTTTACTTTGATTTGTCTTTTGTTTCTACAGGTTTGAGCATGTTGCTTTCAGCTTTAATGGGGGAAAGGATTCCACTGTAATTGTTTCTACATGTTTGTTTGTTTAAGTGAAGTTCTGATTGGTTCTAGCAAAAATGTGGTGAATTTGGTTTCAATTTATTTGGATGTTATTGGTATTGCTGCAGGTTTTGCTGCATTTGCTGCGGGCTGGATACTATTTGCACAAAGAGAAAATGAAGACATCGAATGGAAACCCGCCTGATTGCTCGCTGGAGTGTCCAATAAGGACCATGTATTTCGAGACCCCTTCTGCATTTCCGGAGATCAACTCATTCACTTATGAGACAGCTGCTAAGTAAGAAGACCAGAGAATGCTCTGTGCTTGGTTTGTTTTCCCTCTATAAGTTTGCAACATTTTAATTTGTTCTTTGCAATGATGTTTAATACTATTATCAGATATGACTTGCAACTTGAAATTATTCGCCTTGATTTCAAATCGGGTCTAGAGACCCTAATGAAAGAAAAACCTACCAAAGCTATTTTTCTTGGTACCCGGATTGGCGATCCTAACGCGGTATATCTTGCAAATCCATAAACCTTTTGTAGAAAGAGTATGATTAATGCTTGACTTTTTCAGAGTGTTCTGAATTTATTGTAGTGCATTGATCTTGCAGGTTGGGCAAGAACAGTTCTCTCCGAGCTCACCGGGATGGCCTCCGTTCATGAGGGTGAATCCTATTTTGGATTGGTCATACAGGTCTTTTGTTATGGTTGTATATTAATTCATTGCTAATTTTTCTTCGTCATATGGTCCGTTTTTAATCACATAACTTGGAATGTCATCTTTGCTGCAGGGATGTGTGGGCTTTCTTATTAACATGCAAGGTTCAATACTGTAGTCTATACGATAAAGGGTAAGATACCGAGATATGTTGTTTTCGAGATATCATTTCTGTCTTGTCTATGTTGAAAATCAAGTCTAAAAATATTATTTAGAATAAATGCTACATCTCAAACTGAGATGTTGTTTATAAAGGAAAATACAGTATGTATACAATTAGGAATGCAACTTAGATTTGACTTTAATTCTAAATTTGGAAACTTATTCATTACCATTTCCATATAAGCTAGAATGTACACATCATACATGTTTATCTTTTCACAAATAAACTAAATTTGAGTTCTTCGCATCATGTGCCAATACTCTTGTGTGTTTGGATCTCGTAAAAATGCTTAACTGTTTGTTTGAAACTGCTAAACCAACTGCCTGAAACTTCTGTATCATTCATCTAAATCTGTTTGATAATATTTGAATGATTGATCCTTCAAATTCTCAAAAACTATTATACTTTCAAAAAGTGCTACAACTTGATGTCCCAATCGGTTACATTCATGCCTAAAGTCTCCTTGACCACCTGCTTGATCACAATTACTTGACAACAACCTCTTCCTCTAACTCACTCACTGTAATGAAACCAAACCAAACTCCTTGAAACCAAGCAAACTCATCCTTTGAAAACATAATTCATGCCAAACCAAATCAAATTTCTGAAATTCAAAATTCAAAATCCTAAAACCAAACTGGGCTTGCTTCTCTCATTTTTATAACTAAATTCAAAATCTACACTAACACAAACCAAACTCTTCAACCAAACCAAACCAAATCAAACCAAATTTTCAATTATTTTTGAAAAACCAAACTAAATCTTTACTTGAGATTTACTGATAGACAAACTTTAAAACCAACTACAATAATTCTTACTTGGGATCCAATGAACTAATAGAATTGAGCACGCATTTTAAATTTTTAAACACATGCATGTGTATTGATCAAATGTGATTTAAACACGTCCACTTTTTTCTTTTTCTTTCTTTCTTTTTTATTTTTTATTTCTTGTGAAAACCAAGATTGAATTAAAAAAGTGGTAGATGAAGAGACAACTAAGAGAAAGAGACATAAGTAGAAGACATAAAAAAAGAAAGGGGGACATGGATGATAGGATCAAAGGTGACCTTGGAATTCTAAAAATTGTTCAACCGCTCTAAGGAAGATGACGTACCACCATACCATTACCAGAAAATCAGGCAAACATACATTGATGCCTTGAAAAATTAGACGCTTTGAACTCCATTGACTCTGCATCGGATGCGTGCAACATGGTTAGTTGAGGGTGAATATGGTAAAGGTGAGAGAAAGAGAAATTAATGCTTGTGATTTGGGAAGTATATGAATTAGGTGATGTGATGTTTTGGTGTTAAACTTGATTCTTGCCGCTTGGTGATGTTGGCAATGTGAACTTATGGAAGAATGTTGGGTGGCCAGAGGGGGCCTAGGTGCGGTCAGGGTGTCGGGAGTCTCGCGACTCATGTGAGCAACGATGTGGGTCAGATTTGGAAGCTGGGGTGAATTCATGCTGAGATGGCATAGATCTGGCGGCGGATCCAATGGTGATGATGCCGATAGTATCTGATGGAGTTGGGATATATTGATGCTGATTGGTGTTGATTCTGATTCTAGTGGTGATGATGATGCTTGCGATAGTTTATTGGGGCTACTAGGATGTTGGTTGGAGAAGAAAGATGGGTCGAGATTTGCTAATTTGGGTTAGGGTTCATGTTAGATTAGGATTTTGATAGGAATAAGGTTTTTTAGTATCAAAAGATCAATTCAATTTAGAAGTAGATCAGAGAAAGAGAGATAATTAGGTTGTGGCTTTGATATCATATTGTAAATAGAAATAAAAATTATTATTCAGAATAAAAATTATACATCAAACAAGGTATTGGTGTTGCTTATATGGGAAAATACACTATGAATACAATTACATGTACAACTCATATTTGACTCCTTATTTGATTATAATTTTAGAAGTTAAAAATAAAAATTTAATTCATATTTACTCCTAATGTCAAACTAGTAACTTCTTACACATTAACAGCCTATTTGTGTTCTATCACATGTCTTGTTCTTGTTTTTACGAACAAAGATATAATGATTGTATTGGAATGTGAGGTGCGGCCCCACCGGTGGCATTCTAGTTATTTTGGTCTCTGGTGGTAATTTTGTAATTCTGGGCTCTAAGGGGGGCATTTTTATAAATATGTACAAATCATCCATTTATATAGTGAGTAAGGTGGTAGGGTTTGGGGATGTTGAATTTGAAGAAAGAAGAAGAGAGAATATGAGTAGAGGTTAGATTAGTTGTAGGTCTTGGGAGAATTAACCATTTATCTCGAATTAAAGGGTAGGAGAGTGTTTTCCTCTTTAATTGGAACCAACTATCTAGTGTTTCCTCCTTGTTTTCTACGAAAATCATTTTTTCTACCACGTCTCTAAATTTCTTTCACTCAAACATTAGAATTTCCCAACAAATTGGTATCAGTGCCCTTCATGGCGGGAGCAAGAAAGATCGAAGCTTGGAAGGCGTCGACGGACAGAACCATAGCCATGATGAACGAACTCTTGTAGATCCACCCTCAGCACGAGAATGATGCTTTTCTCCCTTTGAAGGAGCCCACAAGCTTAGATCTACCGGATCTAAAAGGGAAGGTGACCAGTGGCGTAGATCTGAAGAAATGAGGAGCCAACGACTGAGATCCAAGGCCGGCAAAGGCGTTGGAGGATTCACCGGAGGCTGGCGACCATCGACAGGGCCGTTAGGGGCCTCACGGCCTCCAGTCGACCTCGCCAGGGGCCAATATGCCCCGACAGGGTCGCCAAGGGCCTCACGGCCCCAAGCGACCCTGCCTGGGACTGGTGACCCTTCGGTGGCCCGACGAAGCCCCGATGAACATCCAACGAGCCGCCAGCCCTTTGCAGGGCTTCCTTGACTAGCGAAGGAGATTTTAGACCTTCACGTGGTGCTGTGTCTGACAGAGGAGATGGTTTCAGGCAGCGACGACTGATTCTGGACTACGACGAACATCCGGTGGGTTTGATGATGGCGTAGAGCACTTTTCGGGACCATACTGTCCCTTGATGTTTGATGATTAGTCGCGGCAACAGCTTGCAGTAGACGGCGAGACCTGGGGCAGCCCTTTAATCTTGGAGGGGACGAGCATCCCTTTGATCCGGGTAGAAACGAGCAATCCCTAGCGCGTTCATGGACTTCATGTACCACCTTGAGGATAATGTGATTGTTCGGGAGCGGAGTAGTGTTTTGGGAATGTGGGGTTGTGGCCACATTGGTGGCAATCTAGTGATTTTGGGCCCCGAGTGACAATTTTGAAATTTTGAACCATAGGTGGGTATTTTTGTAAATATGTACAAATCAGTAGTATATATAGTGAGTGAGGGGGTATGGTTTGTGAGGTGTTGAATTTGAAGAAAGAAGAAGAGAGAATATGAGTAGAGAATAGATTAGTTGTAGGTCTTAGGAGAATTAAATGTAAGGGACCCTGCGGGGCTACACACACTAGAGGGGGTGAATAGTTTAATAGCAAGCAAAGTGCTTAATTAAAAGTTACTAAAATTAAAGCACAATAAGCAGCGGAAAATAAACAGAGTGCTCAACAACAACAATCGCAAACACTAGGATTTTACACTGGTTCCCCAAAACTTGGGTACGTCCAGCCACACTAATATTTACTATATTCACACACAGAGAAGTGAATACAATCTCACACAGAGATACCTCACACAGAGGATTTTGTCCTACACAAGGACCTAACCAACCTTACACAAGGGTCAAACTCCCACACAGAGAATTACTAACACCCACACAGAGAATTAGGGTTAGCCCTGCACTAGGACACCAAAATCCCACAAAGAGAGTAACTCCTACAAAGAGAGTATCTAATTTCCACAAAGAGAATTAGGGTTTCGAACATAAAACAAAACGAAACAATACTTACCTATGCCTTGATATAATCTTACCAATACGATGAAGAAGGCATGCAAGTGAATGACCAAGTGCTTGAGATAGCTTTGATTGCACTTGATGGTTTTTCTCTCTTCTAGGAATTAATCCTAACACTTCTCACTTGAGTGTATGAAATGAAGAGAAGAAAGATCTTCTCCAAGAAGAGGAATGAGATTGAAATCCATTGGAGAAATTTCCTAGCGCTTAGATGCTATAACATAAGTGCGAAGCTCTAATTAGGGAATGTGGGAGGAGTGGCTTAGAGAAGAGATTAAATGATCTTCTATGATTTCCTAACCCTTTCAATAGTTCTAAATGAACTAAGCCAACTCATATATATATGAAGCCCAAAGGAACCCATAAAACCAGCCAAAACCCCAAAGGGAAGAAATCTGTAATAGCTAGATTTTGGCAGTTTACGGCATAGACAGTCGACTGATGAACACATAACAGTCGACTGTTCAACGGCTAGAAAAATCCCAACGGCTATAATCTGAGCCAAGACAATCGACTGTAGAAGACTATACAGGTGACTGTATAACAGACAGTCGACTGTATAACCTTCATCAGGCGACTGCTGCAGGGATGTAAATAAAATAGAGAGATGCATATTTCGCACTTACGCCTTTCAGACGACTGATGGCCATTTCATAGGCGGCTGTAAATATACAGACGACTGTAAAAACTTCATCAGACGACTGTCTTGCAAATTGGGATGGAGCCCAGAAAATGCAAGATGCGCACAGTCGACTGTCGACCAATTCACAGGCGACTGTAGAAACACATGAGACTGTAAATTGAACATCGTCGACTGATGCGAAAAGCTCAAGAATAGTCAATAAAAATGTTGGCTTGAGCTATGCACCACAGTCGACTGTAGAAGGCTCGACAGGCGACTGGAATCATCTAGTCGACTGTAAAACCTTCATCGGGCAACTGTTGGAGAGCCAGAGACTCCAATTGAGTCTTTGGGCTAGATGAACCTATTGGGTTGGATTCTATGATAATCCCAAGGCTCACTAAGATGGTGAAATGCATATGCATGAGAGTATGACCATCTATCAAGGCATTACAATAATCTTAGACTCAAAAAGAGAAATGCAAGTAATTGAAATTACATGGATTACAAATTGCATCTCCTAGAGTCCAAGTCTTCAAGCTCAAGATACTTTGATGCTCTCCATCATCTCCAAGCTTTGGCACTCCTTGATGAGCTTCCCTTAATCAAGCTCCAACCTTTGGCAATGCTTCTCTAGATATCCATCCACCATCATGCAAGCTTTGGCTTCATTAGATGATCTGCATGACTTCATCCAAGCTTGAGCACACCATCACTCTTGGAGGTCTTTAAGATATCCCTTGCATCATCCTCTAAGTATTATGCTTTGTCTCATCAACATATAATCATTAAGATAAACTGAGACTAAAACATAAGATTGATTATCACATTAATATAATGTATTGATCATCATCAAAACAACGTTAGTTTTGAACCCAAGAACTAACATTAAAATGTTACCTCGAATCAAAATCTAGGAGAGCAGTTCCATTTCTTATTGAGACCGCTTATCTTTTGTAGTTTCTATTTGATTTATAAAAATCCTCTTTTGACCTCTCCAAACCTAGCCTTTCCTGTCGAATTTACCTCTCCAAATCCTCTCTAATTGGAACCATCCTCATTATTTTCTATAAAAATCATCTTTTATTCAACATCCCTAAATTTCTTCCACTCAAACACTAGAATTTCCTATTAGATTGGTAACCGCTATACTCTATGAATTACTGAAATTAATCTGAGAATGGATGTGGGACGATAACGATATGCAAAAACATTGAAGCTTTATAATCCCTAGAAATCCGAAACGTTGTAGGCAGATACACACACAACCAACTTAGCAAACCTTAAAAAGGTAGGGCAAAGCAGTTTATATGTCAATATCAACTATTAATTGATATGTTTACTAATTGTGATTTAACATTAAAAAAATGAAAGATCGGTCATATTCCAGCACATGCAATGCATATCAAGAAAATGTGGATGTCAAAAGCCGCCTCGAGCTAAAATTGTATAAATTATAATATAAATGAAGATGCATTAGAGAAGTGACCGGTTCTATAACACATATCGAAGGAACATGATGTGGCGCGGGCACCACACGAGGCACATGAGGCGCGTGCTCTAGAGGCGGCTAAGGGGGTGCGGGTCTACCAAAGGAGAAGACGGCTCGGGTCCACTACAGGCCCGTGGGCAAATTTGTAGTTTCATAACTACAAAGGGGGTTGTTCCGTAATTGAACAATTCACAATTCCCCCCTAACGCAAGGGTTGGCCGGCCCTAGGAGAGCTATCGAAGAATTGATTTGTAAGTTGCTTTTCATACCTAGAATCCTAGATTATCTTCTTGTAATTTGTTCCTTCAATTCCTATTGATAGTTTAGCCCTAAATTAATTGTTGTAGCTTTTATTGTTAATTTCAGATCTGAACCCTTTATAAAAATCCTCTTTTTATCCCTCCACGTCCTAAAAGCCTACCTTTATTCCACTAATAAACTCTAGCCGCATCAATTTGGTATCAGATCATTAGATCCATGGCGAGCACAAGATCCATGGAGCGGATCGACTTGTTGGAAGAGAAAGTTGAGAAGTTGAGAGTAAAATTAGCGAGGAGATTCGCGAGGTGAGAAAGGAAGCGGCGGAGAGCGTTGCACAATTGAAAGAAGCTATGACAGCAAATCGATCTCAAATGATGCAAGAATTGGCGGCGATGATAGCAAATTTGAATCCCAAGCGAGATTCAAGCCTAAAGGAGCCACCTTTGTCTACAAAGAAGGGGAAAAATGTGATCTTTTACGAAGGAGTGCCGGAAGATGTCGAAGACGAAGGCCTATACCCAAACGAATAAGGAAACACAACAGATCGGGAGAATTGGGAGGCGTTCCTGGCCACCTCCCCGCCACGAGAGGTTCGCCGGCCACCGGGGCACCCCTCCGGCAGCCCCTGGGGGCTCCGTCGAACCCCCCATGAGGGGCGACCAGGGCTGCCCGCCCCGCCTGGGCCTCCGGTGGCCCTCTGGGGAGCGGCGGAGGCCCGCCGGCCCAAATCTGGGGCTGGCAGGCCCTGTCGCCCCTTGGGGGGCCTCACCGGGCCTTCAAGGTGGCACCTGAGCCCCGCCTGACCCCATGGGGGCCCGACAACCCCCACAACTTACTTCTGCGCATCAGTGGGACCTGTTTGGGGGCTGATAGTTCAGATGCCCTCTTTTCGGCCAAAGATGGGACCCTGGGAAGGATTTCAGCAGCAAGGGGGCGGTAGCAGCACTTGGAAGGTCCGTCGACTCTGCCCCCCTTCGGGGGGTCACATGCGATTGGAGAGGAGTTCAGGGCACCAGGGGGACTATGGACACATACACAGAGACAAGCGTGGAGATTGGCAGTGGTATGGTACAGACGGAGGCACATGGGATCCAGCTGGGGTATATTCTTGACAGACCATTTATGTTCCAGCCGAGACGCTAGGAGCAGCCGCAGGAGAGAGGAGGATTAGCTGGGGAGAGTCGGATGAGGAAGCTGAAGATGCCCATCTTCGAGGGAGGAGACCCGGATGACTGGCTGTATCCAGTAGAGAGATACTTTGAGGTGTCGATGGTTACAGGAGAGGACTGACTACGGGCAGTCGGAGTCTGCTTGGAGGGAGAGGCTCTGGGATGGTTTAGCCGTTCAGGTGGACACATCAGCATCAGCCTTTCTGGACGCGGGAGGAGTTCACCAGCCTTCTGGTGGAGCGTTTTGGCGCAGTACAGTCTGGGGGAGTTTTTGAGCGGCTATATTCATTGAAACATGAGGGAAGCGTTGGAGAGTACATTAAGAAATTTGAGTCGCTCTGCCACCGAGTTCGGAGAGTTTTAGGGGAATCCTTGGAGGGATGTTTTGTGAAAGGGCTGAAGCCCATGGTTAGATCTGGACTGAGACAGTTGAAGCCTGTGGGACTACGAGAGATGATGATCTCAGCTAGGATGGTGGAGGACCATTAGGAGATTGAGAGGAGAGCCAGTAGGACATGGAAAGGCACCGCTTTTCGTGGGCAGGCTCCAGCAAGGGGGACAGAGAGCTACTACCACCCAGGAAGCTACCACAGTTGCTTCAGGCAATATGGACATGAGGCCGGAGTAGCGGCCAGGGGGCAGATACGGCGGATGACCGAGGCGGAGATTCGGGACTAGCGGGCTAATGGACTGTGCTTCAAATGTGATGAGAAATTTACTCCAGGGCATCGCTGTGAGGATCGGACCATCCAGATATTGATAGTGAATGATGAGGACGAGGACAATGTGGTCGTACTGGAGGCTGGAGAGGACGAGGAGGAGCAGGAGCACCAGCACTTGGACCAGCGGAGGTATCCCTCAATTCTGTGGTAGGGTTCATGCTGAACCATACCATGAAATTGGTAGGACAGGTGGGCGGACAGGATGTGGTGGTGTTGGTCGACAGTGGGCCGCCCACAATTTTATATGCAGCAGGTTGGTATGAGAGCAGAATCTGCAACTGAGCGACACCGGGAGATACAGAGTAGTGTTGGGCACATGACATGTGACACACAGCAACGGCGTCTGCCGAGGTGTGATTGTGACGGTACAGAGGGTGCAGATTGTCACAGATTTCCTTCCCTTGGAGTTGGGGAGCACTGATGTCATCCTGGGGATGAAGTGGCTGCAGACATTAGGGAAAATCAAAACAAACTGGAAACGACTCAGGTTAGAGTACCAGGATGGGGGGAGGACGGTAGTCTTACAGGGGGACCCCAGTCTCTGCCGTTCTTTATTGTCCTATAAGGCCATGCCACGAGCTATACAAATGGCGGGAGGAGGCTATTTAGTAGAGCTACAGGCGGTGATCGCAGGGGAGCAGAGGGAGGATCACAGCCAGTCAGTGGCCCCAGAGATAGAGCAGCTTTTGAGCCAGTATGGGGATTTTTTCAGGCTCCACAGGGATTACCACCACCCCGAGATCACGAGGACGCCATTATTTTACGGGAGGGCGTGCCTCCCATCAGCGTGCGTCCATACAGATATCCCCAGGTGCAAAAGGACGAGATAGAGAGGTTGGTAGAGGAAATGCTACAGTCAGGGGTGATTCAGTCGAGTGTGAGCCCATTTTCCAGCCCGGTTCTGCTGGTGAAGAAGAAGGATGGCAGTTGGAGTTTTGGTGTGGACTATAGGGCTCTAAACGAGGAAACCGTTCCCGATAAGTTTCCCATTCCGGTGATCGATGAGCTCCTTGACGAGCTCCATGGGGTAGCGTGCTTTTCCAAAATTGATCTCAAGTCAGGTTATCATCAGATACGTATGCATGCAGCTGACGTGCCCAAGACCGCGTTTAGAACTCATGAGGGGCACTATGAGTTCATCGTCATGTCGTTAGGCCTGATGAACGCTTCAGTGACCTTCCAGGTATTGATGAACAAGGTATTCCGGCCCTACCTCCGGAGATTTGTTCTAGTGTTCTTTGACGACATACTCATATACAGTCGCAGTGTGGAGGAACATGTGGGGCATCTGCATGCAATGTTGCACGATTTATAGGACCATCAGCTTTGTGCCAATAGAAAGAAAAGCATGTTTGGTCAACCACAAGTAGAGTACTTGGGGCATATCGTCTCAGCTGAGGGGGTGGTGGCAGATCGGGCAAAGATTGCATCAATGTTAGATTGGCCGTTACCCACCACATAACGGGGCCTGCGGGGCTTCTTGGGCCTTACGTGGTACTATAAGAAGTTTGTATATGGTTACAGCTCATTTGCATGGCCACTTACAGAGCAGCTGAAGGAGAGTTTCCAGTGGGACGAGAAGGCCACCAGGGCATTTGAGACACTGAAGCAGGTGATGACGACCGTGCCGGTTTTGGCACTACCAGATTTCAGCAGACCCTTTGTGATAGACATCGATACTTCAGGACATGGGTTGGAGGCAGTGCTGATGCAGGATCAGAGGCCAATCGCGTATTTCAGTCAGACTTTGTCAGCACGAGCGAGGCTGAAATCAGTATATGAGAGGGAATTGATGGCGATCATGATCTCCATTCAGAAGTGACTGCCTTATTTACTGGGGAGGAGATTTATAGTGAGGACCGACCAGAGGAGTCTGAAATATTTGCTGGAGCAGCGCATGGTCATCGAAGAGCGTCAGAAGTGGCTCTTCAAGCTGGTCCATTACACCTTCGAGATACAGTACCGACCAGGCTTGGAGAACAAGGTGGCAGATGCTTTGTCCCGCAGAGAGGAGGCATCGGAGGTGGCTGCCAATTCTGTACCGGTCTTACTAGACTGGGAGCTGTTTGACAGAGAGATTGAGGCCGATGCAGGGTTAGCATCGATACGAGAGGCACTGCAGCAGGGTTCAGCAGAGTTTCTGGGGTACACCATGAGCGTACAGCGACTGCTTTACCAGTAGAGACTGGTGATTCCCAGGGGGTCCACACATATTCCGTTGATATTTTAGGAGTTCCACGACAGTTCCTTAGGGGGACATTTGGGGATACATCAGACTTATAAGAGGATGTCTAGGGAGCTGTACTGGCCAGGCATGAAGCGAGACATTGCTAAGATGATAGCGGAGTGTAACGTCTGCCAGCGTCATAAGTACCTACCCATGGCACCAGCGGAGCTTCTACAGCCATTGGCCCTCTCGGAGAGAGTTTGGGAGGATATCCGCTTGGATTTCATCGAGTGGCTACCGAGATCAGAGGGCTACAATTCTATATTAGTAGTGGTAGACCGCCTCAGCAAGTATGGCCACTTCGTGCCACTGCGACATCTCTATACGGCGGTGACCATGGCTACCGCTTTTATGAGACAGGTGGTCCGCTTGCATGGGTTCTCGGCTTTCATAGTGTCAGATCAAGATAAAGTGTTCATGAGCATTTTTTGGCAGGAGCTGTTCAAGGTACAAGGGACGAAGTTAAAGAGGAACACAGCCTACCACCCACAAACAGATGGACAGACCTAGGTGGTGAATAGGAGTGTGGAGACTTATCTGCGGTGTTTTGCTTCAGAATCCCCAAAGCAGTGGGCCAGATGGTTAGCATGAGCTGAATATTGGTACAACACATCATACCACTCGGCGACACAGAGTATCCCGTTTCGCATCTTGCATGGACGGACCCACCCCACTTGATCATTACAGTAGGGATGCCACTCCATTTTCACAAGTTGAGGAGCACCTAGAGGAGCGGGATATACATTTGGAGGAGCTGAAGAGGCATTTACCGCGGGCCCAGCAGATTATGAAAACTAAATCCGATGGACATATGAGAGATGTACAGTTTGTCATAGGGGATTGGGTGTATCTTAAGCTACGACCCTACAGATAGATTACATTGGTCCATAGGAGCAATGAGAAGCTGACAGCTCGCTACTACGTGCCATTTGAGATTACAGCTCAGATCGAAAAGGTTGCGTATCGGCTGAAGTTACCTGCTACATTCACCATCCACCCAGTATTCCATGTATCACAGTTGCGACGAGCAGTTGGAGACCACACTCTCTCACCCACTCTCACTCCCACTCTGACGGACGACATGGAGGCGTTGCTTGAGCCACAGGAGCTGGCTGGGGTTCGACAGAATGCAGACGGAAGACAAGAAGTGCTAATCAGGTGGCGAGGATTGCCAGACTGATGCTACATGGGAGTCTCGGGAGGTGATACGAGACCAGTTTTCAGACTTCCACCTTGAGGACAAGGTGCACTTTTGGGGGGAGTAATGATGTGACGCGGGCACCACATGAGGCGCATGAGGCGCGGGCTCCAGAGGCGGCTAAGGGGGCGCAAGTCTACTAAAGGAGAAGGCGACTCGGGTCTTCTACGGGCCCGGGGCAAACTTGTAGTTTCATAACTACAAAGGGGGGTTGTTCCGTAATTGAACAATTCACAATTCACCCCTAAAGCAAAGGCCGGCCGGCCCTAGGAGAGCTATCATAGAATTGATTTGTAAGTTGCTTTTCATACCTAGAACCCTAGATTATCTTCTTGCAATTTGTTCCTTCAATTCCCATTGATAGTTTAGCCCTAGATTAATTGTTGTAGCTTTTATTGTTAATTTCGGATCTGAACCCTTTATAAAAATCCTCGTTTTATCCCTCCACATCCTAAAAAGCCTACCTTTATTCTACTAATAAACCCTAGCCGCATTAGAACATCCAAGAATTGTGTTAGGTATTTGTACCTGCACATGTTCAGATTCATGATAGAAGTATCCCATACTACATTGATTATGATGCCATACGTGACATGTTTTGAAAAGAAATTGGAGTATTGCATGTAAGATCAAGTTTCATTCATTAAGAATTTCTCAGGAGGTTCAATGTCTTGAAAATCCAACTACCTTTATGTATCTACATCTTTGCGCCTCGATCTTCGAGTTTAATCTGCATAAACAGGTTGGATTTTCCGACCTACTAACTGGGCTATTTGGTTCTGTGGCAAGCTATTCTATTGTCGTTATTTCAATTCTATTAGAAATATGGTCTGATCAACTCCTGAAATTTCTTAGTGCATTCTCAATATGGAAGTATGCGCCATGATCTGATGAGAAACTTAGCCGTGATGGTGGTGGTGGTGGTGGTAGTAATGAGATCGTGTTCTTTCAATGTTTGAACCTGTAAACTTTATTTATTGCATGGGAGCTAATTCTTTCTTTTCTTAGGTATACTTCCATTGGGAGCATATATGATACTGTGCCAAATGCATTATTGAGTATTCCTGATTCATCTAGCAACGAAGACTATTTCAAACCGGCGTATCTACTTTCTGATGGAAGACTAGAAAGAGCTGGAAGAGCAAAGAAGTCCAATCCGAAGTGTAAAAATACTCATATTCTAAGCAATGGCCTAAACAATGTTGATCCACACCAGGGAAGCTCATTATCAGCATCAATCATTGCCGTTGGTGATGAGATTCTGTAAGCAACATTCTTGGGCTTGCATTTGTAATTTAAAGCAATCTGTTTTGTTGAAAGATATATTATTCTGTTCATTTTTCAGATCAGCTGTGAATAGTTGTCAATGTCATTCTTAGTAACTATTTTTTCGGTCAGTAGACAACATACAACGTTTGGCATTTGAAGGGTAATATTTAGGCGTCAGTTTGATGCACACATATTGGCCATTTCTTACCTGCTATTAATGTTACTGTAATAATTTTGGCGCTTCCTATTTGTAATAAGGGATTCATGTAGATCACCTGATCTAATACATCATGTGTCAAGACACAAAAAGGTGGCCCCCCCCACAGCGAGTAAAAGCCGCACATGGGCTTGTACTTTCCACTTTTTTGTGTAGTGGCACCTGATCTATTAGGATCGGGTGCCACCTTTTCTACATCCTTGTAATAATCGCTTGTGCGCAATTTGTAACATGTATATTTTCTTTTGTTTACATAATTCCGATATAAATTTGCAATTTGTATCTTTTTATTTCTTGTGCAGGTTTGGCGCTGTAGAGGATAAAATGGGAGAAATGTTGTGCAAAAAGCTTCATAGCATTGGCTGGCTGACTGGTCACATGGCATTTGTTAGAAATGAAGTGAGAATCTTTATCTGCATGACAAGTATTGTGGATTCTGCATTTGTTTCTAACTTGCGACTCTTGTTCTTTGTTTTTTTGACATACAACCAAGTACGATGTTTTTGTGAAATGCAGATTGATTCTGTGGCTGAAGAAGTTGAACGCTGCAAGTCTAGAGATGACATGGTGAAGATTATGCATCTGCTTCACATCATGGGCGTTCTTTTAATTGACAACATCATCAAGTATATGTATCTTATTTGGATATTGAAGCTTGACTCTGTCTTGGCAGGTCTTCTTGTTTGGAGGAGTTGGACCTTTGCATTCTGATATTTCAGTAGCAGGAGTTGCAAAAGCCTTTGGAGTTCGTCTGGTACTTACATCTTAATGTTTTATGTGCAAGCATAATGTTGTATGTTGGCAACATTTGTTTTTTGCTTTTAGTTTCATAATGTTCAAATCTTTTCTTTACTCTATCTTCTTTTTGTCCATTTCAAAAGATAATACAACTCATGTAGTGTGCCTACTTGATCTTGTTTGGGATTACATTACCATGCACAGTTTCCAGGAAACCAAGAGTTATATTCTGAGTTAAACTCTTTCATCAGATGTGATTTTAAGCTCATGCAGATAATGCTCGGCTCTGAAACCAGATTATGCTCTGTGATAAATCAGTGAGAGCTATCAATTAATAAGTTCAGATCTATGATCTGAATTCTCTAGAATGTGCAAACTTTGGAGAGAAACAGATTAGAAGAAGAAATAATTCTGGGATACACAGAACGTGATCTTTATAGGGGCTCCATAAACTCAAAATACGGAATTATTTCATGGATGATAGAGATAATCCATATATAGATGAAACACTTGTTTAACATGAAATTCTATTTTGAATCAACATCCATGTATGGCTAAGCCAACTAATACCTAACCTTTGATATTTTCGGTATGAATTGCTTGATTCATCTAATACAACTAATACCCTAATGCAAACCATTGGCCAATGGCTTGACCGGAATTGAGATTTCATGCATTGGTACTGACCTTAACATGCCAAATACAAGCAATTGATGTAGGGGTTATCTTTATATTCTTCACAGGGATTGAGGGATTAGGAGGATTTGAGCCCTCAAGCCAAGTGTTGTACTAGCTTCCTTTATGGACATGATGACGATATAAAACGTCTCCGTTTCTCTAAAATATACTCGCATCTTAATTCTAAATGCCCACAAGCGTACAAGGAATCAAGGATTATGTTAAACTTTTCCCATTGGACTAACCAATTTTAACCATATCTTCTTTCTGATAGGATTAACTAACTTAACTGTCCTTTCTTAACCGAACACAAGTAACTAATTTGACGCAGAACGGAAGCAGGAAGGGGATGGTGGGAATTTGGAGATATAGAAAAAAAAGATCATAACTTTTAGGGTCTCACACCATGAAAATCTTTCGATCACCGACTTGCACGTGAAGATTCTTTGGATCTCTCTTTCAGGTAATCAAGCACACTCTCGCACATCGATGCAAAGGATTTAATTTTGTGGAGAAACCAAAAGTTTACACCAAAAACTATTCTTCATTGCTTTCTTCATTAAAAAACTATAAGTCTGTGGCTTTTATATAGGCTTACAACTTGACTCTTGAAACCTAATATGATTAGAACATCTAGAATAACTAAAATACTTAAATAACGAAAAAGACTACAGTAACTAAAACTCTCAAAATAACAAAAAAAACTCAACTAATTAGAATTCTTTAAGGACTCAAACTCTATCATATATAAAATAAAAGAGTCCATCTCAACTTTGATCTCTCTTATTCTCTCTGGTTTATGGACTTCACTACCTGATGAACGTCGATATGAATAGCATTAGCCAAGTAGGAATCAGTAGTCCTTTATAGCTGGAAAGCTGCATCAATGAATTTTGAAGTACAATAAGATGTAGATCTGCAAACCAATATTTTCTGGAAAATTCTTCCAAATAGCAATATATATATATATATATATGCATATAGAATTTCCTTTTTAATGGGATTATAGAGAATCTGAGATGACAAACTTGATATGCTCAATCTCCTCAAACTTTTGTGAAATACTCGACTCAGTCACATCAGGATAGGATTGTTGCTCAGTAAAGCTAGTCGAGAAGTTGTTGATGCATGCAAAGCATCCTCATTGATTCTAATACGAATCTCTCTGGGCAAGCTCGAATCATCTCGTCATGCATAATTGTAAATTTCTGCAAATTTCCCTTTGATTTTGCAACAGATTTGTGACTATCATTGTTAATTGCAAGAGTTTCATTAGTCTTGAGATGTGAAGCACTCAAATCAGATACAAATTGCTAATGAAGTGCTCTAGGTATAAGGTCAAAACCTAATTCTGAGGAACTGGGATTCTCATGGTGAGTTATTTGTTGTGATGGTTCTTCAACCTTAGTCCTTTTTCCCTTTAACAGTATTAATTTCAGATTTAGTCATATTAGTACTTGACCCTTGAAATTGCTCTCCGGTTTTAAAATAGTCTTTATGTCTGTGGGGGCTCTTATTGACACCAAATTTAAGGTTAAGGTAAATGCTTATTGTACACTATTTACAGTGTAGGGAAGCATCTCACGCCTAATATTTGCTCTCAGTCCAGAATGAAACCTAACAAGGATATATCTGATATCTTCTTGTATTTTTCTCATAAGAAATATCATTAAACTTAGTTATGTACTCCTCCATAGTTATGCTTTCTTGAAGTAGGTCGTTCAGTTTTTCTAGTATACGATCTATATATGTATGAGGTAAATATTTTTCTTTAAGTTTCATGTCATGTTCTTTAGTCAATTATTTTTAGGGCTTTTAAGTGATCTTTTGTTTGATGTATGACATCTTTTAGATCTAGGTACATCTCTTGAAAGTGATTTTCTAGCCTTTAAATATGAATGCGTATTTGTCTAATTTCCCAGAATCTGTAACATCTAAGTCATATAGCCTAGCCCTACCTAGCAAAATATGTGAAGCATCCATATGTATTACATCACACCAAATATCATCGTGTTAGCTCAAAAATTGTATATGCACTAAACAATATTGGGTAACAGAATGTGATTGATCATCAACCCATATAATCTAATAAGGTTGTGGATGATGTTCAGCTTCTAGTCCTATCTTTTCAATAGGTGAGTTGGCAACTAAATTGGTACAACTACCTTTGTTTATCGTCACTTTGAAAAATTTATCTCCAATTTTGACAGAGGTAAAAACATTAGTTCTTCGCGGATCTATCTCTCTTAGGTGTAGTAACCAGACACCTAGTGACTTGTAAACGGACACTAGAATCCTCTGCATCATCATCTGGGATAGCAGTAACGTCAGGAGTATATTCTTCAATTTCATCATCATTGTTGATTTGTTCCATAAATAAGGTTTTATTAGGGCACTGACTAGCAAAATGACCAATGGCATGGCATTTAAAACAATTCACTCCTTTATGTTTTTGTTGTGATGATTCTTCAAGCTTAGTCTTTACATTCATTTTGACGCAGAATGGAAGCGGGAAGAGGGTGGTGAGAATTTGGAGAAGTAGAAAATGTAGAAGTTGATAACTTTTCGGATTTCACGTACCGCAAATCTTTCGATCACCGATTCGCATGCCTTGCACGTGTAGATTCTAAGGACATATTGTCTAGACAAGTAAGCCCACTCTCGCACATTAATGTAAAAGATTTATAATTTTATGGAGAAACTCAAAGTTTACATCAAAAACTATTCTTCATTGATTTCTTCGTAAAAAACTAATAAATTTGTGGCACTTATATAGACTTATAACTTGACTCTTGAAACCTAATAGGATTAGAACTTCTAGAGTTACTAAAACACTCGAATAACAAAAAGATTCAAATAATAAAAAAGACTCAAGTAACTAAAACTCTCAAAATAACAAAAGGACTCAACTAATTATAACTCTCTAAGGACTCAAACTTTATCACATAAAATAAAAGATTCCATCTAAAACTTGATCTCTATCACAATTGCTTGACCCTTTCCTTCTCTTCACATTTGGATTCAAATAAATGTATTTATCTTTTTTCTTATTTGTAGTCCTTTAATGATTGTGTTAAAATTGTTTTTTGATTCAGTTCTTGTATCATTTATCTCTATCCAACACAACCAAAATTTTCTTGCAGAGGACTTTGGTGTTGGATATTTGTCTCGCCCCACTTCTTCGGGGCGTGCCTGTTTTACACATGTGATGCAAGTCCTGTTAGTTCCTAGTGAAAACAATATATGTGATAGACCCTGCGGGTCTACCCGCCCCCACCATGGGCCGGGCCCATGGTTAGCCGCTGGCCCCTTTGAATATGCGCGCGCGCCCCATTAGCCTAGGAACCCTAGTTTCTTTTATTTATAGGGGCTAGCCGTCATTTGTATTTTTATGTTTGATATTTGATATTTTTTATTGAGCGTCTTTAGGTTAGATCTTAGATTAAACGAGTGTGGACGTCCTCTTTGGCGTCTTGGGAGGAGAGCGCACCTCTTTTGCGCTCAATTATCTTGTTATTGCTTCTATTTATCTATAAAATCGTGTCTTTTAGTTGGATCCTAACAATTTGGTATCAGAGCTAGCCACATGCTACGACCCACGTTACGGAAGGGACGACCTGGGGAAGGAGCGACCTAAGAGGAGGCGACCTGGGTGAGGCCAGAGTGGGCCACTTAGAGTGGGCACCCCAGAGTGGGCCGTCGTGGCGGTGGTTGTCGAAAGCTGAAGGGACGACCTGGGTGAGGCCAGAGTGGGCCACTTAGAGTGGGCACCCCAGAGTGGGCCGCCGTGGACGACGTTGTCAGAAGCGTGGTGGTATGTTATGATCCCAAAAATAGTCCCACATTGAAAGTGCAAAAGAAAAGGAAATAGGTTAAGTATTAGAGGGCCTCTCCACCTAATACCAATTGGTTTTGGGTTGGATGCTCAATAATACTTAACAAATAGAGTGTGAGCCCAGTGTTATGGGCCTAGTATAGGATGGGCCCTTAGCAATGCTATTGTTAGAAGCCTAGTATGGAATGAGTTTGTAACAAATGGGCTAGTGATGGAGGCCTAGTATGGGATGGATCCTACCAATTTGGTATTAGAGCGCGTGACGATCCATGACGGCTTCAACGAGATCGCAAGACAAAATTGAGGCTTTGGAGGCGAAATTTACCAGCGAGATCGACGGGATCAAGAAATCGTTGGCGGCAAACGGTGAATCCATGGCAAAGTTGACGGCTTCCATCAACCAATTGACGGCGAATCAAGCAAAGCACGGCGAACAATTCGCGCAATTGATGGAAACCCTAAATCAATTGGCAACGAACAACAAAGGGGATGGGAACCCTAAATCGGCGGGAAAGGCGCCACCTTTAGGCAAAGGGGAGGAGAAAGTTGAGAGCTTGGATCCGGAAAAAGAGGAGATTTTTACCCAAAATCAACTCTATTTTGTGGAGGAATTGGACGAGGACGAAGACGAGGAGCCATGGAGGGTCGACTACCGCGAGGAGGTACGACGGAAGGCGGTGGAGAGCCAAAGGGGCGGTGGCGGCCCTAGCCACCGCAATTGGGAGCAAGGCGCCATCAACGAGCCACGGCCGAACCCCCAAAACAGCCAGGGGGTTTGGCCGCCGCGAGAAGGAGGCGGGGGGCCCTTCCCCGTCTCAGGCGACCTCCGGCAGGGGGCCAGGCCCCGCCGAAGGTCGGCGGGGTCCGGCAAACTTGCCGGACCCCTGGCAGGGCCCGCCGGCCCTGTCAGAGGCCCGGTGAGGCCTGCAGGCCCTCCGGCATGGCCGGAGGGCCCTTACAGGAGCCCGCCAGGGGCGGGAACCCCAGGGCAGCTGCCAGGGGGTGGGATGCTTCCGACGAAGCCTGCCAGGGGTGGGAACCCCCTGGCAGCAGCCAGAGGGGGGGATGCACGGCCAGCGATCCGAGGGGGTTTTCGAGCCCCCGGGCAGCGAACAGCGATCGAGGAGGGTCGCGGACAGTTTTCGGGAGGCTTTTCGACCCTCTAGAGCGTCGACGAGCAGCTGAGGATCCATTCTACGGCGACGGACGCGGGAGAGATTATTATTCTGATGGCAGGGGTAGCTACGAGGCGGAGTTCGGCGATGATGCAGGTTGGGACGATGTTGAGGGCCGGCGGGGAGATTACCGTGGAGACTATGGGGGTCGCTGAGGAGGGCCACCTAGGCATTACGAGACTTTGGACGAGAGGAGACATCACTACCGTCCGCATCACATAGAGGAGGGGAGGCCCGAGCAGGGGAACTTTAGGGGTGAGTGCAGGGTGCGGAAGCTGACGATGCTGCTATTTTCTAGAGAGGATCCACATGCCTGGTTGTTGACAGCAGAGAGATACTTCGCGGCACACCACATGACCGAGGCTCAGAAGCTGGCGGCGGCGGCCATCTGCATGGAGGGGAGAGCCTTGGGGTGGTTCCAGTGGAAGGAGAGGCGGCAGCAGATCCGTAGCTGGGAGGAGCTGAAAGACTGGGTACTGGAGAAGTTTAGAGACCCCCGTTTGGGGAACCTACAGAAGCAGCTATTTGCCTTCAGGCAGGAGGGGCCGGTGCGGGAGTACATCGAGAGATTTGAGACACTGGCAGGGCGAGTTCATGGGGTGTCGGACGAGTCGCTGGAGGGCACCTTCTTGAAGGGGCTGTGACCTGGGTCTTCGAGCTGCGGTGAGGCCTTACAAGCCTCGGGGGCTTTCAGAGGTCATCAAGATGGTGCAGATGGTGGAGGACTCCCGAAATGAGGATAGGAGAGGCGTGAGCAGCTACAGTGGGCAGTTACAGCGGGGCACCACGACTGGAGCAGACGGAGCAGGGGTCACTACTGAGGCAGTTTAGGCAGGGCTTGAGAAGACGGGTGAGCAGAACAACCCACCACCGGCTGTGGGCCAATTCCGGAGGATGACCGATGCGGAAATGAGGGAGAAGAGGCAAAAGGGGCCATGTTTCAGATGCGACGAGCGCTTCACTCCGGGACACCGCAGTGTGGATCGAAAGCTGCAAGTGTTGATAGCGGAAGCAGACGAGGAAGATGACGTGGAGGACGAAGGGATCAGAGGGGAGGACGACTCCGACTCGGAGTAGCACCGCCTGAACTTACACCACCTTGAGGCCAAGGTGTCCCTTTGGGGGAGTATTGATAGGCTCTGCGGGTCTACACGCCCCCACAATGGGCCGGGCCTATGGTTAGCCGCTGGCCCCTTTGATTATGCGCGCCCCCCATTAGCCTAGGAACCCTAGTTTCTTTTATTTATAGGGGCTAGCAGTCATTTGTATTTTTATGCTTGATATTTGATATTTTCTATTGAGTGTCTTTAGGTTAGATCTTAGATTAAACGAGTGCGGACGTCCTCTTCGACGTCTTGGGAGGAGAGTGCACCTCTTTTGCGCCCAATTATCTTGTTATTGCTTCTATTTATCTATAAAATCGTGTCTTTTAGTTGGATCCTAACAATATGCTACGAGCTGAGATATACCAACACTCATATGGAATTTGTCATTAAAATATTATTGGAAATTGTTAATGCTTACAATTTTAAAGTCAGGAATCTGCGGCCACTACGACAAAGTCCGTGTCCTCGAATACGAGGGCCTCTGATTTTGTCTCACCACCTAGCGGGGCAACAAAAATGAAGAACCGCCACGTATATCACAATAATCTAGTACTTTGAAATTAAAACATGTGAGCATAAGTAAAACTAACAATCAGGAATTGAAAGCAGATAACCAATTAATTAATACTAACATGCAAACACTGGAAATTTAGGCAGGCATGTAACTGAGTTAATAATTTAAGACGGTACTATCATGATCCTATCAATTATGCCAAACCTAGGCTGTGAATCATATTGAAGTGTACATTAAGAAACCATAAGTCCACCTCGTACCACGGGGGTGCTCATCTGGCCATGTCCAAAGTGGGAACAACAGGGGTCATGAGTCCAAAAGAGTAACAGGGTGGGACTCAACAAATAAGTCTGGCGATACCAATAGGGTCCATCAGATTCATGATGTGAGCCGGCCTGAACACTTGATATGGTCATGTCAATAGAAGCATGGCTTCAGTCGCTCCCGCACTCTCACTAATATGATTTACCCCAAAACTCGGTGATATGAAGTGCCAAGTGTATGTTAAGTGCACATCTCTCAGTGTCTCGGTGATACAGTCCAGGTGCAGTTCTAAATTAGTAATGTTTACTTGTTTAAAACATGATTTTTGAAGTAAAGCTTTGGATTAAGTTTATGGGCACATCGAAACTAGATCATATGATGATGTGCTATGTCATTTCAGATCCAGTCATATTCTTAATATTCTATTTTATCAAATGTGTTTTCTAGGACAGTAACAATATATTCCAATGATACTTCAATTCCATTTGGTTTTCATAGCGCATTCAACATATTAATTATTTCCAATGTTATGAGAAATTGTGCAAGATTGTACACTATAATTTATAACACCAGTGAGCATGTAGCTTGTAGTATTGGAAACAATGAAGCATTTAACATGCTATACTAATTTAAACATTTAACATGGAGCATATATGAGTTATACTAATTTAAAATTTTATCATGGAGCACATGCGTGGCAGATAACAATTAAAGTATATAAGCATGCTGGAAAGTCTAAATCTGAGACATAGTTAGTAAATTCAGCTAGTATGGAAGTCAAGTAGCGAACGGTGCAGTAATTTTGAAATATGGTGGAATGGACAATGAGGGGAGTGACAACCGTGGAAATATCAGATAATTCTTATCATCGATCGCTTTACGGGATTGAACCATGTATTCATGGTTTTATATGATCCTTTAGGTAGTATTCTATGATCTCACAGGTGTAAATCATGAACCTTCAGGCAGTAGCCTTTAATCCAGCAGGCAGTGAATCATATATTCCCACCGGCCTTAAGTGGCCAAACCATCATTTACAATCATAGGGCTACCCAATTTCAATATGTAAGTCAACTCTGACATGTTGGGAAAGGCTCCGGGGTCCAATTCCAACTCACGGCCCTCACCAAGTCTCAACACCAGCCAAAACAACATCTACAGCCACTATCCAAAAGAAGACAGCATCGAAAAATCTTAGAACATTCATGGCAGGGGAAACTCCATCGATTTGTCATGGCCTAATGTGTGGTGTCCAGAATCAGTCATGCCCATGTCAAGGGGAGGCACGGTGAGGGCTAGGGTGCCCACAGGTCACGGCAGAGGAGCGAGGAAGCCAAACTGTCTCGACAGTGAGGTAATACCCCAAAACAGATCATGGACAAGGGCGAGGAAGCCTCAAAATGTCACAGCCAAAACCAAAAATCCAAGGGACAGTCACGACACAGGTAGGTGCAGCGGCGGGGGTCACCGCCAAGCCCCGGGAATACTTGAGTCTTGCTCAGAACCATTATCACAAGCATGCAAACTAAAATCACAAATTTAAAACCAAAAATTAAAGAATTAAAAATGATTTACCAGAAATCAAAGACTGATAGTGAACCCGAGCCTCGCCATAGATAGCTACGGCTACTTGGGCAACCCAACACCAAAACCGATCTCAAGCAAGAGAGAATTAGAATTTTCTTTTTACAAAAATAATTTTTCGCGTAAAACCGAAACTCAAAGCTCAACCGAGCTATTATAGACGAAGAGGGAGATTTGTGGTACTCGAAAAAAGGCAACGGAGGCTACGGTTTTGCTACGAAGTCGCTTGGCCTCCGAACAGTGTGAGATCGTGGCGAAATCGCATGATTTAGGGTATGGAGCGTTCGTGAGGCAAGAACATCTGTCGGGTGAGATGGGCAGAGGGAGAGGAGCCCAGGAATAGCTGTGTTTTCCTTTACTTCTTGCCAAAGGAAGCGAAGGAAGGGGGAGAGAGATCGTCGCTGCCTCAATTAGATCGTGTGTGTGTGTGAGCGGGAGAGAGGGGGAGTGAGCCACGTGCGATGCGCCGGGGGGGGGGGGGGGGGTGGGGGAGATTGGGCCGAACCTGTTTAGAAAAATAGGGCTTTTACAATATTTGATGACCAGTGACTGTTAAACTGAAAACCCCCTAAAGAATAACTAACTGTTAATAAAAAAGAAAAATAATGGATTGTAACTTGATTAAGGAACTCCAAGATCATCAACCATGTGCATCCTTTATTTTGTCCTGCATCTGCAGTGCAGCGCCTAAAGGCCGTGTCTATGAAAATTATCGTTGTACTAGAAATCTGACTGACTTAAGTGTTAGCATACCATTTCCAGCTATAAGCTATGGAACCTGCACAAATAATTTCAGCTAGTGACTCTGTATATATTGAGTGAACTTTCATGGTCAAAAATCATGACCTGTTACATGATGGATTATGATGTAATTTTGTAAAAATCTGTGTTTTTATATGTCAGTCATAAATTGTTTATCTAGTAACTATTTTAATTTATTTTGTTCAGGCTCCTGATGAAGAGTTTGAGGAGCATCTTAGGCATATTATAGGAGATCAATGCACGGGCGATCGTAACGAGGTGATCCAATTTCTAAGCACTTATGCACGTATGTTTCTATTATTTAGTTTTAATGTTTTTTTAATTCCAACTTATGTATCATGTGTCATATATTAAATATCTAGATAAGTTTTGATGTCTAACTATGTTATGTCATAAATCCAATATTTTTGCAGTTGTCAAAAAAAAAAAAACTCAAAACATTGTGTTTCCTGACAGCACCATAAGTGGGATTTGTTAGATCCACTGGCCCAAGCCCATAGCCGCCGCCCCTAGCCCATGCGTGCGCGTCCCATTAGCCAAGTAACCCTAGTTTCTTTTATTTATAGGAGCTAGCCGTCGCTTGTTTAGGCATGCTTGAAGATTGATATTTTCTCTTGAGCGTCCTTAGGTAGATCTAGGTTAAATGAGTGCGGACGTCCTCTATTGGCGTCTTGGGAGGAGAATACACCTTTTTGTATTCAATTATCTAGTTCTTCATTATTAGTTCTCTATAAAAATTGCATCTTTTGTTAGTTCCTAACAAACAATTTGGTATCGGAGCGTGACGATCCATGGCGGATGCAACGAGATCGAAGGATAAAATCGAGGCGTTGAAGAAAAAGTTCATGGGGGAAATTGAAGGGGTAAAGAAATCGGTGGAATTGGTGGTGGAATCCATCGAGCAATTGAAGGCAAGTCAAGCGAAGAACGACGAGCAATTTGTAAAGATCCTCTCCCTCTTGACGGCTAAATCTCAAGACGAAGGAAACCCTAATTCGACACCAAAGGCTGCAACTTTGAAGAAGGAAAAGGAAAAAGAAGATATTTTTACCCAAAATCAACCCTATTTTGTGGAAGAATTGGACGAGGAAGAAGATGAAGGGCCATGGAAGGTCGATTATCGCGAGGAGATGCGGCAAAAAGCGGTGGAGAGCCAAAGGGGACGGCGGCCCTAGCCGCCCCTTTCGAGAGACGCGCGCCCACGAAGGAGGGCGGCCGACCCCCCAAAACAGCCTGGGGGCGGCTATCGCAGGATTGGGGCGGGGGACTTCCCCCCGCCTGCCGCGAGCCGGCGCTCGCCCAGGTCCGGTGAACCTGCCGGACCTCCGGCAGGGCCCGCCGGACCTGCCAGAGGCCCGGCAGGGCCTGCCGGACCTCCGGCAACCCCGTAGGGCCCCGCCTGATGCACGCCGAGGCCGGGAGCCCCTGGCAGCCACCAGAGGGGGGACGCACGCCGACAGCCCACGGGGGGGTTTGGAGCCTTCCGGGCATCGATCAGCAGGGAAGGACGCGGGCGGACAGTTTTTCGGGGATTTTTCGATCCTTCGGGGCGGCGGCCAATAGTGGAGGACACGTTTTACGGAGACGGACGCGAGAGAAACCATTATTATGACGACGGTGGTGGCTACGAGGCGGAGTTTGGCGATGATGCAGGATGGGATGACTTCGACGGCCGGCGTGGAGATTACCGAGGAGACTATGGGGTCGCGGAGGAGTGCCTCCTAGACAGTACGAGACCCAGGATGAGAGTAGACATCACTACCGTCCGCATCACCTAGTGGAGGGGAGGTCCGAGCAGTGGCACTTTGGAGGAGACTGCATGGTGCGAAAGCTGAAGATGCCGCTATTTTCTGGGGAGGATTAGCATGCCTGTTTGTTCACAGCAGAGAGCTACTTCGCGGCACACCACATGACCGAGGCACAGAAGCTGGAGGCGGCAGCCATTTGCATGGAGGGGAGAGCCTTAAGGTGGTTCCAGTGGAAGGAGAGAAGGCAACAGATTCGATGCTGGGAGGAGCTGAAGGACCTCGTGTTGGAGAAGTCCAGAGATTCCCGCTTAGGAAACCTTCACGAGCAGCTATATGCCCTCAGACAGGAGGGACCTGTGCGGGAGTACATTGAGAGGTTCGAGACTTTGGCGGTGAGAGTACATGGCGTGTCGGACAAGTCTCTGGAGGGCACCTTCCTTAATGGGATGAGGCCCAGCCTTCGAGCTGCAGTGAGGCCCTACAAGCCTCAGTGGCTTTCAGAGGTCATCGAGATGGCACAGATGGTAGAGGACTCCCGGACTGAGGATAGGAGAGGCGGAAGTAGCTACAGTGAGCAGATACAGCGGGACACCTCGACTGGAGCTGGCGGAGCGGGGATCACTACTGAGGCAGATCAGATGGGGCTTGAGAAGACGGGGGAATAGAACAACCCACCACCGACTGGGGGCCGATTCTGAAGGATGACCGATGTGTAGATGAGGGAGAAGATGCAGAAAGGGCTCTGTTTCAGATGCGACGAGCGCTTCACTCCCGGACACCGATGTGCGGGTCGTAAGCTGCAAGTGTTGATAGCGGAGGTAGACGAGGATGATGACGTGGAGGATGAAGGGATCGGATGGGAAGACGACTCCCACTCGAAGTAGCATCGCCGGTACTTTCATGCACCACCTTGAGGACAAGGTGGATTTTCAGGGGCGGAGTAATGTTAGATCCACGGGCCCAAGCCCATAGTCGCCGTCCCTAGCCCATGCGTGCGCGCCCCATTAGCCAAGTAACCCTAGTTTCTTTTATTTATAGGGGCTAGCCGTCGATTGTTTAGGCATGCTTGAAGATTGATATTTTCTCTTGAGCGTCTTTAGGTAGATCTAGGTTAAACGAGTGCGGACGTCCTCTATTGGCATCTTGGGAGGAGAATACACCTTTTTGTATTCAATTATCTAGTTCTTCATTATTAGTTCTCTATAAAAATTGCATCTTTTGTTAGTTCCTAACAGGATTAAGCCGACACTTATGAAATGCTGATAGATCTCTGAGACCTCATGTACTTCCTGACAATGATGGCTTAACTGAAACCTTAGGAAAATCTGAATTTCAGGAATTTATTACTTTTCCTCATCCAATGGCAAAATAGTGATTCCCACCCAATATTATGAACTCCTGGAAGTGCAATCAAACCAGAATCCTTGATTCTTTACAACCTCTGGGAGATAGAATATCTTCAGGACATGGTGGTCATAATGACTTTGTTTCTATTCATAATCATAGTTTTGTTGCATAAATGAATCCATCAAAGAAGAAGAAGAAGATAGTTATCCATCTTATCATGCATTTTCTGTTAAGACTGATTCTTACTAAAATTTTATTATCAGACAAATACAATTCTTCAATCCAGAGACATATATAAATTAATTTGATCTTCCAGAACAGAAATTGACATTTCTTCCTTTGGATGAATGTTTTGAAGTGTTATAAATTCCTTTAGGAGGAAATTATATGCAGGGTTTCTTTAATGAAATTCTGCCAATTTTGTCCTTTCATTATTTTTATTTGAAGACACAGGACATAAAAATTCTTTTGCAACTGGTCTACTGTTATACGGACTAAACACTAGATGTACCTCTAACTTGGTTGGGCCTTTTGCCTTCCATAAATGATTTAAAAAACTGGTCTATTTTTATACTTGGTAATTTGTCTTTTAAAGAAATTTTCTATATATTATTATTAGTTTCATGTGCAGAGATCTTATTTTCATGCTTAAAATACGCTTGCTCTTATTATTTTGTTTTGACCATGGCATGCGAATGATTATACAATAAAGTGCACTATGGTCAACTCATTTCTCGGGAATAGTCTATCATTAGTGTACATGTCCCTGTGAACTAAGTATTTGATACAGCTTTATATATCATAAAAAATAAATATAAATATATAGCTTTATATTATGATGCTGGCCACTTAATTTATTATGTTTTGCTATATTATGTGGTCTCAGTGATTAATTGTTACACTACTGTTTACCTTTTCAGATGGCTTTGTTGCCTGAAGGCATAACCGAACTACTTCACCATAAAAAACTACCTGTGCCATTGGTATGTATGGTGATTCCTTATGTCAACGCCGTGAGGCAACCGATCCTTAAATCATTTCGTTTCACTCTAACCATTATTTTCATGCCAGCCATTAAATCATTTTCGCACTTGTACCATTATTTTCTGGTCCTAGATGGATACATATCTCATCAAAAAAAAGTTTTTTCAACAGTTTATCAATGATGCTTACTATTTATAACTCCACTTTCTTTAACAGATTAATTCTGATTATATCATTATTTTATCTCTCGTCCACTTTGACATGTATGGACAATCGTTGAGAATAAATGACCCATGCCTTAAGTTCAATTGCATGTATCAATCAGGAACTTTGCTGCTCTTGCTAATGATGCATGTTATTTTGGATTATCAATATTTTTCTGGGGAAAATTTTTGCTACTGCACATAAGCAATGAGATGTAGGACACTTTTCTTAGCCAAAATTTGGCTTGTCTGACACTTCAAGCATGACACGCATGTCTATTTGTGTAAGGGGGACAGCTTACGGGCCCGGCGTCCCTCTGACCTGATAACTAGTATCACCTACCCGCCCAGCTCTATTAGCAGGCCCCTTCTTTTGCAATACTTAATAAGGTCTCTCATGGCCAAATTCTTATTAAAGCCTTCGGAACCATAGAATTCAGCCTTCGGGGTCAACCCGGCGGCTTCTATGAGGAAGGCGGCGCAAAGGAGGCTCGAGGGCTTGTTAAGGAAGGCGGCAAGGGCCGCTTTGGTTTTTTTTTTTTTTTTTTTTTTGGGGGGGGGGGGGGGGGGACGAAAGGCGTTTTCTAGTCCCCCTTCTCCGGGGGGTGCTTTTTTTTTGTTGGGGGGGGGGGGGGAGTGGGTGTGTGTGTGCGCGCGCGCGCCACGACAAAACAAGGGAATGAAAGGTCGCTTTGCGTTGGATGCTATTTACCCTCCCCACAATGATGGCTCTGCTGTCTTGGGGAGCGTTGAAGCTTGCTTTTCCTCTGCAGGGGCCTTGTGCATCAAACCCCCTACGGGCGGTCCTCCATCGTCGTAAAGTAGTAAAGAGTCAAGTCGTCCCCACGAAGCTTTCGGGAAGAGGGGTTGTCTTGTGTGTAAGCATAGCATTTCTGGTCGAAGCATAGCATTTCAAAAGATGCAAGCCATTTATTCATGTTAAACGATGTGTTATTATGAAGTCATTGTGCCTCCTTTTGACGAAATCAAATGGTTTATAGGTCATTTTGCTTTTAAATGTTTTTATAAATAACTAAATACTTATGGGTTAAACACATGTACGTACAATAAATGCTTGGTGTTGTAAGCTGCACCCTTTATTTTTCTGATCTTGCATTGCATCTCTTTTGCAGATCAAATGCCACAATGTGATTGTTCTCTCTGCAACCAACGTTTCCGAACTGGAAATGCAATGGGACTGTCTTGTGGGGTTACCAAGCACCCCTGTAGCAAGAGTGGCACCGTTTGTATCGAAGCATCTTAGCACCACATTTTCTGATGTACTTCCTTGTCCTTCCAACTTTCTTGCTTTAATGTGCTTGTTATCTTAAGCATACAACCGTTTGGCTCATCTCTATGTAACAATAAATCCACGTGCATAACCGAGATTATCAGTGAAATAGACTTGATTATCCCCAACATTCTTAGCTGCCTGCATTTGCTTGATTAATTCTGAAACTTGTTCAGTTATCTTATGTTGCTCTTCAATCTTCCCATTGCATGCAGGTTGAAATGGCTGAGAGTATATCAAGATTATGTTTCGATTTTCCAGATATTTATATCAGTAAGAATATTGTTTTTTTTGTGGCTTCAACTCAAGGGACTCTGCCAGAGCGTGCGCGTGCGCGCGCGCACACACACACAATGTCATGTTAACACTTCATGCATCTTTGTATTTGCGATGATCAGTGGTTTGCGATGTGCAGGTTGCCATCGGAAATCGCGAGCTGGGCCCCTTGTTATAAGTTTCACTGGGAAGGTAACTCGAAAGACATTTTCCTTAAAAATATGATGCTATCAGCTTCCTGTTGATGGAGCTATATATATGTTGCTACTTGCTTGGTTTTCCTTCTTAGATTTCTAACCCTCAAATGTTAGTGAAGAACCGTGAACCTCAACTTCTGTATTTGCTTCAGGACGGAAGTAGAGTAGAATCGGCAGCTCATGAACTGTCCCATAGATTCCACGCAGGAGCATTCTCCGAGGTGAAGTGGGGGTAGCTCCGATGCACCTCCAGGAGCTTTTTTGCCATGGCAAATTCGCCGACTGTCTGAAATACAATTCGTTAGCAGGAGAAATTGGCATCCTCCAGCCACACACGCCCAGTACAAATCTGAAGCAACCAACCACGCAAATGTCATGAGTTCATCGCCGAGCATGAGAAAGGCTCTCCTGACAAATTTTAGGGGCTGCGAGTTCCGTAACTAATGACTAGCAGTCTGCATTTGTAATCATCCCCCTTGCGGGGGGAAAACCTGTGGTCCGTCGATATTTAACTGTAATATGCATTTCGTAGAAGATTGCCATCATACTCGTGTATCTTTCTTTCGTGTAACGAGTCGGGAGAGAAACGAAAATAATGGCGTTTCTCCTTTGCATATTGATCGTCACACAATCAGTCGACTATTCAAGATGTCTGTCATTTGGCTTTGAGCAGAGAAAGTTTTGATACTGCGAACCATCCACGATTTCTTTTCAATGTTGCTTTGTAAATCTCCAACCTTGTATCCGACATTATGATTAGGGCAAATCCAAGAGATGCGTATTGACATTTTTTTCTTCCTATGTTGTGACAATTTCAATATGGACGTAGGAGTAACATCCCTTGATCTGTGAGTAAAGCAATGGGGGTGTGTGCATTGATCTGTGAGTAAAGCAATTACAGGATTCACCCAAGAGTACGAAGTGGGAAGGAGATAACAGGTCCACCTAGCAAATATGTATTTAAATATTGCTTAATTCATATTCGATGAAGTCGCCTCTCGTTCACACGCCGACCTTAGCTCAGTTGGTAGAGCGGAGGACTGTAGTTTGTGCAGATCAATCCTTAGGTCGCTGGTTCGAATCCGGCAGGTCGGATTTTTATTTTATTTTATTTATTTTCTCATCCTTTCTGTTATCACTTTTAAAATTACGTTTTAAAAAAAAATTCAAAACGTTGTGAAGGGAATTTAGGGAGAAATAGGTGTAAGGGGTTAAGAGCCCCCTACCCGTGTATTTATAGCTTTCAATAGTGGGTTGGATACCCAATTGGCCCAATGGGCCTATTCATAACACTTCCCCTTATCCAATCAACATTGAAATAAGAGGTGGATTCTTCAGGATCCGAGTTAGGGTTACTGTCTTGTTAAAGAAAGAACAGTTAACCCATAACTTCCCCTGTTTTAGGGATGTGTCAAGGGGTGGATACTTCAGGATCCAGAGTCAACGAGGTTGCCTCGTCAAAACCTTGACTACGGAAAACCCAGTGGGAAAAAACCCTGTAGCCAAGGGAAAAGAGTACAACTCTGCAGTTGACTCCCCCTTATCTGACCAAGCTTCAGGCTTGCAGATTTCCTATGAATCTATACATCAGTCTCCTATGTATCTATGAGTTCATAGTTCTCTCATCCTGACCCAGTTTACATTTACTCACTCTCCTCATCCCAATCCCATATACAAGTTTCTCAAAGATACTAGTATGCAGGGATTTGGTAAGCAAATCCGCCAAGTTATTACATGATTGGATCTTCTGTACCTCAATCTGCTTTTGCTTCTGAAGGTCGTGCGTCCAGAAGAACTTGGGGGAGATATGCTTCGTCTTGTCACCTTTGATGTAGCCGTCCTGTAGCTGGGCTATACATGCTGCATTGTCTTCATGGAGTGGAGTGGGTGCAAGAACGCCGGTAGTAAGGCCGGTGGAGGTGAGTATGTGCTGGATCACCGAGCGTAGCCAGAAGCATTCCTTGCTTGCTTCGAAGATTGCAAGTAGCTCTGAGTGGGTGGATGAGACGGTCGTCATGGTCTGCTTCACAGATCTCCAGGATATGGCCGTACCGCCATATGTGAACATGTATCCGGTCTGAGACTTCTCTGTATGAGGATCGGACCTGTAACCTGCGTCAGCATAACCAACTAAACCAGTTGATGCCCCTTTCCTATAGAATAGACCTAAGTCTATGGACCCTTGGAGGTAGCGCAGAAGGTGCTTAACTCCGGCCCAGTGCCGCTGTGTAGGTGCAGCACTATATCTGGCTAGTAAGTTTACTGCAAACGCTATGTCAGGGCGAGTGCAGTTAGCCAGGTAAAGGAGTGCACCGATAGCACTTAAATAAGGCACTTCGGGGCCTAGTACTTCCTCCCCCTCTTCCAGCGGCCGGAAGGGGTCTTTGTGAACATCCAATGATCTGACGACCATCGGAGTGCTGAGGGGGTGGCACTTATCCATCTGAAACTTTTTCAGTAAGTTCGATGTGTAAGTTGACTGGTGTAACAGGATCCCATTTTTAAGATGCTCTATCTGAAGGCCTAAACAGAATTTTGATTTCCGAGGTCTTTCATCTCGAAAGTTTCTGTCAGGCTTCTAGAAATCTTTGCGATCTCTTCAGGAGATCCGATGAGGTTTAAGTCGTCTACATAGACGGCTATTATTACAAATCCTGTTGCCTTTGCTCTTATAAAGATGCAAGGACAGACTGGGTCGTTTTTAAATCCTTGTTGTGCAAGGAAGTCGCTCAGTCTGTTATACCACATCCTTCCAGATTGTTTTAGACCATATAATGATCTTTGCAGTTTCACTGAGTAGATGTCACGGTCTCTCTCTTTTAGTGCTGCAGGCAAAGAATAACCGTCAGGCAATCTCATATAGATGTCTCGGTCTAGGTTGCCATATAGGTATGCAGTAACCACGTCCATGAGTTGCATATCTAAACCCTCTTGTGCTGTTATGCCAATGAGGAATCGGAAGGTGATCGCGTCCATGACCGGGGAGTATGTGGCTTCAAAATCCACCCCAGGACGTTGGGTAAAACCCTGCGCTACAAGCCTTGCTTTGTAGCGTACGATCTCATTCTGTTCATTTCGTTTTCTAACAAATACCCATTTATAACCCACAGGTTTTACACCTTTTGGTGTCTGGACTATTGGTCCGAAGACCTTGCGTTTGGTGAGTGAATCCAACTCCACTCCTATTGCCGCTTTCCACTTTGGCCAATCATCTCTGCTTTGACATTCTGTCAGAGAGCGTGGTTCAATATCATCGTCGCAGTACGCGACGTTGATGGCAATATTACACGCAAATGTGTCATCTATTGTTGTGCTTTTTCTGTCCCAATACTCCCCAGTTCGTACATAGTGTATCGATACTTCATTTTCTCCCGGTTTTTCCTCTTCATGAGAGTTTGGGAGAGATGGGGTAGCAGGGCTTAAATTAGCATCCTGTGGTGGTATTTGTTTACCATTGCCAAGGGTCCTACTCTTTCGAGGGACTTGGTCCTTGGATCCCGGTGGTCGTCCTCTCTTTTTGAGAGGTCCAACCATTTCTGCTGCAGGGGGATTGCATCCATTTTGCGGTATGTCAATCCTAGCTGGAGTGTTAGCAGCAGGGACGTGTGATCTGACAATCTTCTGGTTGTCAGTAAATTTGTCCGGCAAGAGATGGACAGTGTTTTGGATGTGGAGAATCTTCAGGACCTCCTCCTCACACTGGCTTGTTGGCGGATCAAAGTGACATAAAGTTTTTGTATCCCAAGTGATACTTTCTGAAGCTTCGGGCTTCTTTGTCTGTGAGCCTAGTCTTGGGAACGATGTTTCATCGAATTCACAGTCTTCTAGACGTGCCTTAAAGACGTCCCCCGTTAGGGGTTCTAGGAATCTAATTATGGAGGGGGTGTCAAACCCAACATAAATGCCTAGGCGACGTTGTGGACCCATCTTTGTCCTTTGTGGTGGTGCTATGGGGACGTATACTGCACAACCAAATATTCTCAAATGTGAGACAATTGGTGGGGCTCCAAGTGCTAGTTGCATTGGAGAAGATGACTGACCTCCAGAGGGTCTTAATTTTATTAAAGATGCAGCATGCAAAATTGCATGACCCCACGCATTCACTGGCATCTGGGATTGAAGTAATAATGGACGAGCGATCCATTGCAGTCTCTTAATTAGAGATTCTGCTAACCCATTTTGGGTGTGAACATGCGCTACAGGATGTTCGACTTCAATTCCCTGAGCTTGGCAATAGTCTAGAAAGACTTGTGACGTAAACTCCCCCGCATTGTCCAGACGAAGTTTCTTTATCTGGTGGTCGGGGAAGTGGGCCCGTAACTTTATTATCTGAGCTAAAAGCTTAGATAGTGCTAGGTTACGGGTGGACAGTAGGCACACATGTGACCACTTAGTTGATGCGTCTATCAGGACCATAAAGTACCTGAACGGACCACTTGATGGGTGAATCGGCCCACAAATGTCTCCGTGGATTCTTTCCAGAAAGCTGGGAGACTCCACATCCACTTTCAGTGGAGAGGGTCTCGTGATCAGTTTACCCTTGTAACAGGGTGGACATGGGAATTTGCCTTTTTGAAGAATCTTCAGGTTCTTCAGGTCAATGCCCCTGGAGTTCTTTATGATGCGGTACATCATAACCGAACCAGGGTGTCCCAGTCGACTGTGCCAGAGTTGGAATTCTGGTGTTTGGGGGCACTGCAGGTGCTCCACCATGGATGTTTCTGGAGTTTGTATACTTGTTTGGTAGAGTCCCGAGGGGAGTCCCTTGAAACGTTCCACAATGGTTTTTGAACCATTTGTAAGAGCCGTTACAAGCAAGTATTCCCTTTTATCCTCCTCGACCGTCTCTAAGTGATATCCGTTTAAACGGATGTCTTTAAAACTTAGGAGGTTTCGGATGGATTTTGGGGAGTATAACGCATTTTTAAGTGTTATTTGTGTGTTGCCGGGGAGCAATATAATTGCTTCCCCTGATCCTTCGATTATATTTGCTGGCCCTGAGATTGTTCTCAGTGGGCCAGAATAACTACTTACGCTCGTGAAATAGTCTATGTTTTGAAGGATCGAGTGCGTCGATGCACTGTCCACTAGGCAGATAAGTTCCATATCTAAAAATGGGGAAAGACATTCAAGCAATAAATATAGATAAAAGATTCACTTTCATAAATAAATGCTAAAAAGATATTGTTTGTCATGGAAAAAATAACTAGATACGATGCATAAAAAATTTAAGATACATTGCTAATTGCATAAAAGTGGTCCAGATCTAGAGAGTATCATCTCCCATGAAATCTTCGGGAGTCCATGAGGTCTTTGCCAACGCTGCGCTCTCCATCAGGTTTGTCTCAGCTCGAGGCTTGAGGCTTGCCTGGTAGAGGTCCTGGAGGTGTTTTGCTGTGCGGCAGATTCTGGACCAGTGGCCCGTCATCCCGCATTTTGAGCATTTGTCCTCCCAGTCTTTCTTGGGAGTGCCTCCTTTGTTGGGAATCCTCTTCTGCTTCTTGTCCACGAACTTCTGGTTCTGGGGAGGAGCTGGGTGAGTGGCCTTCTTCCGCTGCTTCTGTTCTTTCCATTTCTGGAATTTTGCCTTTTTGTCCGTCTTCTTCTTCTGGGAAGACTGGAAGTGGGCCTCTGCAGGAGGTGGCAATGGAGCGGAGCCAGGAGGGCGCAGGTTGTGGGTGGCAACCAACAGGTCTCTGTTCTGTTCAGCCATAAGTAGGCATGAAAGAAGGTCAGAGTACTTTGTGAACTTCCTCTCTCGATATTGTTGCATAAGGATCATGTCCTTTTCATGGAAAGACGTAAACGTCTTTTCCAGCAACATTTTCTCCGTCACTGGTTCTCCACACAACTTCAGGCGTGAGGTGATGCGGAAAAGAGCTGAGTTGTACTCCGCTACGGATTTGAAATCCTGTATGCGGAGGTGAGTCCACTCGTACTGTGCACGGGGGAGTATGACATCCCTCTGATGTCGGTACCTCTCCTCGAGTGCATCCCACAGCTCGTAAGGGTCCTCTACAGTGAGGTACTCGTCCTTTAAGGTCGAGTCTAAGTGTTTCCTGATATATATAATGGCTTTCGCCTTTAATATATCGGAAACTTCCTCTGTATGAGGTGCTTCCACTGAAGCCTCCTTGTTAGCTGGGGCAGTACTAGTTGTTGCCTTTTCAGTCTGTGTGAGACTGAAACCATGAGAGCGCAGATGGAACTTCAGGTCCAACTGCCAACTCAGGTAGTTTGACCCATCAGCCTTCAGGACTGAGAAGTCTACATTTGCGAGTCTGGCCATTTTATGATCTAGCATGTACAGAAACAAAATAGCATGTATCATTAAGACTGAAAGTAAGACAGACATCCACGCATGTAATGTAGTCATTTTCATGAATTTAAATTACTGCGGTTTTAACATACATGCTTTTTCAGGTAATGTGAATAATTAATTACTAAAAAAATTAACAATCACGCATGCTGTTTAATGGTTTTCATTGCGACATTAAAACATGGTATTAAAGCTAATTAATCAACCACGCAGTTTAATGCAAAAACAATGAAAAACAGAAATAATGACCTTAGGCTATGGGGATCAGCCAGCCGACACCGAAAAATAAATAAAAAGTCCAGTCCGAGGTTACATCAAAATAAAAGGCATGAAAGTAAATTACAACTCGGGAACTTCAGAGAGAAGCCCCTATCTTCATTGAGCGAAACGCCTTCAGCTTCTTTTTGGTGTCCTTCGGTCTTCTTTTTACATTTTCATCCTCACATACAAAGTTTCTCTCAAAAGAAAAGAAAAATTGCGGGAATTTAAAACGGTGTCGGAAACCTGGCTGATCCCTAAAAACATAGCCTAAAATTTGCACATCCACGCAGATAATATTTTTGCAACATACAACCACGCAGATAATCGAAACACAAGCATTTAAAATAATTTTAAAATTGTGTGCGACGTGCAAAAAAAAAAATTTTTTTTTGAAAACTTTTGCCTTTTTGATCCATATTTTATTGTTTTTATTTTACCGCTTTAAACCCTTTCAAATTTTCTTTTACCTATTTTGGGCTTTTTAGGGCCAAAAAATAAATAAAATAATTTGTGTGAATGGGCTAATTTTCTGGCCTTTTTGGGCCATGAAAACAACCCATTAGGGTTAATATTGGGCCTCCCCCGAAAAATAACCCGTTAGGGTTAGGGTTTCAGGAAACCCTAAGGGGGGGCCCGCGGCGTGTCGCCGCGACGGCTGGCCGCGTAGGGTGCGGCCGCCGTCGCGGCGACGGGCCGCGGCGGCGGGCCGCGGCCGCCGCGGCGGCGGGCCGCGGCCGCCGCGGCCTGAGGCCGCGGCCGCCGCGGCCTGAGGCCGCGGCGATTGATTCCGCCGGCGGCGCGAAGGGCGCGCCGCCGTTTCGCCCTATGGGCGTACGGAAATTTGGATCAAAGGCGGGGAGGTAAAAATCGGGGTTTTCAACAATTTAGATCGCAAAAAAACGAGTTTTTATTGTTTTAAACATGCAAATCTTATTAAAAATGTTGAATTTAACCGAGTTTGTGAACTTTTTGATCCTAAAACATGCAGATCTAATGAGAAAAGCAAGTTTAGATCTAAAAGTTTGGATTTTTACCTACTAGATTCGACGAGGAATCTAGGCGACGGTTGGTGAAGGATGCCCTTTTCGCTCCCCGTTGAGAAGATTACGATCTTCTTTTTCTGAGCGATTTGTGGATCTCCTTTCCCGCGAGCCGCCGTCTCCTCCAACGAGCGTGATCGTGCTGATAACGTGTTGTGAAGGGAATTTAGGGAGAAATAGGTGTAAGGGGTTAAGAGCCCCCTACCCGTGTATTTATAGCTTTCAATAGTGGGTTGGATACCCAATTGGCCCAATGGGCCTATTCATAACACAAAAGGATTTGACAAATTGATTGACGCTACTATTTAACGAAACATGTATGTGTATATATATGGTTTTATGCATGCATGGCACGTAGTTCAAAGTTCAACGTAACATCAACATCAAGATTAGTTACGCAACCGATTTAATTCTTATAATGCTTGCTCGTTATTTTCGATTAACAATCATAGAAAATAGTCAATATGCCCCCATCTCCTCACCAAACTCTCACCCACTCAGCCATGCATATATATAAGTTGAATATGTTTTTTATGTTTTTATGTTTATTTTTGAAAAGAAAAGCTTGCATCAGGCATGCTATTGTTGATCATGTCTCTGAGTCTGGACTGCTTGGAACTGAGATATGAGAATTCAGTGACTCAGTAAAAAAAAAACACTGCTATTTGGTTGACAGGACAAAATAGCTCATTCACCAAAATAAGCAAAATGGGCACAGCAACGGTTAGTATAGTACTCTCACATGCAGCTTAAGCAATGAGGTGGCCATCATGTAGGGAATCTCAGTAGGGCTGATGAGGTTCTGGATGCTGTCACAGCTTAGCTTGTAATATACAATAGACTCTTCAAAGTTCAGCTTGTGTATATATAAAGGGAGAGGGGTACAGAGGGAGCTTCCCCTACTAAAAGATACAAAGAAGTCACTGGCAAAGGGACAAAAAGGAAGGAGAAAGGAGATCTCACAATGGGGAGGGCTCCATGCTGTGACAAGTCAAAGGTGAAGAAAGGGCCTTGGTCCCCTGAGGAAGACCTCAAGCTCAGGGAGTTCATTGAGAAGAATGGCACTGGGGGCAATTGGATTGCACTCCCACAAAAGGCTGGTAATTATCGTCTCTCTGATTTGATTAAATAATCAGTCGTTTGCCTCCAAGGAGTTTGCATCACTGTGCTGCTTGCTATGTGCCTTGCAGGGCTGAGGAGATGTGGGAAGAGCTGCAGGCTGAGGTGGCTCAACTACCTGAGGCCAAACATAAAGCATGGAGGCTTCTCTGATGACGAGGATAGGGTCATCTGCACGCTCTTTGCTACCATTGGAAGCAGGTCAGCCAGTTGCCACCATTAAACTCGATACTCGTATCGATGTCACAATGCTTGATGTCTTTAACGCAGGTGGTCGATCATAGCAGCGCAATTGCCAGGCAGGACCGACAACGATATCAAGAACTACTGGAACACAAAGCTGAAGAAGAAGCTCTTGGGCATTCCTGGATCTCAAAGAAAATCAAACCAGCAGATCAAGCAGCAGCAGCAGCAGCAGCAGCAGCAGCTTCTCTTCCCGCCTGTTCTTGACAACAGAATTGCGAATATGGCGCCATCAATAATCTCATCATCGTTACCCTCACCGCATCTCTTCAAAGGTCATCAGGCCCCTTGCCAGTATCAGATGATCAAAGAGGAGCATGGGAGCAATCTGCTAACGTTTGGGGGCCATGAACAGAACTGCAGCTCTTCTGACGGGTTGGGGTTTGAGAACAACTACATCTACGGCGGATTTGAGGGCACCCACGGCCATTTGGTTGGTGATGATAATCAAGAAGCTTCGTTAGATCTGTATGGTAATTATGGAGGGATTAAACATGTGTTTGGCATTAGCGACTGTGGTTACAGTGCTGGCCTCAACCTGCAAGAACCAAGCAGTGCAAACATCAGCTTCAAAGCCCAAGAAACAGACATGTATTCCTACAATTACAGCATGCACTGATTTCCATATTTTTTTTAAATGTTTTGTAGCCTGTTGAGCATTGGAAGTGATGAAGGTTGTGAGTGTGGCTTGTAGATTCAGAGCAATTTTATTTAAGCGCAGAGAGTTTGGGTTTGTTTGTCTAGAATCTATAATTTTGGCACCTCGATTTCAACTGAGATTCTTCGCTTGGCACCAAGTTTGCAGCGCAGGAAACGCGTCGTGACCTCCATTTTTTTAGTGTTCAGTTCAGGCAGGTGTTGAAGTGAGATTCTCATTTGGATAGCTGTGTTTCTTGTCATTTTCTGTGTAATCTCAATGGGACTATTGGTAAACAAAGAGCTGTTGTCCTTACATTATTGTTAATTTAACAATGATCTTTGCAACAAATCCCCAAAAGGAGAAGATAATCAGAAAAATGGGACACTCTTTGGCTGGCATTTTCTGTGTGCATGATGCAGGCATCCGACATATGTCTCATAAAATAATCGTTCTCCTATATTTAAGGACGCATCTGGATGGCTAATAAAATCACATAACATTAGGCTGCCCTTCAAAAAATGATAAGTGGTGTCTTAGACATACAAGGAAAATATCAAATTATGAGTGTTCATTTGTAGTATAAATATCAAATTCATGATGATCTCATCCATGATGAAATTTTCCTATTTCAGTCGGTTCGAAAATTTGTCAAGGAAACAATCTACGAATCGGCTGATTTTATAAAAAAAAATTGAAAATACTATCAATCTACAGGACCAAAAATATTTGAAATCTAGCGTGTAAACCTCAAACTCACCGGTCATCGGTATCCTTTTTTTTTTCTTTTTTGATAAGCCAGTCATTCACTACATGTTTCTCCTGCAAAAAAAATAAAAAAATAAAGTAGAAATCAGACAGAGAAGACAATGAAGAATTACAAGTTTGTGCTGATTTTGTAGGCAAATGGCACAATCTTTCCTAATATTTGCGGTTGCCTCCGGCCCATCAACATATATCACAATTTTTAAAAAATCTAATAATTCATGCATAACATCATACAATTTGACGTTGACGCTGAGATCTGGCTCTCTAGCAAAAACTGAGCTGTGGGAAGTCCTTGTTGAGAGTAATTCTACGGTGAAAAACATCAATTTCACCATCAACGAAAACTAACAGAAAAATTCATATTAAATCCATTGAGAATATACCGAAAAATATTCAAAAGGGACGCATCTCTGAATCCATGATGATTAATTCCTTTGATCCGCGCAGCTACCCTTCCTGATCAACACGATTTTCCAAGAGAATTCCTTTAGTTTTCTCTACGCTCTATATCTGACGATGAGATATCAAAATATAATTGAATCCTTCGTTCTTTCTTTCGTGTGATCGGGAGATCATAACGACTATATATAAACAACCCGGTTATTTATTGATATTTTTAGTTTAGCCCATCATAAAAATAGAAATTATCATTTAAGTCTTTACACATTAAACACACAAACCCTACCAGATACATTAAACCTCAAATACCCAAACTTAATAGATCACTTTTAACTAGGCCTAACTTTATTTGAAAATCTGCAATACATAATTATTCACATGTATGCCCAACGTTGGATTAAGAATCCAACCGTGTCCTTTGATTAGAAAGTTAAATAATAAAAAATTAAGTAAAAGGAACATACAAATTCACAATATGGACTGTAATAAATTTTTATAGTTTACTTGTTTCTTTGTGGTTGTCCTGTCTTGTGCTTGTCTGCATGCAGCAATTTCACATTTTTTTCATAACAATGTTATGTCCTATCATAACAGCCAGAATAAGTTCTTCTTTAGAACTTGTTAAGAAAAATAGTCCACCATCAAATTTATAGAAGAAAGTTTTTTTAAAAAAATTAAGTTGGGTTTCTACCTATAATAACCCATCAGCTTAAACTTCTGGGTTTACATTGTCCAAGCCAATATTTTGTCCTCACAAGTTTAACTCAAAACGGGGCCCTCCGATTCGTATACGATTTCTAACATGATATCAGATCACAGGCTCCTCTAATCAAACTGGTTATTCTTCTCTAATCTGGCTTCAGAAAAAGTTTTTCGAACATAAAATTGAAGTTAGGAATCTACATAATATCTATGTCTATTCTATCAAAAATTAACCTTGAAGAAAGGCCTCTACCTATTTTGTTTAAGCTTTTGGGTTAAAATATCACAACCAATATAATATTCTCCCTATTGAACTAAACATGGGGCCCTCCTATTCCGATTTTTACTCTAACAAAGCTAAGCACAGCAGCATTTACATACTATGAATACAAAATTTGTGTATGCATCAACATACCATTAATAAAAAAATTATTTAAAAAAGAATATGCCATGCCATGCAATTTAAAAGTATAACAAACAGACAAATCCACCATTCATCAGTTGATATAGTTTCATTATTCTATAGGGATGTTGTTAGCTAAGAAGAGTGTAGAGTTACCTTGTGGGGTCGTCTCACAGAATGAGTAGAAAATATGATTCCCTTTGTAACATACAGAGACTTCAAGATTAGCATGAACATTTTAAACCGCTAATGATAGATCGCCAGTTCTATGCCAATATAACAAGTTAGATGCCTTTGAAATTACATTGGCTGTTCAGGTCATTAGGGCATCTATAGAAGAACAAGTGGCATACACGAATGCATGCTTACAGTAGAACAAGGTTATTATTGTTTACTCCAATCTAGACTTCATCAACTTTCTGTAGTGATCATTGTCATTTGTCCATGAATAACTATGATTATCATATTGCAATATTTATTTTGTAGCAGAAAGTAGTGGTCCCAGATTAGCATTTGATTAGATCGAATTCATCAACATCATTTGCCTGTAGAACTCTAAATAATTATAGAAGCACAAATAATCACACATCATTGCTAACTTAGGCAAGTGTTAGGTGCACAGCAAGTCAGAACAAACATTTTTTTTGGCTCACAAGGGCTTAGCAGAAACATTGTGCAAAAACCTTCATTTTACACAATATATTTCATTTATACGGAAAGAATCCAAGCATGTGGCAATTCATTTACTCGGAGTTTTTTTTTGTTTTGTTTTGTTTTTTTTTTTTTTTTGGGGGGGGGGGGGGGGGGGGGGGGGGGGGGGGAATAGGAATCGGGTGCGGGCCACAAGGTGTCATTTTTGTAATTTTGGGGAACATGTGGGTATTTCTGTAATTTGGGCTAAAACCTTGAGTTAAGTGTCTTTTAGTAATTATGGGGTGGCGGATCATGAGGAGAGTTATTATAAATAAGTGGGAGAGAACTTGAGAGGGGTATGTGGAGTTTTGAGAAGAACTGGAAATTTCCCTCTTATTTGGAGATTGTGGCTTCGTCTCGAAGATAAGCTTGGGAGAGCGCGGCCGCCTATCGAATCGGTGGCTTGGGAGAGAGTTACTGTCGAAAGAACTCACCATTATCTTGTATTTTCATATGTTATCAATAAAAATCGTATCTTTCCCCATTTTCCACAAAAAGCACTAATTTCATCTTGGTTCCTCTTACGAATTGTATCAATTGTTATAAGCTGTTCAAAGTTCAGTTCGGGAATGAGGCAAATCTTTAAGGAGTGGAGGGAAGCCCTTGAGGAGCTCGAGGCGAAGGAGGAAGCCGAAGCCCGCGGTACAGATCTGGGTCCAAAAGCGGTGCTTTTGGCCGAGTGCGAGGGCAAAATCTCGTCTTTGGAAAAGGAGGACAATAAAAAAGATGATCCAGCTTCGGATCTGAACGACGACGACGACCCCGACGCGGGTCTGGACAATGAGGAGGAGGGTGACGGGCTCATCGACTAGCCCCAGGGGCTTGTCGACCACCGGGATGGCGGGCTAAACTTGCCTGCAGGCTCGCAGGACCTGTCGGCAGCCTTGCAGGACTTATCCGACATGGCCTTAGGCTTGTCCGACCCGCAGGCAACCCTGTAAGCCCCACTGGACCTGACTGCAGGCCTGAAGGACCCGCAGGTAGCCCTACAGTGTCGAAACTTTGTGATACAAAACACCCCGTGTGCCCCCATGTGATGTGTTAGGTTTGATAATGAAATCTCACCAAATTTTGTTTGATATGAAGCAACAAAATTTTGACACGGAAGATTGCCGCATTCCGAACAGTGTTCGGAACACGTTTTATCGACGCCTTTCCTTCCTATAAATGAGGGTGTTCCGCATAAAGTTCCATAAAGCCAGAGCAATTCCAGAAGCATCTCTAAAGCAATTAGAGAGTTCTCTATCGGGCGTTTAGAGTGCTGAGTATTGTAAGGTTCGTGGCTCCCTGTAGTATAATCAGGAGGCGAACCAGGGGTTGTTTGGGGCTTGGGTTGTGAGGTCTTCCCCAGTTTCTTTCTCCGTTACATAGTGGGTTTGGTTGGTTCCCTTCAACCAAATGCCATATGCTGTAAAAATTACTGAAGCAGCAGCGATCTCTCCAAACTGGACGTACACCAATATTTGGGTGGAACCAGTATAAATCTCTGATGTGCAAGGTGTGTTATTCTTTTGTGGTAATTGCCTTTTTATTTTACTTAGTTGTGTATTTTGTAGCGAACGGTCTTCTACCTTGTTCGTTATCCCAACGATCTTGGAATTTCTGCGAGGGTTGGTATTACCCAAAAGGTGATCCAGATCCCTACAATTGGTATCAGAGCATCAAGGCTCGTGAGACAAGTCCAAGACGATGGCAGAGGACTCTTCTACAAAAGGAGACGCAACCAATTCAGACTCGTATGCGGGGCGATCGCATGCGACGATGGAAGGCTCGCACTACAAAATCGAAAGATTCGATGGCAATGGCAACTTCGAGACATGGCAGTACAAGATGAAGGCTATATTGCGAAAGGACCGCGTACACCGGGTGGTGTACGACACGTCGGTTCTACCTGCAGATATCTCGGAAAGGGAGAAGATGGAGATGGAGGACTCGGCGATGACAACCATCCAGCTCAGCTTATCAGACGAGGTAATCTACCAAGTATCCGAAGAGACTACGTCCAAGGAATTATGGGAGAAGCTCGAGAAGTTGTACCTGAAAAAGTTGCTCACCAATCGACTTATCCTACTGAAGACATTCTTTACTTTCAAGATACGAGATGGGACCTCATTGAAGGATCACATTGATACCTTCAACGGCTTAGTGATGAAGATGATGGCGGTTGGTCTGACTGTGGAGGCGGAGCATGAAGCTATGATCTTGCTCCTATCGTTATAAGAGAGATACACGATGTTCATCAACACCATGCTCTACAGTCGAGATACTCTCATTCTTGAAGATGTGAAGACGGGGCTCTACAGCGAGGAGTTACGAGATCGCAGGGCAAGCATTGGCTTGAGCGAAGGAGCTTCAGACAGCCAGGCGATGTTTGCTTCGGAGCGAAGCAACAGAAAAGGCAACTACAATGGGAGATCGAGATCGAGATCAATGACCAGAGACACGAGGTGACATATTTGCAAGAAGCATGGACATTGGAAAAGAGAATGCCTGGAGAGAAGGAACAACGACAAGGAGGCGTAAGCATCATCATCAGTTGCAACTGTGCAAAAGGAAGACATGAGGAGCGAGGAGACCTATGATCTCTTCACTGTAACTTCTTTAGAAGTTGCGAACCATGCTGGATCATGGACTCAGGTGCGTCGTTTCATATGACTCCAAATAGAGATTGTTTTCATACCTACAACACTAAGCAGGATGGATCAGTCTTTGTGGGCAATGATGAAGAGTGCAAAGCTATTGGAGTTGGTTCGGTAAGAATCAAGATGTTTGATGGCGTGGTGCGCATACTCACCAATGTGTGGCATGTTCCAGCTTTGAGAAAGTCACTAGTTTCCGTGGGAGCGCTGGATTCCATGGGTTGCAAGGTCACGATCGAGAGGAACGCGCTGAAGATATCGAAGGAATCGATAGTTGTGATGAGAGGTGAAAAGGTAAATGGCATATATCTGTTGAAGGGGACGACAATCATTGGCGACTCCAGTGTCGACGTTAAGAGCTCGCATGAGATTGATTCGATCAGGCTGTGGCATCTCAGACTAGGAAATGTCGCGGAGAAAAGCTTAGAGGCTTTAAAGAAGCGTGGTTTGATCAATGGGGTGAACTTCAAGGAGTTAGGGTTCTGCGAGGATTGTGTCTACGACAAGCAGACAAAGGTTAGCTTCGGCACAGGGAAGCATAACACGGGAGGGATTCTCGATTATGTTCACACCGATGTTTGGGGTCCTGCGCCAATTCACTCTCTAGGTATGGCGCGCTATTTCATATCATTTATTGATGATTTCTCTAGAAAAGTATGGGTGTATGTGATGAAGGAAAAGTCGGAGGCGTTTGAGAAGTTCAAGGCGTGGAAGACCCTTGTGGAGACTCAAACAGGAAAGAAGCTAAAAGTGCTGAGATCCGACAATGGTGACGAGTTTACTTCTGCAATGTTCACAAGATTCTGCCGGGAGCAGGGAGCAAGGAGTAAGGCGTCACTTCACTACACCAGGAGATCCGCAGTCAAATGGAGTTGTCGAGCGGATGAATAGGACACTTCTTGAGAAGGCGAGGTGTCTCAGGTTTACATCGGTATTATCAAAGGGATTTTAGGCTGAAGCTATGTCAACCGATGTATATTTGGTGAACAGAATTCCATCTTCAGCTATCGGTGATAAAATCCCAAAGGATGTCTGGAAAGGTAAGCCAGTAGAGTTAGATCATCTTCGAATATTTGGATGTCCAGTACAGGTTCACAAGGGAAGTAACAAGATCAGTGCGAATGGGAAGAAGTATATCTTGCTGGGATACAAGGATAGCGTTGAAGGTTATAGACTGTGGAGTCCAGAAGAGAAGAATATCCTGGTTAGTCGACATGTTACATTTGAAGAGTCGATAATGCTACAAAAGAAGGCTACAGAAAATACCGAAAAGGCCTCGAAGGATGTGGATGTATTTTTTCCAAATCCATGTATTGACACAGATAAAGGTAAATGCGAGGCAGTTAAAGGAGAGAGTCCATAAGTGGAGATGAAGCGGACTAGGGTTGATTTGGTGGAATTTGACACAGATAATCTTCCCCAAATCGTCGATGCGTCTAGTAATTACCCCTTCGTCTTCTTGCGCCTCCTCTCATAGGTGATAATCGTATCAGGAGACTACTACATACAGTGACAGTGGTGGAAGTTCTAGTCGAGGTGGAGAGATTAGGGCTATGGTGGACGACTCTATTGCTAGCAGAGTGGGGCGGCACACCGTAAAGGCCCCAGCTCATTTTGATGATTACATGAATTTAGTTTATGCATTGCATGCACGTGGAGATCTTATGGCAGATAAGATTGCGATGGATGCATTGAGTTTGGATGCAAACTCAGGGTGGCGATGTGCAATGGTCGACAAAGCATATCCCAAGGAGTTCACAAGAAGGAGAACCCGGCAGGAGAAAGGTCGGCGGCGAAGTTTAAGCGACGCTCAAACTTGTTTTCCTTGAAGAGGTGCTAAGGTGCCACGAGGTGGACCAGTGAGAGATCACTACATGTTTTTCCACAGGTGTGGATTCATGGAGATTCGGCAGTGTTCGGAGACTCACTTTTGGAAATGGGTTCGTTGGAAACTCGGTTAGTTGGTGATGCTTAGAGCGAAGCTCACTAGCCAAGTGCTCTGACCTCATGGAAATGTGGTTTGTCTGAAGGGTGGAGGTTTTGGTTTGGGGGCTATGTGGTGTGTTTGTATCAAGGTGGAGTGTTGAAACTTTGTGATACAAAACACTCCATGTGCCCCCATGTGATGTGTTAGGTTTGATAATGAAAGCTCACCAAATTTTGTTTGATATGAAGCAACAAAATTTTGACACGGAAGGATGCCGCATTTTGAACAGTGTTCGGAACACGTTTTATCGACGCCTTCCCTTCCTATAAATGAGGGTGTTCCGCATAGAGTTCCATCAAGCCAGAGCAATTTCAGAAGCATCTCTAAAGCAATTAGAGAGTTCTCTATCGGGTGTTTAGAGTGCTGAGTATTGTAAGGTTCGTGGCTACCTGTAGTATAGTCAGGAGGCGAACCAGGGGTTGTTTGGGGTTTGGGTTGTAAGGTCTTCTCCAGTTTCTTTCTCTGTTAGATAGTGGGTTTGGTTGGTTCCCTTCAACCAAATGACATAGGCTGTAATCCAAAAATTACTGAAACAGCAGCGATCTCTCCAAATTAGACGTACACCAATATTTGGGTGGAACCAGTATAAATCTCCGGTGTACAAGGTGTGTTGTCTTTTGTGGTAATTGCCTTTTTATTTTACTTGGTTGCGTATTTTGTAGCGAAAGGCCATTCTGCCTTGTTCGTTGTCCCAACGATCTTGGAATTTCCGCGAGGGTTGGTATTACCCAAAAGGTGACCTAGATCCCTACAATGCAGGCTCTGCCCGGCCTGGCCGCAGGCTTGTCGAACCCGGAGGCAGGCCTGCCAAGGCTTGCGCGTAGTATTGCAGGGTCCATAGTGACTTGTCGATACTTTTGGGTGGCTCCATCGTTTTTGGTTTTTAGTGTAGAGCTCCTGAGCTTCAACATCTGCATGTTGGGTGTGGCTGACCCCCTGACTAACTTGGCGATCATGACAACTTCTACCTGGGCCTCGTGAAGGGCGTTGAGGGACTATGGTGGCCCTTTGACTCAGAAGGAGGGGACAAGCACCACACTCTGAGTGGTGCCGTCCACAGACTTCATAGATCACATTGATGACAAGGTGATTCTTTGGGGACGGCGTAATCATAGGAATGAGGTGCGGCCACAAGGTGGCATTTTGTAATTTTGGGATACATTGTGGTTATTTTGTAATTTGGTCTAAAATCCTATGTTAATGATATTTTAGTAATTATGAGATGAAGGCTCATGAGGTGAGTTATATAAATAAAAGGGAAGAGATCTTGGGAGGTGGTATGTGGAGTTTTGAGAAGAATTGTGAATTTCCCTCTTATTTGGATATTGCGGCTTCGTCTCGAAGAGAAGCTTTGAAGAGCGCGGCACCCTCTCGAATCGGTAGCTTGGGAGAGTGAGTTCCTATCGAAAGAGCTCACACTTATCTTGTATCCCCGTCTATTATCAATAAAAATCCTATATTTTTTCCATTTTTCCACAAAAAGCCTTAATTTCATCTTGTTTCCTCGTGTGAATCTCAGTAAGGTGTATACGAGAGGAACAAAAAGATCCACAAGCAAATTCTGAAGGAGGTACCAGATATTCAAAATGAACTAGCAAAGCTACGAGATGACAAAATAAACAAAAGAAGCGGATGAAGAATACCGGTAGTGTCCAAATTTGAAAATTTATGCAAAAACATATTTCATCATTGCAAATAAATTTGGCCAATAATAATGGTAGAAGTTATGAAGATGGTGAGATGACGCTAAGATTGTCTAAATTTGTCAACGGCTACATATAATTGTAAGCATTTAATGTGTGGCGAGTGACAGAAGAAGACTTCATTTTTACAAAATTTTGCCTAGTCAGGCACTTTCAGGCTACTTGGACACCCATGTCTCTCGACCTAGATATGGCTCAAGAAAATGTACAATGAAAACAAGGTATGACCGTAATAGAAGAGAGTGGATTACAAATAATATTGAAAAAATTCCTTAAGAAAACGAGCATCATTGTAATTGAATAGAATGGAGAGAGTACTATCTGAAAAAGAATTCCATAAGAAAATTAGGGACGGAGAGAAACAAGAAATGTTAATGTGCATCATATTTTTCTGCCCACACAATCATTCAAACTGTTAGACCCGCAGGGTCTAACCGCCTGCGGGTCTAACCGCCGGCCGCTCCTGGGCCGGCCCATGTGGGCCGCCGGCCCCCCTCTTGGGCTATTTTGTGCGCGCGCCTCTTCCCCCCTAAAACCCCTAGTTTCTCTTATAAATACGGGCTAGCCGTCTTTAGGGATTTTCATGCTTGATATTTTGAGAGATTCTCTATTGAGCGTCCTAGTAGTAGTTCTAGATTAAACGAGTGCGGACGTCCTCTAGGCGTCTTGGGAGGAGAATACACCTTTTTGTATTCAATTATCTTGTTTTCTCTTGGTTATTTTGCTATAAAAATTGGATCTTTGGTTGGTTCCTAACAATTTGGTATCAGAGCACGTGTCGATCCATGGCGGCTACGACGAGATCTATACGTATTTTCTACACATTTATTTATTAGAGAAAACACACTATTTGAGCACAAAACAGCAATTAATGAAGTATTTCTGCACTTATTATATTTTTCCTAGCATCGTCTCGATCTCACGATTCCAACGACTATTTATTTGTATTTTTCTGAGATCTGTGCTAATTACTGTGTATTTTTGAATGCAGAATACCAATTAAATGGGAAAATACACTCAAAATACGAAATATACGATCGCCGGCCAATCAAATAGCGACACGTGGCGCTAATCTGGCCTTTCACGCTTCATCCGACGGACGTTAGCACGATGTCGACGCGGCCTATTTGTGGACGTTGGATCTCGATCCAACGGCCCGCACGCGAGAGAAAACGCGAAGGCGGGAGCGCGACGTGGCCAGCCGCAGACCGTTCGATGCTGATCCAACGGCCATAAAGCGCCCCGCGATAAAAAACTTAGCAGCGAAAAAATCTCGCGACGTGGCATTCTCTGGACGGTCGATTCTCGATCGCACGGTCGACAGCAATTACGAATTCGATTCGAATTCGAATTCAAAAGCGAGCGACATGGCTATCTGTGGACCGTGCGATTCAGATCCGATGGCTGCAGCGCAATTCGAACCGAAGCGGGCGCGCGAGCGGGTTTCGACCCGATCCGTATGCCACGTGTCGACACCAGAACGAATCCAGCTTGGATGTGCGGTTGATATCTGCGCCGCTTGAGATGATCGGACAGGATTCGTTCGGGTACGGTTTTGATGCGGGTTTAGACCCGTTAGCACAACCCAAACCCGCAATCTCTTTATAAAAGGTATTTTAGGGGTTTTGGGCGTATTCAAGCAGATTGGGGCGTATTTTGAGCGTATTGGAGGCTCTAGAAGCCGTATTTTTCCCCTGAAAAATTCTGTAAAATTCCAGAGGCTTGTTTTATTATTTCCAGAGAGTTTGAAGTCTTTTCAAGGAGAATTGGTGATATTTTCTTCAACTTCTACCTCGTATTTTAGTGTTTTTCATCGTATTTTGCTATAATCTTGATGTATTTGGCTATGGAACTTGTTTATTCTGATATTATGAGTAGCTAAAACTTAATTGTGCTTGGTATGGAGTAGTTAGGTGATATAATTTGTGTTTATTTGGTTGTATTCCTCGTGCTAAACCGTACAACGTCGCTAAAGTTGTAATCTTTGTTCGTAAATCGACTTTTTTAGATTCCAAAAGAATTAATTAAGTTGATGATCACCCCAAAAGGGCGAGCTTTGATCTCCCCAAAAGGGAGTTTCATACAGTAGTTTTGATCTCTCCAAAAGAGAGTTTCATATCGTATTATAGCTTTAGCGACGATCTTATTGAATATTTTGCTTGAACCCCCAAAAGGGCATCTTCCGATGAGTTGCTCCCAAAAGGAGAATTCATTGAGTTATATTGGGTATTTTCCGGTGAATTGCTCCCAAAAGGAGAATTCATTGTGTTGTACCTATCAACCAAATTAATACGAATCGTTGATCCTAACGAACCCATACCATGTGCATACTTTTTATAGGTATTTTCATACACGTATTTCTATGTTTATATTGTTCACGTGTTCACATCACCATCACCGTTACCATTTGTGAAGTGATTAGTCTCTTTCCGATAGATTTCTATTTGATTTGAATTGTGGTTGCAACAGATTTCTTCCCGTGGATTCGACATCTGGACTCCCAGATTTTACTACTTGTACGGACTCTTGCACTTGAGAGAGAGCACCTTTTCGGTCCCACCAAGTTTTTGGCACCGTTGCCGGGGAGGAATGGTTTGTGACTACGGTTTATTTCATTTAGAGGACCTTCGGTGAGATCTTTCCACTTTACTGTACATAAACTTTTTTTATTATTTTATTTTATTTTATTTCAAAATGGAATATATGAACTTCTATTGCACAAACAATCTTTATGATGCACGATATGCTAATGCACACAAACATAGAATGGAGAAGCTCAAAATTGTTAATTTTAATCAAACTGACTGTGAAACTTTCTTTCAGGCCTGGAGGAGGTTCACAGACATTATATCGAGCTATCCGCAGCATGGGTACACAAATGAAGAGCTTATGGCGTTCTTCCTAGATGGACTACATCCACAGCTGCAGGAATTATTGGGAAGCATGACGCCGACAGTGGCGTGGGAATACATGGAGTCTCTGTAAGAAAACGAAGAAAACGTGAAAGAGACTTCAGAGAGCGATTCAACGGAGCCTTCGTGCCTCGATCAAGAAGAGCAAAGCGTAGACGTACCTTTGCAATCCTTGAAAGAGGAAGCTTACCAGACTATTCAGACAACGGAGGCCACATCCCATCAATTCCAGGAGAATTTCCTTGCTCGGAGTCGGCAGATTCAAAATTCCATTGAAGATCTTAATTTGATTGCCGCTTGCTTAGAAGAAGGTAATGCTTTTGAAACGCGATTTCAAGAATCTAATACGAGTTCATCTTCTATTGCAGGAATATCGAGCGAGCCATGTCACGTTGATGACACGAATAAAAATATCCACATGGCAGAAAGTGTGTGCAAAAGAGAGGACGAGCTAGCAATTTTGGATGAACGAGAGGAGGAGACAGCTAGGGACAAAGGTTTTGAGATTATCGCCATGGATTCAGAACCATGCCCTCCTCCAGTTTTATCCCAAAATCATTTATCCATCTCTCCATTGATCGAGCATCGTACAGAGAGTAGTGCATATCTTTCAGGGAGTAGTCGTCAACTTGCTTTAATTTATTTCACTTATTTTGATGACTACATTTGGAATACTTTCATTGAGAATAATTTTAAAATAATTTGGACTGACATAACTCATCTCTCGCAGGACATTGACAAACAGCTTATAGAGATGCTTGGAGTTGTGTTGCTGGGGTCCAAATTAGTTTTTAGAGGAAGAATAATCGCCGAGGAGCGCAAGGAGCAAATTGAACAACTTCCTCCACCAACAAAGATTCGGGATCCGCCATTTGATCACGGTGTGTTCTTTCCAGTAGTGTAGTTTTTATATGCTTTCTAGGTTGCTTGCTTGAATAAACTCGTACCTCTTCCGACATTGAGGACAATGTCCATCTTTAGTTGGGGGGTGTGTATGAGACCTTAGGAATTTTTTTTGAGAAGAATAAATCGCCAAATCTCATCATTTTAAAACTCATTCATATGCCTCAAATGCGGATGATTATACATTAATTGTGTTCTAAAAATTATTTATGGCTTGATTAATTATTTTTCCTTCATGGAATTACCATTAATATAATATTCATGAAAATTTTCAATTTCCATGATTAATATCTCGAAATAGCTTGAATATATTTCATGCATGCTAATGTGATGGAAAAAGCTTAAGTATACACGATTTTAAAGAATAGTCTTCAAGTTGAAGAGGAATTTGGCCTTTGATTCTTATGTTTATATTCATGTTGATGGGTTTTGAGTTGCTTACAAAGAAAAATATGGAGAAAAGAAAAGAAAAGAAAGAATTTTGAATGAAAGAAAAAATGAATGAAGAAGTATGTCACTAAAACATAACTTGGTTGGCTCGAGTAGTACAGTCCGAGGGGTCCTTCTTGGCCTAATGCCCTATGATCGTCTGATTTGGGAGCCATTGACCGGAAACTCACTCATTTGATGGAGCGATCCAAGTTATACTTTTTCTGCGAATGTTGCTTGATGCGCGTTACGCGGAACGAATAAAAGAAAAGAGATGGTGAATATACTAAGCAACTTCAATACTCATGTCTTGAATGATTATTTTGATAGGCCAATTCCTTGGAAACACGAAAACTAGGATATAACGACGTGTTATACTTTCGCTTGCGCAAAATGATGCTTGCATGTTATTTATTCATACTAAATTAGAGAAAATATCATGTGATTGATTTTGTTCATGGATGTGTATATTGATGGTTAAGATCATGTTGGAATGCGTATTATTGAGCCATGCCATGAGCGAGTTGAAAGAACTTATTGTTTTATTGATCATCCGTATTTATCGCTATTTTTGCTAGAGACTAGTAAATCGCTAGTTGGTTCCTAACAATTTGGTATCAGAGCACGTGTCGATCCATGGCGGCTACGACGAGATCCCACGACAAAATTGAAGCTTTGGAGGCCAAATTCACGAGCGAAATCGACGGGATCAAGAAATCCTTGGCGGCCAACGATGAATCAATGGCAAAATTGACGGCATCCATCGAGCAATTGACGGCAAATCAAGCGAAGCACGACGACCAATTCGCACAAATGATGGCAACCCTAAAACAATTGGCAGCGAACAACAAAGGGGAAGAAATCCCTCAATTGGGGGAAAAGACGGCACCTTTGAAGAAGGAAAAGGAGAAAGTTGAAGGCTTTGACCCAAAAAGTGATTTTTTGGCGGAAGATTTGGACGAGGACGAAGATGAGGAGCCATGGAGGGTCGACTACCGCGAGGAGGTGCGGCGGAAGGCGGTAGCAAGCCAAAGGGAGACCGGCGGACCTAGCCGCGCAACAAGGGGGCCCCAAGACGCGCGATCAACCCCCCACAACACGTGGGGGGTCGGCCTCCAGCTGAGGGGGACCCCCCCCCCGCCGCCACATGCGGGCTCAGGCAGGGGCGGCGGGACCCCGCCTGGGCTCGCCCGGCTCCGGCGACCCTGCCGGACCTCCGGCAGGGCCCGCCGGCCCTGCCGGAAGGCCGGCAGGGCCCGCCGGCCCTGCCGGAAGGCCGGCAGGGTCTGTCGACCTTCCCGGAGGGCCCAGGGACCCCGCCTGGACCCGCCAGGCTCCGGCGACCCTGTCGGACCTCCGACAGGGCCCTCCGGCCCTGCCGGAAGGCCGGCAGGGTCTGCCGACCTCCCTGGGAGGGCCCAGGGGCCCGCCGGGCCTGACAGAAGGCCGGCAGGCCCCTGTCGGGCCGCGACAGCACGGAGACCCCCCTGGCAGCCGCAGGGGGGCGAGGGCCTCGGACAGCAGGTTAGGGGGATTTTCGCACCCCCCGGGCAGTAGACCGCGGCTACGGGAGTCCGCGGGCAGATTTCGGGAGACTTTGGTGATCCTCCAGGGCACCGACCAGCACTTGATGATCCCTTCTACGGCCATGGACGCGGGAGAGACTACTATTCAGACGGAAGGAGCGGATATGAGGCGGAGTTCGGCGATGACGCAGGATGGGACGACTTTGAGGGGCATCGCGGAGGTCACCAGGGAGACTACGGGGGTCACTGAGGCCGGCCACCCAGGCGGTACGAGACCATGGACGAGAGGCGTCAGCATTACCGGCCGCATCACAGAGAGGAGGGGAGACCCGAGCAGGGGCACTTTGGTGGAGATTGCAGAGTCCGGAAGCTGAAGATGCCGATCTTTTCTGGGGACGATCCGCACGCCTGGTTGTTCACAGCGGAGAGGTATTTCGCGGCGCATCACATGACCGAGGCGCAGAAGCTGGAGGCGGCGGCCATCTGCATGGAGGGGAGAGCTTTAGGGTGGTTCCAGTGGAAGGAGAGGAGGCAGCAGATCCGTAGCTGGGCGGAGCTGAAGGACTTAGTACTGGAGAAGTTTAGAGACCCCCGCCTGGGGAACCTACATGAGCAACTATTTGCCCTCAGGCAGGAGGGGCCGGTGCGGGAGTACATTAAGAAATTTGAGACGCTGGCAGGACGAGTTCATGGGGTGTCGGACGAGTCGCTGGAGGGCACCTTCTTAAAGGGGCTACGTCCTAGGCTTCGAGCTGCGGTGAGGCCATACAAGCCTCGAGGGCTTTCAGAGGTCATCGAGATGGCGCAGATGGTGGAGGACTACCGAGCTGAGGATAGGCGAGGCGGGAGCGGCTACAGTGGGCAGATACAGCGGATCACCACGACTGGGATAGGCGGAGCAGGGGTTCCTACTGAGACAGTTCAGACAGGGCTTGAGAAGACGGGGGAGCCGAACCTGCTACCAGCCGTGGGCCCATTCCGACGGATGACCGATGCGGAGATGAGGGAGAAGCGGCAAAATGGACTTTGTTTTAGATGCGACGAGCGCTTCTCTCCCGGACACCGTTGTGTGGATCGAAAGCTGCAGGTTTTGATAGCGGAAGCGGACGAGGATGATGGCTTGGAGGACGAAGGCATTGGAGGGGAGGACGACTCCCACTCGGAGTAGCACCGCCGGTACTTACACCACCTTGAGGACAAGGTGGTTCTTTGGGGCGGGAGTATTGTTAGACCCGCAGGGTCTAACCGCCGGCCCCTCCTGGGTCTGCCCATGTGGGCCGCCGGCCCCCCTCTTGGGATATTTTGTGCGCGCGCCTCTTCCCCCCTAAAACCCCTAGTTTCTCTTATAAATACGGGCTAGCCGTCTTTAGGGATTTTCATGCTTGATATTTTGAGAGATTCTCTATTGAGCGTCCTAGGAGTAGTTCTAGATTAAACGAGTGCGGACGTGCTCTAGGCGTCTTGGGAGGAGAATACACCTTTTTGTATTCAATTATCTTGTTTTCTCTTTGTTATTTTGCTAGAAAAATTGGATCTTTGGTTGGTTCCTAACACAAACCTCATCTTTTCTAACTATGCCAATATAATGATAGGCAAACACGTAGAATTAAAGAGAACCTACTGCACCTTTAAATATAAGAGTAACTAGAAATAATCCGTGCACACAGTGCACGTCGCCACCCCCACTCCCCTGCATGGAAAGGATGCGGTGCACACGCGAAACCGAGAAGGAGATATGAGTGTGGGTGTGGGTGTGTAGGCATCGTCGGAGGGTAAAAGGAGGAAAATCAGGGACTAGACTGCAAAAAAACCTTGGAGGAGCAAAGTGCAACAATCCCAATGACAAACCCATAAATATGTGAAAGGTGATGTGCATGCTGGTTATATGAAGAATCAATGGCAAGCTTGCAAATAAGGGTAGGTGGCATTAAACCCAACTCCCCAAATCCACACCCCAAAGCAAACTCACTCTCCCACCCACATCCAAGAGGGCCACTCTGCCTAGGTGGCACAACATATGTCAATGCTTTGCCCTATTGGATTTGTCCTAGTAGAACAAACATCACATCAAAGCGCCCTTATTTGTATAATGGATATATTGATATGCAATATAATATGTATGTGTTCCCTATTCTACCATTAAAGACTTGCCGATTGCCGTGACAGACACGTGGGACACTCGAACACTTAAACCATGTCATACGTCCAGTAACACTGGGCAAATGTGCAACAACAAATCCAATTTCTTATCATTCGAGGTGGCTCTTTAGATTTCAATTCATACAGGTCCAACTAAGTTATATGCTGGCAATTGGCTGGCTGTGCAAACCCTCGTCATTTTATACTATGATGGGGATAACAGTAAAAGAATATAACGGTAAGCACAGCACTAGCGAGATGCAAATAACGTGTAGTATTTTGAAACAGAAGAGGACCAACCAATTTCTTTCATGACATTGGTACAAAGGAAACTATTAATATTGATGCATAGAGAGGCCTTGGTCTGACAGAAACAGTGAAATAGACTGATTGAGTTGGATTGATGGGATAGTGTGTTTTGTCATGGAATCTTCAATATAACAAGCATGATAGTACCCCCTAAATTGATATATAACTCGTGTCCTTTACCAACTAGGATATGGTGTCGTCACTTGCATTGACTCTAATGAACAGATTAAAATAGGGTAATGCTCCCCTGGTGACATGTGTTGAGCTAAAGATTTTTTAATATAATTATTTATGAAAGAAATCCGTAGCAGGATTATAATAACTCCAAGCTGTCCATAATTTATGAAAGAAATCCGTGTAGCATGATTATAATAACTCCAATCTGTTCACAATTATGGAATAAAAGTGTGCTCTCTAATACTCAGCAAAGCTAATCAATCAAATTGCAGAAGATAAACAGTTAGAAAGATTCTGCTTGCATGTTCTTGAAAAATAACACTACACAGCCAATGAAACAGAAGAACCCAGATCAGCCATGCACTCCGTCTGACTGTTAAGTAAGATAAGCAAAAGCCAACGGTAAATAGACATACTACGCTTATTAAGCTCCAGCTCTTATGTCCATAGATGTTTGTCGATAAGCATCTACAACCAGTTGTCGTTCGGTGCATGTATATATGAAAAAGGAGGGGAAAAGAGAATATATGCTAGCTTCTTATGTCGACCTTCATCAGAGCTGATTCACATGATGTGATGTTTGTTGAATGGATGCATTTCTAATCATATCTCATGATATCATGTTTATTATTATTATTTAATTTTACTAACCAACACCAAAAGAGTGCTTTTGTAGAATGTCTTAAACCTGTCCTGATGTAGCAACTTAGAATTCTCAAGGGTCAGGGTCAGCATACTTTCATGAGATTGACTAAGTTGGAGCCTGTACAATAGAAGTCAGTAACAAATACCAAGTATTTCACTCATTCTGATGAATATCTAGTATAGATGTTGCCCAAAGAAGGGTGCAAAATGGGAATTATCTCTAGCATTCTGGACTTAATAGTTGTACATCTCGTAGTTTGGAAGAAAGTTTGATACCAGAAGGTTTTAACAGTACCTGGAGGAAACCATACCTATACCCCTACCAATACACACCCCCCTCAAAAAAAACCCCCACAAAACCAAGCCAAAGAAAGGGATGGGGGCTGGAGGGGTTGACAGTTGTACAAGAAATCATTTTTGGTTCAGTATGACTGAAAATATCAATGTTATTATTTTAGGCCAAACCGCAGCTATATACCCTGAAATTTCACCTATTTTCGGCTATATACCCGAAATGTCTTAAACATTTTACAGGTTGATACCAATGTTTTAAATCTCGGTTTCGGTCTCGGTTTCGTTCTTCGGGAAATTTAGGTTTCGGTTTCGTTTCGCCAGTTTCAGTGGTTTCAGAGTTGACTTTTGGTTCATCCGTTTCGGATTTTTTAATTAATTTATGTAATATAAGTTAATATTATATATGTAATATAAGGTAATATGGGTTAAAAATAATTAGGTATGCGCATTTTAAATAGAAATTCATCGCAAACTTGTAAATAACTTATATTACATACTACACTTATTTAAAAATAATTAGGTCGGTGTGTATTAGATTGATGGCAAACTTGTAAATAACTTATAGTTGTATGTTCAATGTTATAAATAATGTATGAGATTGTAGCAAACATGGCCGATCCAGTGCTATGTTCTCAGTTTTAATTTCAACTAATTATAATGTGACAAAATAGTTCAAAGCTATGCTTGCAATTTAATTCAAATAATAGTTGTGTCGTGTGCTTGCTTAATAAAAATCATAATAAAAATCAAACTGGTGTTCTTATACATATACCAATATCCTTTCTGATAACAAGGAATCACTATTAATTATCAATTTATCGGAGACTGTCCAAAGCCCGAAAATTCAAATATAAAAAAATATTTCTTTATGAAAGAAGAACCATCAAGATTTCTGTTCTATAGTTTGTATATGAATGATGGGAAAAACATCCCCGTTGGAAATAACAGAAGTCAAATGCTTTTTGGTGAAGTCAGCACAATGGTGTTAGAAATAACAGAAGTCAAATGCTTTTTTCCTGATATCTGCACGACGATATGTGTGGTATGAGATACAAGACTATGGTAACTATACGTGTGAGTAGAAATTTTTGTCCCTTTGCGAAAATCGTTCGAGAAGAGTGTTTTTGTGTTTTTCATGTCAAACCGTTGGATATGATCTACACATGATAATGCACCACACATCAAAAATCAAATGAATCCCCTTATTTATCCCTCAATCGGATCATTACAAATAGTTCAATTGTTCTTTAAAAAATTTGTATTGGCTCAATCGAGAGTCAAATCGCCTTAGAGTTCACCCATATTTTTTGTTAGGATATATAAATATGTTTAGATTGAAACTCGAAAGAATTTGGAAAAAATAAGGAAAAATAAAAATTTTGTCGCAACGGGCTCCTATGTGAAATTTTCGCACAGGAGGCACACACACACAATGGATATCATATGACAAATGAGACTAAGCCTCATATGCGGATCCAAAGACTTTACGCTCCACTATTTTTTTTGGAGGATCGGAACCATTCATTGTGTTCTACTTATTCCAAACGCTAAACCATCGAATATATGATGGACCTAAAGATTTTATCCGTTCATCTACCTGTCACAAATTTTATGGTTTTGCATGAATAGAACTTTTGTAATGGGTGGATGAACAGACAAAACCCCTTGGGTTCACCATTCACCTAATATTCAGTGTTTTAGGATTTTAGAATAAGAAAATCAAAATGAACAGTTCTAATTATTAAAAAATAATGAAAGTGGGAGTTTCGGAGTCTGCATATGAGGCTTAGCATCATATGTCAAATGATACCAATTGTTCTTATATGTGTGGGTATAATTTTTGCACAAGAGACTGATGTGACTCGGCTAGTGGAGGAGGCGGACCGCGCTGACATGGAGGGGGCTCCGGCTCGGGTCTATCAACGGAGGAGGCGACTTGGGTCCACCACGGATCCGGTCCCTAACTTGTAATTCCGCAAGAGAAGGGGAGGATTAATCGGTAATTGGACATTTGTTAATCCCTCCCCTAATAAGGGGCCGGCCGGCCCTAGCTATGGTTTTTATCGAAGAATTGAAGAGGTATTTATTTCCCTTAGAACCCTAGTTTAATTCTATTGCTAATTAGTTGCTCGTATCCTTAGATCTATTATTCTAGGAATTAGTTAGTATTCTCAGATCAGTTCTTCGTCATTAAAACCCTAGAATAGGAAGTCCAAAGCCATAAAAATCCCACCTTTGATCCCCCACAAAAAGTCCTAATCGTATCAAATTGGTATCAGAGCGGTTGATCTATGGCGAGCACGCGATCCATGGAGCGGGTTGAAGCTTTGGAAGAGAAGGTTGAACGGATGGAAGCCCAAATCAGCAAGGGGTTCATAGACGTGAGAAAGGAAGACGCCAAGATAGCCAGGGAGATCCGGGGAGAGATGAAGGAGAACCAAGAGAGAACGGATGCAAAATTGTCGGAATTAACAGAGGCTATAGCGGCATTGACCGCACATCTCGTACCAAAGGCGGATCCAAGTAAAAAGGAGCCACCTTTGTTGAAGGACAATGGTAAAAAGACAAATTTTTTCGAAGACGGGCCGGAACGAGATGGAGACGGAGGCGTGGATCCAGGAGAGAAGGAGTGGGGGTGTATCAAGACCCCCCCGCAGCCGCACACAGGAGAAAGAAACGCCGGAGGAGGCCTCCCGCCCCTCCGGCAGCAGGCGGGTTGGCCGCCGCACCCCCACGGGCCTCTGGGGGGCGGCGAACCCCCAGAGGGCCGCAGGGGGGCCCGCCAGGCCTCCAGGAGGGGCGGACGCACCCGCCGACATCCCCTGAGGGCTCGGTGAACCCAGGCGGGGACGCCTGGGGGCCGCCGACCCAAAACTGGGGTCGGCCGCCCCCGGCGACCCCCTGGGGGTTTCGCCCGACTTCCGGGGGCCCCAAGTTGCGGCAGACCCCCGGGGACCCCCTCATACCCTCCAGGCCTCCCGACAGCCGCTTTCGAGCATATCCAAGTTTCCGGGGGGCATCCCGAGGTCCGAGGAGCACAATTTCCAGGTTTTCAGCCATTCGGTGGACCTGACGGAGGATTTCAGCAGCCTGGAGGGCACCGCCAGTTCACAGGTGGCCCGTCGATCCAGCCCCCACCTTTCGGGGGAGTGACGGGTGATTGGAGAGCATACCCGGACACACAAGGAGGCCACCAGGCAGAGTATGGACACCCACAGGGTGACTGGCTGGGGCATGGAGCAAAGGGAGGATTCCGCGATCGAGCTGAGGCTTATTTTCCCGACAGACGACAGGAGTACCAGCAGAGGGGATGATTCCAGCAGCAGGAGAGAGGTGGATTCACTGGTGAGAGATGTTTGAGGAAGCTCAAGGTGTCCATTTTTGAGGGGGGAGACCCAGATGACTGGCTATACCGGGTGGAGAGGTACTTGGAGGTGTCAGCAGTCCCAGGAGAGGAGTGGCTTCGGGCGATAGGTGTTTGTTTGGAGGGGAGGCCTTAGGCTGGTTCCGTTGGACGGATCAGTAGCAGCCATTTCAGACGTGGGCGAAGTTTACGTCGCTCTTGATGGAGCAATTTGGTACAGGGCAGTCTGGCGGCGTATTTAAGAGACTATATTCACTGAAGCAGGAGGGGAGCGTATGGGATTGTATCAGGAAGTTTGAGTCGCTCTGCCACCGAGTTCAGGGAGTATCTGAGGAATCTTTGGAGGGCTGCTTCATGAAGGGGCTGAAGCCCACGGTGAGATCAGGACTGAGGCAGTTCGAGCCAGTTGGTCTGTGCAGGATGATAACATTGGCTAGGAAGGTGGAAGACCATCAGGAGACAGAGCGGAGAGCCCGCGGGACGTGGGGAGGCTTCACGTTCAGAGGTCAGGCGGCTGCAACCGGACAGATGACTGCACCTACTTCAGGGACCACGCCTGGTCAGGGATCTACAGCAGTTGTTGGGGGAGGCAGAGACAGGAGACAGGAGCCCCGAGCAGGAGGTCAGGTGCGGAGGATGACAGATGCTGAGATACGAGAGAAGCGGGTGAAGGGATTGTGCTTCAGATGTGATGAGAAGTTCACTCCAGGGCACCGATGCGCTGATCGGACTCTCCAGATACTGATAGCAGACGACGAAGAGGGAGAGGACGAGGTTGTCATCCTCGAGGCAGGGGGAGATGATGAGGAGGTAGAACACCAGCACTTGGACTTTGCGGAGGTGTCCCTCAATTCCGTGGTAAGGTTCACACCGAACCATACCATGAAATTGGTGGGACAGATGGGTAGTCAGGAGGTGATAGTGTTGGTCGACAATGGGACCACCTACAACTTTATTTCCAGCAGGTTGGTGGGAGCACAGGGATTGCAGATGAGTGGCACGGGGTGGTATGTAGTGATGCTGGGCACAGGACAGGTGACGCACAACACAGGTGTCTGCCGTAGGGTGATTGTGACGATTCAGAGAGTGCAGATTGTCACAGACTTTCTTCCCTTGGAGCTAGGGAGTACCGATGTCATCCTGGGATGAAGTGGCTGCAGACCCTCGGGGAGACCAGGACAAATTGGAAGATGCTGAGGATGGAGTACCAGGATGGGGGAGGACAGTGGTATCGCAGGGGGATCCCAGCCTCTGCCGTTCTTTGGTGTCTTATAAGGCCATGTCCAGAGCGATCCACACGGCGGAAGGAGATTTCTTGGTGGAGCTACAGGCTGTGTCAGCATCAGTGCAGAGCGAGGACCAGACACAGGTGGTGGTACCGACGGTTGAGCAACTGCTGGCTCAGTATGAGGAGGTTTCCCAGACACCACAGGGCTTGTCACCACACAGAGATCATGAGCACGCCATCATCTTGAGGGAGGGCGTATCTCCCATCAGTATGCGACCCTACAGGTACCCACAGGTACAGAAGGACGAGATAGAGAGGCTGGTGGAAGACATGCTTCAGGCAGGAGTGATACAGCCGAGTACTAGCCTCTTCTCCAGTCCGGTTTTATTAGTGAAAAAGAAGGATGCCAGTTGGATATTCTGCGTGGATTACAGGGCCCTAAATAAGGAGACGGTTGCAGATAAATTCCCCATCCTTGTGATTAATGAGTTGCTGGACGAGCTCCACAGGGCAGCTTGCTTTTCCAAGATTGATTTGAAGTCAGGGTACCATCAGATACGGATGAGAGCGGCCGACGTGCCCAAGACTGCTTTCAGGACTCATGAGGGGCACTATGAGTTCCTGGTCATGCCCTTTGGCCTGACGAATGCCCCTGCGACATTCCTGGCCCTGATGAACAAGGTATTTCGACCTTACCTCCAGAGGTTTGTGCTGATATTTTTTGACGACATCCTGGTGTACAGTCGCAGCATGGAGGAGCATGTGGGGCACCTGCGAGCAGTGCTGCATGAGTTACAGGAGCAGCAGATGTGTGCTAATAATAAGAAGTGTTTGTTTGGACAACTGCAGGTGGAGTACGTGGGACACGTGGTGTCTGCGGAGAGGGTGGCGGTAGATAGGGCCAAGATTGCAGCCATGTTGGACTGGCCGATACCTACCACCTTACGGGATTTACGGGGCTTCATGGGCCTGACAGGTTATTACAGGAAGTTTGTCCAGGGGTACAGTTCGATTGCTTGGCCACTTACCGAGCAACTCAAGAAGGACAGCTTCCACTAGGGCAAGGAGGCGACCAGAGCTTTCGAGGCCCTGAAGCTGGCGATGACGACGGTGCCCGTGTTGGCACTTCCAGATTTCAGCATACCATTTGTGATAGACACCGACGCGTCAGGATATGGGTTGGGCGCAGTGTTGATGCAGGACCAGAGGCCTATCGCTTTCTTCAACCAGACTCTGTCAGCACGAGCGAGACTGAAGTCAGTATATGAGCGGGAGTTGATGGCGATTGTTCTGTTCATTCAGAAGTGGAGGCCCTACTTATTGGGAAGGAAGTTCATAGTGAGGACCGACCAGCGTAGTTTGAAATATCTGTTGGAGCAGCGCATGGTTACCGAGGAGCATCAGAAGTGGCTCTCCAAGTTGGTCCATTTCACCTTCGAGATACAGTACCGATCAGGCCTGGAGAACAAGGCGGCAGACGCCTTGTCGCGCCGCGAAGAGCCCGTAGAGGTGGCGGCCATTTCAGCACTCGTCCTTCTAGACTGGGAGCCGTTGAGCAGGGAGATTGCGGCTGATGAGGACCTAACGAGGATACGTGAGGCACTGCAGCAGAGATCCACTGACTTTCCGAGATACACCATGAGCGGACAGAGACTTCTATATCACGGTAGACGGGTGATTCCCAGAGGCTCCACCTATATTCCGACGATCTTTCAGGAGTTCCACGGCAGCGCCATCGGGGGGCACTCTGGTATACAGCAGACTTAAAGGAGGATGACGAGAGAGCTATACTGGCCAGTGATGAAGAAATACATTGCCCAGCGGATCGCGGAGTGTGACGTGTGCCAGCGTCACAAGTATATGGCAATGGCACCAGCGGGGCTCTTACAGCCGTTGGCCTTCCCTGAGAGAGTCTGGGAGGAGATCAGCATGGATTTCATCGAGGGGTTGCCGCGATCTGATGGTTACAATTCTATACTGGTAGTGGTCGATCGGCTCAGCAAATATGCCCATTTCATACCCCTCAGGCACCCGTACAATGCAGTCACAGTGGCAGTAGCTTTTATGAAGGAAGTGGTTCGCTTGCACAGTTTTCCCGCCTCCATAGTGTCAGACTGCGATAAGGTATTCATTAGCAGTTTCTGGCAGGAGCTGTTCATGGTGCAGGGGACCAAGCTGCGAAGGAGCACTGCCTATCACCCACAGACGGATGGGCAGACAGAAGTGGTGAATAGGAGTGTGGAAACCTAGTTGAGGTGTTTTGCATCAGAGGCGCCAAAGCAGTGGGCCAGATGGTTAGCATGTGCAAAATATTGGTACAACACCTCGTACCATTCAGCAGCTCCCCTTTTCGGATCTTATACGGTCGGGACCCGCCCCCTTTGATACACTACAGCAGAGGAGCCACACCTGTGTCACATGTAGAGGAGCATTTGGGAGAGAGTGACAAGTATCTGGAGGAGTTGAAGAAACACATGTTGAGAGCCCAGCAGATTATGAAGACCAAGGCAGATGCGCACCGGAGAGATGAGCAGTTTGCGGTGGGAGACCCGGTTTACTTGAAGCTCCGACCTTACAGATAGAGGACCTTGGCCCGTCGGAGCAATGAGAAACTAGCAGCCCGCTATTATGGACCTTTCGAGGTGACAGCTCAGATCGGGAAGGTGGCCTATCGTCTGCAGTTGCCTGCCACTTTCACCATTCACCCAGTGTTTCACGTCTCGCAGTTGAGGAGGGCCATTGGGAATCACACACTATCTCCGACCTTGCCACCCAATTTGACAGATGACATGGAGGTGCTTCTTGAGCCTCAGGAGCTGACAGTGATCCGACAAGCTACAGACGAGACACAGGAGGTGCGTATCCGATGGCGGGGCCTACCAGACTACGATGGTACATGGGAGTCTGCCGCAGTGATCCGCAACCAATTTCCGGAATTCCACCTTGAGGACAAGGTGGCACTTTTGGGGGGGAGTAATGATGCGACTCGGCTAGTGGAGGAGGCGGACCGCGCGGACATGGAGGGGGGCTCCGGTTCGGGTCTATCAACGGAGGAGGCGACTTGGGTCCACCACGGACCCGGTCCCTAACTTGTAATTCCGCAAGAGAATGGGAGGGTTAATCGGTAATTGGACATTTGCTAATCCCTCCCCTAATAAGGGGCCGGCCGGCCCTAGCTATGGTTTTTATCGAAGAATTGAAGAGGTATTTTATTTCCCTTAGAACCCTAGTTTAATTCTATTGCTAATTAGTTGCTCGTATCCTTAGATCTATTATTCTAGGAATTAATTAGTATTCTCAGATCAGTTCTTTGTCATTAAAACCCTAGAATAGGAAGTCCAAAGCCATAAAAATCCCACCTTTGATCCCCACAAAAAAACCCTAATCGTATCAGAGACCTCCACACACACATACATAATGGAGGGGGGAACCGAAAAATGGCATAAGGATAAGATAAAAACGTTAGAAATGATATTTCCATCCATTCCTAGAAACACCCAAATCTGTACTAGGCTGCATGTTAGCATAATGTTTGCTAAAACACACACACACCCCCCCCCCACCCCCCCCAAGGAAAAAAAAGATTTTGTGCAGTGAGTTCAAATATGGTTGCGTCATGCTGGCATGTATCCGAATGGTTTCAGTCACAATTATATATCATTATATAGACATAAATTGGCCAAACCCACTAAAATTCAGGTTGATTTTGTGATAGCACCACTTTCAATACAGTTCGGTGAAGTGAAGCTAGTTGCGGCCGTTCAGTATATAGTTTTCAAGCTTCTGGTTTCACAAGGAACCCGCAAGTAATAATTCATTTTTTCCTCAAAAATGTGATAGAAATCAAGCAAAAACTGAAATTATATTTATCAAAACAGCGAATAAAAGATAAATTGGCTACAATTCTAAGGGGACAACCACCCTCCCAGGACGCCGATAAGCGAGAACGTCAGCACTCTCCTAAGATCCCTCAAAAAACTCTCGAAGAACTCTCACAAAATACCAATAATAAGCATAAAGAGATCAATGACAGCTAGCCCTAGCTTAAGAATAAACCACCATCTAAACAATTACAAGTATGACATTAAAATATTAATAAAGAGAAAGGTGTCGAAAACGCCCCTAGGGGTGCGGCTGGATGGGCGTGCATGGGTGCGGATCCCATCACTACTCCCCCCAAAGAACCATCTTGTTTTCGAGGTGGAAGTCTGGAAATTGTTGTGCCATCACGTCCATGGACTCACACGTGCTCTCGTGCTCTGGCAAATCCTTCCACTGTAGCAAAACCTCGCGCTCTCCCGTGCTCCCTTTACAACCCCCCTTTAGCTCCTCAAGCTCCAACCTCACCTCCATATCAGCTGTCAATGTCTCCGGAAAGGTGGGCGAAGGTGTATGGTCTCCGATAACCTGGCGAAGCTGCGACACATGGAATACCGGGTGAATAACCGATCATGTGGGTAGTCTCAACCTGTAAGCAACTGGTCCCACCCTGGCCTCGACCTCGAAAGGTCTAAAATAACGCGGCGCTAACTTCTCATTCCTCCTGTGGGCCAACGATATCTGCCTGTAGGGTCTCAGCTTCAGGTAGAACATATCTCCAACGGCGAACTGCACATCTTTGCGATGAAGGTCAGCCCGTGTCTTCATAACCTGCTGGGCTCTAGCCAGATGGAGCTCAGCTCCTCCAAAATCTGATCTCTCTCTGCCAGGTACTGCTCCACATCTGATACTAGTGTCGTCTCCTGCCCATAGTGCAGTAAATGTGGGGGATCTCGACCATACAATATCCTGAAAGGTGTTGTCTGAGCTGCAGTGTAATAAGATGTATTGTACCAGTACTCCGCCTATGCCAGCCAACGCGCCCACTCCTTGGGATTTTCTGAAATAAAGCACCGCAGATAAGTCTCCACATTCCTGTTGACTACCTCAGTTTGGCCATCTGTCTGCGGGTGGTAGGCTATGCTCCGCCTCAATACTGTACCTTGAAGCCTGAAATGTTCCTGCTAGAATCTACTAAAGAACACCTTGTCTCTATCAGAGACAATGGAATTTGGGGGTCCATGCAAGCGAATGACCTCTCTCAAAAATACCTCAGCCACTGATAATGCGCTGTACGGGTGTCGAAGTGGTACAAAGTGCGCATACTTGCTAAGGCGGTCTACCACAACAAATATGACCGTATATCCACCCGACTTCGGCAGCCCGTCAATGAAATCCATGGAGATGTCATCCCATACCCGATCGGGCAAAGACAACGGTTGTAGTAATCCCCCCAGAGACATCGCCTGATACTTGTGACGCTGGCAAACGTCACACCATGTAAACATATGCGCTACATCCTTCTTCATTCCCTTCCAGTAGACCTCCCTCGCCAGTCTCTGGAAAGTCTTGAGGACCCCAGAATGTCCTCCCACAGTGCTGTTGTGGAACTCCTGGAGTATGTCGGTATATATATCGAATTCCTTGGTAGAACCAGTCTTCCCCAATGTAGTAGCCGTCCATCCTGCATAGAATACTCTGGGTATTCTATAGATCCCTATAATAGCGCCGCCCATATGCCTGCCAAGTCCTGGTCCTGCTCAACCTCCTGCTGCAGAGGCTCCCAGTCCTGGAGTACTGAAACTGCCAGTGTCACCAACTCTGCCTCCTCTCGCTGTGAAAGGGCATCAGTCGCCTTGTTCTCTAGCCTGGGGCGATACTCAATCGCGAACCTGTACCCCATCAGCTTCCGCAGCCACTTCTGATGCTCCTCTGCTACCAGCCTACCATGTTGGATATTGGACTCCCCGGATTTGGTTTTGGATGATGAACAAACATAAATATATCGTGAACTAACACTTTGTGAGCGCAGTTATGGAGATCGTCGCCAAATTCACATGAACATCCCAAGCGACGTCTCAAGACTTCTCAAAGCACATGATCGTATGCCTAAAGCTTCGTTGAAGCTTATGGACCATTTTAGAAGTCATGAAGATTCGATTGAAGCTTTTGAAGACGGTATCGTCAAGTTTTATTTATAGTCTTTAAGCTTCTTTCGTAGAATGTTAAGCCTTGAGTAGGTCTTACGTCTTAAATCTTCATAACGCTCATATCTTAGCTCTAGGATCTTAGTAGAAGTCCATACAATTTTTCCCGAAACTTCACGCTTCGATTCGCGACTTCTTGTGCATGTTAGCTGGTTCAAGAAGAAGAACTGACCGACTAGATGGTGATCTAGTCGGTCGGCAAAGCTTCTTGGACCGACTAGTTTCAGTCAGTCATTTCCAAGCTCTTTACTGTTTACAGTTAGTCGGTCTAAGTTGACTCACCGACCAACTAGTTTGTGAACTAGTCGGTCAGTGATGCTTCTGTGACCGACTAGTTGAGCTTTCTCTGTACATGCAAATTTGAGCCTGAGCTACTGTTTATCATTAGTCGGTCTGTGTACTTTTGGCGACCGACTAGTTGATGAACTAGTCGGTCAACTTTCCTTCTTGGACCGACTAGTTTAGATTTACTGTACATGCCAATTTTCACTTGACTTACTGTTTATCGTTAGTCGGTCTATGCACATTTGGCGACCGACTAGTTGATGAACTAGTCGGTCAACATTTGTTCTTGGACCGACTAATTCAATTTGCTCTCAGACTATTTGTTTTTCTCTTAGTCGGTCTCAGTTGAGTAACCGACCGACTAGTTGTGAAACTAGTCGGTCAGCTACTCTTCTTGGACCGACTAGTTCCTTGTGTCTGTGCTTCGACCTTTTCGCTGTTCACTCATTAGTCGGTCTACGTTGATTGACCGACCGACTAGTTGATGAACTAGTCGGTCAGTAGTTGTTCTTTGACCGACTAGTTGGGTTCAGAAAAGAGCCGTTGGAGCTTTAATTGAAACGTTTTTCTCTCTCTCTCTCCTCTAACCTATATATACTTGATGAGCTGCATTCATTGCACTCAAGGCTGATATTATTGCAAGTTTAGATATCAAGAGAAATCATTCCAAGCTCATTCAAAGCTCTTTCATTCCATTCAATAATCTCTCTCCACTCTTACTTCCAAAGAGAGATTCATTGAGTGTGAAGCCTTCCAAGCCAAGTGCTTGATCCTAGGTCACCATCAACCTCATAGCTCTCCATCGCTGATCTACATCTTGGAGCTAGGGTTTGGTGCCACTTCTTCTTCCTCAAAATCATCTTTGCCCTAATTCGTAAGCATTACTCAAGGCATAGGTATTTTGTCGGTAAGAAGTTCTATTTCATTTCAATTCATATTGTAAGTTTCACTCTCGGTTGTGAGAGTGTGGTTGTGATCCCGGGTTGTGGGAGTCACAAATTACTTTGTGTATGATTTGACTTGTGAAGGTTTTTCACAAGTATTTCATAGTGGAAATCTTGAGTTAGGGTTTCTAACTCGAGTATCCGGAGGGGATCCGGGTGGTTGGGACGTAGGATCACCGGGAACAAGTCGGGGAGACTTGGGTGGATCCGAACCCAGTAATATCGTTATTTGCGATTGTTTCTTTGTTGTCTAACATTTACATTTCCGCATTTTCCGCATTGTTTGGTAGAATTTGCAAGTAATTAGGAATTAGCCTCTTAATTATTTTAAAGTACTATTCACCCCCCCCTAGTACTTGTGCAGTAGCTTAGCAGGGCATTACATTTGGTATCAGAGCCAAGTCTATTGATATGTCTGCCAACGACAACAAGACTGTTCGTCCACCTTCCGACTATAGCACCTTCAGGAACCGTGAAGGAGCGTCTTCGGTGATAGAAGGACATTCCTCGACGAGGCCTCTATTCTCCAACGGTACCAACTACGGGTACTGGAAATGCCGGATGGAAACGTTCCTCCGGAGTGCTTCACTATGGAGGGCCACGATAAAGGAATACGTCGAGCCCACCGAAGAGGATTTCGAGAAGTGGACTCCCGCGGAGGTCGTCGCGGAGGTGAGCAATGCCAAGGCAATGAACGCCTTGCAATGCGCCTTGGAACCCGAGGATTTCAATAAGATATGCACATGTAAGAGTGCATATCAAATATGGAATTCCCTCCTCATATTACATGAAGGGACTAGTAGGGTAAGAGACTCTAAACTCGTGGTAGTTAATAGAGATTACGAGTTGTTTCATATGCTACAGGGTGAGAAGATGAAGGAGTACTACGCTCGCTTCGTCGACATCACAAACGAGTTGGAGGCTCTCGGCAAAACCTACACCCAAAAGGAGAAAGTCTCGAAGATCATCGATGGACTTCCTTCTAGTTGGGAGAAACGGACATTCGCCATCGAGGAAGGTAATGACATGAAAACCTATACCGTTGTTCAACTAATGGGTACTTTAATGTCATACGAGGTTCGCAAGGATAGCAAGCTTAAGTTGCAGGACAAGATGAAGTCCTATCTAAAGCAAGATGAGCCAAAGAAGAAGGCTATTGCTTTCAAGGCCGCTCCATCAACTTCCACATCAACCGATGATGAAGACTCGGAAAACGAGTTGGACTTGGAGTCCATGGCACTCATGGCCAAGAAGTTCAACCGTTTCTTCCGAAAAGGTAACTATAAGAACAAAGCTAAATTTGGTTCTTCTAACGCCTCCTCCTCTCCTTTGTGTTTCAAGTGCAATAAGCCAGGACACATGAAAGCGGAGTGTCCTCTAAACAAGCAAAAGGAGAAGTGGAAGGCGCCGAAGTTCGATAAGTCCAAGAAGTACAAGAAAGGGTACAAAAAGGGACTTGTCGGAGCAACATTCACCGACTCCGAGGATTCCTCAAGCGGAGAGTCGGACGATGAGCAAGTGGAGCAAGCGCACATGTGCTTCATGGCGAGAGAGGAGCATGATCAAGGATCTTCCTCCTCCGATGATAGCGACAACGAAGGCGATGAGGTAACCATGGATGACCTTAGAAATGCTAATTCTCAATTGTGGTCTAAGTATACTAAATTAGTAAATAGGTATACTAAAGTAAAAGATGATTTAGCTAGCATCCAAACCTCGCCTAAAACTATCATCACCAACAACGACACCGTTGTTGAAGAGTTGAAGAATGAGATTGTTAATCTCAAGACTCAACTTGAACATGTTAGCATTGAGGATCCGGAAGAAAATAAGATAGAGGATTTGACTTCTCAAAACTCGACTTTGAGTATTGAGAATGAAAGTCTTAAATCTCGTGTTTATGTGCTCACATCGCAAGTATCCACTTTGGATACTTCTTTGCGTTCTCTCACCGAGAAATATGAGAACACATTAGGCCGAATCAATGAATTCAATAAGGGTAAGGGTCATTTGGACAATATCCTAAGTGTCTTACCTCCGGCCAATCACCATGTTGGTTTGGGGTATAGATGGGAAATTCATCCAAGTCGGCCACTACCTTTGTTAGGCCAACTTCCGATACCTCAACGAGTGGTAGCAAACACTCTATTGGTAGTTCATCTACCAATGGTGCTTCCACCTCGTCCACGCCGTCTTTTGGAAAGAAACCCACTTTGGGTGGACCTCCAAAGAAGGGTCATGCCTACATGTACACCAATACCATGCCACGTAGGAACACACGTCCTACTCCACCGGCTCACACATATGATGAATTCTATGCTACACGTTCACGGGCACGTGCACACCATGTGAGACACCCTCACGCACGTGTTCCTCCACATGCATATGTTCACCCACATCATCGTATGAATAATTATCCACATGCACCATTCCATCATGTTCCTTAAGCCTATCCACAACATGCATCACGTAGAAATCAACGTCGCATGCATGCACCCAATAGGATGAGGGCTCCCAAAATATTCACAATTTGGAGCCCAAAGGACACAAGCATGGATGAAAAACAAGTTTACATGAATGCTTATTTTTCGGATGTTGTGCATAGTAGAAATTATGTGGGGAAGTCTAAGTCCAATTGGACTTGGCTTCCAAAGGTCTAATCTTTTGGACCCAATGACCTTGGGTACCATGATACGATATTTCATATCTATATGTACTCAAGAAAAAGGAACGGAGCAACAAATTTAAATTTAGCTCCAAAGGGAATTGGATACTCGATAGCGGGTGTTCAAAACACATGACGGGTGACGCTCAATTGCTCTCCGGAGTGGTGCCCATTGCAAATGGGAATCGCGTCGTCTTTGGAGGCAACGAGAGCGGAACCATCATAGGTGTTGGAAAAGTGGGTAATCCTTCTAAACCTCTTATATGTGATGTTTACCTTGTTAAAGGATTAAACCACAATCTTATTTCAATAAGTCAACTTTGTGACAAAGGTTACAAAGTTAACTTTGCGAAAGGAATGTGCCATATTTTAAGAAAAGATAATAATGAATTATTGTTTTTCGGCACACGCCATAAGGATATATATATCCTAGATCTTCCAAGATCACATGAACAATGTCTCATTGCCAACACAAGTGAACAACACTTATGGCATCGACGTTTTGGTCATGTGAACTTTGGAACACTTTTTAAGCTTTCCAAGTTAAATTCTATTAGAGGCTTCCCTAAGCTAGTCTTTCAAAAGAAAAGCTTTTGTGACTCGTGTCAACGAGGCAAGCTTCCAAAATCTTCATTTAAACCTAAGAAAAGCATTTCCTCTAAGCGGCCACTAGAGCTATTACATCTAGATTTATTTGGGCCAACTAGAGTTGCTTCATTAGGTAATGCTAGATATGGACTTGTCATCGTTGATGACTTTTCTAGGTTTACTTGGGTATTTTCATTATGTAATAAAAATGAAGCTTTTGAAAACTTCACAATTTTTGTTAAGAAAGTACAAAATCTCTTAGGAACCACCATTGTCACTATTCGTAGTGATCATGGAGGTGAATTTGAGAATGAGTCTTTTGAGACATTTTGTGATGAAGTTGGTATTACACACACCTTTTCATTCCCTCGCGCACCTCCTCAAAATGGTGTTGTTGAGAGAAAGAATAGGACGCTAGTGGAGTGTGCTCGCACTATGCTTGATGATAGCCAACTTGGCCATCAATTTTGGGCGGAAGCGGTATTCACCGCTTGCTATGTGTTTAATAGAATACTTTTGAGGCACGGCACTAAACAAACTTGTAATGAATTGTTGTTTGGTAGGTTGCCTCAAGTTAAACATTTTCGTGTTTTTGGTTCAAAATGTTTTATTAAGAACACGTATGGTAGTTTGGACAAATTCGATCCAAGATCCGATGAGGGGATTTTTGTTGGATATTCTTCGCGTAGCAAAGCCTACCGGATATACAACAAACGAACCTCAACGATCGAGGAATCGCTTCATGTTTCATTTAATGAAGGATTTGTTCCAACTAGAATTACTAATGATGATGACTCTATGGATGTCTTATGTGATTCAATTGGTAATTCTAACTCTAATGATTCTATTGATTCTATTGAGACTAACCCTACTAATGAAGTTTTTGAGAATGTTCCAAGTGATCAAGGTATTCCCAAACGACTTCATACCGTTCGTGACCATCCTCATGAGCAAGTCATTGGCAATATCCATGATAGTGTCAAGACGAGATCGCAAGTGAACTACTTCGCGCATTGTGCCTTTGTCTCCTCGATTGAGCCAAAGAATATTAATGAAGCGTGCGAAGATAGCGCTTGGATCTTAGCCATGGAGGAGGAACTCATTTAATTCGAGAGGAATGAGGTTTGGGAGCTTGTTCCTTTGCCATCGAAGAACCACACCGTCATAGGGACAAAGTGGATCTTCAAGAACAAGACCGACGAAAACCATGTCGTCGTCCGGAACAAAGCTCGGTTAGTTGCTCAAGGCTACCGTCAAGAGGAAGGTATTGATTTCGAAGAATCCTTCGCTCCGGTAGCTAGATTAGAATCAATTAGATTATTATTGTCTTTTGCATGCCATAAAAATTTCAAACTATTTCAAATGGATGTAAAAAGTGCATTTTTAAACGGAGATGTCGTTGAGGAAGTTTACGTTTCTCAACCTCCGGGCTTTATTAATGAAAAATTTCCAAATCATGTTTTTAAACTAAAGAAAGCGCTTTACGGTTTGAGACAAGCTCCTCGAGCTTGGTATGATCGCCTAAAGAATTTTCTTTTGGATTTGAATTTTAAAATGGGAGAAGCCGATTCTACACTTTTTGTTAAGCATTCGAATAATGATATACTTTTAGTTCAAATTTATGTTGATGATATCATTTTCGGTGCTACTAACTTTGCTCTTTGCGAAGAGTTTTCTAATGTTATGAAGGAACAATTTGAGATGAGCCACATGGGTGAGCTCAAATATTTCTTAGGTCTCCAAATTCGCCAAATGGACGATGCAATCTTCATCCACCAAACGAAGTATACGTTGGAGTTGCTAAAGCGATTTGGAATGGAGAATGCCTCCGGAAAGAAGACTCCAATGAGCACGACTACGCATCTTGATAAGGATACGGGCGGTAAGGATGTAGACATTCGTCTATATCGAGGTATGATTGGTAGTTTACTATATCTTACCGCAAGTAGGCCCGATATTATGTTTGCCGTATGCGTATGTGCTCGTTATCAGTCTCAACCTAAGGAGTCTCACTTAGTAGCGGTAAAACGTATTTTCCGTTATCTAAGTTATACACTTGATTTTGGATTACTTTATCCAAAATCTAGCACGTATGAGTTAATCTCATATAGTGATGCCGATTATGCGGGATGCAAATCCGACAGGAAAAGTACTAGTGGCACTTGCCATTTTATAGGAAATTCTCTTGTCTCTTGGTTTTCCAAGAAGCAAAATTCTGTATCACTTTCAACCACCGAGGCGGAATACATTACCGCCGGTGCCGCGTGTGCTCAAGTTCTTTGGATGAGACACACACTTAAAGACTTTGGGATAAACTGTGATACTTGCCCTATCATGGTGGACAACCAAAGTGCAATTTGTCTCTCCAAGAACCCGGTACACCATTCCCGTTCAAAACACATAGATGTCCGACACCATTTCTTAGATGATCATGTTGCTAAAAAAGACATCATATTAGTGTACGTTGAAACCCAGAAGCAAATCGCCGATATTTTCACGAAACCCCTAAAGGAGGACTCCTTTGTGCGGTTGCGTCGAGAATTGGGGATTATGGGTGAATCCGATATTTAGGATTCATGTTATGTTCAATAATCTTGCATGCTATTCAATTCTTTATATTTGCTCATGCTAGATTAATTGAAATTTTCTGGATTTTTGTTGAATTTTCGGAATTTTCGCTCGATTTGTGCGTAATCGTCAAATTTCAGATTTTCGATGTTTAATGGGGTAGTATACTGATTAATGAGAGTGTTTTGATGTTTCATCGATGTGCGATTAGGAGAGAAATCAAAATTTCAAATTCTAAATTTTTTGGACTCTCTTAGTCGGTGCAAGTTCATTGGCCGACCGACTAGATGAAGATCTAGTCGGTCAGTGGATGAGCTTAGACCGACTAATTCTTGTCAGTTAAATTGGGTTCAGCCACTGTTTGCAACTAGTCGGTTCAAGCTCATTGACCGACCGACTAGATCGTGATCTAGTCGGTCAGTGCTTGAACTGTGACCGACTAGTTGTGACGGGGACTGAAGTGTTTTTTCTCTTTCCGACCGATTAAAACCTCAGTTGTGACGGGGACTGAAGTGTCTTTTCGCTTTCCGACCGATTAAAACCTCATTTCGACCGACTATAATCACTTCCAGTCGATCAAAACCCCCTCTCTCCAGCTCAAAACCCCCGACCCCGCTCAGCCCGTTCGACTTCCGGTCGTTTTTCGGCCATTCCCGCCGTCGCCGTCCGTTGATCTTCCCCCTAGGTGATCCTCTCTCTCCTCTCTTAGCTTCCTAGGGTTAGGGTTAGCTCTCTAGGGTTAGATCATTTCATTCCGGGCTAGGGTTTCTAGGTATTTCAATTTCTAGGGTTTGATTTAAGGTTTCTTCGATTCAATCTCTCGTTTCGATCTCTTGCGTCGTGTCGTGCCGCGCTTATGGCTCGTACACGTATACCGATCACTCCCTCTGGCCCTTCGCCCATGACCGTCGATTCGCCACCCTCGGACCCCCCTCCTCCGAAACGCCGTTCGAAGCCTACCGAACCCTCTTCGTCTTCGCCTCCTCTTAAGCGTAAGAGGACGATAAAAGCGAAGCCCCGTGCTCAGCACAAGCCCAAGCCTAAGCCCAAGACCAAGGAACTTGCCTCTCCCTCCTCTTTCCATACTCCTACCGATTCCGATACCGAGTTCATACCCGAGACTGAGACTCATAGGGAACCTACTCCTCCTACCCATCCTGAGTCTAGCTCCCGACCACGTACGTCTACCCGTAAGCCTAAGGGAAAGGCTCCGATGCCGGTAGGCGGTGTCGATATCTCGTTATGTCGCGACGACCCTATGTGTCTCGCGGCTTACAACCGTATCGAACACTGCCCGCTGCTTCTGGAGCATTTCGTCCAGTTTAGTGACTTCATAGGCCTTGTCGATCTTCTTTCGTCGTCCGGTCTTCTCGATTACCTTCGATATGATCCGAAGGCGAACCCTCACCCCTACCCTCACCTAGTGAAACTTTTCTATGCCAACCACGTCCGGGGTCAGTACGACGAGACCCACTCGATTGAGACGACTGTTTTGGGGACTCCTATAGTCCTCACGGCAGAAATCTTAGGAGAGATTTTGGGTATCTCCTCGTCTGGCCTCCTCCCCTCTGACATTTCTGTTGATGATATATCTTCCCTCGATCAGACCATCCTTTCTGAGATTTTCCATCAGATTCCTCCCGCCATGATTGGCGTACCCTCCAAATCCTTCAAGCCTAATGCATGGGTCCTGAATTTGATTCTGAAGTCGTGCTTGCTTCCCAAGTACGGCTCCTCTCTACCGTCCCAGCCCTTCTTGAAATTGATCTATGCTATTTTCATGGGGAACTCGATTAACTGGGCTCGCATTATACTCGATAAGATGGACTCTTTCGAGTGTATTCGCAAGTCCACGAAGTCGGCTCATATCCCCTTCCCGTGCTTGTTGACTCTGGTATTCCGTCACTTCCGTGTCACACTTCCTCGTGACGATGAGCGCCCTCTTGATCCTCCCCTGAACGCGACGGCCGTCAAGAAATCTCTTGCGGCACTTCGTCACGTTCAGCGGACGACCCCTTCAGCTTCAGCCTCTGCCTCTGCTGCTCCCTCCCTTACTCTTGCCGACCTCGCACGTTCGATCAAACGTGTGGAGTCGCGGTATGCTCGCACCGAGGAGATTCTTTCTCGGATTGCTTCTCATTTGGGGATTGAGATTCCTCCGTCGGTTTCTGACGAGGACGAGGAGCTTGATGATGAGGAGATTCTCGAGATTGCTCGTGCTGCTGCTGCTGCTTCTCGTGCCCCCGAGGGCACTTCTGGTGCTGGTGCTTCTTCTGCTGGTGACCCCGAGAGCACACCTGTTGCCACCGTTTCTGCGGTGGATACTCCGACTGGTGCTCCCGAGGCCACTACTGTTGCTGCTTCTGAGATCGTCTCTCCTGCCGTGCCAGAGACTTCTACTTCCGTCGCTCCCATTGACATTCCAGCTGATCCAGTGACCACCTCCGCTCCTACAGAGCCTGCAGTTGCTTCAGATCCTCCCGCTGCCTCTTGAGCTCCTTTGAGGCCTCTCCCGATGCACATTGGATGACATATCTAGTTGTGAGAGAGATTGGGTAGGATAGTGAGGGTGGCTATGATTTTTGGATCATTTTGATGATGTATGATGTACTCTGGTGATGTTGTATGTTTTGTGATACTCTAATATATGTGTGATATGGTATCTCTGCTGTTGTATTTTGTGCCTCGACCTTTGGATCGCTTTTGTATGTTGACGATGTATGATTTTGTTGTACTCATGCTTCATATATATACATCGATGTTGACATTCTATTGTGCACATTATATATTCTTTTTATGTCTCTGATGTCTTGATTTCGTCGCTCGACGATAATAACTTGGTTTAATAGAAATTTATTCTATGGAAACATAGAATTGTTTTCCATGCACTAAATTAACCAAGAATGTTGATATTGGAGAGTATATTCCATAACTCAATCCGTAAAATTGATTTGAGTTTTTGATGATTTTATTCATCGATTTTCGACTTTGGTCTCATTGACACGCTTTGATTTTATTCGTGTTTTTATTTGGTGTCACTTGAACCATCGTCGTATTCTACGACTCCCGTGCTTTTATTTGAAGCCATTGTTGTTGTCGTTGATCTCCTCCCGCTCTTTTTGCTAATGCCAAAGGGGGAGAGATATAATAATGACGATGTGCTAAATGATAATTTAAAGCATTTTTCCAAGAATCTAATTTGATATGTTATATTCAGGGGGAGTTAAGATATATAAATGGATTTTCAAATCCTATATTTCAATAACCAACATTTGGTATTCGATATTACAATAATCGATTCTCATTTATATACTTTACTCGTCTGCTTGATGCGTATTATTATTGTTTAATTTGGAATTAACGTGTCATCAATGCAGGGGGAGTAAGTAAATTACATTTGAATCATTATTTTTTATTATTATTTATGTTGGTTTGTCATCACCAAAAAGGGGGAGAATGTTGGATATTGGACTCCCCGGATTTGGTTTTGGATGATGAACAAACATAAATATATCGTGAACTAACACTTTGTGAGCGCAGTTATGGAGATCGTCGCCAAATTCACATGAACATCCCAAGCGACGTCTCAAGACTTCTCAAAGCACGTGATCGTATGCCTAAAGCTTCGTTGAAGCTTATGGACCATTTTAGAAGTCATGAAGATTCGATTGAAGCTTTTGAAGACGGTATCGTCAAGTTTTATTTATAGTCTTTAAGCTTCTTTCGTAGAATGTTAAGCCTTGAGTAGGTCTTACGTCTTAAATCTTCATAACGCTCATATCTTAGCTCTAGGATCTTAGTAGAAGTCCATACAATCTTTCCCGAAACTTCGCGCTTCGATTCGCGACTTCTTGTGCATGTTAGCTGGTTCAAGAAGAAGAACTGACCGACTAGATGGTGATCTAGTCGGTCGGCAAAGCTTCTTGGACCGACTAGTTTCAGTCAGTCATTTCCAAGCTCTTTACTGTTTACAGTTAGTCGGTCTAAGTTGACTCACCGACCGACTAGTTTGTGAACTAGTCGGTCAGTGATGCTTCTGTGACCGACTAGTTGAGCTTTCTCTGTACATGCAAATTTGAGCCTGAGCTACTGTTTATCATTAGTCGGTCTGTGTACTTTTGGCGACCGACTAGTTGATGAACTAGTCGGTCAACTTTCCTTCTTGGACCGACTAGTTTAGATTTACTGTACATGCCAATTTTCACTTGACTTACTGTTTATCGTTAGTCGGTCTATGCACATTTGGCGACCGACTAGTTGATGAACTAGTCGGTCAACATTTGTTCTTGGACCGACTAATTCAATTTGCTCTCAGACTATTTGTTTTTCTCTTAGTCGGTCTCAGTTGAGTAACCGACCGACTAGTTCCTTGTGTCTGTGCTTCGACCTTTTCTCTGTTCACTCATTAGTCGGTCTATGTTGATTGACCGACCGACTAGTTGATGAACTAGTCGGTCAGTAGTTGTTCTTTGACCGACTAGTTGGGTTCAGAAAAGAGCCGTTGGAGCTTTAATTGAAACGTTTTTCTCTCTCTCTCTCCTCTAACCTATATATACTTGATGAGCTGCATTCATTGCACTCAAGGCTGATATTATTGCAAGTTTAGATATCAAGAGAAATCATTCCAAGCTCATTCAAAGCTCTTTCATTCCATTCAATAATCTCTCTCCACTCTTACTTCCAAAGAGAGATTCATTGAGTGTGAAGCCTTCCAAGCCAAGTGCTTGATCCTAGGTCACCATCAACCTCATAGCTCTCCATCGCTGATCTACATCTTGGAGCTAGGGTTTGGTGCCACTTCTTCTTCCTCAAAATCATCTTTGCCCTAATTCGTAAGCATTACTCAAGGCATAGGTATTTTGTCGGTAAGAAGTTCTATTTCATTTCAATTCATATTGTAAGTTTCACTCTCGGTTGTGAGAGTGTGGTTGTGATCCCGGGTTGTGGGAGTCACAAATTACTTTGTGTATGATTTGACTTGTGAAGGTTTTTCACAAGTATTTCATAGTGGAAATCTTGAGTTAGGGTTTCTAACTCGAGTATCCGGAGGGGATCCGGGTGGTTGGGACGTAGGATCACCGGGAACAAGTCGGGGAGACTTGGGTGGATCCGAACCCAGTAATATCGTTATTTGCGATTGTTTCTTTGTTGTCTAACATTTACATTTCCGCATTTTCCGCATTGTTTGGTAGAATTTGCAAATAATTAGGAATTAGCCTCTTAATTATTTTAAAGTACTATTCACCCCCCCTCTAGTACTTGTGCAGTAGCTTAGCAGGGCATTACATACCATGCGCTGCTCTAATAAGTATTTAAGGCTCCTATGATCCGTGTGTACCAGGAAACTCCTCCCAACAGATATGGCCTCCACTTCTGAATAGACATGATAATGGACATCAACTCCATGTCTATCCCTCTCATAGACAGACCGCAGTCTGCCTCTAGCAATCAACACCTGACTGAAGTAAGCTATGGGCCGCTGATCCTATCAATACCGCTCCCAATCCATGTCCCGAAGCGTCTGCCTCCACCACGAAGGGTCTGGAAAAGTCTGGCAACGCCAAAACTGGCACGATGGTCATGGCCTTCTTCAAGGCCTCAAATGCTGTCGTCATCTCCTCCCCCCAAATGAACCGGTCCTTCTTAAGTAGCTCAGTCAGTGGCCATGCAATAGTCTCGTACCCCTGCACAAATCTGCGATAGTATCCTGTCAAGCCCAGGAATCCCCGCTGTCCCCTCAGAGTGGTGGGGCGCGGCCAGTCTAGCATCGTTGCAATCTTGGATCTGTCCGATGCCACCCCGTCTGCTGACACCACATGCCCCAGATACTCCAACTGTGGTTGTTCGAATAAGCACTTCTTTTTGTTCACGAAGAGCTGATGGTACTGCATCTCCTGGAACACGACCTGCAGGTAGTCCAAGTGCTCCTCCAAGGTACGACTGTACACCAATATATCATCGAAGAAAACTAGTACAAATCTGATGCGTCTAGGGCTTTTTGTGGGGATAAAGGTGGGATTTTTATGGCTTTGGGCTAATAAAAATAGGGTTTTGATATGAAGAACAAATCTGAAATTACTATTAAATGCTAGAATAATTAATCTAAGCAAATCTAATAATAGGAGATTAAAGGGAAAATTGCTCTAGGGTTCTAGGAAATAAAATTACCTTTAAATCAATTCTTCGATAACCCTCGTAGGGCCGGCCGGCCCTAGCTTAAGCGGGGATTAGCCAAATGTTAAATTACGAAACGACCCCCTCGTAGTTACGAAACTACAAGTTTGACATCAGGTCCGTGGTGGACCCGAGTCGCCTCCTCTTTTGATACACTTGAACCGGCCTCCATGGTTCATTGGACTCGTCGCGCGCCCCCTCTCTGACCTGCGCCGCACCACTACTCCCCCCCAAAAGTGTCACATTGTCCTCAAGGTGGAAGTCTAGAAATTGGTGGTGTATCACCGCACGGGGTTCCCAAGTAGCATCATATTCTGGCAGGCCTCTCCATCTGATCAGCACTTCATGTGTCCCATCTGCGGCTTGTCTAACTCCAGTCAGCTCATGGGGCTCAAGCAGAACCTCCATGTCATCTGTCAAGGTGGGGCAAGGTAGGTGAGAGTGTATGGTCCCCAATGGCACGTCGCAACTGTGAAACGTGGAAAATGGGGTGAATGGTGGACGAAGAGGGTAACTGTAGACGATACGCCACCTTCTCTATCTGAGCGGTAATCTCGAATGGCCCATAGTAGCGGGCCGCTAGCTTCTCATTGCTCCGATGGGCCAATGTCTTCTGTCTGTAAGGTCGGAGCTTAAGGTAAACCCGGTCCCCCACGGCAAACTGCACATCTCTTCGATGCTCATCCGCTTTAGCTTTCACGATCTGTTGGGCCCGTAGTAAGTGTTTCTTCAGCTCCTCCAAATACATGTCCCGCTCCACAAGATGCTCCTCTACCTGCGATATGGGAGTGGTACCTCTACTGTGGTGGATCAACTATGGTGGGTCCCGTCCGTACAAAATCCGAAAAGGAGTACTCTGCGCTGCCAAGTGGTATGAGGTGTTGTACCAGTATTCTGCCCATGCTAACCACCTGGCCCACTGCTTCGGCGAATCAGAAGCAAAACACCTCAAATAGGTCTCCACATTCCTATTCACCACCTCTGTCTGACCGTTTGTCTGTGGGTGATAGGTTGTGCTCCTCCTCAGTTTGGTCCCCTGAACCTTGAACAGATCCCGCCAAAAACTGCTCAAAACACTTTGTCGCAATCAGATACTATGGAAGCAGGAAACCATGCCGGTGGACCACCTTCTGCATAAATGTTGTAGCTACTGTCACTGCCATGTAGGGGTGCTTCAGCAGCATGAAGTGGGCATACTTGCTGAGCCTATCCACCACCACCAATATAGAATTGTAGCCCTCTGATCGTGGTAACCCCTCAATGAAGTCCATGCTGATATCCTCTCAAACTCTCCCAGGAAGGGCCAATGGCTGTAGAAGTCCTGCCGGTGCCATTGCCATGTACTTGTGACGCTGGCAGACGTCACACTCAGCCATCATCTTAACAATGTCTTTCTTCATTCTCAGCCAATATAGCTCCCTAGACATCCTTCTGTAGGTCTGTTGTATCCCTGAATGCCCTCCGATGGAGCTACCGTGGAACTCCTGAAATATCAGTGGTATATGTGTGGAACCCCTGGGAATCACCAGTTTCCCCTGGTAAAGTAGTCGCTGCCCACTCATGGTGTATCCCGAAAATTTCGATGAACCCTGCTGTAGCGCCTCCCGTATCTGTGTTAAGCCCGTATCGGCCTCAATCTCTCTGCTCAACGGCTCTCAGTCTAGGAGTACCGGTACGAAAATGGCCGATATCTCTGCTGGCTCCTCTCTGCGGGGCAGGGCAACTGCCGCCTTGTTCTCCAAGCCTGGTCGGTACTGAATCTCAAATGTGTAATGGACCAGTTTGGAGAGCTACTTCTGATGTTCTTCTGTGACCATGCGCTGCTCCAACAAATACTTCAAACTACGCTTATCGGTCCTCACTATAAACCTTCTCCCCAACAGATAAGGCCGCCATTTATGGATGGAGAGCACGATCGCCATCAACTCCTGCTCATAGACTGATTTCAGCCTCGCTCGTGCTGACAGAGTCTGGCTGAAATATGCAAAAGGTCTCTGATCATGCATCAGCATCGCCCCCAATCCATGTCCTGAAATGTCAGTGTCTATCACGAAGGGCCTGCTGAAATCTGGAAGTGCCAAGACCGGCACGGTCGTCATCGCCTGCTTCAGGGCCTCGAATGCCTTGGTGGCCTCCTTACCCCAATGAAAGTTGTCCTTTTTCAGTTGCTCTGTAAGCGGTCATGCTATCGAGCCGTACCCTTGGACGAACTTTCTGTGGTATCCTGTCAGGCCCAAGAAGCCCCGCAGGCCTCGTAGTGTGGTAGGTAACGGCCAGTCTAACATTGTTGCAATCTTAGCACGATCTGCCGCCACCCCCTCAGTTGAGACGATATGCCCATAAATACTCTATTTGTGGCTGACCAAACAGGCACTTCTTCTTATTTGCACACAGCTGTTGGTCCTGCAACTCATGTAACACTGCCTGTAGGTGCCCCACATGCTCTTCCACACTGCGACTGTATATCAAGATGTCGTCGAAGGATACCAGGACAAATCTCCGTAGGTAGGGCCGGAACACCTTGTTCATCAATGCCTGGAATGTCGCTGGAGCGTTCGTCAAGCCAAACGGCATGACGCGGAACTCATAGTGCCCCTTATGAGTCCTAAAGGCCGTCTTGGGCACGCCATATGCCCTCATTCGTATTTGGTGATAACCTGACTTGAGGTCGATTTTAGAAAAACATGTCGCTCCGTGAAGTTAGTCAAGAAGCTCATCGATCACCGGAATAAGAAACTTATCTGGGACAGTTTCCTTATCAAAGCCCTGTAGTCCACACAAAATCTCCAGCTGACATCCTTCTTCTTTACTAACAAAACCGGTCTGGAGAAGGGACTCGTACTCGGCTGCATCACCCATGCTTGCAGCATGTCCTCTACTAATCTCTCAATCTTGTCCTTCTGCACTTGGGGATACATGTAGGGGCGCACGCTGATGGGGGGCACGCCCTCTCGTAAGACAATGGCGTGCTCGTGGTCTCAGTGCGGTGATAATTCCTGTGGGGTCTAAAACACATCCTCGTACTGGCTCAATAGCTGCTCTATCTCTAGTGCCACTGCCTGAGTATGATCCTCCCTCTGCTCTACTGCTGCCACCGCCTGTAGCTCGACCAGAAATCCACCCGCTGCAGTTTGTATCGCTCGTGTCATGGTTTTGTAGGACACTAAAGAACGACAGAGGCTGGGATCTTCCTGTAAGACCACTGTCCTCCCCACATCCGGGTACTCCATCCTCAGCATTTTTCAGTTCGTCCTGGTCTCTCCTAATGTCTGCAGCCACTTCATCCCCAGGATGACACCAGTGCTCCCTAACTCCAAGGGAAGAAAATCCGTGACAATCTGCACCTCCTGTATCGTCATGATCACACCTCGACAGACGTCGCTAATGTGTGTCACCTGACCTGTGCCCAGCACTACTTCATACCTCCCTATGTCGCTCAGCTGCAGTCTCGGCTCTCTCACCAATCTGCTGGAGATGAAATTGTGGGTGGCCCCAATGTCTACCAACACGATCACCTCCTGGCCGCCCACCTGTCCCACCAATTTCATGGTGTGGTTCGGTGTGAACCCCACCACGGAATTGAGTGATACCTCTGCCAAATCCAAGTACTGGTGCTCAGCCTCCTCTTCATCCTCTCCAGCCTCTCGTACTACTACATCGTCCTCATCATCATCATCGTTCACTATCAGTATCTGAAGAGTCCGATCCCCACAGCGGTGTCCTGGAGTAAACCTCTCATCACACTTGAAACATAGTCCCTTCGCCCGCTTCTCCCGAATCTCTACCTCAGTCATCCTCTGTACCTGCCCCCCTGGCCGTGGCTCTGGTGTCATGTCCATGCTGCCCATGGCAACGGCTGTACCCCCTGGGCAGGATCAGCTCTTTGTCCTCCAACTGGCGCATGTCCCCGAAAAGCGATGCCTCCCTACGCCCCACGGGCTCTCCTCTCAGTCTCCTGATGGTCCTCGACCATCCTAGCTGAAGTCATCATCGCTCGCAGGCCCACTTGTTACAGCTGTCTCAGCCCGGATCTAATTGTGGGCTTCAGCCCCTTCATAAAGCAGCCCCCAGCGATTCCCCGGAGACTCCTCGAACTCGGTGGCAAAGTAACTCAAACTTCTTTATGTATTCTCCCACGCTCTCATTCTGCTTCAATGAATAGAGCCTATCAAAGACTCCCCCAGACTGCACTGTGCCGAAGAGAGGTGAACTCCTCCCAAGTCCGAAACGACTGCTGTTGATGAGTCCACCTGTACCACCCCAGGGCCTCTCCCACCAAGCAAACTCCTACCGCCCGTAGCCAGTCCTCCCCTGGTACTGTCGACACCTGAAAGTAACTCTCCACACGGTACAGCCAGTCATCAGGGTCTCCGCCCTCAAAAATGGGCATCTTCAGCTTCCTCAGTCGACTCTCTCCAGCAAATCCCCCCTCTCCTGCTGTTGAAATCCTCCTCTCGGCTGATACATAGGTGGTCTGTCGGGGATGTATGCCACTGCAGCATCACGTGCACCTCCATCCGCTCCATCCCACTGTCAGTCTTCCCTCTCATCTCCCTGTGGGTGCCCATACTCTGTCTGATGGTCTCTAGAGATGCCCTGAAACCCTCTCCAATATCCTGTCACACCCCCGAAAGGTGGAGGCTGAGTCGACGGCCCTCCAATATGCTGCCGACGTCCTCATGGCTGAAATTGTGGCGTATGAGTTGTTCGGGCCCCATACTAAGCCCCAGGTGGTGCTGACGAGGTCGAGGGGGGCTGTCGGGCCCCCAGGAAGTGCGGCGGAGCCCCTAGGTGGTCGGACGGCCCTCGAAAGGAACCGTGGGGGGTGGGCGAATCCCCCCATGGGTGCGGCGGGGCCTGCCGGCCCCTGTTTTGGGCCGGCGGGCCTCCGTTGTTGCCCCAGGAGGCGGCGAAACCTCCGGGAGGGGCAGGCAGCATCTGCCGCCCTTCCTGAAGGCTCGTCGAATGTCCCTGGGCCTGCAGGCCTCCTCTGGCGTGGCCCCAGGTGGCGGAGGGGGCTCCAGGATGGGCGAGCGGCACCTGCCGTCCCTCTTGCAGGTTCGCCGAAGCCCCCGTGGGCTGTCGATGAGTCGCCCGCCCCGTCCCGGCGGCCGATGATCCTCCTCGCGGCGGCGACGTGTCTGGAAAAGCCTCCCCATCCTCTGGATCTGCTACGGAGAGCAGTCTGTGTGGATATATGCCTTCGTCTTCAACATCCTCCGGAACCCCTTCATTAAAAATCACGTTTTGCCCTTTCTTCGTTGTCAAAGATGGCTCCTTTTTGCTCGGACCCATCTTGGGATTGATATTAGCTATCATCGTCGCTATGTCCCTCATCATCTGCGATCTATTCGCCTCCATAGTTGCTGTTAATCGCGCTTCGGATGCGGATGCGGCTGCGACGATCTTCGCGGTCTCCTTTTGACATCGTTAAATCCTCGCTGATTCTGCTCTCAATCTTCTACTTTCTCTTCCAACGCTTCGATCCGCTCCATAGATCGTGTGCTCGTCATGGATCTACTGCTCTGATACCAATTTGATGCGTCTAGGGCTTTTTGTGGGGATAAAGGGGGGATTTTTATGGCTTTGGGCTAATAAAAATAGGGTTTTGATATGAAGAACATATCTGAAATTACTATTAAAAGATAGAATAAATAATCTAAATCAAATCTAACAATAGGAGATTAAAGGGAAAATTACTCTAGGGTTCTAGGAAATAAAATTACCTTCAGATCAATTCTTCGATAACCCTCCTAGGGCCGGCTGGCCCTTTTTAAGGGGGGTTAGCCAAATATTGAATTACTAAAGGACCCCCCCCCGTAGTTGCAAAACTACAAGTATGACACCGGGTCCGTGATGGAACCGAAACGCCTCCTCCTTTGTTACACTTGAACCGGCCTCCTTGATTCATTGGACTCGTCGCGCGCCCCCTCTCTGACCCGCGTTGCACCAAATTCGTCTCAGGTAAGGACGGAATTCCTTGTTCATCAAGGCCTGAAAAGTATCTGGTGCGTTAGTCAAGCCAAAAGGCATGACTAGAAACTCGTAGTGGCCCTCATGCGTCCTGAACGACGTCTTAGGCACATCCTTCCGCCGCATCCTGATCTGATGGCAGCCCGACTTGAGATCTATCTTGGTGAATATGGCTGCCCCATGTAACTCATCCAGGAGCTCATCAATAACTGGAATGGGAAACTTATCTGGCACTATCTCCTTGTTCAAGGCCTTGTAGTCCACACAGAAGCGCCAGCTCCCATCCTTCTTCTTCACTAAAAGCACTGGACTGAAAAATGGACTCACACTAGGCTGTATCACTCCCGCCTGCACCATCTCTATTCTCTGCCACCAACCGCTCGATTTCGTTCTTCTGATGCTGGGAGTAATGATATGGCCTCACGCTGATGGGGAAAACTCTCTCCCGCAGTACTATGGCGTGCTCGTGATCCCTCGACTGTGGAAGACCCCGGGGCTCCTGAAAGACCTCCTCGAACTGTCCCATCAGCTGTTGTACCTCTCATGGAATGGGCTGCTCTCCACTGGCCTCAGCGTCTCCCTCTCAACGTCAATGAATATAACTCCACCAAGTATCCCCGCCCTCTGTCTGAATGGTCCTCACCATGGTCTTTAGTGAGACCAATACTCTGCATAGGCTGGGATCCCCCTATAATATGACTGTTCTCCCCTCCTCCTGAAACTCCATTCTGAGCAGTTTCCAATTTACCGTCATCTCCCCCAACGTCTGTAACCACGTCATGCCCAGGATGACGTCGGTGCTCCCAAGTCTAGAGGCAAGAAGTCCGCTATCACCTGCACCCCCTGTAATATCAGCACCAATCCTCTGTAAACCCCCTGGTTGCTCTCCTTCTTCCCCGTCCCCATCATGACACCGAAGCTACCACAGTCTATCAGCTGAAGCTTCTGCTGGGCCACCACTCTCCTGGAAATGAAATTATGGGTCGCCCCACTGTCGATGAGTATTGTCACCTCCTGGTCGCCGATATGTCCCATCAACTTCATGGTATGGTTCTGGGTGAACTCCGCCACGGAGTTAATGGAAACCTCCGCCACGTCTAGCTGGTGGTCCTCATGCTCCTCCTCCTCTACCTCGAAGGCCTCGTCCTCCACCTCAACCTCGTCCTCCTCGTCCTCAAGCAGTAGTACCTGAAGCTTGCGCCCCACACATCTGTGGCTTGGTGTGAACCTCTCGTCGCATCTAAAGCATAGGCCCTTCTGTCGCTTCTCCCTCATCTCCGCGTTGGTCATTTGCCTGAACTGCCCCCAGCCTGTGGTGCATTACTCTTCTCCCCACTCTTCTCCTTGGTGGCCAGATCTGCTCCCGTAGTGGCTCTCCGCTGCCCTCCTGTCGCTGTCTGACTCCGAAAAACTGGTCCACTCCAACCACCCCTCGCCTTCCTCTCCTCTATCTGGCAATCCTCCACCATCTGAGCGTACTCCATGGCCTCCACCAGATTCTGGAGCTTTTGCATGCGAACCGCTGCTCGAATAGTGGCCTTCAACCCATTTATGAAGGTGCTCTTCATCATCTCATCTGTCATCCCATGCACATGTCTGGATAGGGCCTCGAACCTCTCTAGATAGTATGTCACCGTGCCCTCCTGCCTGAGGGATAGAAGCTGCTCCCGCACGTTCTCCAAGTGGGGGTCTCTGAACCTCTCCACCATCTGATCCCTAATCTCCTCCCACGAGCGATAAGGATGCCTCGCATCCTTCAATTGAAACCAGGCAAGGGCCTTTCCCTCGAGATAGATACCTGCTGCCTCCAGCTTCTGCTCCTCCGTCATGATAGAGACTCTAAAGGATCTCCCCGCTCTGTAGATCCACGACACCGGGTCCACCCCATCGAATACAGGTATCTTCAACTTCTGCAGTCTGTCTATATTGAATCCCCCCTGGTCCCCCGTCCTCCGACATGTCTAGGCTGGTGGTAGTGCTACCACCTCTCCTGGTGCCGCTCAAGCCCCACGCGGACCTCCCCCATGAAAACTGTGGTCCCCCGTAGGCCGCCTCCTCGGTCCCCATGTCCACTCCCATCGTCGCCTCCAAACCTGCCCCCTTGCCCCTCCTGGTAGTCTCTGTTACATCCCCCCATGCCTTCGGTGCGTCCCCCATAGTGGTAGGTTGGAGGTTGCCACCTGCCATCGTCAAATCGAGGGTCGAGAGAGTCCCGGTACCCATCGCCATCATCTCTGTGCTCCTGGAAGTTCCGGGTTCAAATTCCTCCTCGAAATCGCGTGTCGTGTCCTCCAGATGGGGCTGGTCGTCACGAAAAGTCTGAAACCCCACTTCTCGTGCATCGAAACACTTGCACGGGGGTTCCCTGTGATCAGCGGGGCCGCGGCGGGCCTGGGAAGGGCCAGCCGGCCCTGTTTGATGTCCCCAGAGGCCCCAGCCCCCCCACTGGTCGGCGGGGGTCGCCGGAGGCCCGGAGCCTTTGCCGGGGCGAGCTGGGAAGGTGCGCCGCCTCCCTGGCGGCTGTCCTGGGGGCCCGCGGGGCCCGGGGGAATGTCTCGTGGCCCCCACGTGCCTTGGTGCGTCATGTGGGAGGGGTGGCTAGGCCTCCCCTCATTAATTCTTCCGCCTTCCGACGCACTTCTTCGCGATAATCCACCTTCCACGACTCTCCATCTTTCTCCTCCTCGTACTCCTCCTCGTGGGCGAGATCCGCATCAAAAAGCTCTTCCTTTTCCTTCTCCTTGCCCAAAGGTGTGGCCTTTATCGCTGATTTAGGGTTCCCATCCCCTTTTCCATCATTTCCCGCGTCGGCTGCCAATTGAAAAATCAATTGCGCAAATTGTTCTTCTTGCTTTTCTTGCCTCGCCATCAATTTGTCAATGGAAGCCGTCAATCTCGTTATGGCTTCCTCGTTCCCCGTCAACGACTTTTTTACCCCATCGATCTCGCCGTTAAACTTCTCCTCCAATGTATCGATCTTGTCCTTCGATCTTGTCGATGCCCCATGGATTGTTGCGTGCTCTGATACCAAATTGATAGGAATCAAGCAAAAACTGAAATAATATTTATCAAAACAGTGAATAAAAGATAAATTGGCTACAATTCTAGGGGCAACCACCCTCCCAAGACGCCGATAAGCGAGGACGTCCGCACTCTCCTAAGACCCCTCGAAGAACTCTGGAAGAACTCTCACAAATTATCAATAATAAGCATAAAGAGATCAATGACGGCTAGCCCTAGCTTAAAAATAAACCACCCTCTAAACAATTACAAGTTTGCCATTAAAATATTAATAAAGAGAAAGGGGTCGAAAACGCCCCTAGGGGTGCGGCTGGATGGGCGTGCGCGGCTGGGTGCGGGTGCGGCGCCTCTGGTAGGTGCGGATCCCATCAAAATGATACTTCAAAGATTGTGTCCCCAAATCCTTGAGGTTGACTATTCATTTCATAAAGATTTAACTGAGTTGGATGATGATGTTTACTGATCTCACGCAACCTCCCCCTTTCATCGTAGCTTGGAACAAACACTGAAAGAATAAGACCCCAAACACACCCTGACAGAACAACAAAACAAAACAACATTGATAAATAGTAATGTTTTTAACAAAGTTACAGGTTTCGTCAAGTTGAAAATGCAAAAATCAAGAAACCAAAAACTCACCAGAGGACAATTAGGAAAAGGTAAGAGATTTTTGTGTCTTATAAATGTACAAGCAAAAATGCATATCTATATCTTGGTTATTGTTTTCTGATACGAACCACAATATAATTTATTAACACGGGCTAAGCTTAAATGAGCTAAACCTGCTTCCCAGTTTATCCAAGCTGACATGATCATCTTTACCGGAAAAGGTTTGAATTACAAAAACATTCAAAGAGATCAGTTTACCATTTCTACTCGTTCTAGTATTAAAGAACTTTCTAGCCATACAGTCTGAGAGTTGGTGTAGATCAATAAGATAGATCAGATCATTGTTAACAGTCACACACACAAGCCTTTTTTTTTTTTGGTGGGGGGGGGACTATATATAATGATAAGCGAGCAAGCATAGACAAGAGTTCACTTAATTCCAGGTCTTTGGTCCTTATTTGCCATCATTATGCTTTCATCCTTAATTGGGAGATATCTTTGCTGAGCTAATTACTAAGCTATACATGCATTCAACTTATATGGGGAGCTTCATATGTTAATTCAGTATTTCGCAGTGTATCGTTAGCATGTAGCAGCGTACAAGGGAATTGCGATTTTGCATTGCTTGCAAAGTAGCATGTAATTTTTATATAAAAATATAAATATTGTAATACTTAAAAATAAGATCTGGTGAACAAAGTTACAAGTTGAAAGGAGGGGGTGTGCATATAGTAAAAAGCAAACTATTGAAGCATGTAAATTCATAAAAATGATGGAATGACGATAGAACTTCTGTTCACATATCATCCAACAATCATATTTGAATATAGAACAAGCAACATCCTCATAAAATGTGTGTCAATCCATGGATAATGAGCATGAGTCCATTGAGTTGTATGCATAATTGCAAGACTAAATGTAGTAATACTGTTTTAACACCATGGAATGACAACGTAGTATGTACTAACGGATCTCCCATGAATATACAACATCTCAGAATTTTTCTAGAAACATTTAGAAACTTCCAGCCAATGACTCATAAGCATCCTATGATATGAGGTACAGACTTGTAGAAAATAGCAACTGGCCATACACGAAGGTCCACATATAAGAATAGACCTTGCAAGCTACCCAACATTTCTCTCATGCTTTGAGAGCAAATAGAGAAGAACTGCCACAATCAAATCAGAAAACCGTTGGCCCCATATGATATATTTTAATGTAAATAGAGAAACTCCATTGCAAATAAAGTTTCATTGCCGGTAATAAAGAAAAGAAAATTCTCAAAACAACACAGTGCAACTTGTATCTTATATCATAACATAACCAAAGAATTCTAGATGCATCATGTAACATTAAAAGTTTTTTACGCAGATTCTAGAAAGTTCTATTTCTCTTTAGTTTGAGATCACGCAATGAAGGACACCAACAGAGCTTGTGCGTCACATATGAACGCAATTCCTGAAGCAAAATTTACATCTTCTCACTCATCTAGACTGTTTTTAACATATGTATTTTTCAAGGGATGCTATTCATAAGTGAATGAAGCAATAGATCATATATGAGAATGCCGAATAGCAAATAGAGACCCAAATCATAAGCATGATCATCTATAAATACATGTAATTAAGCAGAAGTAATCTTACTTGTTATCAGGGATCAAAGACTCAAGCTCGTTGGAACTCTGTGCACCTTTCATTCTCTTAAACTGTGGATGACGTCATAAGAATCATCACATTACTAATCATGATGTAACAACTCCTAGAACGTTATGGGTTCATAAGAAGGAGAGAGAAATTGATCTCGTGTACTCTTAACAAGGAGGCTATGCCTCCTTTTATATATCATTAGGTTATCCACTTCTCCAAGTACACAACCTGAGTTATCGAATGTGATCCAGCGGCCACCAGGTTCAAGGGTTTTCTGGGACCCTTAGGGCACAAAAACTCTATGCCCGTCCTAAGTCGGACGGAACATAGACAGAAAAGCAGCGGAAAAATAATCATGTTAATCTAATTAACATTTAACCCTAAGGTCCAAGACCCTAATCCAAGATCTATGCCGACTTGGGATGGGTCTGACCATCCCAAGAAGGATCTAGCCTACTGCAATTAAATTAAACTAATGCTTAATTAAACACATACCCGGAATCTCAACCCTGGAGCAGGCGAGATGTTCCGCACCGTCTTCCGAGCCGCTCCCGTCCCACGCCGAGCCGCTCCTCGAACCGCTCCCCGAATCGCTCCTCGAACCGCTCCGCATCCCGAGGCGATCAATCCCGTGTCGCCGAGCCAACCACGTGCCGAAGAAAGTTTCACGCGAGTGAAACCTCCGCCTAGATTTCGGATCTGAATCCGAACTCCTTTGCGGCTTTGCTAGAGCCCTCAGGAGCAAGGCAAAAATTTATAGGGAGAGGAGAAATATTAATATTGCTTAGATCCGAGCGTGCTCCAACATTTACGAGAGCCGCTCAGATCTAGAGCTTGGGACGAGTTATGAGGAAGGGGGATGGTCTCTATTTATAGAGGCGGCTGACTCTCCCCTTTTCTCCACAACCGAGGTGGGACTATTAATTTGGGATTAATTAAATCAAGTTAGTTTGCCTTTCACAAAGGGCAAACTTCCTCGAATTTTAACTCCCTCACCGTTGAGCTTCAATGTTGGTACAACCTACCAAATCAAAGAGTGTTCAACGGTGAACGCGTAGGAAAAAACGGCTCGTCAATCCGAGTCGGTTTGACCCTTCAAACAATTGTCCAAAGTTAGCCAAAAGTCATGCTTCTCTTAGAAACGTAGCCGTCAAGAAAATCTCAGGTTTCAAAAAACCCTAACCAGAAAATTCGGGCTTGGTGGGCCTCCATTTTCGCTGGTTTCAGCCAAACAGTTTGGGCTGACTTGTTTTGGCTATAACTTGTGCATTTGGACTCCGTTTTTGACGCGGTTTGAACCTGCGTTTAGAGCGGGACGATCCCGTCATCTAGGTAACCTTTTCAACGAGTTTATTTAATTAAATATAGTCTTAAACAATTTAAGACACATTTAATCTCTTTTGCATCTTATGCAAATTAGTCTCAATCTAGGCTTAAATTTTCATTTGCATCAAATACAAATGATCCGAGGGCATATTCCTCTACATCTCCCACTTGCACTCAGGATCATTTATCCCGAATGCAGGAGATGATTGCAAACATCTTTTGCAATATTTTATCCCTTGCATCAAATGCAAATTATTCTCCCTAACTAATTTCTACCTATTACTAGACGAAGATCGCACTATGTGTGAGACCCTACAGCCTGACCCTTACAACAGGTTGGGCTCGAAGCCCTATACGGCAGTGACCACGAGCAGTGGTTGCCGTCCCTGCTTCAGGAATCATCATTATGTGGTTGACTCATTGACATGAGTATTGTCGGGACCACCCTGACTGTTTCCGTGATGAGTTCCGCAGTTATAGTCTCTTTGTCTAAACTATGTCGTGTAGATCAAATCTAGGGTACGGTCAAACTGTCAACCCCAATAACTTGACTCCGGTCAGTTTCTATCGATCTTTTAGTCAAAAATGTTGGACTTCTTCCAACATACTCTGGCCAGAGTTTTTACTAAAGACCGAACTAACCCTACGACACTAACTCCCATTGACCGGGAGAGACGAATCCTCTCTTGGTCATTACTCTCCTCATACGCTTCAAGTGTCACCCAATCAAAGACCTTTCGACAGGCCTTGCCTCGAAGCTAGGTCATTTGATCTAAGTGGCACCGTTCATGCACAGGTTCGTCAAAATGACCTCAAGTCAAAAGACCAACTAGCCTATCATCACTCAGAGTCATCATTGACAGATTGGTCAATATAACCATATGATAACTCTTGTGGATCGTTCAGTGAACTCATTCTCTAATGAGCACCTGTGTCTCGTCTACGACTTCGCCAAGTCAAGCGATCATGAGATCATCGTCACCGTTAAACGGTGAAGACTAAGACACAATGGTCTATCCGATGTTTCGATATCCTTGTCTCGAAACATCTACGACCACGAACCCTTTTAGACTTATGCTACAAACGGTCAAACATTTCTCCATGATCGAGATACTCATCTCGATACCTGTTTGACCTCGCATAAAGTCTCAGGACTTTACCTAAGTTAATATCTAATGTTAACTACATTATAACATAACTTAGATAAATTTTTACCAAACAGCTTACTGTTATTTCGAACAAGATGTTTGTGTTATTCACACACAGAGATAGATTGCCTCGAAGACATCTTCTCTCAACATCTCCCACTTGCACTCAGACCCATTTATCTCGGTATCTAATACCGTTTTTACACAAAAGTTTTCCCGACTTCATGTGGTAGAGCCTTCATGAGTGGATCTCCTAAAACCGTCTACACTATAGACTTAAAGGGTTTCTATGTTCATGTTAGACCAACCATTTGAATCTCATTCAAATAATTCACTTGGTCTTTCGGAATCTATAATATTTTATTTCCTTGGATCTCATCCAGTTCATTGTACCTTACGATAATCATTTAAATTAGTTAATGGTCATTTCAAATGGCTCATATTTATTTCTGATAAAGTATCAAATTCTTTTGATCACTTTGTCAAAAATATATGTTCCATCCCTTTGATGTCTCGCATGTAATTTATACGCTCCCACTGACCTTGAAAACTATCTGGCTAATTCATATAAGTTGGTCCGTCTAAATCATATTTAGAAAAACGAACTTATAAGTGAATGCTCCAATTTTCATGGTCAACTTAAGCGTTTACATCGAGTTTGGTCCGAGTAGTTCTGTACACATCTGCTGGCGAAAAAACGGTTTCATTATAATCCGTTTTATAGGAATTAAGATGAAAACCGTTCTCGACCAATATGATTGTACTTCATTATTTCCTTTCTGCTCCTAATCTTTCAACTTAAAGATTTACTTGCAGAAAATGGGAGGAAACATTTTCCTTGGGCACGTAAACTAAATTCCAAAATTTATTTACGCACACGGACCTATTCTGATTGCATCAAGTTTTAAATCGGAGTTACTACTCCGAATTTCATCCCGGAAGTTAATTAAGTCATCATCAGTTATGATGTCTAACTCGACAATTCGTCTCACGAGATTCGAGTAATTATACAACTTTCTAATGATCGATTTAATGAATATCTTATTGATATGTCCTCATAGAACATTTATCAAAACCTAGGCATTACTGTCTGGGACTTGACCCAGAAGGAGGACTTAACTCAGAGTCACTAACAATGGATCACACCAAGTCTAATTAAGTGTGATTCATACCTTTTAACACACCGATATGTTAACAGACTTGACCTGAGAGAAAATCACATTTTCTTTTAATTACGCAAGATTTTATGTAGCTAAGTATTTGACCATTCGATCTAATCGAATCAGTTTAAATACTTTAGTCATTTCGTTCTTTATTTTATCAGACTTGTGTTTCATCAAGAACACGTGTCTTAATAAAATATACGAATAACTTATTTCGGTTAATCTAGACTCGGGTACATCAGTATGTACGAGACTGAGTTCGACAACTCATTCTCCCACTGTCTTACAGATGGGTTTCGGCCATTTTATCTAAGGGGATAAGACTCACAAGTGTCCGTAGACTTCATAATACGAGAGGTCAGACCCCTCTTTATGTGACTTGTGAAGCTTAGTCTCTCGATACGGCCTAGTCTATTTTGCCATATAAGTTTGCTACTATCTTGTGTATTTATATATATTAACATTTAATATATATATTATCGTTATACATATTACTCATTGCTTCAGAAGCAATGTGACGACATTCGTCAAAATGTGTTAACCTTTTGTATAACAATAATTACGAAATTGTGACATCAAAATATGTCACATTTTCGTTTCCTCCTGCTTATGTCTTTACTAATGACAAATTAAACTAACTTTCTCAATTGACTTTCCGGAGTGCCTTCTTCCTTTTCTAAATCACATTTAGATATTAAATAGCCCAACATAAATAAATAGCTATGCAAGCATCTCATGTATCCAAACGCCTAAGAGTTGCAATCTTGAGTGTAGCTCAAGAAGTTGCTTGTCTCAAGATCCGGTTGGGATACATAGTCTTGCACCGCTCATGCACTCGTATTCGACTCAAACGGTTTGATCGAATTCTCGAACTTTGCGGATCAGAATTGTTTGTCCAGACAACCTTGATGGTAGCTCGACAAGTTGTAGGGAGAAACATACTTCGAATATCCTATATGTTCAAGCTGCCTCATATAGAGACGAGTAACATGTTGCGTGAATTTATTTGTTGGACCCAGAACTTAATGAAATCATATTTCTTAAGTCTGTTCTTTAGAAGGTCATTTTAATGTCAACGAGAATATAGTTTTGATTCTATCAATTAGAATTTAGCTTGATATTCAATTAATCAACCTATTTGACCAGTTAACTTATTCCATTAAAATATTATATTTCGATTCCTTCAGTAAACATAGTCTTGCCCTAGTTTAGCATATGTTCAATATTAAATATAGGTAGATTGGCATTCATCTATCTATATCCTCCCACTATTTTTACGATCGTTTCAAAGCTTAATAACGAACGATTTAATCGAATTAAAATATTTAAAATTTAGTGAAAGAGGGATCCAATCATCCTGAACCTCACAACCTTGAGGAGACTCAACAAGTTGATTGGTTCCATGATTGGTAGACTAACTCTCAGTCAATCACATCACATGTGACTCCCTATCGTTTTTTACCCACAGTCACTTATGATCTTGAGGAGACTCAACAAATCATAATGACTGGTCTAGTCAGACCCTTGATTTCGTGTCCAGATTTGACTTAGATCGATACTCGAGGAGACCCGACGTATCGATTTCGGTCAAGTCTAGACTACATCACATGTATGTTGGAGTTTGTTCCTTAAAGATAAACATGTCATAGCTTGAGGAGACTCAACAACTATAATTGTCTTCTTTGAGTTACCAAGCTCCAAAATCAAGGAGGGATACAGATTAATCTTTAATAAGATTTATAACGCATTGACTAGATATAGTCCAGGGTGTCATACAATCATGATTCACGACATTGCGGTCCAGCGGAACACAGCCAGGGAATTGACTAAGCCAGGATCACTACCCCTTAGACTAGTAAGGGTTGATCCAGAACTCTTAGCCAAGCACATTGACTGGATCATGGTCCATTGAATAAAGCTTGTCATTTTTGTATGTGTGCCATAGACTAAACAGTTTTTATTAACAACTAATTAATCCTATCAACTAGTTGCATCCTTAAATTCAAAATTTTAGGATTTGTTTAATAACTTTTATTAAGACCTTATCAACTATAAGGTTCACGTGCTATCCTAATCGTTATTAGGATTTTAATAAACTTTATTAACAACGCCAAAAGTGAAGTCCTTTAATGAGAATTAATTATAACAATTAGAATTAAGATTCATTAAAAGGACTACCCTAATCATGAATTAGGTCTTAAAGGGTTGTTAAAAGTTTTATTAAAACATAGCATGTCATTAAAATTCAAGTAATAAATTTTAATCACTTTTAATGGCTAACCTAAAGGGTTGTCTTGTGTTATCAAATAAGGGACAAGAAGAACTAGCCATTAGAATAAAGCTACACTAATTTATCGTATAAAGATAGTGCACAACTATTTAACAATTAAATAGATTAAGTTTATCGCATAAACAATTTTAGCATGCATACATAAATTTAACATTTAAATTTAAAATATGATTTTAAAATCTTTTATTTTTATCTCATAAAAACTTGTTTTTAAAATCACAAATTTGCATGCTACTTTAAAAAATTTATCGCATAAAAATTTTAACCTTTAAAATCAGTTTTAAAATATCTCATAAAATTAAAACATCATTTTAAAAACTTTTATGCTTAAAAATTTATCATATAAAATTTTAGGCACTTTAAACTTATCACATAAATTTTAAAAGATTTAAATTTAGTTTAAAAAATTATCACATAAATTTTAAAACGTCATTTAAACATTTCCATGTTCAAAATTTATCAAATAGAATATTTGAACATCTAAAACATTTTTGAAAATTATCTCATAACTTCAAAAAACATTTTTAAAAGCATTTAAAAGCATTTCATAGTTTAATAGAAATCGCAGGCTAGATCGATACGCAGACCTATGCTCTGATACCACTCAAGGGTTTTCTGGGACCCTTAGGGCACAAAAACTCTATGCCCGTCCTAAGTCGGACGGAACATAGACAGAAAAGCAGCGGAAAATTAATCATGTTAATCTAATTAACATTTAACCCTAAGGTCCAAGACTCTAATCCAAGATCTATGCCGACTTGGGATGGGTCTGACCATCCCAAGAAGGATCTAGCCTACTGCGATTAAATTAAACTAATGCTTAATTAAACACATACCCGGAATCTCAACCCTGGAGCAGGCGAGATATTCCGCACCGTCTTCCGAGCCGCTCCCGTCCCACGCCGAGCCGCTCCTCGAACCGCTCCGCATCCCAAGGCGATCAATCCCGTGTCGCCGAGCCAACCACGTGCCGAAGAAAGTTTCACGCGAGTGAAACCTCCGCCTAGATTTCGGATCTGAATCCGAACTCCTTTGCTGTTTTGCTAGAGCCCTCAGGAGCAAGGCAAAAATTTATAGGGAGAGGAGAAATATTAATATAGCTTAGATCCAAGCGTGCTCCAACATTTACGAGAGCCGCTCAGATTTAGAGCTTGGGACGAGTTATGAGGAAGGGGGATGGCCTCTATTTATAGAGGCGGCTGACTCTCCCCTTTTCTCCACAACCGAGGTGGGACTATTAATTTGGGATTAATTAAATCAAGTTAGTTTGCCTTTCACAAAGGGCAAACTTCCTCGAATTTTAACTCCCTCACAGTTGAGCTTCAATGTTGGTACAACCTACCAAATCAAAGAGGGTTCAACGGTGAACGCGTAGGAAAAAACGGCTCGTCAATCCGAGTCGGTTTGACCCTTCAAACAATTGTCCAAAGTTAGCCAAAAGTCATGCTTCTCTTAGAAACGTAGCCGTCAAGAAAATCCCAGGTTTCAAAAAACCCTAACCAGAAAATTCGGGCTTGGTGGGCCTCCATTTTCGCTGGTTTCAGCCCAACAGTTTGGGCTGACTTGTTTTGGCTATAACTTGTGCATTTGGACTCCGTTTTTGACGCGGTTTGAACCTGCGTTTAGAGCGGGACGATCTCGTCATCTAGGTAACCTTTTCAACGAGTTTATTTAATTAAATATAGTCTTAAACAATTTAAGACACATTTAATCTCTTTTGTATCTTATGCAAATTAGTCCCTATCTAGGCTTAAATTTTCATTTGCATCAAATACAAATGATCCGAGGGCATATTCCTCTACACAGGTCACCTCCTATTACAACTATAAACACTAGTCCTGTCTATTACCACTCAAGCTATGAAATACAAATATTCCATTTTTATAGAAATAGCTCCGTTCCCTACCTCCTGTTAACAAATGTAAACCAGAATTAAGATTATTAAACAAAGTACATTGCTTATTACGGTGGAAAAATTAGTTGGTTTAAACCATTACATAAGATTACGAATCGGGCATCAAAACGCCAAACTTTTGTGGATATTCCTAAAAGGGGGATGTCTAACAGACAATGGAACTATCCAATACGCACACAGCAGAACACTAATGCAATCACAACCAAATCCCTACCAAATACTAATTTCACGGGGTTAGGATTGTGAAACTTTTTTTCCCGTGATTTCTTTGAGCTAACATTGTCACAGTTTCACTAATTCCATGCGGTTACAACACATACTTACCAAATAATCGAAATCAGGATGATAATTTTTGAATCATGCTCAGGTTATAAACTTGCAATTTTCCCAAAACATTGCTTTCACGCATGAATAATGGCCATATTAATTTTATTTTAAAAAAAGGCAACATAACCATTCCACTGCTCCAAAACCCTAATATTCATGAATATTCCTTCTTTCAATAATCATTTCCTCTTCAGCCTAAAAAATGTAAATAAAAAAAGAAATATTCAAAATTTATGGATCGAGCGAACGAAAATTGCCAAAAAAAAACAGAAAAAGGAAGAAGATGAAGGGGGAATACTCACCAAAAAATCTTTCAAAAAAATTTTGAGCCGATTCTCGATTTATGCGTGTCTTCCTTGTGCGAGGGCCAATGAGACGATATCAGACCACCGCTAACTTGTAATTCCCGCCTCGGCGTCAAATTGGATATGGATATGTATCGGCCCATGTGGGGGAAACTGCATTCGAGCTATTCGGTCCAAGCCCATTGAAACTTAATTAGCTGACTATGAGTCTAACCAAAATCCCCGAACAGCCTGCGCGGCTGCAACCCATCAGATAAGATTCATAGCAGTAATTCAACCGTTTACGTTTTTATATGACCCTCATAAATTTATTCAATAACGAGTCATAACCTGTGTTCGTGGGCATGGTTCATTTAAGATTTTTCATCGTGAAATCTTTGTTTCTCAAATAACTATTTTCACGGCCAAAATTGCGTGAAATAACAAATTAGCATAAAAATGTTTAGCGGCGGAACAAAAAATTCGGCGTGGGTGCCTTTGACACAGAACAACAAATTCGCGTAAAAAAATTTAACGTGGTGCCTTCGACGCGAAAAATTATTTGCATCGTGTTGCCACATACGTTGAATAGACGATAGGCCCCGCGTTGAGGGAGAGATCTTTCGATCTGCATCAACATTTGTCATTGTCGCCTTTCGATCGTACGTTTTCGTGCGCGTACTTTTCTTTCGTACGCGTATTTTTAGTTGCCTCTTCTTGTGTCCCAAACGTACGATGTGATATGTCGTTGTGACCCTTTGAGCGAGTACTTATTTGTGGAATTTTTCGTGAACGTCATTTCACGGCTCATTCTTCCACAAATCAGCTTTGTTTGAAGGGGTGTCGTAACTTTAGACTTCGTCGTTTGACCTCTTTATTTTTAGTTCCATTTTATGTCACCATAGCTCGTGACCGATCATCATAGTATCGAACCTCTTATCGACACGGTCGTCCTGATATTTTTCTTATAATTTTCGGACATCGTTAGACCCTTCATTCACACTAATCATCTCCAAACTATAATTAGCCTAGAGTAATTCAGGGTTCAAACACTAATTAAACCTAATTAAATCAAATCCCTAAGTCACCATATGTATCACATGTTGATTTTCCCTAAGCTATTCGCCACCCTATATTAAACTAATTCTACCCCCTCCCTCTCACACTTCACTCTCCAATCACCTTAACTATACACTCGTTCCTACTCATTATAGCATAACCCCTCATCCTTTGATCACTCACGAAAGCCCTAGGGGAAACACCCAAACCCAGCCGACATCCTTGTGAAACTCACGCTCCCTTGCCTATGTCCTCCGGCCACCCTCGCCGGCCCTCCACAGCCGTCGCCGGCCATCACTCTGGCCCCTACTAAGACAGTCGCATCTTCCTCCCTCCACGCAAATCCCTCCGTCCACCACCCCAGATCACCGACCATCCCCTCAACCGACGGCAACCCAGACCTGCCGCCGGCCTCCTTGATCCGATCTCCTCCACGGCATCCCCTCCTCCTCCTCCACATAACCTAGCTGCAACCCCCCATTGAAACTGCTGCAACACCCTCAAAAAACCCCCACAAACTGCCCTTCACCCTGCCCACCTCACGGCCAGCACATCTGGGCACCGCCGGCCACTCCCCCTGCCGCCTGCCGCCCCTCAGGCGCCCCCCAGGCGATGCAGCTCCTCCCCTGGCTGCAGCTGCCCCCGGTGCGCCCTCCTTGAGCGTGCAAACCTCAGATCCGCCTGTCCCAGGCCGCGACAATGCTGCTCGGTCGTTGTCCCTTTCTCTCGCGACTGTTCTACCCCGTGCGGCGTCTTCCCGTCGCCGCAACTGCGTTCCAATGCCGCTCAGCCGTTGTCCGCGTCTTCCTGACACCTTGGAACCCGCTATCCGCGTCTTCCCGACGTCGTAGATCACCGTACGGCTGTCCGCTTCACAAGCACGTTGTTCGGTGATCGTGCCACTACCCGGCTGATCATCGTTCGATGTTCGCTGTTCGCTGCCCTTGCACACTTCTATTATTTCAACCCCTGACGTCACTACCCGACGTCAGTGTAGCTCTCGCATCGTGCTAAGGGTAAACTCTGAACCGTAGGAACTCCCACGCTTGCATGCTAATCAAGACTAAAAACCGCAACTTTACTGTTTTGAATAACTCACTAATCAATATCTAATAACTGGGACTATATGCTAGATTGGACTGAGCACATAGGTAGATCTTGGACTTGTTGAACGGAGATCGCAACGTGATTGTTTTCAGGCAAGTGAAACTTGCACAGTAATCTGTTAGGCCATGTTTAGGCCATTTTGTAAAATTGTGTAAAAGAGACTAGGCGGTGAAATGATAGTCGCCTGGACACCATATTATGTCTAGCTTGACACCGTAGCTAGATCTGACACCCTTGCTATGCTATCATTTCATGACGCATGTCACGTTTACTTTCAAATTAACTGTATGCACTTTTAACTGCTTATTGCCATGTTCATCTTGCCATGTCATTTCATGCATCAACTTGCTCTATCATGATTGTGTAGCACACGCTACAATAAAATATAAGCTGCGACGAGTAGGATCTTGACGCCTACATATTGATGAGGCTAGGTGCACCCTTATGCCAAATGATAAAACACTTTCTGGCTCGTGATCCAGAAGATGGGCGCCAGTCCATATACACGTGAAGAGGTATGGTTAAGCGACCACTCAGTGTAGAAGTATGCCCGATCAGTAACTTCAACTGTAAGGCGTAAACCATGTGCACAATGTGAATGCATGTTTTATCGTGAAATCGTGATATCTTGTTTAGTAGCTTTTTGCTACGACGTGGCATGCAAATGTTAACTTTCATGTTCACCTCAAACTGCTGCATTCATTAAATATCATGCTCATTTTAAACTGTTGCATTCATTAATAACATGTCATGTCATCTTCATTATTTTAGAACTGCTAGTTGTACTCTTTGCTTTATGTTTCCTTGTACAAAAGTCTTCCTTCCCTTTTTGGAGATTTTTGCTGACATGTGCCCTTTTCTCTTTGGGTGTCACATGTCAGGCTTTGAGCATGAGGTAGTGCTGAGGACGACAGTTTGCTGACGTCCAGTTTCGAGGACATCGGAGTTCTACCCTTAGTCTCAGCTGACGAATTTCTCTCAGATATTGTTTACTTTCCTAGTAGCTGCTGTTAGGTTGTTCGGTGCGTAGCACCATTACTTGTTTTAGTTTCGGCCATGCTTAGGCCTTCTTTTCAGACTCTGTATTTCTTTATGATTAACTCCGTATGAGTGGAATAAAATCTGGGGATGTTGAATGTTGGATAATTTTAATTGTCTATCTTCTTTATTATTGTTGTTGTTTCGTCGTAATGCAAAGAAGCTGCTAATGGATTAAATTACCATAGGCTTATCAGACTGTAGCTTCACAGCTCCAAGTCTGAGCGAACATCTTCACGTCTCGCCTTCCATACTTGGGAAGCGGGGGCGTGACAGCATTCCCTCTACCGCATTATGTGCAAGTTAAAGTTTTTTTTTCACAAATGCATTAATTGTGTGCCCTCTACTATTCACCAGGAATTTTCATTCCCCAAAAATTTTCATTTCCCCAGAAACTTTCATTTCCCTAGAAATGTTTTTTCCTCCAAAACTTTCCACAAAATTTCATCTCAACCATTCATTCCTCAAGATAAAATCGCAGTCGTTTTTCTATCAACCCTTTTGTCATAGTCAGCCCTAGAATTCAAAAACAGTCATCAAATGTAATATAGATAATGTCAACACCAATGCCAATAATAAATAAAAGTAACTATATATCAATCAATCCAGTGCATGTGACATCTGTACATGACATCTAAAACCAATTTGCATGTGTACATAGCCCAGTACTTTCGTATCACGCGTATTATTGCGTTTATGATCTGTGTTATGCAAAAAAGGCGACGGTAGCTTCTTTCCTAATTCACAACTAAATCTAAAATAAATTTTGCATCACTACAAAATGAAATTTGTTGTGAACGGTTTTAAACCGGGTTGGTTGAGATTCTGGGCTATCCTAGAGATAGGCCCATATCTTTGTAAACTCATTTTGTATTCTCCCTTTTGCCTATAAATACAGAGTTGGGGGCTCCTCCCCAAACGGTTGATTCATAACACGTTATCAGCACGAGCCTCTAAATATTTTTTCTTCACAAAAAATTTTCCGTTCGTTGCGAAGGCGAAGGCGAAGGCGAGATGTGAGATCCACGAGCGCGGTGCAAGGATTCCTCAAGCGAGCGTCTTCATCCGCGTAGGGCTTTGCGCAACCGTCGATATATCCAGAGGACGGATATAGAGGTAAACACACGAAAAACGATGTTTTTAATCATACGTATGATTGCCCCTCCCCTTGATCTCGCAAGATCGACATGGGGATTATTTGTCGCCTTGAAAACGACGGATCGTTCATCCCAAAAATACAATTTTTAGGGCTTAACCTATTTGTACCCTACGGCGGCTTGCCGCCGCCGCCGCCCCCCCTGCCTGTAGCGAGGGGGGGCCGATGTCGTCGCCCGAAAGGGCGGCTCAGCCCGCCCTGTCGCCCCCTGCCTGTAGCGTGGGGGGCGCCCCCCCCCCCCCCCCCCCCCGCCTGTAGCGTGGGGGGCGCCCCCCCCCCCCCCCCCCCCCCCGCCTGTAGCGTGGGGGGCGGCCCCCCCTTGCCACTGCCCGAACAAGGGCGGTCGCACCGCCCTCGGACCCCCCCCCCCCCCCCCCCGCCTGAAGCGGGGGCGGCCCGCTTCCACTGCCCGAACCGGGACGGGTCGGGTTCGGGTTCGACCCGACCCGTTTAGGGGTAGACCCGAACCCGACCCGGATTTAATCCAGGTCGGGAATGTAAGACCCGAACCCGACCCGACGGGTTGGCGAGTCACCCGAACCCGACCCGCATTACCTTCTCTTTCAAATTTTTTTTTGAAATAATTCGTTTTCAGCAGGAATCGAACCGAAGATCCCCTAGAAAGGGGAACAAAAGCATACCAATTGAGCTAGCAAACAGATCTGAGAGTCACACATCAATTAATTATTTATCTAAACTCCAAGCCCATACTAAAAAATGATAAATACAACGCCTGCAGAGGGAATCGAACCTGTGACCATGTAACAAATCAACGCAACAACTGAACGCGCTGACCAAACATCCCAGCAAGCAGCCTTGTAGCTTTGGATATGAATATTGTATATATTTATTTATTTATAAACCGGGTATAATCCGGGTCATACGGGTTGACGGGTCAAACCCGGACCCGACCCGACCCATACCCGGCTAAGTAGGCCGGGTTTGGGTCGGGTCGGGTCGGGTCGGGTTCATTTTGCCACCCCTAGCCCGAACAAGGGCGGTCTTCCACCGCCCGAACTGTGGGGGGCGGCCCGTAGCCCAAACGGTCGGTTGAACCGCCGACCGAGCCCCCCCCGGCAGCGGGGGAGGGGGTGTTTTCCGTCGGCGGAACAAAGGGGGCAGCGGCGGCGGCGGCTAAACCCTAACCGCCGCCCCCCAAGCCCAATTGGGCTTTCTTACGGCCCAATTCAAAAAAAAAGTTTTTCTCGGCCTGCGGCCCGAAGCCCGCAGGCCAAATTCATTATAATTAAAAAAAAGATTTTTTCGGCCTGCGGCTCGAAGCCCGCAGGCCGATTTCCCTACTAAAAATAGCCCTTAAAAGGCAAATTTTGGGCTTAAATCAATTTTAAAAGGGCTTTTGAGGGCCAATAAATTCGTGAAAAATCTCCGTAAATTATAGGGCGATTACCTGGCAGATTAGGGCTTAGGCTTTTTGGGGATTTTTGGGGGATATTTGGGATGATTTAAAAGGAAAACCCTTTTTCCTTCTTCAACAAAAATGTTTATTTTTGGCTCTTAATCAATTTGATTGATTACACCCAATTTACTTTACAACCCATGCATCGTAATTTTTCTTTTACATGCTGTACATCTCTGGCAAATTATGTGGATATTATATGCGTGGTTGTGTATCTAACCTAACAGTTCATGGATGTTTGAAAGTGTTGCTGTGACTAAAAAAGAAAATGTTAGCGATATAGAGAAGGCGCAAGCCATCATCTATATTCGCCGCCACGTGGACAAGACCTTAAAGGCTGAGTACCTTACGGTCGAAGATCCACTGGAGCTATGGACCGCCCTTGAGGATAGGTATAAACATCAGAAAGATGTTATACTCTCAAGGACGAGATACGAGTGGGAGAACCTGAGACTACATGACTTTAAGTCCACTGCTGAGTACAACTCAGCACTTTTTAGCATCATCTCACGCCTGAAGTTGTGTGGTGAAAAAGTCTCAGAAGATCGCATGCTGGAAAAGACGTATACGTCTTTCCATGAAAAGGATGCGATACTCATGCAGCAATACCGTGAACGTAAGATCACCAAGTATTCAGAGCTGCTGTCCTGTTTGCTCATGGTCGAGCAAAACAGAGAGCTTCTCCTCGCCACTCACAACATGCGCCCTCCCGGCACTGCCCCCCTACCAGAAGCTCACCATGCCTCTTCCTCAAAAAGGAAGAGGGACAATAAAAGAAAAGAAAGACCACAGAAAGGGGGGACAACAGAAAAGAGCCAAGGGCCCACCACAGCAGAGAAAGAATGAAGGGAAGCGCAAGTTCATGTCACGCCCCGCTTCCCTAATATGGAAGGCGAGACGTGAGGAGGTCCGCTCAGACGTGGAGCTGTGAAGCTGCAGTCTGATAAGCGTCTGTAAAAATTTAAAAGAGTAGCAGGTCCTTGCATTGCGACGAAACAACAACAATAATAAAGCAGATAAAAGAACATCCACCAACAACATCCAACAAATATTACATCATCACAGAATAGTCATAATAGTACAAGTCTGAACAAGGCCTAGAGCACGGCCGAAACATAAACATCGAGATATATAGGTGCTACACACCGAAATCTAACAGTAACTATAAAAGCAGCAACAACTAAAGAAGTCTCTAGGTGAGACTATGACTGGTCACCGGTGTCCTCGAACTCGGTCTCAGTAGGGACCTCAAACTCAGCGTCCACGAACTGCTCGTCCTCTGCTACCTACTCTGTCTCAAAGTCTGACATGTGACACCCAAAGAGAAAAGGGCACATGTCAGCAAAAGTCTCCCAAGAAAGGCGGAGGACTTTTGTGCAAGGATACAAATAAAATAATGCAACTAGCAGTTCTAACATGATGGTATGACATGATATTAAAAGAATGCAATAATTAAATGAACAAGATAATAATAATCAAGCACGGTGTAACAGAAAGTTACAATTTACTATTTCACGATTCACGAATCACTGATTTATCACTTTGTGCACAGAGTTTCCGTCTTTTGGCTGAAGTGGCTGTACGGGCTCACTTCTACGCTCAAGCGATCGTTTAACCCTACCGCTCCACGTGTTTATGGACTGGCGCCCATCTTCTGGATCACGAGCCAGGAAGTGTTATTGGCATAGGGTTGTGCCCGCAAAGCAGGTGCCTAGCCTAAATAGCAATAACATTTGTAGCGTGTGCTACTCAATCACGATAGAACAATTTGATGCATGACATAACATGAAATGAGCAGTTAAAGTGCGTACAGTTAATTGAAATTAAACATGGCATGACAGCATGAATGAAAGCAGGTAAAGTGTCGGATCTAGTTTCGTTGTCAAACTAGATCAAATAGGGCGTCTAGGCGACTATCATTTCACCGCCTAGTCTCTTTTACACAATCTTACAAATTGGCCTAAAACATGGCCTATATAATTACTGGCAAGTAACACTTGCCTGCTTCCGGTGGTATCAGTTGTCGTGGGTTCGTCTGGACGGGTATTACGTATTGGTACTTCCGGGTTTCTGTTTCGATTAAACAATTCACCGAATTAGATTTATTGCGAGATAAGTCAAAATATCCAGTTAATCCTTAAATTGGGTTCATCCAATTTTATTGGGTTCACTGACTAGGGTGGCGGTTATATTGGGTTATACAAACAGGGTACACATTATTTTATTCTAGTTTTAATACTCTAACATCATTTACAATTAATAACATGCTGAAAATCAAATGATACTAACAAATTAACATTAAATAATACTAATTAATGTTAATTAACTTACTTAAGCTAATCACAAGTTTTAACATTGTATATACTAGTCTACCCACTAAGTTGAGTATGGGGTAAAAAGCAACATGTTAAAAAAACTAACATTATTTCTTAACACTTATTTAATATAACCTCATCCCTACTCTCTCTCACTGTAACCCTTTCATTTATTCATTTAACACAAGGCTGCCAACATTCAATCTTATTTTGTTTTTTATTCATTTTTTTAATAAACCAACTTCTCCTATTACTATCTCTCTATCACTCACTCTTCCCTCTGTCTCCCTGTCTCCTTTCTCTTTTTAATTTTTTTTTCCTTTCGTTTTCAAAGGCAGGAGCAAATCGAAAAAAAGGAGGACTTACGTTCGTGCGATGGAGAAGGGGAGATGCCGCTCCGGCGAGTAGCGCTCGGCGGCCTTGCTGGCGGCGCGTGCTTGCTCCGGCGGGCGGCGGCGACCCTACGCGCGCTGCTGGCTCGAGACGGCGGCGGATGGGCGGGTTCCGGCGTGGGTGATGGGAGGAGGTTAGGGCTGAGGGAGGAGGGAGGAGAAAGGGTTTGTAGAGGGTTGATTTGGAGGAGATGAAGTTGGTTAGGGTTTGAGTTTTCAGATCTGAAAGTTGATATCTCCCTTGATTTCTGGTTCGATTTTGGGTTTGATTTTGGTCTCTGGAATAGTTTGTTGGATCTGAAATTTGTATAGTTTTGATTTGGGTTTCTGAAGTATAGATTTCAGATTTGGTTTTTGTTTGCTTCCCCTCTTTGTTTTGAGTTTGGGGAATGAATTTGTAGGAGGGCTGATTTGGTGTTTGTTTTGTGGTTGATTGGTGATGAGAATTTGGTTGAGGGAATTGGTTTTTGTGTATGGGTAGCTTGCTGAAATTGAAAGGATTTTGCAGAGTTGGGTTTTGCAGAGATGAAGATGCAGGAGGAGACGTTGGCTTAAGAAGATGAGCAGGGAGACACACCCTTAACATTTGTCAAAATAGTATAAATTTGATTGGGACGGGAGTTTAATGCAATCTTTAGACTAAGGGTTGTAGAGACGTATTGTTTTGCTCAAACGAAAACAAAGAGAAAAGCCAACTTTGACTTTCAGAATGTATTTGGATTTAAAACGTGTGTTTTGTCGTGTAGCAGAGGAGAGGAGGAGAGGTAAAAAAACGTAATTAACGTATTTAAGTAAGTTTAAGTAGTCACCATTAAAAATGGAAAAGTAATTTGTGAATTTAATTAAAGTAATTAAGATTTTGTAATTAGTAAATAGTAATTAGCAGAATAATTAAGCTAAATTATTTTAGTTAGACTTGATGGTAAAAATTGACGACACGGTAAAACGAAAAACAGTGATGCGCCTCGCATCGATACGTACGGACGAAAAAGTCAACTGGATGACTGAAGAAAAATACCGGCACGCACAATCAAAAACTCGCCTAAAAATACTGGCCGTTACATTCTACTCACCATAGGAAAAATTCCGTCCTCGGAATTCTCATCAACTAAGGAGCAGAAAACAAATATGGATAACGCTCTCGTATCTCATCTTCCCGCTCCCAGGTAGATTCTCCTGGTGAGTCACGACGCCACATCACTCTGACTAGATCTATAGTCTTGTTCCAGAAGACTTTCTGTCGTCGATCTAGGATCTCCACTGGTTGCTGTTCGTACGTCAGGTCTTGGTCGAACTGTGATCTCTGAGTAATCCACAGCATGGGAAGGGTCGCTGATATAACGACGGAGCTGGGACACATGAAAGACGTCATGAACTCCCTCCAATGACGGTGGTAGTTCTAAGCGATAAGCTACCTCTCCAACTCGCTCTAGCACATCGAATGGTCCAATATATCTCAGACTAAGCTTGCCTCTCTTCCCAAATCGAATCACTCCTCGATTTGGTGAGATCTTCAGGAACACATGATCTCCCGGCTGAAACTCTAGAGGACGCCGTTTAGCATCTGCCCAATGCTTATAACGGTCCTGAGCGATTCGAATCTTGTCTCTAATATCTCGCACAACATCAACTGCTTCCACTATCATCTCTGGGCCCAAGAGTTCTCTATCACCAACGTCGTCCCAACTCAATGGCGATCGACATTTTCTCCCGTAGAGAGCAGCAAAAGGCGCCATGCCAATGCTTGCCTGATAGCTGTTGTTGTAGGAAAACTCCACCAGGTGCAGATGATCCTCCCATGAACCCTTGAGATCCAACATACAGGCTCTCAACATATCCTCCAAGATTTGTATGGTACGCTCTGACTGGCCATCTGTCTGCGGGTGATACGCAGTACTGAACTTCAGACTGGTACCCAGATTGGTCTGCAGACTCTTCCAGAACTGAGACGTGAACCTCGTATCACGATCTGATACAATGCTCACAGGGACTCCATGTAAGCGCACGATCTCCTACACGACATAATTCACATCACGACTAATACTAGAAGGAAACTATTAAGGTATGAGTTAGGTCATTACCTCCATATACTTCCTTGCTAATATCTCTGTGGATTGCCCAACTCGGAAAGGTATAAAATGTGCGGACTTGGTCAATCGATCAACGATGACCCAGATTGCATCGTTCTGCCTGGTGCTCCGAGGTAAGCCAGTCACGAAGTCCATCGTGATGTGCTGCCACTTCCACTCGGGAATCGGCAAAGGTTGTAGTAGTCCAGCAGTGCGATGATGTTCAGCCATCACTTGCTGACACACGAGGCACTTGGCAACGCTCCGTGCCACACTTCTCTTCATTCCATGCCACCAGAAATTCTGTCGAAGATCTTTGTACATCTTAGTACCTCCAGGATGAATAGAATAAGGCGAACTGTGAGCCTCATTCATCAACTCCTCTCTGATATCCCAAGCAGATACACAGATCCTACTACCATACCTCAAAGATCCATCTGCGTGAATCAGAATATCTGTCCGAAGTCCTGCTTCGACTTGTTCTCTGATCTTCTTCAACTTAGCATCTCCAGCTTGAGCAGTCTTGATTCGATCCACAATCGTCGATTGAATCTTCATGTTCATCAATGACGATGTGACTCCCGGTAGAACAGCTTCAACATTCATCCTTCGCAGATCCTGCTGCAATCTCCACTGAGCTGTGAGAATCATCACTTCAGGCAGTCGACTTAAAGCATCCGGTACGACATTCACCTTCCCAGGATGATACTGAAGATCGATGTCGTTGTCTGCCATCAATTCCAACCACCTGCGCTGTCTCATATTCAGCTCCTTCTGAGTAAATATATATTTCAAACTTTTGTGATCAGTGAAGATTTTCACTTTCTCACTCAGTAAGAAATGTCGCCAGATCTTCAGTGCAAAGACGACAGCGGCTAGCTCCAAATCATGGGTCGGATAATTCTTCTCATGGATCTTCAACTGTCGCGAAGCATATGCGACCACATGATTTTGCTGGTGCAGAACGCATCCAAGTACCTTGCCTGATGCGTCACAGAAAATTTCGAAGCCTCCGCTTCTGTCCGGAATAGCTAAGACTGGTGCAGTAGTCAGTCTCTCCTTCAAAGTAGAAAAAGCTTGCTCACAAGAGTCTGACCAGCTAAACTTAACATCCTTTCTTGTCAATCTCGTCATCGGCTCAGCTATTCTCGAGAAATCCTTGATAAATCTGCGGTAGTATCCAGCCAACCCAAGGAAACTCCTGATGTCTGATGCCGATCGAGGTGTAGGCCATTCACTGACTGCTTTGACCTTCTCCGGATCCACTGAGATTCCAGCTCCCGATACTACATGCCCAAGAAATGCAATTCTATCCAGCCAGAATTCACATTTGCTGTACTTGGCATACAGTCTATGGTGACGGAGCGTCTCTAACACCATCTTCAAATGTTCTGCATGCTCTTCTTCGCTCTTCGAGTACACCAGGATATCGTCTATGAATATCACCACGAACTTGTCGAGAAAGTCATAAAAGATAAGGTTCATGAGGTTCATGAACACAGCAGGAGCATTGGTCACACCGAATGGCATGACAACGAACTCGTAATGTCCGTACTTAGTCCGAAAAGCGGTCTTGAGTACATCTTCCTTCTTGACTCTAACTTGATGGTATCCGCTCCGGAGATCCAACTTTGAAAATACCCTCGATCCACCAAGCTGATCGAAGATATCATCAATGCGGGGCAGCGGGTACTTGTTCTTCACTGTGATCTGATTCAACTCACGATAATCAATGCACATTCTCCTCGATCCATCCTTCTTCTTTACCAACAAGACGGGTGCACCCTAGGGAGATACGCTGGGATGAATGAAACCCTTCTGTAGTAGCTCATCCAATTGCTTCCTCAACTCTTCTAATTCTGCAGGAGCCATACGGTATGGTGCCTTCGAAATTGGTTGAGCTCCTGGCATAAGATCGATGCCGAACTCCAACGCTCGATCGGGCGGCAGTCCAGAAATGTCTTCAGGGAAGACGTCTTCGAAATCTCTCACTACTGCAGGCTTCTCTGGATCAGCAATCATGGATGCAACAATCAATCGGTAAGGCTGGGCTCGGAACTTGACAGGTCCAAGCGAACGTCCTCCGTCGACAAACTCGAACACTGGGTGGTCAGGAATTTCGAACACCACTTTCTTCCGGTGACAGTCGATCGTGGCATAAAAAGCTCCTAACCAATCAATGCCGAGAATAGCATCAAAGTTGGATAGGTCGTGGACAATGAAATTAGCATATAGTTCATGTCCACTAATTACCAACGGGCATGGTCTGCATCCCAGTGCAACCTTCACTACACCATTTCCAGTTGTAATGGTCCAACACTTGGGAAGTGTATAGGTGGGTATCGAGTGTTCGATTACGAACTTCCGAGATAGGATGCACATGGAAGCTCCAGAATCAAACAGGGTCAAGGCCGGGTGAGATGAAACTAAGATGACACCTAAGGGTAACATGCAACTAGATTAACATGGATCTAACTAATCAAAGATAATGCATAAATAAGGAAGACTGGTATAGAAGTTACCTGCAATAACTCCGTCCTCAGTCTCTGCCTCCACTGCAGTCATCGTGAAGGCTTGCCTCTTAGGCTGAACGGCCTGCTGGAAAGCCTGCTTCTGGGGAATGAGAGGCGCTCCATGTCCAGCGACTACTGGAGCTCTCTGCTGCTGAACTCCGACTGGTGCCTTCCACGGTTGCTTAGCACTTGGGCAATCCTTCAAAGTATGCGAAGCGTCGCCACAAACCAAGCACTGGCCCAGAAGCCTCCTGCACTGCTCCTTCACATGACCAGTCTTGCCGCAATGACTGCATGTCTTTTGACTAGGCCCACCTGGCCTCTTAAACTGCACGGACTGATTAGGCTTGAACCCAAGCCTAACCACAGCTCTGGCCTGCTCCAAAGGCCTCTTTCCAGCACCTGAATACTGCCCTCTCTTCTGATTGGCAATCAGCTCCTGTCTCTTGGCAGCTATCAACAACTTCTGGTAAGAGTCTAAGTCCGAAGAGGAAATCAGACTCTGCAGCTCCAAAGATAAACCCTGTAAGAATCTTTGAGCTCGATCGTCAGTAGTCTCCACCATCTTCGGCGCAAAGCGACTCAGTCTCATGAACTCTTGGTGGTACTGATGCACCGTCAGATTTCCTTGCTTCAGATTGATGAATTGCTGCATTAGCTCCCTCCTGGCAGCTTGAGGAAAATACTCCCCATTAAATCTCGCCTTGAAAGTGGCCCAGGGGATAGGCTTTCGCCAATAGCTGCTCTTCTGACTCCCACCAACTGCGGGCATTGTCCTTCAGTTGCTTCTTCACTAAGTCAACCCATCCTGCCGGGTTAACCTTCGAGAGAAGCATGTTATCCTCTGTGTTCTTCATCCATTCATCTGCAGCTAATGATCCTTCTGACCCAGTGAAATATGACGGGCCCAGCTCCCGAAATTGCTTCGCTCCCGGCTCGAAGCGAGGGGCATTCTGAAGCATGCCCTGTTGAACCTGCATCATCTGATGCATCATCCTCATCATCTCAGCCGTGGTGGGTTCTCTATCAGCATCCGCAACACGTCCTGCTCCACCACCAGCTCCAGGTCCACTACCAGCTCCTCGAGTAATGCGTCTACCGGCCATCTAAGACAAGGAAATGTTCAGATTAGACTTAATCATGACTCGAATGTTATGAATATTTAAATGGATGTTGTTATCATTATTGTTGTTCTGATATTTCGCAGATGCAAAGAGAAGACCTGCATGGGCCACCACTAAAACTTGTCACGCCCCGCTTCCCTAATATGGAAGGCGAGACGTGAGGAGGTCCGCTCAGACGTGGAATTTTTTAATAAACCAACTTCTCCTATTACTATCTCACTATCACTCACTCTTCCCTCTGTCTCCCTGTCTCCTTTCTCTTTTTAAATTTTTTTTTTCCTTTCGTTTTCAAAGGCAGCAGCAAATCGAAAAAAAAGGAGGACTTACGTTCGTGCGAGGAGAAGGGGAGATACCGCTCCGGCGAGTAGCGCTCGGCGGCCTTGCTGGCGGCGCGCGCTTGCTCCGGCGGGCGGCGGCGACCCTGCGCGCGCTGCTGGCTCGAGACGGCGGCGGATGGGCGGGTTCCGGCGTGGGTGATGGGAGGAGGTTATGGCTGAGGGAGGAGGGAGGAGAAAGGGTTTGTAGAGGGTTGATTTGGAGGAGATGAAGTTGGTTAGGGTTTGAGTTTTCAGATCTGAAAGTTGATATCTCCCTTGATTTCTGGTTCGATTTTGGGTTTGATTTTGGTCTCTGGAATAGTTTGTTGGAGCTGAAATTTGTATAGTTTTGATTTGGGTTTCTGAAGTATAGATTTCAGATTTGGTTTTTGTTTGCTTCCCCTCTTTGTTTTGAGTTTGGGGAATGAATTTGTAGGAGGGCTGATTTGGTGTTTGTTTTGTGGTTGATTGGTGATGAGAATTTGGTTGAGGGAATTGGTTTTTGTGTATGGGTAGCTTGCTGAAATTGAAAGGATTTTGTAGAGTTGGGTTTTGCAGAGATGAAGATGCAGGAGGAGACGTTGGCTTAAGAAGATGAGCAGGGAGACACACCCTTAACATTTGTCAAAATAGTATAAATTTGATTGGGACGGGAGTTTAATGCAATCTTTAGACTAAGGGTTGTAGAGACGTATTGTTTTGCTCAAACGAAAACAAAGAGAAAAGCCAACTTTGACTTTCAGAAATGTATTTGGTTATTTAAAACATGTGTTTTGTCGTGTAGTTAAGGGTTAAGGTAAAAACGTAATTAACGTAATTAATTGGTCATCATTAAAAATGGAAAAGTAATTAGTGAAATTAATTAAAGTAATTAAGATTTGTAATTAGTAAATTGTATTTAGTGGAATAATTAAGTTAAATTAAGGCTTGATGGTAAATATCGACGATACGGTACAACGAAAAACAGTGACGCGCTCGCGTTGACACGTACGGACGAAAAAGTAACTGGATAATAGAAATAAAATACTGGCACGCGTAAATGAAAACTCGCCTAAAAATACCGGCCGTTACAGTTCACCTGGCGCAGGAATGATAATAAGAAAAATGATGCACCCCCACCCAAGAGGGATTGGGAAGACCAGTGCCACAGTTGTGGCATGAAAGGCCACTGGTCCAGAGTGTGCAGGACCCCAGTGTATCTCCAGGAGCTTTATAAACAAAGCAAGAAATAGAATGCTGAATCAAACCTGGTGGCTGTGAACAATGCAGTCAAGTTCACAGCCAAAGACTTCGAGTCAGATGATATGCTTGATTAGCCTGTTTTCATTTATCTTAGCATTTTATTGTATGAACAATCTATTTTATGAGAGCTTTTATGTATTTTGAAATCCGCTGAATAAAATTTAGTTCTTATAAATACAAATGTTTACTCATCTTTTAAGATGGGATGCTCTCATGACTGCTTAGTAGACAGCGCGTCGACACATACGATCATTCAGTACAAATGCTATTTTCATAGCATTACTCCGTATAAGAGCCCTGTAAACACAATTTCAGGGCCATCGGACATACTTGAAGGTTCTGGGAATGCAACCTTGTTGCTCCCCAATGGAACAGAAATAATAATTAAAGATGCACTTTACTCTCCGAATTCCAAGAGAAACTTACTAAGTTTCAAAGATATCCGTCTTAACGGATTCCACTTGGAAACAGCAAATGTAAAAGAAAATGAATTACTGTATGTAACGTCTCAAGAAAATGGAGTTAAAACCATACTTGAACGTTTTGAGATCCTCTCATCAGGCCTCTACCATACAAAAATTCAGAGAGAGGAAGCAAACCTGACGGAGCACCTGAAGTGCCCGACATCGGCCAAATTCTTACTTTGGCACGATAAACTTGGCCACCCCGGATCTGTGATGATGAACCGCATTATATCACAAACCCATGGGCATAACCTGAAGAACCAGAAGATTCTTCAAAAGGGAGAATTTCCTTGTGTACCCTGCTTTAAGGGAAAATTAATAACAAGGCCATCACCACTTAAAGTGGATATCGAGTCTCCTAGCTTCCTTGAAAGAATACACGGAGACATATGTGGACCTATCCACCCCCTAGTGGGCCCTTTCGGTACTTTATGGTACTGATTGATGCATCTTCGAAATACTCGTATGTGTGTATACTTTCAACCCGCAACTTAGCTTTTTCAAAGCTTTTGGCACAAATAATAAAGTTGCGGGCGCATTTTCCAGACAATCAAATCAAGAAAATACGTCTGGACAATGCGGGGGAATTTACCTCTCAGTCATTTCAAGAATATTGCCAGGAAACGGGAATTGAAATTGAACATCCAGTGCCGCATGTTCACACCCAGAATGGGTTAGCTGAGTCGCTAATTAAAAGACTCCAATGGATCGCACGTCCATTGCTGATGAAATCCCAGTTGCCGGTGGATGTATGGGGACATGCAATCTTGCATGCTGCATCACTAATAAAAATAAGACCCTCAGGAGGTCAGAGTCAATCTCCAATGCAACTTGCATATGGAACACCGCCGAACATCTCTCACTTGAGAACCTTCGGATGCACAGTTTATATCCCCATTGCACCACCCCAGAGGACCAAGATGGGCCCTCAACGTCGCCTAGGTATCTATGTAGGGTATGACTCGCCCTCCATTATAAGATACCTAGAACCCCAAACGGGGGACGCTTTTAAGGCACGCCTTGAAGACTGCGACTTTGATGAGACGTATTACCCCAAAATGGGCCTAGACATTGAAAAGTCTAGCGCAAAGCAAATGTTAACGTGGGATACAAAAAGTCTGACCCACTACGATCCGGTAACAAAACAATGTGATGATGAGATCCGGAAGATCTTGCACATCCAGGACACAGTCCATAGACTACCGGATTCGTTTACTGACAACCAGAAGATTATCAGATCACACATCCCTGCTGCGAATACTCCAGCTAGGATTGACATCCCAAAGGATGGATGCAATCCACCAGCAGCAGAAGTGGCTGCACCTCAACAGAAAAGAGGCAGACCACCAGGCTCCAAGGATAAAAATCCAAGAAAAAGAAAAATATCCGGAGACCTTGGGACGATACCCCCACAGAGAAACGAGCTCGTGTCCATACCCTCTCCCCTCCCGGAATCCACTGCAGAGGAACTGCCGGGAGAAACTGAAATATCATTGAATTATGTACGTACAAGGGAGGTATTGGACACAAAGAGTACAGTCGTCGACGATGACTTCGCGTTTCACATTGCCATTCACATCACCGGAAGCAACGATGATTATGAACCACACTCTGTTGCTGAATGCAAACGTAGAGATGATTGGCCAAAGTGGAATCAGGCAATTGAAGCCGAGCTGGACTCGCTTCAGAAACGAAAAGTCTTTGGGCAAATAGTCCAGACACCTACTGGTGTCAAACCTGTGGGATATAAATGGGTATTCGTCAGAAAAAGAAACGAAAATAATGAGATCGCACGCTACAAAGCTAGACTTGTAGCGCAAGGATTTTCCCAAAGACCGGGAATAGACTATGACGAAACATACTCCCCGGTCATGGATGCTATCACTTTCAGATTCCTGATAAGCTTAACAGCAAAGGAAGGCCTAGATATGCAGCTAATGGATGTTGTGACTGCATATCTATACGACAATCTCGACAAGGAGATATACATGAAACTTCATGATGGCTTTTCTATACCTACTGAACTAAAAGATAGACCTCGGGACGTCTATTCTGTTAAGCTACAAAGATCATTGTATGGTCTCAAACAATCAGGAAGAATGTGGTATAACAGACTCAGTGAGTTCCTTGTTCAACAAGGATTTACAAACAATGAAGTCTGCCCTTGTATCTTCATAAGAACAAAGGAAAAAGGATTCGTAATAATTGCTGTCTACGTAGACGATCTGAATCTCATAGGATCTCCTGAAGAGATCACTGAGATATCTGTAAGCCTAACAAAAGAATTTGAAATGAAAGACCTAGGCAAAACAAAATTCTGCCTGGGCTTACAGATTGAACATCTAAAAGATGGAATCCTCCTACATCAGACCACATACACGAAGAAAATGTTGCAAAGATTCCATATGGACCAATGTCATCCACTACGTACACCCATGGTGGTACGCTCTCTGGATGCACATAAAGACCCCTTCCGGCCGCTGGAAGAGTGGGAGGATATACTTGGTCCAGAAGTTCCATATCTGAGTGCCATCGGAGCACTACTATATCTGGCAAACTGCACGCGTCCCGACATAGCGTTCGCAGTAAATTTGCTAGCCAGATACAGTACAACGCCCACACAGCGCCACTGGACCGGGGTAAAACACCCTCTGCGCTACCTCCAAGGGTCTACAGATTTGGGACTCTTCTACAAAAATGGAATATCCTCTACACTTGCAGGTTATGCTGATGCATGCTACTTGTCTGATCCCCACAAAGCGAAGTCACAGACTGGGTACGTGTTTACCTACAGAGGGACAGCCATTTCCTGGAGATCCATCAAGCAAACTTTGACGGTGACCTCATCCAATCACTCTGAGATCATTGCCATCCATGAAGCGAGCAGAGAATGCGTTTGGCTACGCTCAGTTGTCCACCACATCTTGTCTACCACCGGACTGAAGACTGGAGATCTTGAACCTACTACAATGTTTGAGGACAATGATACTTGCATAGCTCAGTTACGATGTGGCTTCATCAAAGGTGACAGAACGAAGCACATTTCACCAAAGTTCTTCTGGACGCACGAGCTACAGAGAGATGGCAAGATCGACATCAGACAAGTTCAATCATGTGACAATCTGGCAGATTTGTTCACTAAAGCCCTTCCTACTGCCACTTTTAGGAAACTTGTACGTAGGATTGGAATGAGACGCCTAAGAGATCTGCAAGCCTGAGGGCTTGTACAGATCAGGGGGAGTTTGGCAGAGTTTGTACTCTTTTTCCTTAACTATGGTTTTTCCCACTGGGGTTTCCATAGCTAAAGGTTTTAACGAGGCAAATCTCACCAACTCAGGATCCTGAAGTATCCACCCCATGTGAGACTGTCCTAAGCTCGGAATCCTGAAGCATTCACGAGCAGAGTCCACACATATGGCTGGATAAGGGGGAGTGTTGTGAACGGTTTTAAACCGGGTTGGTTGAGATTCTGGGCTATCTTAGAGATAGTCACATATCTTTGTAAACCCATTTTGTATTCTCCCTTTTGCCTATAAATACAGAGTTGGGGGCTCCTCCCCAAACGATTGATTCATAACAAAATTTGATACTCTTTATATTCTTTTCTAACTAGAAAATTTGCATTTGTTTCAAGCCCAATAGCAACACAATATTGACATCAAAAATAAAAAAATAAATATGCACACCGAGAAATACAAGGTCCGTATACATTTTTAAGATGTATTTTCCTAAGAAAAATAAACCAATAAAATTTTAAAAACTTTCCTAATCGCCTTTAAAAAAATAAGAAATAGAAAGAGCAATAAAATTTCCAAAGACCATAAGCATGTGTTCTAAAAGAAATCGGATTGCTATGCGCACCGGACTTTTTACTCGTGCGCACAACCAATATAACATCTATTTGCTAGTTTGTCACTTAGAATTACAGTGACAACACGTTTTCATCAACACAGCTAATTACGTTTTTGATCTATTTTCACATTTTTTTTAAAAACTATTTTATAATGGTTAGTCAGGAGTTTTATATCAATGATTTCAAAATTTTCTTATAAAAATATTTGGAAGCATTAAACTAGTTATGGTGTATTTCAGTAAGTTCAGATTTCATCAAATACCTCTAAACAATTTTGATAAAAATTTATTTTCAATTATTACTGTTTTGGCTGAATGAATTAATTTTCTAAACAAACATCATCAAAACGTTTTCAAACTTTTACAGTATCATCTTATAATCATTTAGGGCTCCCCATTTTAATTTCGTAATTTTCTGACATCAAATCGACCTAGAACCCGCAAACCCGCTTTCTAAACATTTTGGCCTAAAACTTGTAACTCCGTAGCTCAAACCCTGAATTGGATCTCGTATTCGCGATCCTCGCGACGATACGATCCCGTGACTATGTTTTCGTAATTTTTCGAACACATTTGGCCTGAGGGGGAAAATCATAATTTCCATATATTGTTACTATATTTGTTTTTACTAATTACGTGTTTACCTACCTAACTACCATATTAGCTACTTTAATTAACTTTAACTTACCCTATTTACCATCTCGTCGGCAACCAGGATTAAAACACGGTATCACGTTTTAAATCCTTTAATTCTTAGTCAAAACCTCTACCTAACTCTTAATTGCACATATTAATACATATTAATATTATATTAATATATTTTATTATAAACCCCAGACAGCCCACGCTGCTTTTCCCAAGCACTCACCATGCCTCTTCCCTTCCCCGACTCCTCTCCCCTTACCCCAACTCCATCTTCTCCGATCAACCTCCCAACTCAACCCCCTCCCCCTGACCTCATACACTGATTACACCCGCCTTCACGTCGAGCAACGAACTCCGAGCCTCCCCGAAGCAACCCCGCGAGCTCTCATCCTAGCTCCAAGCATCGTCCTCCCTTCACGCCTCTGCCTCTGCCTCTGCCTCTGCCTCTGCCTCTGCCTCCGCCTCCAGTCACCCCACAAGACCCGCCCCTTCCATGTTGCCACCCGCGCCTCCATCACCCCCACGGCATTCACCACTACTTCGATGAGACCCCACTCCAGCTCCGCCCCGAGCTCGCAACGCCTCCGATCCGTCGCCACTCACCACTCCTCCCATGTGCAGCTCGAACCCGTGCACTTACCTCGCCACCATACCCTTCTGCTGCTCCGACGAGGCCCCCCACCATTCGAACGACGTCGTCAACGTTGAACGCCCCGAGCACCCCACTCTGACCTTCCTCGTTCGATCTCCGATCTCCCCCTCTCCGTCGACCTCCCTCTCCCCCTCGTTGCCGTACCCCAGAGTCGCCACCGCTGCAGGAGCCCGCCGTCGTCCGCAGATCGCCGCCTTTCCCTCTGACCTCAACCCCCACCTTCGACGTGCGCCTCGCCGATCGAATAACCCCGACAGCCCACCACGCTTCCCTGCAGCACGACACCGCCACCCGGAGCTTCAGCCGCTGACGACCGCCCACGCCGCCTCGCCGTGCACCCCCGCCACCGTCGTCAACAAATGGGAGCCCCCGCTGCATGAGAAAGAGAGAGGGAGAACGAAGGGAAGGTTACATGCGGATTTGATACGTATATTGGCAATTTTTAATAGGGCTGAGTAGTGATAAATTGATAACTAATTACACATGCCTCGAAAAAATTACAAGACCAAGCCTAAAAAATCAGAAATGACATTCTATACCCAATGGCACTAGTTTCATCTCAATCAGAAGCGTAGTTTTTCCATAGTAAATTTTTAAGCCTAAATTTTAAATACGTTGTTTTCATTTAAAAATCCATAACTTGTTATTTTCACGTAAACTGATACGTGGAAAAATTATATGTTATAGTACTCTTCGAGACGGTCATTTTGACAGCTCACTTGAAACTTTCTGATAAGTATTTCATCCAGAATCAATTATTGAATAATTACGTTAACTTATTAAAATTAGTTTCTAAACCCATTTTTGAGCTTTTAAAAATTATAAAAATTACCAGAGGCTTCTGAAAAATATTTCCTCCTTCAGTAAAATTATTTTCTTCATATCTAGTCTATATAAAAATTTAGAACGCTTTTGGGCACTGTTTCAATCGATTATAAAATCAAAACGATCAAGTTAAATAGATAGAAAATAGTGTGGTCGTTAACAAATTATTTCATGCATTTGCAGGTACCAATTCTCGTGCATCAGCATCTTTAGAAGCTCTAGATCCAACCTCTGCTTACTACGACGATCTAGATAGTGTAAGTCACAATGGATTCTAGATGTAGAAAATTAGATGAGTGTGCTCGTATGAACTCAGGACCTCATATATAGTCTAAGAACAACTATTGACCAATTAATGATCGTATGGAACATCTAGTGATACATCTTGTGGAATACCTTGTGGAATATCTCGTGAAATGTCTAAAGGAATATCTCGTAAGAAACATGTAATCGACACTGTAACGGCCTGTATTATTAGCCGTGCTTTAGTTCGTGTGTATTGGTGTTTTCTTTCAGTCAACTGGATTACTTTTCGTCCGTACGTTTCGTGCTACGTATGTGCGATTCTGTTTTCCGTTTTACCGTATCGTCGTTAATTAACCATCACGTTTAATTAAAAACTTTAATTTAATTATTTACTAATTAGTTTTGTTATTTTACTAATTACTTTTTGTTGTTTTTACTAATCACGTTTAAAACTTAATTAATTAATTAATTAATTAGACATCATTCACAAGCACGTCTAGATTTTAAGAGCAGAAGTTCATCACGTTGTTAGTTAGACACTTTCCCCTTAAGTCAACAACACCTTAAATGTAATCCTAATCCACCACCTAAACGAATTAAAATTGTCTCCTGACAAAGTTTCTCAAGGCAGTTAAGTTACGTCTCTTCTCCGTTAAAACTCTTTGCAAACCCATTTTCATTCCTGCAAACGAATCCTCTGTAAACCCTCCATCAGCTATCATCTGCAAACAAAAATCAGGCTAGTGTAAACTTTTCCCAAATCTTGATCCTCCACAAATTCTCCAAACCAATTTCAACCCTCCAACAAATTCAATCAAATCCCAAACTCAAAACAAAGAGGGAAAAATGTGAAAATATTTCAGATTCGTTTTTGATCCACACCAAACAAATCCAGATTCGAAAATCAACCAAAAACATGCCGACCACCCCCAGCCCTAGCCGTCGCCGCCGCCTGGCCGACCGCCGCCGCATGGACGACCCGTCGCCGCCGCCTGGCCGTCCGCCGCCCCGGTTACGCCGGCGCCTCTTCTCCTCCTCCGGGCGCAGGTAAGACCCCCTTGAGCCCCTTTGCCTCGACCGCCCTTTGAAACAAATAAAAAAAAGAGAGAAGAGTAACAAGAGAGAAACAACAGAGAGAAATGCATGGAAAGAAAGAGAAGAGAGAGTAAGAAAGTGAGAGAGAGGGTTAGATATAGTATTATTTAATAATAGTAAGTTATAACCATGTAACTTTGTATCCATGGTCAAACTTGTAGGTAGACTTATTAATAATTTTAACCATGTCATTATATTATTTTAACCATGTCATTATTTAATGTTAAGTAATTAAGTAATTGTTAATATTAAAATTGATGTTAGTTTGTTAATGATAAGTTCACCATGTTGATATGATTAAATACTGTTAGTGTAATAAAATTTAAATAAATAATGTGCACCCTGTTTATATAACAAAAAATAAACACCACCCTAGCCAGTGAACCCAATAAAATTAGGCGAACCCGGTTTTGGGATTAACTCGATATTTTGATTATCTCGCGATAAATCTAATTCAGTGAATTATTTAACCAAAACAGAGAACCAGCAGTACCAACACGTAGTACCCGTCCAGACGAACCCACGACAACTGATACCACCGGAAACAGGCAAGTGATACTTGCCAGTAAATGTTTTAGGCCACGTTTTTAGGCCAATTTGTTTGTTAGCGTAAAAGAGACTAGACATTGAAATGATAGCTGCCTAGACACCCTTTTGATCTAGTTTGACAGCGAAACTAGATCCGACACCCTACTTGATCTAGCTTGACAACGAATCTAGATACGACACTTTTACTTGCTTTCATTCATGCTGCCATGTCATGTTTAAATTTTCATTTAACGGTACGCACTTTAACTGTTCATCCCATGTCATGTCATGCTTCAAATTATTCTATCGTGATTGCGTAGCACACGCTACAATAATTGTAACTATTGAGGCTAGGCACCTGCTTTGCGGGCACAACCCTATGCCAATAACACTTCCTGGCTCGTGATCCAGAAGATGGGCGCCAGTCCATATACACGTGGAGGGGTAGGGTTAAACGGTCGCTTGAGCGTAGAAGTGAGCCCGTACAGCCACTTCAGCCAAAAGACGGAAACTCTGTGCACAAAGTGATAAATCAGTGATTCGTGAATCGTGAAATAGTGTTTTCATAGTTTCTGATACGACGTGCTTAATTGTTATCATCTTCTTTATATAATTGTTGCACTCTTTTAATGTCATGTCATTTCATCATATTAGAACTGCTGGTCGCTTTACTTTTGTTTGTATCCTTGCACAAAAGTCCTCCGCTTTCCTTGGGAGACTTTTGCTGACATGTGGCCTTTTCTCGTTGGGTGTCACATGTCAGGTTTAGAGACAGAGTCAGTTACAGGGGACGAGCAGTACGCGGACATAGAGTTCAAGGTTCTTACAGGGACTGAGTTTGAGGACACTGGTGACCAGTCCTAGTCTCACCTGGAGACTTCTTTTAGATGTTACTGTTAGGTTTCGGTGCGTAGCACCTATCTCTTTTAGTTTTGTTTCGGCCATGCTTTAGGCCTACTGTTCAGAATTGTACTTTTGTGACTATTCTGTGATATTGGAATAATTGCTGGATGTTTTTTGGTGGATGTTCTTTTATCTGCTTCATTATTATTGGTTTTGTTTCGTCGCAATGCAAAGACCTGCTACTATTTGAAATTTTTACAGACGCTTATCAGACTACAGCTTCACAGCTCCACGTCTGAGCGGACCTCCTCACGTCTCGCCTTCCGTACTTAGGAAACGGGGCGTGACAGGTTTTAGTGGTGGCCCATGCAGGTCTTCTCTTTGCATCTGCGAAATATCGGAAAAACAATAATGATAACAACATCCATTTAAATATTCGAAACATTCAAGTCATGAATTGAGTCTAATCTGAACATTTCCTTGTTTTTGATGGCGAGAAGACGCATCACCCGAGCTGGTAGTGGATCTGGAGCTGGTGGTGGAGCAGGACACGGTGAGGATGCTGATAGAGAACCCACCACGATGGAGATGATGAGGATGATGCAGCAGATGATGCACGTGCAGCAGGACATGCTTCAGAATGCACCTCGCTTTGAGCCAGGAGCGAAGCAGTTTCGGGAGCTGGGTCCGTCATATTTCACTGAGTCAGAAGGATCATTAGCTGCGGATGAATGGATGAAGAACACGGAGGATAATCTGCTTCTCTCGAAGGTTGACCCGGCCGGATGGGTTGACTTGGTAACGAAGCAACTGAAGGACAATGCCCGCAGTTGGTGGGAGTCAGAAGAGCAGATGTTGGTGAAGCCTATCCACTGGGCCACTTTCAAGGCGAGATTTAATGAGGAGTATTTTCCTCGAGCTGCTAGGAGGGAGCTGATGCAGCAGTTTATCAATCTGAAGCAGGGGAATCTGACAGTGGATCAGTACCACCAAGAGTTCACTAGACTGCGTCGCTTTACGCCAAATTTAGTTTAGACCGCTGAAGATCGAGCAAGAGATTCTTGCAGGGTTTATCCTTGGAGCTGCATAGTCTGATGTCCTCTTCGGACTTAGACTCTTACCAGAAGTTGCTGATAGCTGCCAAGAGGCAAGAGCTGATTGCCAATCAGAGGAGAGTGCTGTATTCAGGTGTTGGAAAGAGGCCTATGGAGCAGGCCAGAGCTGTGGTTAGGCCTGGGTTCAAGACTAATCAGTCCATGCAGTTAATGAGGCCAGGTGGGCCTAGTCAGAAGACGTGCAGTCATTGCGGTAAGACTGGTTATGTGAAGGACCAGTGCAGGAGGCTTCTGGGCCAGTGCTTGGTTTGTGGCGATGCTTCGCATACTTTGAAGGATTGCCCGAGTGCTAAGCAGCCGTGGAAGGCACCAGTCGGAGTTCAGCAGCAGAGAGCTCCGGTAGTCGCTGGATGTGGAGCGCCTCTCATTCCCCAGAAGCAGGCTTTCCAGCAGGCCATTCAGCCTAGGAGGCAAGCCTTCACGATGACTGCAGTAGAGGCAGAGACTGAGGACGGAGTTATTGCAGGTAACCTCTATACTAGTCTTCCTTATTTATGCATTATATTTGATTAGTTAGATCCATTTTAATCTAGTTGCATGTTACCCTTAGGTGTTATCTTAGTTTCATCTCGCCCGGCCTTGACCCTGTTCAATTATGGAGCTTCAATGTGCATCCTATCTCGGAAGTTCGTAGTCGAACACTCGATACCCAGTTATACACTTCCCAAGTGTTGGAACATTACAACTGGGAATGGTGTAGTGAAGGTTGCACTGGGATATAGACCATGCCCATTGGTGATTAGTGGACACGAATTATATGCCGATTTCATCGTCCACGACCTACCCAACTTTGATGCTATTCTCGGCATTGACTGGTTAGGAGCTTTTTACGCCACGATCGACTGTCACTGGAAGAAAGTGGTGTTCGAAATTCCTGACCACCCAGTGTTCGAGTTTGTCTGCGGAGGATGTTCGCTTGGGCCTACAAGTTCCGGGCCCAGCCTTACCGATTGACCGTTGCATCTATAATTGTTGAACCAGAGAAGCCTGTAGTAGTGAGAGATTTCGAAGACGTCTTTCCCTGAAGTCATTTTTGGACTGCCGCCCGATCGAGCGTTGGAATTCGGCATCGATCTTATGCCAGGAGCTCAACCAATTTCGAAGGCACCGTACCGTATGGCTCCTGTAGAATTAGAAGAGTTGAGGAAGCAATTGGATGAGCTAATGCAGAAGGGTTTCATTCATCACATCGTATCTCCCTGGGGTGCACCCGTCTTGCTGGTAAAGAAGAAGGATGGAACGAGGAGGATGTGTATTGATTATCGGGAGTTGAATCAGATCACGATGAAGAACAAGTACCCGCTTCCCCGTATTGACGATATCTTCGATCAGCTTGGTGGATCAAGGGTATTTTCGAAGTTGGATCTCCGGAGTGGATACCATCAAGTCAGAGTCAAGAAGGAAGGTGTGCTCAAGACCGCTTCTCGGACTAAGTACGGGCATTACGAGTTCGTTGTCATGCCGTTCGGTGTGACTAATGCTCCTGCTGTGTTCATGAATCTCATGAACCTTATCTTTTACGACTTCATCGACAAGTTCGAGGTGATTTTCATATACGATATCCTGGTGTACTCGAAGAGCGAGGAGGAGCATGCAGAACATTTGAAGATGGTGTTAGAGATGCTCCGTCACCATAGCCTGTATGCCAAGTACAGCAAATGCGAATTCTGGCTGGGCAGAATTGCATTTCTTGGACATGTAGCATCAGGAGCTGTATCTAAGTGGATCCGGAGAAGGTCAAAGCAGTCAGTGAATGGCCTACACCTCGATCGGCATCAGACATCAGGAGTTTCCTTGGATTGGCTGGATACTACCGCAGATTTATCAAGTATTTCTCGAGGATAGCTGAGCCGATGACAAGATTGACGAGGAAGGATGTTAAGTTCAGTTGGTCAGACTCTTGTGAGCAAGCTCTTTCTACTTTGAAGGAGAGACTGACTACTGCACCAGTCTTAGCTATTCCGGACAGAAGCGGAGGCTTCGAGATTTTCTGCGACGCATCGGGCAAGGGACTTGGATGCATTCAGCACCAGCAAAATCATGTGGTCGCATATGCTTCGCGACAGTTGAAGGTCCATGAGAAGAATTATCCGAACCACGATTTGGAGCTAGCCGCTGTCATCTTTGCACTGAAGATCTGGCGACATTTCTTTCTGAGTGAGAAAGTGAAAATTTTCACTGATCACAAAAGTTTGAAATATATATTCACTCAGAAGGAGCTGAATATGATATATCGCAGATGGTTGGAGTTGATGACAGACTACGACATCCATCTTCAGTATCATCCAAGAAAGGTGAATGTCGTACCGGATGCCTTGAGTTGACTGCCCGAAGTGATGATTCTCACAGCTCAGTGGAGATTGCAGCAGGATCTATGAAGGATGGACGTTGAAGCTGTCTTACCGGGAGTCACATCGTCGTTGGTGAACATGCAGATTCAATCGACGATCGTGGATCGAATCAAGACTGCTCAAGATGGAGATGCTAAGTTGAAGAAGATCAGAGAGCAGGTCGAAGCAGGACTTCGGACAGATTTTCCGATTCACGCGGATGGATCTTTGAGATATGGTAGTAGGATCTGCGTACCTGCAGGAGATATCAGAGAGGAGTTGATGAATGAGGCTCACAGTTCGCCTTATTCTATTCATCCTGGAGGTACTTAGATGTACAAGGATATTCGACAGAATTTCTGGTGGCACGGGATGAAGAGAAGTGTGGCATGTAGCGTTGCCAAGTGTCTTGTATGTCAGCAAGTGAAGGCTGCACATCATCGCACTGCTGGACTACTACAACCTCTGCCGATTCCGAAATGAAAGAGGCGGCACATCACAATGGACTTCGTGATTGGCTTACCTCGGAGCACCAAGCAGAACGACGTGATCTGGGTCATCAGTGATTGATTGACCAAGTCTGCGTGCTTTATACCTTTTCGGGTTGGGCAATCCACGGAGATATTAGCAAGGAAGTATATGGAGTAGATCGTGCGCTTGCATGGAGTCCATATGAGCAATGTATCAGATCGTGATACGTGATTCACATCTCGGTTCTGAAAAAGTCTACAGACCAATCTGGGTACCAGTCTGAAATTCAGTACTGTGTATCACCCATAGACAGATGGCCAGTCAGAGCGTACCATTCAGATCTTGGAGGATATATTGAGAGCATGTATGTTGGATCTCAAGGGTTCCTGGGAGGATCGTCTGCACCTGGTGGAGTTTTCCTACAACAACAACTATCAGGCGAGCATTGGCATGGCGCCTTTTGCTGCTCTCTACGGGAGAAAATGTCGATCGCCACTGAGTTGGGATGACGTAGGTGATAGAGAGCTCTTGGGGCCAGAGATGATGGTGGAAGCAGTTGATGTTGTGCGAGATATCAGAGACAAGATTCGGATCGCCCAGGACTGTTACAAGCATTGTGCAGATGCTAAACGACGTCCTTTGGAGTTTCAGCCGGGAGATCATGTGCTTCTGAAGATCTCACCAAATCGAGGAGTGATTCGATTTGGGAAGAAAGGCAAGCTTAGTCCGAGGTATATTGGACCATTCGATGTGCTAGAATGAGTTGGAGAAGTAGCTTATCGCTTAGCTTTGTCACCATCCTTATAGGGAGTTCATGACGTCTTTCATATGTCCCACCTCCGTCGTCCCAGCTCCGTCGTTATATCAGTGACCCTTCTTATGTTGTGGACTACTCTGAGATTACAGTTCGACCAGATCTTACGTACGAACATGAACCAGTGGAGATCCTAGATCGACGTCAGAAAGTCTTCAGGAACAGGACTGTTGATTTAGTCAGAGTAATGTGGCGTTGCGACTCGCCAGGAGAGTCTACCTGGAAGCGGGAAGACGAAATACGAGAGCGTTATCCATATTTGTTCCCTGCTCTTTAGTTGATAAGAATTCCGAGGACGGAATTTTTCCTAAGGTGGGTAGAATGTAACGGCCTGTATTTTTAGCCGTGCTTTAGTTCGTGTGTATTGGTTTTTTCTTTCAGTCACCTGGATTACTTTTCGTCCGTACGTTTCTTGCTACGTATGTGTGATTTTGTTTTCCGTTTTACCGTATCGTCGTTAATTAACCATCACGTTTAATTAAAAACTTTAATTTAATTATTTACTAATTAGTTTTGTTATTTTACTAATTACTTTTTGTTGTTTTTACTAATCACGTTTAAAACTTAATTAATTAATTAATTACACATCATTCACAAGCACGTTTAGATTTTAAGAGGAGAAGTTCATCACGTTGTTAGTCAGACACTTTCCCCTTAAGTCAACAACACCTTAAATGTAATCCTAATCCACTACCTAAACGAATTAAAATTGTCTCCTGACAAAGTTTCTGAAGGCAGTTAAGTTACTTTTCTTCTCCGTTAAAACTATCTGCATACCCATTTTCATTCCTGCAAACGAATCCTCTGTAAACCCTCCATCAGCAATCGTTTGCAAACAAAAATCAGGCTAGTGTAAACTTTTCCCAAATCTTGATCCTCCACAAATTCTCCAAACCAATTTCAGCCCTCCAACAAATTCAATCAAATCACAAACTCAAAACAAAGAGGGAAAAATCTGAAAATATTTCAGATTCGTTTCTGATCCAAACCAAACAAATCCAGATTCGAAAATCAACCAAAAACACAAATCTAAAATTTGTTTCAGATTCAAACAAACTGTGATTCAAACCCAAAATCAAAGAAACCCAAACCCCAAACTCCATCTTCTTCCTCCCCTTCCGTAAGCCGACCACCCCCCAGCCCTCGCTGCCGCCGGGCAGCTTCCGCCGTCGCAGCCTGGCCGTCCGCCGCCCCTGTTGCGCCGGCGCCTCTTCTCCTCCTCCGGGCGCAGGTAAGACCCCCTTGAGCTCCTTTGCCTTGGCTGCCCTTTGAAACAAATAAAAAAAAGAAGAGAAACAAGAGAGAAACGACAGAGAGAAAGGCAGGGAAAGAAAGAGAAGAGAGAGTAAGAAAGTGAGAGAGAGGGTTAGATAGAGTATTATTTAATAATAGTAAGTTATAACCATGTAACTTTGTACCCATGGTCAAACTTGTAGGTAGACTTATTAATAATTTTAACCATGTCATTATATTATTTTAACCATGTCATTATTTAATGTTAAGTAATTAAGTAATTGTTAATATTAAAATTGATGTTAGTTTGTTAATGATAAGTTCACCATGTTGATATGATTAAATACTGTTAGTGTAATAAAATTTAAATAAATAATGTGCACCCTGTTTATATAACAAAAAATAAACACCACCCTAGCCAGTGAACCCAATAAAATTAGGCGAACCCAATTTTGGGATTAACTCGATATTTTGATTATCTCGCGATAAATCTAATTCAGTGAATTATTTAACCAAAACAGAGAACCAGCAGTACCAACACGTAGTACCCGTCCAGACGAACCCACGACAACTAATAACACCGGAAACAGGCAAGTGATACTTGCCAGAAAATGTTTTAGGCCACGTTTTAGGCCAATTTGTTTGTTAGCGTAAAAGAGATTAGACAGTGAAATGATAGCTGCCTAGACACCCTTTTGATCTAGTTTGACAGCGAAACTAGATCCGACACCCTACTTGATCTAGCTTGACAACGAAGCTAGATCCGACACTTTTACTTGCTTTCATTCATGCTACCATGTCATATTTAAATTTTCATTTAACGGTACGCACTTTAACTGTTCATCCCATGTCATGTCATGCTTCAAATTATTCTATCGTGATTGCGTAGCACACGCTACAATAATTGTAACTATTGAGGCTAGGCACCTGCTTTGCGGGCACAACCCTATGCCAATAACACTTCCTGGCTCGTGATCCAGAAGATGGGCGCCAGTCCATATACACGTGGAGGGGTAGGGTTAAACGGTCGCTTGAGCGTAGAAGTGAGCCCGTACAGCCACTTCAGCCAAAAGACGGAAACTCTGTGCACAAAGTGATAAATCAGTGATTCGTGAATCGTGAAATAGTGTTTTCATAGTTTCTGATACGACATGCTTAATTGTTATCATCTTCTTCATATAATTGTTGCACTCTTTTAATGTCATGTCATTTCATCATATTAGAACTGCTAGTCGCTTTACTTTTGTTTGTATCCTTGCACAAAATTCCTCCGCTTTCCTTGGGAGACTTTTGCTGACATGTGGCCTTTTCTCTTTGGGTGTCACATGTCAGGTTTAGAGACAGAGTCAGTTACAGGGGACGAGCAGTACACAGACATAGAGTTCAAGGTTCTTACAGGGACTGAGTTTGAGGACACTAGTGACCAGTCCTAGTCTCATCTGGAGACTTCTTTTAGTTCTTACTGTTTTAGTAGTTGCTGTTAGGTTTCGGTGAGTAGCACCTATCTCTTTTAGTTTTGTTTCGGCCATGCTTTAGGCCTACTATTCAGAATTGTACTTTTGTGACTATTCTGTGATGTTGGAATAATTGTTGGATGTTTTGTTGGTGGATGTTCTTTTATTTGCTTCATTATTATTATTGTTGTTTCGTCGCAATGCAATGACATGCTACTATTTGAAATTTTTACAGACGCTTATCAGACTGCAGCTCCACAGCTCCACATCTGAGCAGACTTCCTCACGTCTTGCCTTCTTTGCTTGGGAAGCTGGGCGTGACAGACACACACGACACTGGGGTTTGGGGTAAATTATATTAGAGAAAATATGGGAGCGACCGCGAGCCATCTACACATTGCATCGTACCGACCGTCTAAAATGAAATGTACCGCCTAAAGTGATTTGAGATCTGCCCGGGTGAGCGCTCCCGTGGCAGGAGATGGGCTCAATGGTGCACAATGTACTTTCCTATATAAGTCACGTAGTTTCTAGCTTTACTATTGCTTACTTGTCCTTTTTATTGTTACTACTTCTACCTGGTTGTCCTACCATTGTCATCACATTGCATGCTGGTTAAAATATTGCTGCTACTATGTTACATATGCCATGCCACAGTTGTTGCTCTAGTACGTTACGTTTTGCACTTGCACAGTCACCTTTGTTTTATGCATTACATACACTTTACGTACCACACCTGAGTAGCCACCAGTACTTTACTTACCACTCTTGCATGCATGTCCGCTCTTACCTTACTTTCTGCACCTGCATGATCATCCTTAATTGTTTACTATAGCATGTTCCATACTTTTGCACTCCTCTATTTCTATTGCTAGAATTGCTGTGACTTACCTATAGTTCAATCTCCATGGCACCGCAGACGCCGCACATGTTGACTTAGGCACTCTTGAGTTCGCTGAGCCGTAGCTCGATCCTGAGACCGCCGACTGTTATATTTGGAGTGTATGTGTGATGTACTTTCCATGTATTTCCATTCCGCTTACTTTTCATGTATTTGGTGATAGAGTGTTGCTTGTTGTTGTACTTTAAATTATGGATTGTAATAATGTACGCTGGTTTGAGTATTATTGTACATCTCTGCATCGTGGCTATATTGATTTTACTGGTGATATGCAGACCTGCAAATAAATCAAATAAGTAACGGGCCCCCGAGAGCGGGTCGTTACATGTTTGGCGGCCCATGCATGTCCGCGCTAATTACCTTGTGAATAATATAACAAGATCAGGGTGTACAATATAAAATACTCAAATTGATCTCGAGTACAGGACGTCTCGAGTGTTCACCTGTATCAGATATACGGGTGAAGTGTTCTTTTTACCCAGCTTCTTTGATCCTTTTTGATTCCCATCATCTTCTTTGAACTCTTAACCCTTGTCTAGGAGTTCGTGTTTCGTTCTTTGGATATACTTTTCTTAGTAACCTTCTTAGCTAGCAGTTAGATTTATTTTTCATAAGTTGGACCATTTTTTCACTTCAACATTGTAACGACCTGTGTTTTTACAATATCGTAGTTAACGTAATTTCATTTTAAAAACTATTTTATAATGGTTTGTTAGGAGTTTTACTGATTTCAAAAATTTCTTATAAAAATATTTTTAAGTACCCGACTAGTTATAGAGTATTTTAGTAAAATCGGATTTCGTCAAATACCTCTAAAAAGGTCTGATAAAAATTCATTTTCAGATATTGCAGTTTTGGGTCAATGAATTTGTTTTCTATACAAACGTTTTCAAAACGATTTCAAACTTCCGCGGTAGCATCCTATGATCATTGGGGCTTCCCACATTAATTTCGTAATTTTCTGATATCATTTCAATAGGGAACCCGCAAACCCGCTTTCTAAACGTTTTGGCCAAAAACTAGTATTTCCGTAGCTCAAACCCTGGAACGGTCTTCGTATTCATGATCCTCGTGACGATACGATCCCGTGGGTATGTTTTCGTAATTTTTCGGACACGTTTACTAGTAGGGGCATTTTCGTAATTTCGTTTTTTGTGTTTCACTAATGACCTTCACTAATGGGGTTTTACCTTACTAATTACCTTCCTAATTACCCCACTTAACCACCGTATCTACCCCCCACCCACTCTCTCCTCAGCTAACACCCACACCTAACCTACCCATCTTTCTAGCCCTATAAAGAAACCCTCTAACTCTCTCTATCTCTCTCAGTCTATCTCTTCTCTTCTTCACACAGAGGCACTCTCTCCCTCTCTATTTCTTTTGCACGTTCAAAAAAAACCCCACCTTCAGCCATTCTCTCTCGCACAGCTCTCTTTCTCTCTCTCTCTCCTCCCCGTTCTCTTCAACGCACGGCGAAGTCACCGTCACCCCCCGAGCTCCGTTCGTCGCCCACGCCCTCGCCGTGGACATCGCCGCCCGACGGCCTCCCCCTCCGCCATGCACGTCGACGTCGCCAGGAGACCCCGCCTCCAGTTGCTCCGACGTCGCCCGTGCGAAGCTACCGCCCCCACTAAGCCGGAGCAACCCCCGACAGCACCGCCGCCTCCGTTTCCTCCGCTGCACCGACAACCCAACACCACCGGAGCCTCCCCCCCCGCCTCTCCGAAGTGCACAGCGCCTCGCCGCCGCCGTCAGTGCTCCGAGTCGTCGTCCTCCGCCACTCCCCGACACCGCCCCGAGTCGCCGCTGCCCTCGCCGAGCGCCGATCCCCCATGTCCGACGATCGAAGAACGGAGCAGCGTCGGTAAGTTAATAATGGCAAACTTGTAAATATCGTAATATTTCGTAAATTCGTATTTTTAATTAATTATTAAATGAGTTTTATTGTTTTAAATCCATAAGTAATTATATAAGCCCCAGAAAATTGTGAGACTAGCTCCAGAAAATCAGAAATGACATTCTGGACCCAATGGCGCTAGTTTCATCTCAATCCGACGCTTAGTTTTTCCAGAATAAATTTTTAATCCTAAAAGATAAATACGTGATTTTCATTCTAAAATCTGTATCTTCTTATTTTTACGTAAAATAAAATATGAGAAAAATATATGTTATTATACTCTTTGAGACGGTCGTTTTGACACCTCATTTGCAACATTCCGATGTAGATTGCACCCAGAATAAATTCCTGAATAAATACGTTACTAAATGAAAAATTGTTTTTAAATTGTTTTTGATCTTTTAAAAATCCTAAAAATTACAATAAGCTTCCGAAAAATATTCCTTCTTGCAGTAAAATTATTTTCATTATATATAGTCTATATAAAATTTTAGAACCGTTTTCGACACCGTTTCAACCAGTTTTAAAAATCAGGACGATCAAATTATCTAAATAGAAATGTAGCGTTCCTTAACCAAGAGTTTTTGTGATTGCAGGTACCAATCTTCGTGCACCAGCTCTTCTAGCTCCAACCTCGTCTTGCCACGACGAGCTCGATAAGGTAAGTCACGACAGATTCTAAGTTTAGAAAACTAGTCTACTGTGCTTGCATGAACTTGTGACACTTCACCACCTATAGCCTCCAACGGCTATTTGACTTGAACCAAACAAGAGACTTAACCTGAAATGAAAGTAATCAACTAAAGATTACTTTGCCAACTTTCAACTTGCGTGGTTGTAGCACGCAACTACCAACTTGGGTAAATTGTGTGCTAGCCACACTACCACGTGCTCAAAGCACGGAAGTAACAGCTTTTGGTGTTGGACTTGTCTTTATCCTACTTGCTGGTTTTCAATGAGGAAGTCAACCAGTTGACCTGGTGTGACTAACATGTGGAACATCCTGTGGAACAATCTTGTGAAGAACTTGTACTCGACACGTCACCGGGGTTTCGGGGTAACTCACAGTTGCGAGAGTACGGGAGTGACTAGAGTTCGATCTACATGTCAAGCTGCCTGTGTTTCGGCCTCCTGTCTAGCTGCCTATGTTTCGGCAAACCATCCTGCTGCCTGGGTACCGGCATTCGTCTGGGTAGCACCCAGGCAAGAGACGAACTGAACGGTCACATATTGTACTCTCCTACTTGAGTCACGTAGTTCTAGTGTAACTTGCACAGTTACTTTCTTTACAGTACATGCACTTTACTTTCCTTGCCAGTACAGTGACCGCACTTTACTTGCCGTACTTTTACTTTCTACACTTGTACAGACACTGCACCGTACTTTACTTTACTTTCACTTTAGTCTGCTTGTACGTAGTTACCTTTGTCATACTTGTACAGTACCTCTTTTTCTTGATTTAAAATTGTTGTGACTTACATACGGTTCCATTTCCGTGGCACCGCAGACGACATACATATGGAAGCAGATGCTCTAGAGTTGATAGCGCCAGACTTCGACCATGAGACCGCAGCTTTCAGAGCTATTTTCAGTTGTGTACTTTTCTTCTTTCATGTATATCTGTTGGGACATCTTGGATTGTAATAATTGGACACTATTTGGGTATTTTTGTACATCTCTGCATCGTGACTATTTTGACTTCACTGGTTAACTGCAGAACCTGCGCAATTATCAAATAAGTAACGGGCCCCCGAGAGCGAGTCGTTACAAGTTTGGTGGCCCTACGCAGGTCCTCGCTAACTACCTCGTGAACATTATAGCAAGATCAGGATGTATAATATAAAATACTCAAATTGAACTCTCGAGTACTGGTTGTCTCGAGTGTTCACCTGTATTGGATATACGGGTGAAGCGTCCTTATTACCATCTTCGTTAGGTCTTCCTTGATCCTCATCACTTCATTTGAAATCTTAGCCCTTGCTTAGGAATTCGTGTTCCATTCTTGGTTATACCCTCCCTAGTAACCTCTTTTGCTAGCAGTTATAGTGATTTTCCATAGGTTGAACTATCTACCCGCTTCATCACCTTCCCTTCAGTTATGATGGCACGCATTTAAATGATAAGCTTCCTTCAATGGACCATGATCCGGTCAATGTGCTTGGCTAAGTTTGTTGGATCAACCTAGCTAGACTGGGTGTAAGTGATCCTAGCTTAGTCACTTCCCTGGCCGTGTCCGCTAGACCGCAAGGACGTGAATCTTGATTATGTAACGCCATCGATCTCCATCATTATCACCCTTTCTTTAGCTAATGATGGCCTCCTGATTCTTTTACTTCTTCCTAAATCGTGTTTAGTACGCTTGAACTCTAGCTACGTTTATTCTAAGGAGGGTAGCATTCGATTTTCGATCACCAGGAGTTCGAATTCGACAACGGAAGCGAATCGATGGACGTTCAGAAGTATTGGAGGATGGTGCAGAAGAATTTGAGACGAACCAAACCCAGACGTGTAAGCTGATGCTGCTAAATTCTCCATCTTTCTTGAACTCATCTTCCTTTCTCCATCTGAACCTATTTTTGACTTGAGACTAGCCCCTCCATCTGAACCTATTTTGACTTGAAGATTAGCCATATCAGCCATGGTGATAATCTATATTAGTAACATCCCTTATTTTATTATCACATTTCATGTTATTTACAACCTGATTTACAAAGATTACTATCTTTTCAATCATTTATTTGCTTGAGCTTCTTTATAATATCAATTATTTGTTTCAAAAATATTTTTAAATTCCGAGGACGGAATTATTTTTAAAGAGGGTAGGATGTAACGGCCTGTGTTTTTACAATATCGTAGTTAACGTAATTTCATTTTAAAAACTATTTTATAATGGTTTGTTAAGAGTTTTACTGATTTCAAAAATTTCTTATAAAAATATTTTGAAGTACCCGACTAGTTATAGAGTATTTTAGTAAAATCGGATTTCGTCAAATACCTCTAAAAGGTCTGATAAAAATTCATTTTCAGATATTGCAGTTTTGTGTCAATGAATTTATTTTCTATACAAACGTTTTCAAAACGATTTCAAACTTCCGCTTCACACAGAGGCACTCTCTCTCGCACAGCTCTCTCTCTCCTCCCCGTTCCAACGCACGGCGAAGTCATACCTCTAAAAGATGTATCTAACTCTCCATCCTGCTAACAAAATCCCAACTCTAAGCCTATATATATCATCTCGGTCTCTCCCTGTGTTAACCCAACCCAGGCACGAAAATCTCCATCCGTTCAAAACCCAGGCACGCCGCCCTCCATCTCTTCTTTCTTCTGCTCCCTACGGTGAACCGCCGCCGCTCCACCGTGTCCCCCTTCCGACTGCCCTTCGTCGCCGCCGAGAGGCTCCGGTAGCTTTACCGTAGCTCAGCAGCTGCTGCTATACTCGACACCGCCGCCATGCTGACGGCAGCATCCGTCCAATAGCTCCGCCCAGAACGAAGGAGCGACAGATTAAATCCATAACTTGAAATATAGACCCCAGAAAAATGTGAGACTAGCTCCAGAAAATCAGAAATAACATTCTGGACCCAATGGCGCTAGTTTCATCTCAATCCGACGCTTAGTTTTTCCAGAATTAATTTTTAACCCTAAAAGATAAATACGTATAATTCGTTCAAAAATCTGTATCTTCTTATTTTACGTAAACTAATACTTGAGAAAAATATATGTGATAATACTCTCCGAGACGGTTATTTTGACACCTCATTTGCAACTTCTCGATGTAGATTGCACCCAGAATAAATTCCTGAATAAATACGTCACTAATTGAAAAATAGATTTTAAATTGTTTTTGAGCTTTTAAAAATCCTAAAAATTACTATAATCTTCAGAAAAATATTCCTTCTTGCAGTAAAATTATTTTCACCATATATAGTCTATGTAAAATTTTAGAATCGTTTTCGACACCGTTTCAGTCAGTTATAAAAATCAAAACGATCGAGTTTAATAAATAGAAAATAGGGTACGCTTTAACCAATTGTTCTTGTGATTACAGGTACCAATCTTCGTGCACCAGCTCTTCCAGCGCCAACCTCGTCTTGCCACGACGAGCTCGAATATAGTAAGTCACGACATATTCTAAGTTTAGAAAACTAGTCTACTGTGCTTGCATGAACTTGTGACACTTCACAAGGTCTGCCTGCGTCGGCAAAACTACAAGGTCTGCCTGCGTCGGCAAAACTACAAGGTCTGCCTGCGTCGGCAAAACGGTCCCTGGCAATAGATGAACTTTATGGTTGCATATCATACTCTCCTACATGAGTCACGTAGTTACTTTTGCACAGTCACCTTTACTTTACGCATTACAGTCACCTTTACTTTACAGTACATGCACTTTACTTCCTTACCAGTTCAGTCATCGTACTTTACTTGTTGTACTTTCAGCTACATCAGTAGCCTGTTACACCTACGCTTTACTTTCTACACTTGTACAGACGCTGCACCGTACCTTACTTTCACTTTGGTCTGCTTTGTCATACTTGTACAGTACCTCTCTTTCTTTATTTAGAATTGTTGTGACTTACCTACGGTTCCATCTCCGTGGCACCGCCGACGACGTGCATATGGAGGCAGATGCTCTTGAGTTAATAGCGCCAGACTTCGACCATGAGACCGCAGCTTCCAGAGCTATTTTCAGTTGTGTACTTTCTTTCTTTCATGTATCATCGTTGGAATATTTGTACGGGATAGATTGTAATAATTGGACACTATTTGGGTATTTTTGTACATCTCTGCATCGTGGCTATTTTGATTTCACTGGTTAACTGCAGAACCTGCGCAAATATCAAATAAGTAACTGGCCCCCGAAAGTCCGTTCGTCGCCCACGCCCTCGCCGTGGACATCGCCGCCTGACGGCCTCCCCCTCCGCCATGCACGTCGACGTCGCCAGGAGACTCCGCCTCCAGTTGCTCCGACGTCGCCCGTGCGAAGCTACCGTCCCCACTAAGCCGGAGCAACCCCCGACAGCACCGCCGCCTCCGTTTCCTCCGCTGCACCGACAACCCAACACCACCGGAGCCTCCCCCCGCCTCTCCGAAGTGCATAGCGCCTCGCCGTCGCCGTCAGTGCTCCGAGCCGCCGTCCTCCGCCACTCCCCGACACCGCCCCGAGTCGCCGCTGCCCTCGCCGAGCGCCGATCCCCCACGTCCGACGATCGAAGAACGGAGCAGCGTCGGTAAGTTAATAATGGCAAACTTGTAAATATCGTAATATTTCGTAAATTCGTATTTTTAATTAATTATTAAATGAGTTTTATTGTTTTAAATCCATAAGTAATTATATAAGCCCCAGAAAATTGTGAGACTAGCTCCAGAAAATCAGAAATGACATTCTGGACCCAATGGCGCTAGTTTCATCTCAATCCGACGCTTAGTTTTTCCAGAATAAATTTTTAAGCCTAAAAGATAAATACGTGATTTTCATTCTAAAATCTGTATCTTCTTATTTTTACGTAAAATAAAATATGAGAAAAATATATGTTATTATACTCTTTGAGACGGTCGTTTTGACACCTCATTTGCAACATTCCGATGTAGATTGCATCCAGAATAAATTCCTGAATAAATACGTTACTAAATGAAAAATTGTTTTTAAATTGTTTTTGATCTTTTAAAAATCCTAAAAATTACAATAAGCTTCCGAAAAATATTCCTTCTTGCAGTAAAATTATTTTCACCATATATAGTCTATATAAAATTTTAGAACCGTTTTCGACACCGTTTCAACCAGTTTTAAAAATCAGGACGATCAAATTATCTAAATAGAAATGTAGCGTTCCTTAACCAAGAGTTTTTGTGATTGCAGGTACCAATCTTCGTGCACCAGCTCTTCTAGCTCCAACCTCGTCTTGCCACGACGAGCTCGATAAGGTAAGTCACGACAGATTCTAAGTTTAGAAAACTAGTCTATTGTGCTTGCATGAACTTGTGACACTTCACCACCTATAGCCTCCAACGACTATTTGACTTGAACCAAACAAGAGACTTAACCTGAAATGAAAGTAATCAACTAAAGATTACTTTGCCAACTTTCAACTTGCGTGGTTGTAGCACGCAACTACCAACTTGGGTAAATTGTGTGCTAGCCACACTACCACGTGCTCAAAGCACGGAAGTAACAGCTTTTGGTGTTGGACTTGTCTTTATCCTACTTGCTGGTTTTCAATGAGGAAGTCAACCAGTTGACCTGGTGTGACTAACATGTGGAACATCCTGTGGAACAATCTTGTGAAGAACGTGTACTCGACACGTCACCGGGGTTTCGGGGTAACTCACAGTTGCGAGAGTACGGGAGTGACTAGAGTTCGATCTACATGTCAAGCTGCCTGTGTTTCGGCCTCCTGTCTAGCTGCCTATGTTTCGGCAAACCATCATGCTGCCTGGGTACCGGCATTCGTCTGGGTAGCACCCAGGCAAGAGACGAACTGAACGGTCACATATTGTACTCTCCTACTTGAGTCATGTAGTTCTAGTGTAACTTGCACAGTTACTTTCTTTACAGTACATGCACTTTACTTTCCTTGCCAATACAGTGACCGCACTTTACTTGCCGTACTTTTACTTTCTACACTTGTACAGACACTGCACCGTACTTTACTTTACTTTCACTTTAGTCTGCTTGTACGTAGTTACCTTTGTCATACTTGTACAATACCTCTTTTTCTTGATTTAGAATTGTTGTGACTTACATACGGTTCCATTTCCGTGGCACCGCAGACGACATACATATGGAAGCAGATGCTCTAGAGTTGATAGCGCCAGACTTCGACCATGAGACCGCAGCTTTCAGAGCTATTTTCAGTTGTGTACTTTTCTTCTTTCATGTATATCTGTTGGGACATCTTGGATTGTAATAATTGGACACTATTTGGGTATTTTTGTACATCTCTGCATCGTGGCTATTTTGACTTCACTGGTTAACTGCAGAACCTGCGCAATTATCAAATAAGTAACGGGCCCCCGAGAGCGGGTCGTTACAAACATCATCACACTTCCTTTAGCTTAATGACCTTTCGATTGACCTTCTTAGAATCTTTATGTTTTTAGTTCGCTTGAACTCTAGCTACGTCTATTTTAAGGAGGGTAGCATTCGATTTTCGATCACCAGAAGTTCGAGTTCGACAACGGAAGCGAATCGAAGGACGCTCAGAAGTATTGGAGGATAGTGCCAGAGAATTTGTGTAATGCTCATAAGTGATAATACCAGAAGGTATGGGAAAGCCCACATATTAACCACTAATTAATGGCTTTTGATTAGGGTTGTTTATTAAAAAAACACACAAAAAAGAAAAGAAAAAGCCACGCACTAGCAGGCTTGGCCGAAATTGGGACCCAAACAAAAAAGGGATACAAAAAAAGATGTAAGAGCATGGCAAAATCGTGAATACATTAAACCTCTTCCTTTCCTCTTCTACAAAGTTCTTTCCCCTTACATTTATTTTCTTTTCTCCCTTAAAAATCAACTCGTTGGAAGCTGGCCGAAACCAACAAGGGAATACAACACAAAAAAAAACACAAAGAAAGAAACAAAGAAAGAAAAAGGGGGAAAAGAGAGAAGGAGAAGGGGAAATTGGAAGGAGAAGAGGGGAGAGTTTGCATCCTCAACATCAAGAGCCATCAATAGCTCTCCTACAACAATTTCGAACAATAGCAAGGTAGGATTCTCACCAAGTTTCCAATTTGAGGCTAAGTATAGAATTTCATGTTTTATCCCTTAATCTTTGGTGTAATTTGTTATTTGGATTAAATTGAGAAGGGGGTCAAGTTTAATTTTGTTGGATGTCATGTTGGGATGTTGATTCTCATTCTATCTATGAATCTATGAGCAAGACTCTATTTTTATGTTTGTAGCATGTGTTACTTTTAATTATACTTATGTTGTAATTGGGAAACGTTGATAAATACAAGAGAAACTCTGCCGAAATTTTTGTGAGAATTACGTAGGAAATTTCATAACATACTAAGTCTATAAACCTAAGTTAGCACCTTTACCCAAGATGCCACTAGCTAATTTCCTTGGAATTCCATGTTTAGGAGGTAATCCATTTGGAAAATTTGTATAAAGAAAAGTTTCGCAAGTGGGTTTTCGCCATCTTTAGAGGCTCTAAATGATTTTAGAGAGTGTAGGAACCCTAATTACCATTATTTATAAGGTCCTACAAGTTCACTTTAAGCAAACTTGATTTCCATAACCAGATTGGTTTCATTTCAATAGGAAGGCGAGCTTTTTCATAAGTCTTGTGAATATTTACATTGCATAGAATAGAAACAAGCAACCCTAAAGCGAGAAGTTCTACTAAGAATCATTAAGTTTTACCTCTTCTAAAATCCCAAATTTTATAATGTCTACTTTGAACTTTCATGAAAGAGATCATTTCTACAAGAGGGTTTCTTATTACAACTTCTCCTTCCTTACCACCCCGCTTTTGACTATAAGAGTTAGACTTTGCACCTTATTTCCCTTGAAGTTTAGTATGGCACAACAAATACTTAGCTAGCCATAGGAGACCCTCGCTAAAATGCTTAGGTTAGTCCCTTGAGTAATTAAATTGATTAATTAGGGTTGCATCACATTACGTGCCTACATTTCTAATTATGTGGGTGTTGGTTCTTATGCTTGCATGTTGAATAAGCTGTTGCTTGTAGTTGAGGTTCATACTCTTAGGTGTTGATTAAGCAAATGATGAATGGTAAATTTTTACTTTTGCATCGATGGCGTTAATGAAGATGCTTATAATGCCATGGCAAATGTTTCCTTTATATATGAGAATGTTGGTTTAATTCGTTACATTGAAAGATGGATATTCTAAATTTTACACCATTTGGATTACCCCGATACAATGCTAAATGTTAATGATGTAATGAAAGCCGGGGTATCTCTTCCACTCTAAGGTGGGTGAGCAGCTCAGGGAATGGGGTGGGGGAATCTAAGCAGTAGGAGGACATAGTGTGGACTGGACTCTCGAGGTTGTTTCCTTTGGCCCTCCTACCGCGGGGAGTGGTCGTGCCCCTTTGGGGTGTGTGGTTTCTTTGGCCTTCGAGGTCATGGCCCTTTGGGTCATGTAGAGTGGATGGGTTAAGTAGGCTCCTGAGAGCTATCACGCCAGAGAGTCGGAGATTTCTTCCACCCTCCTTATGGGTGAGGTCCAGTTCCCTTATGTTCCGCCTAATGTTTAGGTTCCAAACAGCGAACATTACTTTTAGAAAAACTAATATTAGGGACCTTGGTGCAGTGTTGTGAATATGGCTTGTGTGGTTGAGTTTTCTACTAGACACGTTGTGACGTGCCCTTTTCCCCACTCTCCAGGTACAGGTTCTGGGACGACAGCACCCCTGCCGGACTACCGATGCTCTGAGGGCGATTTTTCTAGGCCAGGAGCCCAGAGCAGTTAGTTAGGGCACGGGTGTAGTGGGTCGGGGATAGTTTCTTTTGTGAGCAGTTACTTTTGTTTCCCCTTCAGCTTATGTACCCCGTGCCTATGATGGTGGTTTATGTACAGTACATGATGTTGCGGTATGTTGATAGTAGATGATCTGTGTTGCACACTCGTACGCTCCCGCTTGTTGGTTACCGCCGCATCGTTGTACCTTTTTGTGTTGTGCTTACTTTGCACCTGTTTTAATTGCCTGTGTTGTCCTAGCAATTGCAGTGGCCTGCTAAATTTTTCCTTGTAGCGCCAATACGCTTGGTACCCCCGTACCGCGGCCGTCACCCCTGCCTCTTTTGGGCACCGGGGCGTGACAATTTGAGACAAACCAAACCGAGACGTATAAGCTGATGCCACTATTTCTTCATCTTTCTTGAACTCGTCATCTTCTTCTATCTAAGCCTATTTGACTTGAGATTAGCTATAGAATCTATGGTGATATCAATAGTAAGTATTCATAAACATCATCGCTTGTTTTCTTGATGCTATGATATCACATTATATTTCATGTTATTTACAACCCGATTTACTAGATTACTATCTTTTCTATCATTTATTTACTTGAGCTTCTTCATAACATCAATGATTTGTTTTAGAAAGTTCGAGAAATTCCGAGGACGGAATTATTTTAAGGATGGTATGATGTGACAACCCGTTTTCATCAACACATCTAATTACGTATTTGATCTATTTTCACATTTTTTAAAAACTATTTTATAATGGTTAGTCATGAGTTTTATATCAAAATGACTTCAAAAATTTCTTATAAAAATATTTGGAAGCATTAAACTAGTTATGGTGTATTTCAGTAAGTTCGGGTTTCATCAAATACCTCTAAACAATTTTGATAAAAATTCATTTTCAATTATTACTGTTTTGGCTGAATGAATTAATTTTCTATACAAAAATCATTAAAACGTTTTCAAACTTCTACAGTTCATCATATGATCATTTAGGGCTCCCCATTTTAATTTCGTAATTTTCTGACATCAAATCGACCTAGGACCCGCAAACCCGCTTTCTAAACGTTTTGGCCTAAAACTTGTAACTCCGTGGCTCAGACCCTGAATTGGATCTCGTATTCGCGATCCTCACGACGATATGATCCCGTGACTATGTTGTCGTAATTTTTCGAACATGTTTGGCCTGAGGGGCAAAATCATAATTTCCATATATTGTTACTATATCTGTTTTTACTAATTACGTGTTTACCTACCTAACTACCATATTAGCTACTTTAATTAACTTTAACATACCCTATTTACCATCTCGTCGGCAGCCAGGATTAAAACATGGTATCACGTTGTAAATCATCTAATTCTTAGTTAAAACCTCTACCTAACTCTTAATTGCACATATTAATACCTATTAATAGTATATTAATATATTTTATTATAAACCCCAGGCAGCCCACGCTGCTCTTCCCAAGCCCTCACCATGCCTCTTCCCTTCCCCGTCTCCTTTCCCCTTACCCCAACTCCCTCTTCTCCGATCAACCTCCTAGCTCAATCCCCTCCCCCCTGACCTCCTACACCGACTGCACACGCCTTCACATCGAGCAACGAACTCCAAGCCTCCTCGAAGCAACCCCACGAGCTCCCCTCCTAGCTCCAAGCACCGTCCTCCATTCACACCTCCGCCTCCGCCTCCGCCTCCAGTCACCCCGCAAGCCCCGCCACTCCCACACTACCACCCGCGCCTCCATCACCCCCATGGCCTTCGCCCACCACTCCGACGAGACCCCCACTCCAGCTCTGCCCCGAGCTCGCAACGCCTCTGATCCGCCACCATTCACTGCTCCTCCCATGTGTGGCTCGAACCCGTGCACTCACCTTTCCGCCGTACCCTTCCGCTGCTCCAACGAGGCTCCCCCACCATTCAAACGACACCGTCAACGTCGAACGCCCCGAGCACCCCACTCCGGCCTTCCTCATTCGATCTCCGATCTCCCCCTCTCCCGTCGACCTCCCTATCCCCCTCGCCGCCGTACCCCAGAGTTGCCACCGTCGCAGGAGCCCGCCGCCGTCCGCAGATCGCCGACGTTCCCCTTCGACCTCAACCCCGCCTCCGACATGCGCCTCGCCGCTCGAAGAACCCCGACAGCCAGCCACGCTTCCCCGCAGCACGACACCACCGCCCGGAGCTTTCGCCGCCACCGACCGCCCTCGCCGCCTCGCTGTGCACCCCCGCCACAGCCGTCAATAAACGGGAGCCCCTGCTGCATGAGAAAGAGAGAGGGACAACGAAGGGAAGGTTACTGTATATTTGATACGTATTTTATACGTATATACGTATTTTGGCAATTTTTAATAGGGCTAAGTAGTGATAAATTGATAACTAATTACACATGTCTCAGAAAATTACAAGACCCGGCCTAGAAAATCAGAAACGACATTCTGGACCCAATGATGCTAGTTTCATCTCAATCAGAAGCGTAGTTTTTCCACAATAAAATTTTAAGCCTAAAGTTTAAATACGTTGTTTTCATTTAAAAATCCATAATTTGTTATTTTCACGTAAACTGATGCGTGGAAAAATTATATGTTATAGTATTCTTCGAGACGGTCATTTGGACGGCTCACTTAAGACTTTCTGATAAATATTTCATCCAGAATTAATTATTGAAGAATTACGTTAACTTATTAAAATTAGTTTCTAAACCCATTTTTGAGCTTTTAAAAATAATAAAAATTACCAGAGGCTTCTGAAAAATATTTCCTCCTTCAGTAAAATTATTTTCTTCATATCTAGCCTATATAAAAATTTAGAATGCTTTTCGGCACCGTTTCAATCGATTATAAAATCAAAACGATCAAATTAAATAGATAGAAAATAGTATGTTCATTAACAAATTATTTCTTATGTTTGCAGGTACCAATTCTCGTGCACCAGCATCTTTAGAAGCTCTAGCTCCAACCTCGGCTTACTACGACGATCTCGATAGTGTAAGTCACAATGGAGTCTAGATGTAGAAAATTAGATGAGTGTGCTCGTATGAACTTAGTACCTCATATATAGTCTAAGAACAACTATTGACCAATTAATGATCGTATGGAACATCTACTGATACATCTTGTGGAATACTTTGTGGAATATCTCGTGGAATATCTCGTGAAATGTCTAAAGGAATATCTCGTAAGAAACATGTAATCGACACACACGACATTGGGGTTTGGGGTAAATTATATTAGAGAAAGTGTGGGAGCGACCGCGAGCCATGTACACATTGCATCGTACCGACCGTCTAAAATGAAATGTACCGCCTAAAGTGATTTGAGATCCGCCCGGGTGAGCGCTCCCATGGCAGGAGATGGGCTCAATGGTGCACACTGTACTTTCCTATAAAGTCACGTAGTTTCTAGATTTACTATTGCTTACTTGTCCTTTTTATTGTTACTACTTCTACCTGGTTGTCCTACCATTGTCATCATATTGCATGCTGGTTAAAATATTGCTGCTACTATGTTACATATGCCATGCCACAGTTGTTGCTCTTGTACGTTACGTTTTGCACTTGCACAGTCACCTTTGTTTTATGCATTACATGCACTTTACGTACCCCACCTGAGTAGCCACCAGTACTTTACTTACCACTCTTGCATGCATGTCCGCTCTTACCTTACTTTCTGCACCTGCATGATTATCCTTAATGGTTTACTATAGCCTGTTCCATACTTTTGCACTCCTTTATTTCTATTGCTAGAATTGCTTTGACTTACATATGGTTCAATCTCCATGGCACCGCAGACTTCGCACATGTTGACTTAGGCACTCTTGAGTTCACTGAGCCGTAGCTCGATCCTTAGACTGCCAACTTTTATATTTGGAGTGTATGTGTGATGTACTTTCCATGTATTTCCATTCCGCTTACTTTTCATGTATTTGGTGAGAGAGTGCTGCTTGTTGTTGTACTTTAAATTATGGACTGTAATAATGTACGCTGGTTTGAGTATTATTGTACATCCTTGCATCGTGGCTATATTGATTTCACTGGTGATCTGCAGACCTGCAAATAAATCAAATAAGTAACGCACCCCCAAGAGCTGGTCGTTACAATTACTCACCGCGGACAATCGTTTGAAAATGACAAAAATTCTCAGGTTCTGCACAGTAACTAAAACGCATGACCGCTGGCGGGCGACGACGTCGCCTCCTCAGCTGATCTCCCCAGCCCCGCCTCCATTCGCCGCCATCTCTTTAGACCTCCACAGACCCTCTGTCATCCCCTCATTCGATAACCTTGCCCCGCCACCTCTGCCATCCCTCTTCATCTTCTCCAGCCCCATTCACCGTCCCCTCATATTCCTCCGCCCCATCCATAGACCCCTACTGACCTTCCGCCGCCCCGCCTCCAACTACTCAACCCTTCCCCCTCTGCCGCCCCTCTCCATCTTCCCATAGCCCCTGTCCCTCTCACTCCTCCGTCCCCTTCGACGAACTCTCTATTCCCCTCCACCGTCCTTCATCTTTCCCAGCCCCCGCCGCCCCACCTCTGACAACTCAACCCTTCCCCCTTCGCCACCCCTATTCATCTTCCCTAGCCCACGTCCCCTTCGACGAACTCCGCAGCCCCCACTACCGTCCCTCTTCATCTTTCCTAGGCCCCGCCCCAGCCCCAGCCCCAGCCCCAGCCCCAACCCCGCCCCCTTCGCCGAACTCCATAACCCCCTTCGCCGACCTCTCCCGCCCTAGTCACATTCGACCTCCATGGTCCATATCGAAAATTCCAAACCCTAAATAGGGGTCGTGTTGGCCCCTACGCGCGTTGGACCATGTGATCATCCAACGCAATGCGGACCATTCGATCAGCACTTTTTGTGGACCCCACCACCTATCTTTTGCTATACAAAGAAACAAAGGAAAAAAGAAAAAACAAAAGATGTGTGATGGGGTGGGGTTAGCAAAAGGGAGGTGGTGGGGTTCACAAAAAGTGCTGATCGAACGGTCCACGTTGCGTTGAACGATCACATTGTCCAACACCTATAGGAGTCAACTCGATCTCCAAAAATACTCGTCGAGAGAGAGACAACGACCAAGAGGTTTAAATGTTAAATGACAAACTTGTAAATAATGGGTGTGCCCGCTTATCAGGCCCAGTCGTGCGCCTAGCAATTCACAAGAGAAATTCTTAAAGCCAGCAACGTGTGCCCGAAGAAATACGGTTTGTTCTTTATTATTAAACCTTAAACCCCCTCAAAAACCCCAAAATTTAAACATATCAATCTATCTCATGACTCTGCGTGCAGGTTTGATCTCGAGATTGCTGATTGGGACTGCGAGAAATAGCAGGTATAAACCTAAACACCGATTCTCCACTCTAGCAATCTCAATTATATTGTTAGATTGATTCTGAATGCTCGAAGCTCGAAGTTCTCAATGTTCGTTTTCCTTTTAGGTCTCACGGCGATCGCAGATTCATCGTCTCTCGCTCTGCCGCTCGCCGGGACCCTCACCTATCGGTAAGCGTGAGGTGCCTTTTGAATCTCTGTCAAACCCAGCTAGTGTTTCAAAACTTTTCGATTCAGATCGCTTTGATGTATGTTGATCCGTGGAAAATGGTGGTTGTTGGTTATAGCATTGCTAAGGGCTCACCCCGGCCCACAACAATGGGCTCACACACCACTTGTTAAGTATTATTGATCATCCAATCCAAAACCAATTGATATTGGGTGGAGAGGCCATCTAATATGGAAACTTTTCTTTTCTTTTTCTTTTTTCACGTCTGAGACGTGGGATCTTTACATACCTCCACGCTTCTGATAATCGCAGTCCATGGCGGCCGTACCCTTGGGATTCCCACTCTAAGTGGCACACTCTGGCCCTTATCAGGTCGTCCCTTATCAGGTCGTCCCTTCTTAGGTCGCCCCTTCCCCAGATCACCCGTTCACAACGTGTGTCGTAGCATGTGGCTAGCTCTGATACCATTTGTAAGAGACCCATCCAATACTAGGCATGTAATACTAGCTCATTTGTTAGATATCCAGCCCATACCAAGCCTCTAACAATAGCCTTGCGAATGGCCCATCCCATACCATGCCCATAAAAGGATTTGGGGATTCATGTTGCATTTGGGACAAAATAAGCATAGATGGAAAGAAGTGTTGAAGAAATTTGAGACTAAGCTTAGTGGATGGCAAACAAAATGTTTGTCCATGGTAAGGCATATAACCATTGTGCAAAGGCCCGGTTCTTTTTAAAGCCCAAGCCCAATACCCTTTTTAATAAAAACCCCCCACTCATTCTATCTCTTCCCCACTCCCATTTTAACACACCCAGGCCCAAAAAAAACCCGATGCTCTCGTTTTCTCTATCTCTCGCGGTGAACACAAACCCCCGACCCTTTCGCTCGCTCGCTCTCTCGCTCTCTCTTCGACCCGAGCCCAGGCGAGCCCATTTCGACTCGTTTCCTCGCACAAGCGGCAGCGATGAGCCCAAAAGCGGCGGCGAGAAAAGTTAGGGTTTCGAAATCCTAATCCCATCTTCAACCGCCCGATCTCCTCGCAAGAAAATCACGATGATGTCGGATCTACGAATCATGCACGATAAGTCCTCTCTCCATCAATTTATACGATGAGATGTTTTTCTAGAGGTTTTGGTAAGCGAAAGATATTTTCTCCTCTTCGAGACATTCTTTTTTACTCTGGGCTTTCCGATGTCGTTATTGGAGCTTCGATTTTGCTCCTAGGGGTTTGACTTTACTCCGTTGGCTTCGGTTTTTGCTCTGCGGGTTTTCGGATTCGCTCTGGATTTTTCAGATCTGCTCTAGTGTTTGAATTTCTTATTTTCATCTCGCAAGATCTCGTTTCAGGTAGATTCGAATCCTATTAAGCTTATAATTATTTATTTTCTGAATGAAGATGATGATTCATGTAAACTCTTAGAGAGGATGACTCCTCCATGGATATTTTGGCACCTAGTTTAGATTCATGGTGTTATGGTCGTTGTCCCTTGTTTACAGTTTAGACCATTGTGCCGATTTTAGACGTGGTTTGCCGCCGAGGTGGAAGGCCCGGCTGTGGGTTTGGTTGGTTGCTAGCATGCTGTCTTCATCCATGTCATCTGTTGTTATCTTGTTGTTTTCATACTCATTGCCTGCTGCCTGCTGGATGTTTGGCTGATTGCTGATGTTATTACATTTGGTAGCCTGTATATCTGCACTTGGTGGTTCTGCTACCTGTATACTTGCCCTTTATGCTTCCAGTAACCTGTTGCTTGTCCTTAGTGCTCTGCATGCTTATTGGCATGCCGATTGCTGGTCTATTTTATTGATAGGCTGATTCTGTTGTTGGCAAGATTAAATGAAGCGGCGATTAGATTGTTACAGTCCTAAAATTGATACCTTTGCATGCAAACCTTTAGGCTGAGCAACCCCTCTAGGCAGGTAGACCACAAACCCCTAAAGGTGTCAACACGAATCTGATTCATTCTTAGTTTCTTCTTTATCTTTCCAATTATATTTTTCATAGATTTTCACTTTTTTCTTGTACTTTCTGCCATTTACATTTCGTCATTTAACTATGTGCTTTAAAGAGTTTCTGATAACTGTTGGATTGATTCGATAAATGGATGACTATCTCCGAATGTAATTGGACATACATATCTAATTGTCAACTCCCTTAAATTATATGTTTAGGCGTTTACAATGAGATTATATGATATGATTGGTACGCCTGATTTTCTTGCACCAGTCATGACAACCTGAACATAGATTTTGCATAACTATCTAAATATATAATTTAGAGAACAATTATATGAATAAGATACTTGATACCCTAGAAATAGAACAACTACACATGACATCACTGGTATGTGGTAACTTATAATTGAGAGGGTGCGGGAGCGATTGAAGCCATGCTTATGACTCCTATCTGGGAGGATTTCCTTTGTAAGGATCATGAGTTTTCGGTACAGTTTGACCCTATACTCGGCCCGGGGTAGCACCCCGCGGTCCAAGGTGGACTTCATGTTGCATATCGTGCCTTCCTCTTATAATTCACAATACAACAATGATTCTTTGGTTAATTGCTCTTTTCTTATTGCCACTTAAATCATGTCAGGTCAGTAACTCTTCTTTTATCGTTCTTTTGATATCTTTTAACTTTTTGCAAAATAAATCAATTAAATGTTTAATAAGGTTTGCAATCTACTTTATTAATGGTGGTTCAAATCCATCAGGTAATACTCAGCTTGAGGAGGAGGCTCCACAGTACGAGGAGTCCGATTTTCCTGTTGAGGACGCAGACTTTTGAGCTTCTGTGTTATCAGGAGAGTTATCTTTCTTTAGTCGGTTTTTCTTTCAGTATTTTAATTGAGTTGTAGTTTCGTTGTTGCCTAGTTAATGTAATTCCTTTTAAGGTGTATTAAAATGAGTTTTTCCTTTATCTTTGTCCTCAATATTTCATGTTTAAAATTATATTGACTTTACTGGTATCTGCAAGACCTGCAAATTAATGTGAGTGTAACGGCTCCCACTTCTGGGGCGTTGCAAGTAGTGGCCCATGCAGGTCTGCGCAACCACCCCGTGAACAGTATAGGATAAACATGAAATATTTATAAGATACTCGAATTATTAAACTGACAACCATCCTTGAATTATAGAATGTCGAAGGTGTATAACCGACGTACACGTACCACCGCTGGAACAAATCCCGATACTGTCAACGCAGAGATGTAAATAAATTTGAATGGAATGGAAACCATATCCCCAACGATGAAGATCCCGCCAACAATATCAATCCTGAAGCTGGCCTTAATGGAAACGGTGCTAGCTATGATGACAGTGCTGATACTGAACAACCACTGATGGTGCACTAAATATCTGATCGTGCATTGCGAGAAATGGTTCAAGCCATACGACAGGAAGCCATGCGGCTGGAACCCGTGCGTCAGTAACCAATACGAGAAGGGGGAGTACAAGAGTTTCGATCACTACGTCCACCGATCTTCACTGGACGGGAGGATCCTCTAGCTGCAGAGGAATGGTTGCGGTCCATTACTCATATGTTGAAGGCGGTACGAGCTCCTATGGATTCCTGGTTAGATATGTCAAGGCTGCAGTTGACCAAGGATGCCATGTTATGGTGGGATTCTGTGGATGACCGTTTACCACAACCGATCTCATGGGCTACTTTTAAGGAGGCATTCAATGCCCAATTCTTTTCACCTGCGGCGCAGATGGAACTCGAGGAACAGTTTATGGAACTGAAGCAAGGTTCCATGACTGCGAAAGAATACGATGCCGAGTTCTCTAAGCTCAGCAGGTGTGTATTTTTGACCCATAACTGTTAATTATTCCAGATACATGATTTTTCTGCTAAACGATCTTTAAACTCCAGGTTTGCTAAAGACTTGGTGTCCACTCCTCTGGCCCGAGCCAAGAGATTCCAGAAGGACATGAATATCGACATCCATGATAAGCTGGTCGGATTTAAACTGAAGACCCATGCTGACGTACTCTCTACTGCTCGAGAATACGAGTATGTACAGTGGGAGCGAGCACGAGAGCATCAGGTGGCTGCCTCACGACGACCACCTCTCTCTTCGACAGCTTCTGCATGGCATCACAGACAGCCACTTGCTCCTACTAGACAGCTTCACAGGCCTATGCATCAGACACAGTTTAAGAGGCCTGCACCACCCCAGCCATCGCAGCATTCACAACAACTCAGGCGACCCACCTATCTGCCACTACTGCAACAAACCGGGTCACATCAAGCCAGAATGCCGGCTTTATCTAAATTTGTGCCTGGTTTGTGGTGCCAAGGATCACGCTGCAAGAGATTGTCCAAATATGAGATAGAGACCAACTGTCCCAGCTCAGGCTCCAGCTCCAGCTCCAGCAGGGGGCAACCAGCGTAGAGCTCCACTTCCACCCAGCAAAAGGTGTACCAACAAGCGAGGACTGAGGCTCCACTAGCCAAGCTTCAGGTTTTCACGATGACTGCGGAGGAGGCAGAGGCCACTGGCCAAGTTATCACTGGTATGTAGTTTACAGTTTACTGCCTATTTATTTATTTAATTATGTTTCCATACAATAGTATATGCATGCTTAGACGTAGTATCCGTGACCGTAGGTATTATAATAGTTATCAATAGACCCGTCCTCGCCCTTTTCGACTCGAGCTTCACATTGCTTTATGTCCAAGCGTTTTGTTGACCAGCACACCATTCCTGTTTCACCCCTCGATTCTTGTTGAGACGTTAACACGAGCAGTGGGGTGCTGACAACAACTAGTGCATATCCTTTATGCCCTGTAGATATATGTGGACACAAGCTGCCGACAGATTTCATTGTCATCGACATGCCTAGTTTCGACGTCGTCCTCGGGATGGACTGGTTGGCAGTGCATTATGCCACGATTGATTGTCGCAAAGGAAGAGTGGTGTTTGATATGCCAAACCAACCCAGTTTTGATTTTGTTAGAACAGAGAGACCAGCAAGGTTCAGAGCTAAACCGACAACAGCAACTGCCATGGAGATTGAGATAGAGAAGCCAGAGGTAGTTCGAGATTTCCCGGATGTGTTTCTGGATGAACTTACTGGGTTACCTCCAGACCACAGAGTTGAGTTTGCAATTGAGATAATGCCTGGTGCCCAGCCTTATTCTAGACAGCCTTACCGTATGTCACCATCTGAGTTGTATGAAGTGCAGATGCAGTTGGATGACCTCTTGAAGAAAGGGTGGTTACATCCCAGTGTGTCTCCTTGGGCGCTCCAATATTATTGGTGAAGAAGAAAGATGGATCCAAACGGATATGCGTCGATTACAGTGAATTAAACAAGCTTACGGTGAAGAACAAGTATTCCATTCCCCCGTATTGACGACTTATTTGATCAGCTTGGAGGAGCATATGTTTTTTCTAAATTGGACTTGATGACATGCTATCATTAGTTGAGGGTCAAGAAAGAAGACGTGCATAAGACAACATTCAGCACTAGATACAGACACTATGAGTTTCTAGTGATGCCGTTTGGTGTGACTAATGCACCGGCGATATTCATGAATCTCATGCATAAAGTATTATACGAGTATTTGGACAAGTTCGTAGTGGTGTATCTGGATGATATATTGGTATACTCGAAGAATACACATGAGCACGCTGGACATTTGAGAACTGTACTAGAGACTTTGAGGCAGAGTAAGCTATATGCCAAGTACAGTAAGTGCGAGTTCTGGTTGGGCAAGGTAGTATTTTTAGGCCACGTGATTTCGGGAGAAGGAATCTCTGTGAACCACGAGAATGTAGCAGCAGTTCAGAATTGGCCGGTCCCTAAGACAATATCAGAGATTCGAAGCTTCTTGGGACTAGCTGGTTGCTATAGAAGATTCATCAAGGATTTTTCGAGGATCGCAGAGCCCATGACACAGTTGACAAGTAAGGACGTGATGTATGTTTGGTCGAGGGCGTGTAACGTTGCCTTTCAAGAACTGAAGAAGCAGTTGACGACAGCGTCGATATTGGTCATTCCAGATTGCATGGGAGATTTTGAAGTGTTTTGCGACGCGTCTCGCAAAGGCCTTGGGTGTGTACTTCATCAGCATGTACGTATTGTCGCATATGCATCAAGGCAATTGAAAAATCACGAGAAGAATTACCCTACTCATGATCTTGAGTTGGCGGCTGTTGTATTTGCCTTGAAAATCTAGAGGCACTTTCTACTTGGGGAACACGTGAAGGTATATACGGATCATAAGAGCTTAACATACATCTTCACGCAGAAGGATCTGAACCAGCGACAATGGAGATGGATCGAGCTCATAGCAGATTACAACATTGACCTTCAGTATCATCCTGGGAAGGTCAATATGCTACCTAATGCTTTGAGTCGGCTTCCAGGAGTGAGGATGCTTACGACGCAATGGAGACTGCAGCAGGAGATCCGCGCCATGGAAATAGACGTGGTGTTACCCGGGCTGACCTCGTCATTTATGAATATGGAGATACAGTCGACGCTGGTAGACCGAATCAAGGCTGCTCAGACAGGAGATGCAAAGCTTCAGCGGATAAGGGACGTGGCATTGGCAGGACAGAGACCAGAATTTCAGATACATGCAGATGGTTCATTGAGATATGTCAGCAGAATATGTGTAACGTCAGGAGATGTCAGGGATGAATTATTAAAGGAAGCACACAGTTCCCCGTACTCCATCCACCCAGGAGGCACCAAGATGTAACAAGACCTACGACGGAATTACTGGTGGCATGGAATGAAGAGAAGCGTAGCACAAAGTGTTGCCAGATGTATGGTGTGTCAACAGGTGAAGGCTGAGCATCACAGTGTTGCCAGTCTGTTACATCCCCTGCCCATCCCTGAGTGGAAGTGGCAACATATCACGATGAATTTCGTGACGGGACTTCCAAAGAGCAAGAAGCAACATGACGCCGTTTGGCTGATCGTTGATCGATTGACCAAGTCGGCCCATTTTATTCCTTTCAGGGTTGGACAGTCTTCAGAGACTCTTGCCAAGAGATACATTGAGGAAATTGTGAAGCTACATGGGGTCCCAGTGAGTATCGTTTCAGATAGGGACACCCGGTTTACTTCGCACTTTTGGAAGAGTCTACAGGAGAAGTTGGGTACTCAGCTGAAGTTCAGATAGCTTACCATCCTTAGACGTGACGGACAATCAGAGCGGACTATACAGATCTTGGAGGACATGCTGCGGGCATGCATGTTAGATTACAAGGGGTCATGGAAAGACCATTTACATCTCGTGGAGTTTGCTTATAATAATAGTCATCAGGCGAGTATTGGAATGGCTCCCTTTGCTGCTTTGTATTGAAGAAAGTGTTGTTTCTCCCTTGAGCTGGGACGATATTGGAGACAGAGAACTGGTTGGGCCCGAGATGATTGTAGAGGCAGTGGATGTTGTATGGACTATCAGAGAAAGGCTACAGGTGGCACAAGATCGTTATAAGCACTGGGCAGATGCAAAGAGGCGACGTTTGGAATTTCAGCCTGGAGACCATGTTTTTCTCAAGATTTCACCTAATAGAGGCATGATCCATTTTGATCGCAGAGGAAAACTTGGACCACGGTATATTGGACCTTTCAACATACTCGAACGTGTAGGCGAGGTGGCATACAAACTTGCACTGCCTCCATCTCTGGAGGGTGTGCATAACGTGTTCCACATATCTCAGCTGCGGAAGTACGTGTGAGATCCAACCCACGTGGTTGATCATTCAGAGATTACGGTGAGGTCAAATTTGAGTTATAAACAACAGCCAATGGAGATAATTGATCGTCGACAGAGGGCTCTCAGGAACAAGGCTATGGATTTGGTTAAAGTGATGTGGCATCGTGACTCGCCAGGAGAAGCTACCTGGGAGCGAGAAGAGATGGAGCGGTATTCGTACCTTTTCACCGTTTAGTGTTTTTCTTTGAATTCCGAGGACGGAATTTCTTTGAAGGTGTATAAGGTGTAAAAGCCCGGTTCTTTTTAAAGCCCAAGCCCAATACCCTTTTTAATAAAACCCCCCACTCATTCTATCTCTTCCATACTCTCATTTTAACACACCCAGGCCCAAAAAAACCTAGATGCTATCGTTTTCTCTCTCTCTCTCTCTCTCTCTTGTGGCGAACACAAATCCACGGTCCTTCCTCTCTCTCTCTTCGACCCGAGCCCAGGCGAGCCCCTTTCGACTCATTTCCTCGCACAAGCGACAGTGACGAGCTCAAAAGCGGCGGCGAGAAAAGTTAGGGTTTCGAAATCCTAATCCCATCTTCAACCGTCCGATCTCCTCGCAAGGAAATCACGATGATTTCGGATCTACGAATCATGCGCGATATGTCCTCTCTCTCCCTCTATTTATACGATGAGATGTTTTTCTAGGGGTTTTGGTAAGCGAAAGATATTTTCTCCTCTTCGAGACTTTCGTTTATTACTTTGGGCTTTCCGATGTTGTTATTGGAGCTTCGATTTTGCTCCTAGGGGTTTGACTTTACTTTGTTGGCTTCGATTTTTGCACTGTGGGTTTTTGGATTCGCTTTGGGATTTTTCAGATCTGCTCAAGTGTTTGGATTTCTTATTTTCATCTCGCAAGATCTCGTTTCAGGTAGATTCGAACCCTATTAATCTTATAATTATTTATTTTCTGAATGAAGATGATGATTCATGTAAACTCTTAGAGAGGATGACTCCTCCATGGATATTTTGGCACCTAGTTTAGATTCATGGTGTTATGGTCGTTGTCCCTTGTTTACAGTTTGCCGCCGAGGTGGAAGGCCCGGCTGTGGGTTTGGTTGGTTGCTAGCATGCTGTCTTCATCCATGTCATCTGTTGTTATCTTGTTGTTTTCATACTCATTGCCTGCTGCCTGCTGGATGTTTGGCTGATTGCCGCTGTTTTTACATTTGTTAGCCTGTATATCTGCACTTGGTGGTTCTGCCACCCGCATACTTGCCCTTTATGCTTCCAGTGACCTGTTGCTTGTCCTTAGTGCTTCTGCATGCTTATTGGCATGCCGATTGCTGGTCTATTTTATTGTAGGTTGATTCTGTTGTTGGCAAGATTAATGAATAGGAAAACCTACCACTGAAATCCTGAAAATTATGGAAGGTCGGTGGGGTAGGCAAAGCACACCTATTTGTTCTTTTACGCAAACGCCCCTCCTCTTAATTTCCAGCCGCATCAATTAAATGAAGCAGCGATTAGATTGTTGCAGTCCTAAAATTGATACCTTTGCATGCAAACCTTTAGGCCGAGCAACCCCTCTAGGCAGGTAGACCACAAACTCCTAAAGGCTCCAACATGAATCTGATTCATTCTTAGTTTCTTCTTTATATTTCCAATTATATTTTTCATAGATTTTCACTTTTTTCTTGTACTTTCCGCCATTTACATTTCGTCATTTAACTATGTGCTTTAAAGAATTTCTGATAACTGTTGGACTGATTCGATAAATGGATGACTATCTCCGAATGTAATTGGACATTCGTATCTAATTGTCAACTCCCTTAAATTATATGTTTTGGAGTTATGCAATGTGATTATATGATATGATTGGTACGTCTGATTTTCTTGCATCAGTCATGACAACCTGAACATAGATTTTGCATAACTATCTAAATATATAATTTAGAGAACAATTACATGAACAAGATACTTGACACCCTAGAAATAGAACAACTACACATGACATCACGGGTATGTGGTAACTTATAATTGAGAGGGTGCGGGAGCGATTGAAGCCATGCTTATGGCCCATATCTGGGAGGATTTCCTTTATAAGGATACTGAGTTCTCGGTACAGTTTGATCTTATACTCAGCCCGGGGTAGCACTCCGTGGTCCAAGGTGGATTTGTTGCTTATCGAGCCTTCCTCTTATAAGTCACAACACAACAATAATTCTTTGGTTAATTGCTCTTTTCTTATTGCCACTTAAATAATGTCAGGTCAGTAACTCTTCTTTTACAGTTCTTTTGATATCTTTTAACTTCCCGGAAAATAAATCAATTAAATGTTTAATAAGGTTTGCAATCTATTTTATTAATGGTGGTTCAAATCCATCAGGTAATACTCAGCTTGAGGAGGAGGCTCCGCAGTACAAGGAGTCCGATTTTCCTGTTGAGGACGTAGACTTTTGAGCTTCTGTGTTATCAGGAGAGTTATCTTTCTTTAGTCGGGTTTTCTTTCAGTATTTTAATTGAGTTGTAGTTTCGTTGTTGCCTAATTAATGTAAGTGCTTTTAAGGTTTAATAAAATGAGTTTTTCCTTTATCTTTGTCCTCAATATTTCCTGTTTAAAACTATATTGACTTCACTGGTACCTGCAAGACCTGCAAATTAATGTGAGTGTAACGGCTTCCGCTTCTGGAGCGTTACACATTGCCAAGTCGGTGGTGGCTAATATGCCAAATACATGATGTAATCTTAGAAAATCTCACGGCATATTAGCGATAGATTGGAGCGTTTGGAACGTAATTTTATATGGGGTCATGGTTAGGAAGAGCGGAAAATGCACTCAACTAAATGGGACGTGTTGTGCCAATCCAAACGAGATGTGGGCTTAGGAATAAGGAAGATGGAAAGTTTAAATCAGGCTTGCTTAATGAAAATAGCATGGCGTGGCTTATGCAATCCGGAGACCATGTGGACAAAGCTTCTTTATATCAACTATGGTCGGGGTCAAAATTGGAATATATGCATGGTTGTTAAAGACATAGATTTCTCCAAATGGAAGAACATCGGGAATGCCTGGAATAATTTCTTGAGTTATTTAAAATGGAATATAGCTGATGGGGGCGACTGTCGAATGTAGGTGGATCCTTGGGTGGAGCCAAGGGGTTTGCTTCAAATCTATACCCATGCATCGTTACCAAAGACAGAGTTACATACCACGGTTAATATGTATACCACAGTTTTTGGGAATTGGGATTGGGCATGGCTGAGAGTCTGGTTGCCTATGACAACGATTATGATGATTGCTCAAATTCCTCATCCGTGTAGTAGTATGTGCAGAGGTAAACTTAGGTGGGGTGTGAAGGAAGGAATTTCTCAGTCAAGGATGCTTATGCTAAGCTTACACTGACAAATCCATTGCAAAACTGGTAGGGATGGAACCTGCTTTGGAAGTGCCATGTATCTGAATGGATTAGAGTTTTCCTTTGGAGGGTGGCACATGATGCTTTGATGACAAATGCTAAAATAGCTAGAATGTTGCAAGCTTTCCCTTTTTGCAATCGCTGTGCGGGGTATACTGAACACTCTTCATGCTTTGCGTGACTGTCCAAGGGCAAAGACATATTGGCCAGGCTTGTTGGTAGAGATATGAGAGATAGATTCTGTAGAACACAGATGAGAGAGTGTCTATTGGACAACCTTTCGGATGCATAGAGGGAGTGGAGGATTCTATGTGAGTCGCAACCTGGTATATATGGCGAAACAGGAACCTTGCCGTGTTCAATGTGGAGCTGGACAACAAAATTCTCTTTCGATTGGATCAAAATGGAAGCGTAGAGGATGTTGTAGGTTGCTAAGGGGAAACATCCGGAGGTCACAAAGGACACTAGCCTTGGAGCCACCACCGGAGAGGGTGAATTAAAGTGAACTCGGATAGTGCTGCGACGGACCATGCAGCAGCATGTAGTGCTATTTTGCAAGGATGTCAGTGAGAGTGGTTGGGAGAAATTGCAAGAAATTTTGGTTGTTCTTCGGCAATAGTGGCAGAGATGCGGAGGGTTTATGATGCGCTCTGTCTTGCATGGGAAAAGGGATTCAAGAAGATACCACTTCACATGGATTCATCAGTGGTTGCGATTGCAATTCTAGATGGCACGAATACCTCCATTAGAGAGCGTATTTAAATGAATTCAAGGATTGTTGGAAAGACCATGGGCTGCCAAAATATCGCATGCGTATTGCGAAACAAATATGTGTGTCGATTGGCTGGCGAAGTATGGGATGGAATTGTCTATCGGTTTACAAGTCTTTAATGTGACTCCACTGGAGTTGAATCTTTTTGTGAGGACTTATGTACAAGGGGTTGGGTTTGAACATTTTGTACGCACCTAATTTTCTTTTATTGTAAAGGATCTACGCTCCTCCCTTTCTACCAAAAAAAGAAAATAGAGAAAATTGGCATTTGATTGCCTATTAACTTGTTGGGTTGTGTCTCGCATCTAAGGATCAGTTGCGATTACTGTGCCATGAAATTTATATGATGGGCTTGAGCCTATGTTCCATGGTCATTTTAAAAATAGAGAAAATGTCATTGTATTGCTTATTAAATGTTCACTGGTTGAAGTTGTGTATTGCGTCCAATTATTGCATCGAATGACTTTGTGCCCAGCTGTGGTTAGTGGACCGGAAAGTTCATATGATGGGCATATGCCTACGGGCCATGGTCATTTAGTCGTGTGGGTTACAACTAAATAAGGGTAGTGCTAAGCTAGGATGTAGCGTTATATATATATATATATCTCATAGTTAAATGAGAAGTGGCTTTGGCATGTGTGGGTGAGATGTGACTTTGGAACAGGACAGAGAGTTGTATGTGACTTTTAGGATAGATGGGATAGATGTGAGTTCTCTTGTAATCTTATTTCTCATTGCATAGTGAATTTCTCTATCGATGCTTTGAGAATGTAGGCCAACCTTGGTCGGCCGAACCACATATATCTTCATATTTATCCTCTTGTTGTTTGTAATCGAGGGTTTTGTTCCCAACATCACCAATAGTGAGCGTACACATTTATCTATAAATTTGGTGGTTGTTATTTAGGTCAGACTAGCTTGGAATTCCACATGCAGTTTTATACTCACCATCTTCCATTTCTATTTAAAAAACGATGTTTAGTTTTAAGTTCTTTCATTACTCGGTTATAACTAGAACTATTCTGATGACTCATCTTGTTAAAAATTCTTACCAAACTTTTCAAAACCAGTGTTTTTTCTTTGAAAAGTGAAAGCTCATATAACTTGGAAAATTTTACTTTTTTATTTTTATCTTTTTTTTTTCAATTTATTTAAAATTTGGTTCAATAAAAAGATCGCTATTAGGGAATACTTCTTGTTTATTGATTTTTTTTCAAATTTCAAAATTTCAGGTTTCTGCAATTTTGAAAGAGAAACTCTATGTCATTACATAAGAGGTCAGATTTGCGGTTTCTTCTTTGGGATCTCAGTTGTTGTAATTTATTCTGATCTAGCTGTTATTTTCTAATATGTTTTTACTAGGTCAAAGAAGGTTTTGGCCTTGAAAAAGAGGCTGCATAATCTACTCAGTCTGGCAGTGCAGAGAATGGAAGCAATAAAATGGTGGGAGCTAATTATTCTCAACGTTCAGATATTGAATCAGCTGGACAAAGTGACTCATGTTCGGCAAATCTAAGTCAACCCTTTTATCAGTTTCTCCCACCGTGTCTTTAGTGTATCAGAAAATTAAGGAGTCGAAAGTATCAGACATGGCAAAGAAAGGATATATTACAGGAAAAGAAGAACTAATTTCTGATCCATCAAGGACAAGGCGCATGAGGTATCCACATGCTACTGCATCGTCTGAAGTTAGGAGTACAAAAAACTGATATTGTTGTTGTGCCTTCTAAAAATCACTCTTACATGAGAAGTGGAAAGCATTTAAAAATAAGGTAGAGTCTGACTTTTCCTTATGCTACATTGTTATCATTTCCCGGTTTCTCAAGGCATGTCTATCATCTCAGATGGAAGGTTACCCTGTTTTAAAGCATATTAAAGGGTTCAGTCAACCAGTTGTAAGAAGGGAGAAGAGGTGGGATTTCCTTGTATCGTTACTTTGCGCCTTGCTTTCCTACAACTGTTTTGCTACCTGAATTTTGCGCCAAATTGTCATATCTTAAATCCTAAATATTTTCTTTTTGCCAGTTAAGAGACGAAATATGTGAATTATGGGAGACAAGCGATAATCCTATTGTTCACAAGATTCAAGAGTGGGTGCATATATTACACATGTTTCCTTTCTGTTCACATGTTTTCTGGTTAGTGGTTTCTATCATCACGGTAAAGAATGTATAGTTTGTGGTTATGGGCATTTATGGCATTTCTAGTGAAATATCAAGTAAATGGTTTATTTTTCACACCCAATTTAGCTTTGGCTTGAATATGATTTTTATCTAGTATATTTACTTCCTCTACGTCTTTGATTGGAACGTAATAATTCCTTTGTTAACGACCAAAATAAATTTATACAGTATGCAAGACCTGAGAGTGGTGCTTCACATTTATAATCAATTTTAATATAGAGAGGGGAGAGAATTGTGGCTGTGCACTCTTGACTAGCTTACAGTTTTAATACAAGAAGAAGACATTCTCTCATTATGCTATATAAACAAATAACAAAATAAATACGACTAAAACTATTTACAGGGAGCAATACATAGGTTCTGCTTTTCATCTTTTTAATTCACTTTCTCAATAAGCGTGCGAACATAATCAAAGATCGATTTTAAAGAGAATAACATTGTGTTTGGCTTTCTGATGAAACATATGTCTATTTTGCTCTTTCCAGACATGCCAACCTATCTTACATATAGAAATCCTTACAGTAACAAAGATATTTACTTTTCTTAACAATAATTTTTTACTGTAACTATATTATTTCATCTAGCAAGCTAACAACTTGGGTAGGAGGGAGACTCAGCTTCAATTAAACTTGCTTCTAAATGGAGGCCGTATATGGATGCTGAAAAAATAAGTAGGTAATAGTTTCATTTGGGTGGGAACATACAGAACAACCATAAGCAAATTGGACCTCATGATGAATTAAACCTTTTTAATGAAAAGCTTTTTATTTAAAGCCCATAGAGCGCAACCAGAGAATTTTGAACAGCAACCAGCATCCATAAGATATCATAATATGGGACAGTAGGTGAAGATGTTCTCATAGATTTCCAAACCGATGCAGGGTGACTGGGAGGGTGACTGGGAGCGCGATGCTAAAAGTCCAAGAATAGTTGAGCTAAATGTTCTCATAGATTTCCAAACCGATGCATGGTGAGCGATAGTGAAAGTCCAAGAATAATTGGGCTCACCTTTCTTATCTATAATATGTAGGCAATATGATAGGGATCACAATTGTAATTTTTAATTTAAATTTTAGTTAGAGTCGTTAGTTTATTTTGAGTGTTTATGAGTTTTAGTCTTTTGGGTGAGTTTAGTACTACATCGGGTGGAATATGAAAAGTGTTGAGTTGTAAGCCTACATAAAGGCCTATACTTGTTTTATATTTCGATCGATGAAGCAATGCTAAGAAATCAATGAGAAATTTTCTCAAAAACATGTGAAAAGGTTCCCCTTCTTTGTACGAAGCCTTGGAATCCTTGGTGCGAAGCTAAGAAACCCTAGTTATCTGGATTTTCCCCAAATCTCTCAATTCTTTCCCAAATCCTCCACCAAAATACCTAAATCCCACTACGTCCTATATCAATTTGGTATTAGAGCCAAAGATCCAATCTTCGCTCTTTTCTGATTTTAGATATCTAAAAAAACAAAAAAACAAAAAAAAAAACAAAAAAACCTAACACTAACCCTAATTTCACCCGCTACCCTTCCTCCCGAACCCTAACCTCTCCACTGTCGCCTCTGACAGATCCCTCCACCGCCTCTGACAGATCCCTTCACCTTCAAATCCTTGCCAATAGTCACTTGACACCACCGACGCCTCACGCGGCGACGCCGAACATCACCGCTGTCTTTACGTAGTCCCAACACCTTCGCCGACCACACAACCACCCATCAGCATCTCCAACATCACCTAGATTTCACTGCACCACCATCTTCAAGCACTTTGGAGTTCGTCAGCGCTGACTGGTCTCGTCAATCACCCGATGAGCATCGTCTCTCTCAGGACAGCTAAAGGAATATGACCGGTGGTGAAACTCCGTCAGATTCGTCAGAAAAAGACGTCGACACCGACCAAGCTGACATCGCTACAATGTCAGCTCGGTCAAGCCGAACCCGTGCCCGAGCCGAGCTGGCACTGTTTATCGAGTCAGGCGAGCCGATCCTGAGCCGACCGAAAGCCGACGAGTTGACCTCCGAGCCGGCTCAGCTGAGCCGTTTGACCTGGTCAATGGATCCGCTGAGCCGGTTAACCAAGTCAACTACGCAACAGTAAGTCGTGCGAATTTTTCGACCATTTTCAGTTGATTTTTGGTGGAATTTCTGTGTAGCCCTAATATTTTGACGATTCTGGATCCATTTGGAGTCCAAATTCAGTACCGTTCTTGCTAATGGATAGCTGATTCAGCCAACTACGTAGCGATATCATCCGCACAAGAAGATCAACTCTAAATTACGGGATACCACACTGATTACTACAATGAAGACTACAAGGGCTATTCTCTTCAGAAAATGTATGATCGGGTCTCATATTTTTATGGCTTCAAAGACATGTATGGATATGATGATTGGGAATCACATCTAGAATATTTTTTTCGTACATTTTGATTTTTTAGAAGAAAAGAAATATATATATGCACATCACACGTTGAAAGGAGAAGCTGGATCCTGGTATGTGTGACTTTCACATCATAGTCTTTCACGTCATAGTCGTCGATGGTCAGCGTTCAAATTCAGTCTTCAAGATCACTATTCTTCCAAACATTAATATACTCCACATGCATCTCAACAAATCTTCAAGACCAAAGGTAGAGATGTGGTCAGAAGAAGAGTTAAGCAAGAGTAACAAACGAATTCTTGTGATCGAACAATGGAAAAGGAAATAACAGAGTAAACTCAAGCCTGAACTTGAGTTAGAGCCCAAACTTGAGTTAGATCCCGAGCCCGAATTGGAATCTAAGCCTGAAGTAAGCCTGAGCCTGAATTGAAGCCGTAGCTAATATTGGAGAAACAACAAGAGCCTGAGCCCGAACCAAAGTCAGAGCCTAAACCAGAGATTGATCTAGAGATTGATCCAGTGTTGCATTCTGAGCCTAAACCATAGTTTGATCCACTACTATATACTAAGCCAGAGATAGATCTTGATCTAGTAATGCAATCTGAGCCAGAGTCTTATTTAGAGCCATCTGTGGAGCGTGTGCCAGACCAGCCGAAAGAAGCACAACTGATTCAATTGAGCACATCGAATTTGTTATTCCATATCCTCCTCCCTTTACCACAAACATCTGCTGAATGTTTTTCTATCTTTTATGAGTTGTGACGACGCCCATCGATAAGTCTTTATATTGCCATATTCAGAGTTCGAGGACATGTCTTTTCTAACTGTAAGTGACTGCTGATTTCTACCCAGCCGTACTATTTTTGTCGGCTTTTACGAGAAGGTGAAGTTTTCAAGCCGGTAGAATGATAGTGATCAAATTTGTAATTTTTAATTTAATTTTTAGTTTGAGTCTTTAGTGTATTTTGAGTGTATATGAGTTTTAGTCTTTTGGGTGAGTTTAGTACCATCTCGGCTAGAATATGAAAAGTGTTGAGTTGTAAGCTTATATAAAAGGCCTAGAATTATTTTATTTTTCGATCAATGAATCAATGAACAGAAATCAATGAGAAATTTTCTTTAAAACCTGTAAAAGGTTTCCATCCTTGGTGTGAAGTCTTGGAATCCTTGATGCAAAGTTAAGAAACCCTAAAGTAAAGCTTGAGCCTGACTTAGAGCCAGAGCCAATATTGGAAAAACAACAAGTGCCTGAGTCCGAACCAGAAACAAAACCTAAAACAGAGATTGATCCAGTGCTGCATTTTGAGCCTGAATCACAGTTTGATCTACTGCTGTATTTTGAGCCAGAGTCAGATCTTGATCTAGCATTGCAATCTGAGTCAAAGTCGCCACATGTGGAGCGTGTGCCAGACCTGCCAAAAGAAGCACCACTGATTCAAATTGAACACATCAAATTTGTTATACCAGATACTTCTCCCTTTACCAATAAACATGTGCTGAATGTTTTTCTGTCTTTTATGAGTTGTGAGAAATTTTCAAAAGACACCCATAGGGTAAGTCTTTATACTGCTATACTTCAGAGTTCGAGTACATGTCTTTTCTAACTGCAAGTGACTACTGATTTCTGTCCAGCCGTGCTACTTTTGTCGTCATTCAACAGGAGGTGAAGTTTTCAAGCCGGTGAGGATGATAATGATCAAAATTGTAATTTTTAATTTAATTTTTAGTTTGAGTCTTTAATTTATTTTGCGTGTTTATGAGTTTAGTCTTTTGGGTGAGTTTAGTAACACATCAGGTGGAATAGGAAAAGTGCTGAGTTGTAAGCCTATATAAAGGCCTGGACTTGTTTTATTTTTCGATCGATGAATCAATGAGAAATTTTCTCAAAAACATGTGAAAGGTTTCCCTCCTTGGGGTGAAGCCTTGGAATACTTGGGGTGAAGCCAAGAAATCCTAGTTATCTATTTTTTCCCCCAAATCTCCCAAATCTCTCCCAAATCCTGCACTTAAATACACTAAATCCCATCATGTCCTACATCACAGTATGTGGCTTTGCTCCTAGTTGACCCAAATCAGCTACATAAGCTATATTCATCAAAAGTGGGTGGATTTTAGATAAGTAATGCGCATGAAATCCACCAAAGGAAGAGGTGAATGTAATAAATATTACAAAATGCCTTATGCCTTATGCATTATTCCCATCCTGGAAACGTCGAATACCAAGACATACCTCTTTTCGTGATCGATATATATCTTTCCATTTCCAAACATGCACATGTTGATTCTAGAAAATGAAGAGCAAAGCTTGTTAAGGTGCTTGATCAAATATGTAGGTAATTTAAAGGTAAAACTTTAATAATTTATAATATCATATATCATCGACCGTATCAGCTTCACACGTTCAATTGTAGATAACAGGTGTGAAACCTAACCATCAACATATCGCTTGCATTTGTTAATAAGAGGAGCATGATGAGTAGCTAATTAATAATTCTAAGCTAAGATAGCATAGGAAAGAGACCCCACAGGAAAGCCAACTATAGATGACAGTTCTTGTTTAACACGACAATTTCTACTGAAGAAGAACTTACTTTTAATTTTATTTACATCTAAATATGTGTAGATCTTGGGCTTCATGTGGAGATGATCAAGATTAGTTGTACACTTTACATCTGCACAATAGAAAATTAGGTGAGACCGTGAGAGGGAGTCACAAATGGTGCACGTTTCATATGCCTGATATTGTGCACAGCAATAGCTACATCTATCATCACAAAGAAACACTCCATGACTATGCCAAATAAATAAGGTGATAATGGGTCCCCTTGAAATATCCTTGATTTAACGAAAAGAAACAAGTTTGGCTCATTTATAAGAACATAGAATGAAGGAGAAGAAATACACTTCAGAATCCAAATAATGAAGCTGTCATGAAAATCCATTTGCTACAATATATATGAAGTCTTTGGTCACTGAATCGAATGCTTTGCATAGATCAAGCTTGATACACATTCGACTCCCTATTGGCTTGCTAAAGTCACTGACCATTTCATGGGCATGTAAAGAGAGCTATCAAAAATCGGCATGCTCTTTAAGAAAGTATTCTGGTTTGGCGATATTAGTTCTGAAATAACCTTTTGTAAATGATTAGTAAGCACTTTTGAAAATACACTTATATAGAACATTACAATACGATATAGGGTGTTAATCAATTAAAGAAGAAATTGTGTTTTTAGTACCAAACATAGAAAAGTATGATTCAATTCTTTAAACAATCTACCGAAATAAAAAAATCACATATTGACATCTATTCTCATCACATTCAATCGTCCAGTTTGCATGATAGAATTTTTCATTAAAATCATCTGGACTTGTGTCTTTCTTGAAACTAGTTTTGAAAATTATATCTTTAATTTCTTTATTAAAAATGGTCTTGCTAGCCGTGCATAAAAAGCATTGTAAAGTCTCTTTTATAGAAGTTTTTTTAAAGAGCTCTTGCTAATAAAGTGCTGCAGTCGATCGGATTTCTATGCTATCATCATGAGCAGTTGGAAGAAAAAAATTGTGACATTATTTCTTTGAGTATCTCAATTTAGCTGTGGAATGGAAGAATTTAGGGTTTTTCTCATCCAATGTTAGCCAATCAACTCAACTTTTTGTCGCCATTGATCTTTCTTAATTTCTATTCATTTGTAGCTTGCGGATCAGGTCTTGTTCATTGTTTCGCAAGGATAAGGATTGATTAGCATGCAATTCGGCTAGATCATGCTGAATTTCTGAAATAGGAAAGGCATGATCCTCAATTCAGAATTTTGACAACGCATTAAAGAACATTTTTGAGAACTTTAAGCTTCTTTGTAACATGAAATTAAGCTATTCTGCCGCTAGCAGTACCACATGCTGCCTGCAAAATGGTATGTAAATGTGAAAATCGTTACCTAAAGTTGAAGTATCCAATAGGGTTCGAACATGAGTACTTGCTTGAAGTTGAACTATCCAATCATCATTACATAAACTCGTGTCCAACCTAGCAGCAATGCGCTTCAAGCCAAATGATCGACCACACACTTTGTGTGCTTTTAATATTATCCAAGCCAGAAGAGTCTACATAGGAATTAATAAACTTATAGACAAAGCACGATCAACTACCTTTTCATTAGTATGTCTCACTGAATTGAAGTTTTTCATAATCGTCCAAGGAAGATGACAATAAGTGCTGGATAGATTAATCAAGTATACCCATATCTCCAACCTAATAGTAGGTAGGTTTGTACCATAAACTATAGAGATAACACAAGAAACTCTACCAGAGTTGATAGCTGAAATAATCATATGCTGGTTTGATGAACAAAGCCTAATGCAAGACCACACATTGGGATCCTAGAAAATCCAAACACGATCCCCTTAGCATAGTCATAATTGTTAAAAGAATTCAAATTTTGGAAGAAACATAATATAACACGCCAACGATGCTCCACTCTAATTTAAGTTTCAAGAATATCAACCAAGCGTGGATCATATCTCTTTACTTGCATATGAAAATCATGTTTTTGAACAAAAATTAAGACCACAGATATTTCAAATAAAAATAGATATTTCTAAGGTGTAAAAGAAACCACCACATGCCGCTGACTCAGCTTAGGGTTTTTAGACAGAATAGCTTTCTTTCCCGCTACCTTCATGCCTTTGTTAGTAACACATCTTCTTGCTAGCGTCCAATCTTCAAATAAATTTTGGATTGTCATATGGAATGTTAGCAGGGAAAGGACTGTATACAATACTGGTAGGAACATTATGGGTGGTATTAGTCTGACTTTCAACAAAATGAGGATCACCATCATTATTAAGGAATCATCCTGTTCATCGTCATTACCATTGCATCATTAACAACACAATTATAAGTTCTAAGAAGATGTGGTAGAGGTGGCTGTGGTGACAGAAAGGAAGACGATGTTGATATCAATGGATCATCATGCAGTGTAATCGTGCTATCTGACAATATCATTGTTATCTTTGCTACAACCTAATGGTTACTAGGAGTATCTTTCGGTTTCCATGAAAGAGATGCAGAGCATTAGGTATTAACGTGATCGAAGCAGGAGCATTTGTTACAACATAACAGTGCACATTCATACTCAACTGGAATGTCCAAGTGCTTTCCACCCATCATTGTCGGTGGAACATCGGATACATGTGGTTTTAGTGTTATCACCATAAAACATCTTACATATGCTAACCAACCTTCTAAAGCCATAGCTTGATCCATGAAGAGCGGCTTGCCAATCACACTAGCAACATTAATAAAAATTTCACAGGATCAAAGCTTGATGTGTAAGTTGGAAATTGTATGCATACAGCCATAGATAGCATTTCTTCAAGATAATAAGCTGATCGTCAAATACAAAAGGTCCCTCTTGCAAAACCCATATGCAATCCTTTTCAGTCACAAACTTAAAGAAAAAGAAGTCATTCTAAAAAGAAGTCATTCTATCTGGAACGAACCTTGAGTGAATAGTTTAGTTTCCACAGTCTTGTGACATGCTTTGAGATGTACAATTGGTTTTTCAACATATATTCAACCAATATGTTGACCAGCGATTAACGTTAGAGGCAATCTCATGCGCGATATATGCATAAATCATCATTTTTTCTTCATTATAGCAGATATCCCTTCATGAGATAGTTGAAGATCTCTTAGCAAAGGGAATGATTGCTTGCAAATTTTGATTCAAATTCAACTGCAATGGCGGCCCAAACTTACATCAACTAGAAACATCCCTAATAGCTATAGGTTGAGTCAAAAAGGGATTAGGGTTAAAGTTTGAAATCGCAATCCTAATTCGGCCCATAGCAGTTCCAATATTATGGCCTCTGTTGTCTCATTGTAGTAAAAGTCAACTCCCTCAGGTGGCCTATCAATCAATCACCGACATTAGCGATACCCAATGATGGTACAATAGTTAGGGTTTCTATCATGCATACCAAGTTTATATGCAGCGGAAAAATAGAAACCTACCAAGATCCATGCGTTTCAAATTGATTCGATGAGATTACTAACCTTTGTTGACGATTCAAATGTATCAAACTGTATGTATTGCTCAACGAACGACCACATTCTATTAGTATCCACATGCGAACGTCACGAACGAGAATTTTAAGGGTGCTAGTTCCTTCTCCACAACTAGGGTTTCTCTCTCGCTCTTCGCTTTTCTCAAAAACGGAAGAGATAGATTGAATGCGTAACCCACTGAAAATCCTCTCTATATCATATATAGAGTCCCACATTAACCCTTTAACGCGTTTCAGTTACACAAATATCTTGGGGATAATATCTTAACAAGATATCATATACGTTAACACTTTAACGCGTTTCAGTTACACAGAGATATCTTAAGGATAATATCTTAACAAGATACAATATCTAACGGTTAAGATATTTCACGTTATTTTGAATCAGATTCGAAATCTCGTTTAAAATCTTATCCCATTCATTACTCTCTTTGTGTGCGACCCAATAGGCTCATATCAAATTGGCAGTGAGCCTAATCCTATTAAAAGCCCACAAGTCATAATTGGTTTTTAGCAAGACATTATGACTACCTAATTAATATAAATATCGTTAGTCTGATATTAACCTAAACAATAGAACATATCATAATCCTTTTGTCACACAATATATGATTTGAACATAAGTCATGAATAGTGTCATAATTATATTGTTCAAATATTTAATTTCTCGATTACTAAGTAGACTGATAAAATCAAATGACATTCATTTGAGCACGGCCATGCATTTCGCAGTCCTACTTATCGAGGGGCCTATTAGATATCTCTCTCATAAGAGAGGGACAAATTCCATCTTGTTCATTCGCTTTTCTTTGCATAATTCATATCATGTTCAATCATAACCTTTATAATTATCTGATTAATGATAACGTTTGGTTATGTCAAAACATGGTGTTTCTCATGTAGGAATCTGTGATGATCTCAGTCTAAGGATTCTATGACATAACTATTATGAGATCATTTATGATACTGATCCATGTAATGATCTTATAGCGAGTCTATCCAGTACCTTGTTCTCCCACAAGTACATATAAGTTTGATTTGTATCACCATACATATAATTATCTCATAATTATCAATCAAACTCATACTAGTCTTAATTCATCATTATACCTTTAACGATGAATGACTAGGGATGCTTAGAATAACATAAAACAGCTATTCAAACATTATTATAATGTAACATGCAATTAATATAACAATAACATATAGAGAAACATTTTATTAATGAAAAATGACATAACATAAAGGTCCAAATATTTGGCCTAGGGCATAACCACTAACACCAATCATCTTCATCATCTATCCCTTTGTAGACGAAGTCTGGCCACTCGATGTAGATCTAACCATAGAGTTTCTCGGAGTTGGGTTCTTGGTAATTGTTGACCCGTCTGGTAATTGGCCACAATGGTTGTCAACCCTAAGAATTTTAAAATCTCGACCGTACATGGCAACCATCACCATCCCAAAAAAAATCTAACCATACATCCCAATTTTTATCCAAAAATCAAATCATATAGATGCTTAATGAATTTATCGTTTGAGCCTTCGTTGGTGATGTATCGACCTTTCAGCAGAGCATGCTTTGACAACCTTGACCTCCACGTTGATGTCATCCTCTCCCAATTAGAGCTCCCAAAAGTGTTCATTATATCTCTTCTCCCAATAGGCGTTGATTCAACTTTTGCACTAATGGTGAGATCGGTAAAGTAAACAATGGGTGATGCGTTCTCATGAAACAACCTTATGGTGGCGAGCTCATTGGATTGCACCTTCCTTGACGTTGTCACCACAAACGCAAACATATTTTCCATTAAAGTCTTGTTTATGTATACACACAGATGTGTGCTGTCAACAAAGTAATTTTTTTACACTTGCAGCACATATCTCTCGTGCTTTTTTGATGTTTTAAATTTTGATAATTTGGGATTGTTGTACATATATTAAAACTCAAAAACACCAAATATATGCGAATCTTAAGATGATTTACCTCTCAATCAAATTGTTGCAAAAAGTTCTTTCATTTTGAAATCGTATCATTTTGAAATCGTGAATTTATAACAATCAGATCAAGAGTCAAATAGCATTGAATTCACTTAGTCTTTGGCACGTTGATCTTCCATAATGTGTAGATCAATCTAAAAAAATTTGAAACAAAAACAAAAACAAAAACAATGTATATGTGTATCAGTACATAAATTTTTTCAGTATATATATGTATGTGTATGTATTATATGCATGCATGTATGTGTGTGTTCACGCATGCGTGCAAGCACTTATTTAGAGTTACTACAACTGCAACAAATATTTGCTAGTAGGCTATATGAATTGTCTCACTTATGGACCATCCCAACATAATTGTCTACTATCGGTAACGTACTTGCAATGGTAAAGTTTTTTTTTCTTCATTTTCCTTTTGTTCATCTCCGTTAGAATTTAAAATATTTGTATGGCAACTTATCTGACTTGTCAGTGAGGAAAAGAAAACCTTTTGGCACTTTTATTTGGCCCACTTTTAAAAGATTTCATATGTTCATCTCTCTTTCAGGGGGCATGCATTTGCTGTTATAAGATGAAAGCACATTGCAAGCACAATATCAATCTCTCATTTCAGTTTTTACTTCATATTCATGGTTGCATGCACCGTCTCATTTCCACTATCATTTTTATCTTTACCAATGTGGAAATATCAGAAAATACATCCATTGATGTTTGATCCTTTTTTGTGCCGGAACTTCTTTTATGTTGTCCATTGCTTAGATGAGCCAAACCAGTCCCTGAGAAGTATGCTGAACTTGTTTTCACAGCTTCAATGAAACTCTCTTTATGGAAACTGATGCCGCTCTATGTTTCAAAGAAATTTGACAAAGGGACCCGTAAGGTTCTAGACTTTTGTAGAATTAGTTCTTTTTCCTTTGAATAATCTGGAATTATTGCAGCTATTTTTCCAACTTATATTTGATATAAATTTTTTCATGCACCAGATACTTTTATTTGCCAGATTTTATCGCTGAAGTTGAGGAAATAGTCAGACCTGTTTTGTCTGCATACCAAAGGGTAAAAACTTTTATAGATTTGTCAAAAATGAATCAACCGATTAACAATATAAAATTATTATCCATTTTGTTACTGCATTTTTCTTTTTTTATATAAAGTCATTATTCATTGTGTTACTGCACTTTCTGTTTTATCTGAATGAACTTCTCTTTGATCTTCCCCATTTTTCTGTTTCTTCCTCCGTTCATTCTTTCTTTGTTCCATCCTTTCTTACATTCTTTTTATTTTTTGTTCGTTTTTGAATTTTTCGATAGCCACTTTTGCAGCCTTGAACTTCTTAAATGTAATCTGAGTGTGTATCCTGGGATGCAGGGCGATGTCGATATTTTAAGAAAGTATTGTACCTCTGAAATGATTGAACGCTGTAAAGCTGAGCATGATGCCTATGAAAGCCATGGCTACTTCTTCGATAGTAAGGTATGCGAGATGCTAGAATAATTGTTTTTGTTATTTATGTTCCATGATTAGTGATCACATTTGGATCTACATTACCCTTAATTATAGAACCCACTATTTGTAATGAAACTTTAGAATAAGGCCTTCAAATTTTTCCCATCTAATTTTGGGAGGTTAGCATTTTGCATACTATTGTTCTTCTAAGTTACATACGACATAGAAAGACAATGAATAAATGACAATGAATAAATGAACTACGTTGTCTGTTGGCTTATCCTTACACTAACAATCGTTTCTGTGCTTTTTTTTAAGTTTGCTTAAAATTCACATACTTGTGTATCCTCATAAAGTGAATGGTTTGATATGAGTCCATGATTTCAAGTAGATGTCATGCATGGAGCTAAGTATCTGCATGCACCATATATATTTAACGATGAGTTTATTTTGATTGGTGAGTAGATGATGAACATGTGACTTTTGGGTAATGGTGGCAGTTAGGCTTACCAGCCACTCTGTTGTTCAGGAAAGTTGACAGCAAGTGGAATGAGCTGGTCAACGAGATGCATGCTATACGAAAGGGCCAATGGTTACAGGGACACATGCATTTAACATGGCAAGATTATAAAATCCCAAACATATAGGTACAATGGGTTATAAAGATACATATAGCTGATTTTGTTAGGTGTGCTGTATTTGCATCTAAGGGATATAGTGCTCTAACTTGACATACATCCATAATCAATATCGGTGTAACAGCCAAGTTATTCATTTTCACTGAATGATGTGTGTGAGAGTGAGAATGAGAGTGAGAGTGAATAATGGGTATCATATGACATATTATGTATATGTATTAGAAAATACCTGTGCTAGAAAAAAAAATCTGGGGCAAGCAAGTGGCCAACAAGAAAAAAAGAGTGGGAGTGTGTGTGTGTGTGAATTGTGTGGGGGGTAAAGAAGTAATTTAATGTGTTTGGGGGTGGGTTTTGATTTTTATTAAAGGGAGTGTCAAAATGTAATTAAGGGGAAGGTGTGGATTTTTTTGTTGGAGAAAGCCATGTGGCATGCCACATGGGACAACCTTGTCCACATGGGACAAAGGTGGGGCCCACACTTTGTCCAATAACGACAATGGTAAAGTTGTTATTCCCTATTTTAATATATAGATGTCTGTGTGTATATGAGAATAATAGGTATCATATGACATATGAGGCTAAGCCTCATATACACCTCCAAAACTCCAGACTCCGTTATTTTTATTTTTGGAGGATTTGAACAGTTCATTTTGATCTACATATTATCTCAAAACATGAAATATTAGGTGAACCCAAGGGGGTTTGCCTGTTCATCTACCAGTCCCAAATCAAATGGTTTTACATGAATAGAACTTTTGTGGTGATAATAGAACTTTTGTGGTGATAATAGAACTTTTGTGGTGATTGGATGAATGGAAAAAATCCATTAGATTCACTGATATTCGGTGTTTTGAGGTTTTAGAATATGAAGATCAAAATGAATAGTTCATATCCTAAAAATAGCAAAGATGTGAGTTTTCGAGGTCGCATATGAGATTTAGGCTCATGTCACATGATACCCATTATTCTATATATATGCATACATATATATAATGTATTTGAGCTGTAAGCATGGGAAAATTTTCCGTGCTGACTCACATATGCATGGTTTTTCATTTTTTAAATTTTTTGAATGCGTTACACCATGGATAATCACCATATCAAAAATCAAGTAAATTCAACGTTATTTTGGCACTTGTTCTAACCATTATAATTTCAACAGTTTCAGAATAATAGAACTCTTTATAATGAGTAGATTGAGTGTCAAATACTTCTAGGGTTCATCCATATTTGGGGTTTCAGAATGTGTACAACAATCTAGAATTTTTTTTGAGATTTACAGTATCGACAGCTGTAACGCCCCGCTCCCCGCAGGTGCCGCTACACCTGAAACTAGAGTGTGCATGTCCTCGCTCCCTGCAGGTGCCGTAGTGATTTGTGGGCGAGCATTATTCGCTGACTTCATGATGACAGATATCCCGAACTTTGATGCTGTATTTGGGATGGATTAGTTAGAAACTTTCTATGCCACCATCGACTGTTGGCGAAGGAGGGTCGCCTTCGAGATTCATGATCATCCAAAGTTCCAATTCATTAGTGGAAGCAGATCGACATGTCCAGTGGAGTACAGAGCCTGGTCGGTCGAAGCAGTAGCAGCTACAATGGAAGCTGAGCCCGATATACCAGAGGTGGTTCGAGAGTTCATGGATGTGTTTTCAGACGACCTTACATGTTTGCCTCCGAATCGCACCCTCAAATTTGCCATCGAACTAATGCCAGGAGCTCAACCGATGTCCAAGGGACCATATCGTTTGCACCATTTGAGCTATAAGAATTGCGGGCCCAACTAGATGAGCTACTGAAGAGGGGATGGATGCGACCCAGTGTATCCCCCGGAGATCTCCTATATTGCTGGTGAAGAAGAAAGACAGATCCATACGTATGTGTGCGTTGACTACCGCGAGCTGAACAAAGTCACAGTGAAGAACAAGTACCCTCTACCGTGCATCGATGATCTTTTCGATCAGCTCGGGGGGTCAAGCGTCTATTCGAAGCTGGATCTGAGGACATGATACCATCAAGTGAAGGTGAAAGATGAAGGTGTTTCCAAGACTACATTCAGAACCAGATACAGACATTATGAGTACTTAGTAATGCCGTTTGATGTGTCCAAATGAGTCTCATGAATCAAGTATTTTATGAATACTTAGACAAGTTCGTAGTAGTTTACATCGACGATACTCTTCTACTCAAAGAATGCGAAAGAGCATGCAGAACATCTCAGGAAGGTTCTCGAGATCCTGAGAAGACACAAGCTTTATGCCAAACTTAGTAAGTGTGAGTTCTGGCTGAACAAGGTGGCGTTCCTAGGCCACGTGGTGTTAGGAGAATGGATTGCTGTTGATCCTGAAAAAATAACAGCTGTTCAAAACTGGCCAGTCCCCTGAACAGTGACCGAGATTCAAAGTTTCTTGGGACTCAATGGCTACTACCAGAGGTTCATCAAAGACTTCTCGAAAATCGCATGAGCCATGACGCGATTGACGAGAAAGGGTGTGTTGTTTGTTTGGTCGAAAGCATGTGAGGATACTTTTCAGGAACTGACGAAGAGGTTGACGACTGCACCCATTTTGATCATTCCAGACCGATCAGAAGGATTCTTAGTCTTCTGTGATGCATCTGGCAAAGGACTTGGATGCGTGCTACATCAACACGGTCGAGTCGTAGCATATGCATCCAGGCAGTTAAAGATCCATGAGAAGAACTACCCCCACTCATGATCTTGGGTTGGCGGCAGTAATTTTTGCATTGAAGATTTGGAGGCACTTCCTATTGGGGGAGCACGTGAAGGTGTTTTCGGATCATAAGAGTCTAAAGTATCTCTTCACTCAGAAAGAGATCAACATGCATCAGAGACGATGGGTCGAGCTCATGTCGGATTATGACATTGACTTTCAGTACCATCCTGAAAAAGTCAATGTCGTACCTGATGCGTTGAGTCGTCTACCAGCGGTGATGACCCTTACGACTCAGTGGAGGTTGCAGCAAGAGATCCGGGACATGGGTATAGAAGTGATTCTACCAGAGATGACTGCATCTTTGATGTGCATGCTTATCTAGTCGACATTGGTAGAGAGGATCAAGACTGCTCAGATGGATGATGAGAAGCCGCAGAAGGTCAAAGACCTGGTAATAGCATGCCAGAGGCCAGAGTTTAAGATTCATGCAGATGTGTCCTTGAGGTTTGAGGAGAGGATCTGTGTACTGTCCGGCGCCATTAGAGAAGAGCTATTGGAGGAAGCTCATAGTTCTCCATACTCTGTACACCTGGAGGTACCAAGATGTACCAAGACCTGCGACAGCATTACAGGTGGCATGACATGAAGAGAAGCGTTGCACGAAACGTGGCAAAGTGTATTGTGTGCCAATAAGTGAAGGCTGAACATCAGAGGACTGCCGGTTTATTACAGCCCTTGCCCATTCCAGAGTGGAAGTGAAAGCACATCACGATGAACTTCGTGACTGGACTACCCAAGAGTACGAAGCAGAATGACGCTATCTGAGTGATCGTAGATCGACTGACCAAGACAACGCACTTCATCCCTTTTAGAGTAGGCCAATCTACAAAAGTGTTGGCCAAGAAATACATGGATGTGATTGTGAAGCTGCATGAAATTCCTAACAGCATTGTCTCGGACAGAGACACCAGGTTCACATCTCGTTTCTGGAGGAGCCTTCAGGAGAGCTTGGAAACCCACTTGAGCTTTAGTATAACTTACCATCCACAGACATATGGTCAGTCAGAGCGTACTATACAGATACTTGAAGACAGGCTGCGGGTATGTATGCTGGACTTCAAAGGATCATGAGAAGTCCATCTCCACTTGGTGGAGTTTGCATACAATAATGGCTACCAGTCTAGCATTGGCATGGCGCCTTTTGCGGCATTGTATGGGAGGAAGTGCCAATCCCCCTTGAGCTGGGATGATATATGAGATCGAGAGTTCGTTGGTCCTGAGCTAATCACAGAAGCCGTGGATGTGGTTTGGACCATCAGAGAGAAGCTGCAGCTGGCTCAGGACAGGTGCAAACATTGGGCAGATGCGAAACGTCGACACCTGGAGTTTCAGCTCGGTGATCATTTTTTTAGGATCTCGTCCAACCGAGGATTGATTCGTTTTGGTTGGAGAGGAAAGCTTAGTCATCGATTCATTGGGCCTTTCGATATTCTGGAGAGAATAGGAGAGGTGGCCTACAAGCTTGCATTGCCCCTGCCTTGGAGGGAGTGCACAATGTGTCCACATCTTGCAGTTGCGTCGCTATGTGAGCGACCCTAGTCATGTCGTGGATTACTCGGAGATCGCAGTTCGTCCGGACCTGACATACGAGCAGCAACCAGTAGAGATTCTAGATCGACGTCAGAAAGTCTTCAGGAACAGGACTGTTGATCTAGTCAGGGTGATGTGGCATCGCGACTCGCCAAGAGAATCTACCTGAGGGCGAGAGGACGAGATGCGAGGATGTTACCACTACCTTTTTCCGGTCCTATAGAGAATTCTGAGGACGAAATTATTTTAAGAAGGGTAAGATGTAACATCCTGTATTTTAGGCGTGTTTGATTGCTTGTGTGTATTTTACTTCAGTCGTCCGAGTGTTTTTCGTCAGAATGTTCTCCTATTCTACGCGTCGACGCGAGCGTGCCACTGTTTTTGGAATTTTTCACCACAGATTAAATTATGAATAATTACTATTAACCCTACGTGAATAACTAACCCTAACCTCTAACAAAACCTCAGTTGGTGAGATCCAACATCCCCTTTAATTAATCCAAACCCCAACCCCATAAATCATCTCCAAAATTTGGTGAGATCTAAATTTTTCGGATCCACCGTCTACAATCAAATGAGGCTAGCTGTAGAATAATAAAACAAGACTATATTAAAAACTCATCCCTCTCCTCAGAGAACACACACACACACACCATCCGCAGCAATTCACTCCACCTCCAACCCCCTCCCATTTCCTACAACAAAGCAATCCAATACAAAACCACACTTCATTTGTTTTTAAGGAAACAACAAACAACAACATTTATCAGCTCCTCCTATGTTTAACATTATCAGTAAGCCACCCTCCATCCTCCATGCAACTTCTCAACAGAAAACCCTACCATCATCATCAACCTCATACAGCCTCCTTCAACCCAAAATCAAACACCCAAATCTACATACATCCTCCTTAAAATCAAACACCCAAAACAAAAATTGAGAGAGGGAGAACCCGAAACCAAATCTGAATCTTCATAGGAGTCTGAGGTCATCATCCTCATCATCGCCACCAGATCCGCGTGCCACCTCAAACCAGTGCGTGTCGCTACCAGAACCGCGTGCGCCTCCGCTTGATTGCCGGGCAGCGCCGCCGCCCAGATCCGTGCCCTGTCGCCTGGAATCCGCGCGCTTGGCCGACCTCCGCCTGCCGTGCCGCGCCCTTTGATCTCCCCTCTCTGCATCAAAAAAAGAAAAGAAAGAAAGAAAAGAACAGGGAAGAGGAAGAGGGAGACAGAGGGTGAGAAAGAGTGAGTTATAAAGTTATATTTAAGTTATGGATTATTAGTTTAAGTTAATATATAATAGTTTAAATTATTATATATGAAGTTAGTTTTATTTTATATAAATTATTTTCAGTTAAAGTTATGTATTATTATATATAAGTTTTCTTTATATATATAAGTTTGTATAGCTAACTCACCTTGTAACACATGTGAACCCAGGTATCGAAACCGCGGATCAAACTGCGCCTTTCACGACACATCGTATCGGTAACTCACCGTACCCTAGCTATGTGTTTGAAAACTATAATAATGCATGCTAAACTAGTTTCATTTAGTTAGCAAAGTGTCCCATTTGAACATTTAGATAAGCTTGATAAACTGCACAGTATCGTAAAAGACTTGATCGGACTACGTGTCGTATTTCACTGTAAATGATACAATATAGAAAATGACTCCTAAATTACAAATATGATAACATCACAAACACTTGGGGTTTTAGGGTAACTTATAATAGCGGGGTGTAGGAGCGACCAGTTCAGTCTTTGTTGTCCCGATCGGGTCCTAGCAACCACTTCAAAGTTTGTCAGTGACAAATTCACAGAATTGGATCACAGATTTTGGAACAGTATTGTATTCACAGTTTTTGTTTAACCCGGGTACGTGCACCCGTGATAAGAGATGAACTCTTGGTTGCTCACTGTACTTCGCATTATAAGTCACGATCTAGGCTCGACACAATTATACTCCAGTAACCTTGTCATCTTAAATAATATTTCATTTTCTTGCTGATAAATTGAGAATGTTGTAAATCTGCAAAGCTATATTTCTGCTCTATTTCCATACCACTATTGTATGCAATTTTACTTCTAGTCTTTGCTAGATTGTTATACTTGTATATTGTTTTAATTTTCATGCTAGAGATACTTTGAGTTACGTCTGATCCTGGCGACCCTTTTTTTTGTGGTGGACCCATCAGATACTTCACAGGTTGACGAGGTGACACCTGAGTTGGCAGACGCTGAGCTTACAGTTGAGTTTGACCAGGAGAAACGCTGGTTACTGAGAGTGAGTGTGAGAGTGTTATGTTATTTTATGCTTTTTGTTTCCAGAGTGTGGCTTGGTGTGTATTTGTATTCGGATTGTATTTTCTTTTCAGTACACTGCTGGTTTGTAATAAGGTTGTATTTCATTTTCATGTATGCGTATTTGGCATATTTATGCAACGGAACCTGTATTGACTTCATTGGTGCCTAGCAGGACTTGCGCATGTGCTGAACAGTTACGGGCCCCGGGAGTGGGTCGTTACAGGTACGTGTCCGCATTAATTTTCAGTATTTTCTCCATGGTTCTAAAATGAATATTTCATGTGTTGTGATGATGGTTTTTGCCCAGATAACTTAGATTTATCCCCAACAATGGCAAGATGGAAGCTGTTTAAGGATAAATTCTCACACAGTAAGGTGGTGCTGACGAGGACGCCTCTGATGACGTGGCACTCCGTCGACAAAGAAATGGGACATGAGGAAGTCTGAACCCGGGTCTGGGAGAGCGAAGTCCGAGCGGTTAAGTTGAAGCCCGACCTAACTTCGTGCTATCTTCGTGGGTATGCAACATATGAAAATCGTCAGGGAGGTCGGATCTAGCTTCCGACCCAAATCCCTTCCGATGCTTAAGTCAGTGGATCACTAAAAGAGAGCTCGGGCAGCTAGGTCCGACCTATTGGGAGGTCGCCCGGTCGCTGTCTCGCCGAGCTATGTAGGAGGAAAAATAATTTGGTGGAGTAGATGTTTAGTATTAAGATACATTCGTTTCAAATCCCCCATTTTCTATTGTCCCAGTAAGTTCTTATATGGCACTTGCCTTGTAACGTCCGGGCCAATAAAGTGGCTTTATTATTGGGATTGATGAGATGCCTTGATGAGGATGCATTGAGTGACGTAACGGTCGACATGAATATCCCTTTCATTGTGAGAGTAATGGTCGTCATAAATGTAGGTCTAATTATCGTATTATTGGCCATGATGACGGGCCGTAATTGATGTAACAGAAGCATAACAGAAGCAGTGCTTTGGAGAAAACTTTGAGAGGTCATATGCATGCCACAATTTTTTTCTGTTACATATTTTGTTTTCTGAGTTATATAATTCAGTTAAGGAAATTCTCTTGCGAATTCATATACTCTCAACCCAAAGAAATCTATTGTGATCTTCTAAGTCCTTTAGTGCTGTAATTCGTGTGATATTCCCTCCATACTGCCTCCCTTCTTGTGGTCTTACTATTCAGTCTCTTCTTAACTCCAGTATATGTTCTCTTCTTGTTTGTGCTAAAAATAAGTTTAACAGGTTCAAAAAGAGAGATGGCCTGTAACCTGAATTAGCATGTACACTAACAAGTGGTAGCCTGATGCAGATCATGCTTACTGTCTGTGATCGAACTGATCGTATAATGATTGGCTATCTACATGACAAGTGAGTCATCCCATATATTTCCCTCATCTTCCATCGAAATTCTCTGCAAGGATTTTGCTTTGTTCTGTCTTCATGTAATATTATAGTAAGCAAGCTTTATATTAGATTGGAATGGGGCTGGATGGATGAGATACTGAGAAGTGGAGAAAAGCTGCAGTATTTGTTTTGGGGGGGGGGGATGAGAAGAGGAGGGATGCAAAGAGAGAGGTGTTTGGTGTCTTTTTGTGTCTGGGTCTAAATGCTGCTGCTTTGAGGAGCATGCGCGTGCGCATACCCCACCCCCCATCAAATTACCAGCAGCTGCAGCTGCAGAGAAGAAGCTTCACCATCTCACCCCTGCTGACCACTCTGTTTTTAGGGCATGTGCTTTTGGAAAGCAGCTTTCTGTCACTGTCCAAATTGATATCTTCTTGGCTCATAATGCACATGGACACCTTTGTATGCCCCTCTCCCTTTCTCTGTTAAATTCCCTCAACTTTGTAACCTAACAGTGATCTGATATCTTGTGTTAAATTCCCTTCCTCTGTTAAATTCAGCTGACTGGTTTCCCTGCATATCTGTTTTCTTATTCTTGTGGACAGTCATAGGTAGCACCAACACTTCAACCATGAAGCCATATCGCGACGGACAAATATACCCGATACGGTACGTTTGTTTTCAGAATGCTTCTTATAATTTGCACAAGTGTCACCGTATCGTGTCATATCATTTTCATGTTGGTATGTTCGTGTTCGTGCAACCTAGGTATCCGTTTTCGTACTCTTCCGTCCCCCCTCAGAATATAATGTTATATGAATATATGTATATTAAAAACCCTTCTAATGTTTCCCCCATCTTCATTTGGTGATAGGGTTAACACTTTGTGAGAAATGGTCCATTGGGCCATGATGGGCATAGCCACTCAACTCAAGAAAAAAGGATCACATATCACATAGTGGACTCTAGCTGCTCCTTAACAAGCAATGGCTGATAATGGTGACTGTCCCTACACATCCTATTTCTCAACTAGTGCTTGTGCCCTTATGGTAGGTTGAGTGTAAGCATCACTGTCCTTGTTGAGACGTGGTTGCCCTCTCAACACTTCAAAGCTTGTGACCCCCAATGTCCCCAAATTTTACAGTGTGCAGTGTATTTGCACCCCTTGGGTCATCTTCTCTTGTTATTTGGTAGCTCCTAGGTCTCTCTCCACCAAATAAAAAGGGAGGCTTTGATCCTTTCCTTTTCACATTCAATCCATTGAAAGATATGATGTTTGGTTATACTATGATCTCATATTATTGAATCAAAGAGGAGAGTTGCAACTCTCAACTTAAGGGATATGTTTGGTCTAGCTCCAAAAGGAATCATGAGGAGTTTGAAAATAAGCATGAGGGGGGATTTGATAGGTGGGTTTTGGGCTGCTTTTGTTTTGTCCCAAAGGCCCACAACTACCCAAATGGAATCCTAATAGGAAGGAGATTATGAGAGAGAGAGAGTGAGAGGGGTAAGGGAGAGAATGAGTGAGTGAATAAAGAGAGCACATCACATGCAGAGGACAAAATGGGCTAATGAGAAACTGAGCTTTAAAGTTGGGCACTAGCATCTTGGGTGGCCTCAAACTTCCAGCACACACCCACATGGAGACCAACTCCACCATGCATCAATAATCACCCATCATTAATCACTTTTCTCACCAAGGGGAGGGATTTGGTCAATCCCTTAATCACATTGCTCCCATTATCTATTTATCATTTGGATGTTCTCTTTGATCAAATATGGAAAAAGAGTAATTATGTAATCCCCATCTATTCACATTTTCTCTGTTTATATCTACGACACAGATCGCGTCATGTCACTAGGGTTCAACAAACTCGGGTCCGAGCATCACTGCTCACAGAAATATCCTGATGTCAATTGACCATTTGTTAGGTTCATGGAGATTTGGATCAGGTATTTTCGCAAGATTAGTGCTCTATCAACACCAACCATTTCATATGCTTATCAAAGAAGATGCGGTCTAGCCTCATGTCCAAGATTGTCCTTGTTCATATGTTCTTAAGGCTGGTAGTCAATTCCTCAACTTGGCCATCAGTTAGGCCCCATTCAAGACCAATTCCTTTCATGGGCACATAGGACTTAAATTGACATTAAATTGACAGTCACCAAGACTACATATAAAGGCACATGAAACCCAGAGTGTCTGATATCATACAGCAGTATATGATAGTTATAGTAACGGAACCAGGCTTTTGGTTTGATGAGATCCTCATACATATTTAGTTCTTGTGGGGAGCCCAATACATATATACATACACATATATACATATATATATATATATATATTCAAATTTTGGCGGAGCCCGTGCCCCCTCCTCTTTCTTCATAGTTCCGCGGTTGAGTGCATTGCCAGAAACTCTCAGTTTCGAACCCATAACGTTCTTCAAGAAAGCAAGCGCACTATATGATTTGAGTTAGAGTGCGACTATATACACAAAAAAAAAAGGTGTATTGATGAGAATATTTACCAAAAATAGAAAGCAAATCAATCATTTGTCACTTCACAAGTACCATCTCACCTACTTTGTTTCCTTTCATGAAAAATAGTCTCATCCCTACACCGAATTTTCGGTGTATATAGCAATCTCCTTTGGCTCGATAATAAAAACTGAACCGGACTGTATACACCCCCTGCTTCGGTGCAGGGAGGTGACTGTTTAACCACCGTGGAAAATTTTGAGAGAGAGAATGGAATTTGAGTCAAATGAAATCATTTTCATTCTGTTTCCAGAAACTTGTCCACTCAATACACCGAATATTCGGTGCCAATAGCAATTCTCTAAAAACTACATCGTATTCATGATGTGACCTCGTCATGGACTAATAATTGGGGTAGTGCTTGTACTCCGTACGGGCATGAGCAAAGAATACAATACACTGTTAATTCTATATGGGGGCATGAGGCTCTCACATGGGCTTGGACTTGTAAAGCCCTTTGAGCAGGCTTTGAGTGCACACCCTCTCTCTAATGATCCTTAATTATTTGTTACATGAACACTAAATCTCTATTTAATTTCTTCTCACTTTCCATCAGAGATACTCTATTGGCCACTTACAAAAGTAGGAGTACTCTTTTTTTGTTTGTGTGACTTGTTCTAGGTTTGCTGGCTTTTGCCAACTCAAAAAAAAAAGAGTTTGGCAGAAGAACTGACAAAAAATGATAATTATATGCTAATCAACACTCTGCATGATTAGCGAGTTACATTAATCTAAGAAATGGGATCTGATGAGGACCATATACTTTACAACTCCTCTTGTAGCTGTGCTCTTCGCTTTTTCAGTACAATCACCACTCTCAGTTTGGATTTTGCAAATCTGTGTTATTTGTATGAAACACTTTACAACAGTGAAGAGTCAATTTTAGTTGAATTTTTTTTTTTTGGGTTTGGAATGGGCCTGAGCTTGATACTGGCCAGACTGTGACAGTGAGATATTTCAAAGGATTTGGATATTATTATGTTTCATACACCTATAACCCTACGTGATTAGTAAATGTTTTCGTAATTAGTGGCTTGAAATCATGCTTCAGTTGCCAAGCGGGCCAAATAAGAAGAGGATGATGGGCCGGCCCGGCCCGGCCCAACCCAAGTACACCCAAAGAGTATAGTCCGTTACTCCGTACGTCTGCGAGAATCTCTACATTTTCTTTAATGATAGTGCGGATGACGGTGGCCGTCCATTAACTAACAATCCCTCAAAATTCCTCATCTTCTTTGAAAAAAACCGGAAAAAAAAACCGAAAACTAAATAAAATTCTTAGAATCGACATAGTTTAATAAAATTCATTCAAATTAAAAATTAAAAAAAGGTACAAAACTGAAGAGAGCAGAGTTCGCCGCATTTGCGGGCAAAAAGAGAAGAAAAAGGAGACAATTAATCAGAGCAGAGCTTCCCACTTCACAGTGTGAAGGAGAAGACTCATTGCTGTTTCTTGACTTTTTTTTAAATTAAATAAAATTTAAGTAATTAATTAATTATATTTTCGACGATTGGCTTGCTGCAGAAGCTGTTGTATTTTTTTAAAATCCCCAAAATGCCCCCCCTCAATCCGGTCAATATACCACCTCTGACCCGCTCAGATCATTCACGTCCTCTTGTCGGGACGATTTTCTCTTTTTTTTCATCCAGCCGTAATTTCGCTGATAATTGAAATTGTTTTACGATTTGCACCCTCAATTAAACAAGTATTATTTCTACAAAAAAAAGTGACTTACGAAAGGTCGTTAAAAAGCAGGGGTTTTTTAAGCTCAAGGCTCAGTACTCAGCTGATGTTGCTTCTCCTCCTCCTACGAGAAGAAAAATGTCGAAGGACGAAGCTTCTCACGACGAGCCAGAGATGCAAGGGTTCCGCCTCTGCTCGCCGCCTCGCTCGCCGTCGTCGCTCGATCCCAACGAGGACCTCCTCGTGATCGAGCTCGGCGAGAAAAGGAAAGAAAAACCACAAGGAAATATGGAACCGTCAACAGCGGTTGGATCTTCGAGCAGAAAGATGGAAGAGAGAGTAGAGCATCAAGCAAGCGGGAGTGGGAGTGGCGGCGGCGACGAGAAGCCGGTGCCGTCGCCGCCGGCGGTCGGATTCGGCGAGCTGTTCCGGTTCGCCGACGGACTGGATTTGTTGCTGATGGCGATCGGGACCGCCGGAGCGGTGGTCCACGGATGCTCGCTGCCGGTGTTTCTGAGGTTCTTCGCGGATCTTGTTGATTCTTTCGGATCCAACGCCGACGATCCCGTTACTATGTGCCGTGAAGTCGTTAAGGTTTGCTAAAATCCATCTCAGGTTCTGTTCTCTCTGCTTCATTTAATGAATATTGATTTGATTTCAATTGTTTTTAAATATGTAGTATGCATTTTACTTTTTGGTCGTCGGAGCGGCGATCTGGGCGTCGTCTTGGGCCGGTGAGCTTATTTTTATGATTTCCGGCGATGCGATGAGTTTGATTTGATTTATTAATTTCTGGATTAAATATTGCTAAATGCTGTAGAGATCTCTTGTTGGATGTGGACTGGGGAGCGGCAAACCACGAAGATGAGGATAAGATACTTGGAATCTGCACTGAATCAGGACGTCCGTTACTTCGACACCGAGGTCCGAACCTCCGACGTCATCTACGCCGTCAACGCCGACGCCGTCATCGTCCAAGATGCCATCAGCGAGAAGGTACGAGCTCGTCATATATATTTTTCCCCTTCTTCTTGAAATAATGTGATTGATATTTGGTGATTTTGATGATGTCAGTTGGGGAATTTCATCCATTACATGGGAACGTTTGTGTCGGGATTCATCATCGGATTCACGGCGGTATGGCAGCTGGCCCTCGTCACGCTCGCCGTCGTGCCGGTCATCGCCGTCATCGGCGGCATTCACGCCACGACGTTGGCCAAGCTCTCCTCCAAGAGCCAGGGCGCCCTCTCGCAGGCCAGCAACATAGCAGAGCAAGTCAGAAATCAAAATCTCAATCATTACCCCTCACCCCTTCCGATCCCAGCGGTATTAATTGTTGCCGTTGATTTCTAGGCATTGGCTCAAATTAGGACGGTTCAGTCGTTCGTCGGCGAGACGAGAGCCCTTCAGGCATACTCCTCTGCGCTCAGAATCGCCCAGCGAATCGGATACCGAACCGGACTGGCGAAGGGCCTGGGCCTCGGGGCGACCTATTTCACCGTCTTCTGCTGCTACGCCCTTCTGCTTTGGTACGGCGGCCTCCTCGTTCGTCATCATCACACCAATGGCGGCCTCGCCATCGCCACCATGTTCTCCGTCATGCTCGGCGGAATGTAAGGATTCGTTCATTCCCCAAGCTTTCATTTCGGTAGCTATGACGAAATTATGAATGGATGATTTGTTTCGCGCAGTGCGTTGGGCCAGTCGGCGCCGAGCATGTCGGCGTTCGCAAAGGCAAGGGTGGCGGCGGCAAAGATTTACAGGACCATCGACCACAAGCCAGCGATCGAACGGAATGGGGACCCCGGCGTCGAGCTAGACTCCGTCACCGGACACGTCGAGCTGCGGGACGTGGAGTTTGCCTACCCGTCGAGGCCGGACGTCCCGATCCTTCGCAACTTCTCGCTGAACGTCGCCTCCGGAAAGACGATGGCGCTGGTCGGCAGCAGCGGCTCAGGGAAGAGCACCGTGGTGTCCCTCATCGAGAGGTTCTACGACCCCATCTCAGGTAACCGCTTTAATCTGTTTAGTCGCCTACCTAAGTGCTGTTTAATCCAGTTGCTAAATGGAAATTGTGGGCTAATGAAGGGGAATTGATGGTGGATGGGCATGACATAAAGACACTGAAGCTGAGGTGGTTGAGGCAGCAGATTGGGCTAGTGAGCCAAGAGCCAGCCTTGTTTGCAACCACAATCAGAGAGAACATGCTCCTGGGGAGAGAGGACGCTACACAAGTTGAGATCGAAGAGGCCGCCAGGGTTGCAAATGCCCATTCCTTCATCATCAAGCTCCCCGATGGCTACGATTCTCAGGTCTTTACTAGCCTCTTCGTAGTATGTTTATATTGAATATGAGATTAGGCAGACCATCAAAATTATCCATCAGTTGACCAACCGTCACTATCGTCTCTCTCTCACTATGAGATTAGCTTGTAGCAGACCATCAAAATTAGACTCCATCAGTTGACCAACAAACGTCACTATCGTCTCTCAATTTCCTCTCACCCCCCATTGGTCCCTATCTAATCCCACCGTGCCATTGGCATGGGCCTTAGATTGCCTGTCCAGTCTCTGGGATAATACTACGATACCGTTGCAACGGAAACGAAAGCGCAACGGGACGATCTATCTTAGACTAATGGACAAAGAGATTTGTCTCCTTCGAGCCACATGGGTGGATTCTTTTCTAGGTGGTCCTTCGCTTTTCTAATTATGGGGGCGAGATTAGTCTTTAATGGGAAGATTAAGGCTTGATTATTGGTGTGTGCACTCACGTGGATCATGTGAAATCTAGAAAACTAAAACGCTGACAATCTGAGTGAGGTCATCTAGTTTCTCGTTAAAGTGAAATCAGTCAACCTTCCGCTTTTGGCGTTGTTGATGTTAACTTGCTTAGACTTTACTTAATCTCTGATTAGCAATATAATAGTATTATAATAATCACTTGGGCCATCACTGAACCTACCACCCCACATGGTGGCTACCGCCGCAGGTCGGCGACCGAGGACTGCAGCTTTCCGGCGGCCAGAAGCAAAGGATAGCCATCGCAAGGGCAATGCTGAAGAATCCGGCGATACTTCTGCTCGACGAGGCCACGAGCGCGTTGGACTCCGAGTCCGAGAAGCTCGTCCAGGAGGCATTGGACCGGTTCATGATCGGCCGGACCACGCTCGTGATCGCGCACCGCCTGTCCACGATCCGCAAGGCCGACACGGTCGCAGTTCTGCATCAAGGCTCGGTATCGGAGATCGGCACTCACGACGAGCTCATGGCCAAAGGGGACAACGGAATGTACGCCAAGCTCATCCGCCTTCAAGAACAAGCTCATGAGACAGCACTGATCAATGCTAGGAAGAGCAGTGCGAGGCCCTCGAGTGCTCGGCCATCGATCAGCTCCCCGATCATCGCCCGTAACTCGTCCTACGGCCGGTCTCCGTACTCCCGTCGGTTATCGGACTTCTCGACCTCGGACTTCAGCCTGACGTTCGATCCTAATCACCGGATGGAGAAGCTAGCGTTCAGGGATCAGGCCAGCTCATTCTGGCGGCTGGCGAAGATGAACTCGCCCGAATGGGCCTACGCGTTGATCGGATCCATCGGATCGATGGTCTGCGGATCGATCAGCGCCCTCTTCGCCTACGTTCTCAGTGCCGTGTTAAGCATCTACTACGCTCAGGACTACGGCTACATGAGAAGAGAGATTGGCAAATACTGTTACCTGCTGATCGGAGTTTCTTCGGCCGCCCTTCTGTTCAACACAGTGCAGCATCTGTTTTGGGACGTCGTCGGCGAGAACCTGACGAAGAGAGTGAGGGAAAAGATGCTGTCTTCGGTTCTTCGCAATGAGATGGCGTGGTTCGATCAGGACGAGAATTCCAGTGCGAGGATGGCCGCCAGGCTTTCGCTCGACGCGCATAATGTGAGGTCTGCGATCGGGGACAGGATATCGGTGATCGTCCAGAATGCGGCGCTGCTGGTTGTTGCCTGCACCGCCGGCTTTGTTCTTCAGTGGCGGCTCGCCCTCGTCCTCATCGCCGTGTTTCCGGTCGTCGTCGCTGCTACAGTCTTGCAGGCATTGCTCTCAGCCTTACTTCTTAGCCTGCTAGATTCAGTTTGTCTCTCTTCGGGCATTTACTCGAACAGTTTTTGTGCAGAAAATGTTCATGAAGGGATTCTCCGGCGACTTGGAGGCTGCCCATGCAAAGGCCACGCAAATCGCCAGTGAGGCCGTGGCCAACGTCCGAACCGTCGCCGCCTTCAACTCGGAATCCAAGATCACGCAGCTGTTCGCGGCAAACCTCGAGGCCCCCCTCCGTCGCTGCTTCTGGAAGGGCCAGATAGCCGGAAGCGGCTTCGGCATCGCCCAATTCCTCCTCTACGCCTCCTACTCCTTAGGCCTATGGTACGCGGCGTACCTCGTCAAGCACGGCGTCTCCGACTTCTCCAAGACCATTCGGGTCTTTATGGTCCTCATGGTCTCCGCCAATGGCGCGGCCGAGACGCTGACCCTCGCGCCCGACTTCATCAAAGGCGGCCGGGCAATGAAGTCGGTGTTTGAAATAATCGACCGGAAGACCGAAATCGAGCCCGACGACCCCGACGCTTCTCCGCTGCCCGAGAAGCTCCGCGGGGATGTGGAGCTCAAGCACGTCGATTTTTCCTACCCGACCCGCCCGGACTTTCCGGTCCTCCGCGACCTCACGCTCCGCGCCCGCGCGGGGCGAATGCTGGCGCTGGTCGGCCCCAGCGGGTGCGGCAAGAGCTCGGTAATCTCGTTGATCCAGCGGTTTTACGAGCCGAACTCGGGACGAGTTCTCATTGACGGGAAAGACATCCGAAAGTACAATCTGAGGGCGTTGCGCCGCGCCATCGCGGTGGTTCCGCAGGAGCCTTGCCTGTTTGCGACCACGATACACGATAACATAGCTTACGGTAGGGAGTCGGTGACCGAGGCCGAGGTGGTAGAGGCAGCGACACAGGCGAACGCGCACAAGTTCATATCGGCATTGCCGGAGGGGTACAAGACGTGGGTCGGGGAGCGAGGGGTGCAGCTGTCCGGCGGCCAGCGGCAGAGGATCGCGATAGCGCGGGCGTTGGTGAAGAAGGCGCAGGTCATGCTGCTGGATGAGGCGACGAGTGCGCTGGACGCGGAGTCGGAGCGGTCGGTCCAGGAGGCGCTTGACAGGGCGTCGGCCGGACAGACCACCATCGTGGTCGCGCATAGGCTGGCTACAATCAGGGGGGCACATACGATTGCTGTGATTGATGAGGGGAAGGTTGTGGAGCAAGGATCGCACTCGCACCTGCTCAACCACTGCCCGGATGGGTGCTACGCTAGGATGCTGCAGCTGCAGAGATTTTCGCGTGGGCCCGTCGCCGTCGGCGTGGGCGGCGCTTCCACTAGTGAGGACACGGGTAGGGATGGAAAATGAGGGGGGTTCTGTTGTGGTCAAAACTTTTCTTTGCTCCATCTCTAATTTTGGCATTAATAATTTTCTTGTTTTGGGGTTTCATAGGGGATTTGCAATGTAATTATATGTTGTTGTTATGTAACGTGTATCAAGCCTTTCTTACTCTTCTTACATTTAAGCTGTTTTTAGCAAGTTAGGAGCCCATTATCTGCACTGCATGTAGATCTTTTACAAGTCTGTTCAACTCGGAGCACTTGATTTGGTGTATCCCATTGCTTGAGGTGATTGCGACGATCAAGGAAAAACAACGAACCTCAACTACTGACTGTGACGTGGCATAAAGAAACGCACCGGCTTGTGAATTTGCAGCGTCGTTGGAAGATCGTTACTAAGACGAGATTGGGTTGGCTCCTATACGTGTTGGACCATGTAATCGTCCAACGCAATGTGGACGGTTTGATCAACGCACGTAGGAGCCTACTAAGACATGCAGTGCAATAAGTCCGGAGATACAAAAGAGAGACTTATGGATGGCGGGGCTCCAGTTTATCTCTTGTTTACGGGTGTTTTCTCACCCCGACGTGGTTGGATGAAGCTATGGCTAACCCCGGGCCGAACAGGCCTCGGTCCATCGATGGATGATGGTAGACCCCAACAGGGTTGACGTTTCAGTGGCTTGGCGTGGGATGACGTCGACCGCATGTTGGGCATTGGGCCAGCTAATCCCGGGCCGAACACGTCTAGATCCGAGCTGTTGGAGCCAAGTCTGAGCTATCAACTCGTTATTCTTGAAAATAGAAAGTATTATTATGCTAAGCATAAGAATATATGTTGGAATTTTAGATTTCCTCGTAGATCCATGCATACCGAGCGCATGCTTAAGGTGGAAACTGGACCCTAGTCCCCCTAACCGCCGTCTCCTAATCCCAATCTTGCCAATGTGTCCAATGGCAATTAGTCCCCAAAACTCAAGCTTCCAAATTAATTTATTTACAATCACCCCACTTTTAACGCAAGTGGAGCCATAACTAACACAATAAAAAAGATGGAAAAAAAAAATCGCAACAAAGTGAATGTAAATTTTGTCGGGTCAGCAGTGAACCCGGAGGCCATGTGGGAGCAACAAACTCCTAAATTCATCAAGAATTCATCAAGATTTTGTATTATAATGATTGGTTTTAGCGCGATGATGGCCTGTGATTATGACTTGAACTCTCAACATCCAAACCCCCCCAAATTTCCTCATGTCATGCCTACAGGTTGTTGGCCTAACAACATGCACTCACTGGGATTAGCGAAAAGCTTAATCCAATTCAACGTTGATTGCGTCCATCAAGACTTTAAAACTGAACAGAAAGTGGGTTTAGTGAGATCCTTGTACCAAACGAGGATCATGGGGTTTGACCAGCTTTGGTCAAGTGACCGGTTGCGTGCTCCTTCAGACTTGCTCGTTTTTAAATGTTTTTGTTGTGAATCGGTTCTGATTAAAATAATACATGCATGATGCAGACAGGCTGGTCAAAGGATTTGTTGGGTTAGGGTTAGGGGTTAGGCTGTCAAATTGTTGGCTTTTTGGTCAGCAATTATGTTTTGTCATCAGCCTAATTGCAATTAGGGGAGTCATCCTAGGTTTTGGGGTGAGTTTTATGATGCAACGTGATGTGATTTCACGCCCATCATGTTATCTGACTAGTGGCGCATCACAGATGGTTACATGGACAGCGGAGAAAGAAGGCCATGTTATAGAAACGTTGAGATTTAGAAGCTTCTACACACAAGAAGACGAACTCTTTTAAAAAGAATTATTTGTGTTTACCGGTGTTTTCTCACCGTTGATATTGTTGGATGATTCTTGATGATGATAATTATTGCAGTAGCTGGCGTAGGATAACGTTGGCAGTTGACTGGGTACTGGGCAAGCTAACCCCGGGCTGAACAGATCACAATCCGAGCTATTTCAGCCAAGTTCGAACTATTTCCGGCCTACCTTCAGCTTTCTGCAACACGAAGAGCTCGTTAGGTAGAGTTGGGTCTGATGTCCGATTTAATCCTCTCCCGCGCTTAAGCCAGATAGTGGCTCAAAAGATGCTCGTGACAACTATGGTCGATATGTTGGGATATCGACCGATAGTTATCGCGCCAAGCTATGGGGAAACATAGAATTTTAGTTGGAGCAAGTACAAGTATAGGAGTACCCGACTCGACTTTTTTGGTTCTCGGCCAATGTTACATCTCACATTTTTTTCCGAGAGACTACTTATAGACAATTGCTTTTGAAGGACATTAGATGGTAACGTCTGAACTATTAAACTATTTTATTGCTTTTGCAATGAGCTGTTGCCAATAATGACGAGCTTAACGGTGAGTCCAAGAATGCCTTCTTTCTAAGCTGATGCTTTAAATGAAGAAGCCTAACGGTCGTTATAAATGAAGAAACTGTCGGCCTCACGTGAGGGAATCTGGTCTGGTGGACCGAAGCTGTTGGCTTTACTGGGTTTTTGGGCATGTCCGCTCAAACAAACAACTGAATGATCATTGGACGACGTGATGTATCACCATAAACAAAGATTCGCCACTAGATAGTCCTCATTATGCTTGAGATATCGAGTACTTGTGTAATAAGCCCATGTTAGAGTTCTCTAGCGGTTGAATGCGAAGTGTAAATTGCTCTCAGGCCTTCCTGATCTATAAGCACGTAGTCTAGATGTTTCTAATCACAGCGGACTTTTTGGATCAAGATGCCCGAGTGCAATTTGCCCTAATGCTTAAAAAAGAGCAACAATGAAAGGCGTGATGTTGGCCATTGGGTAATTTCGTCATACACGTGACGTGCGTCAGCAAGTTCGTTGGGTCCGAACATCAAACTGAAGACACGAAGATAGCCTTTGGCCCCCGACGTTGATCTTGAAACCGAGAGGCCAAATGCTACACGAAGGGAATCCATGTGGGCATCACACTGTAGGGCTGAGAATGTGCATGTCCAGAGCTCCATTGGGTTTTCAATTGGACATGCCACATCATCTCTACAAATCCTTCACTAATACTATTCTAGAAAAAATCATTGAAGAATTTGTAGGGATGATGATGCGTCATGCCCCACTAGAAAGAATTAGTGAAGGATTTGTAGGGATGATGATGTGACATGCCCCATTGAAAGTCGGGCTTTGGACATACACAGTCTCATCCATATCACACTGGCCATCATGTCTTACAATGGTGCTTAGCACAAAAGCATCGTCTTTCGTTGTTCTGTCTCTTGGATACAGAAACGGATGAGGAGTATGGATAACATCGACGTCGAGAATTTGATGCGGCAACAGGCGTCGCATTCGAGCTCTAAGATGCTCAGCATGTGGGGGTGGGCATAACTCACAAGTGATGGATTGGGCATCTTCACGGGGCAAATAGAGAATCGCTTTCAAGGGACGAGGAGCAGAGCATGGTGGGCACGAATCATGCATGTAGCAGTTAGTAGGGGGGGATGGGGGGGCTCCTTCAAATAATAAATGCTGACAAAAATCAGGGAACCTTTGCCCAACTTTCTGGGACACCATGATTTTTGCTATGTAAAGGTAAAGAATCCTTCATGGCTTTATCCCCCTATTTTTTTCAGCTTTAGATAGCCGCTATTATACTAGGTAGGGCTATTAAATATGAGAATTGCTAAATACACCCCTATGCATAGGGGTGTAGATAATGATTACATACTTAAAAAAAATATTATATCACATCTTATTGTCAACTCATAGCCTCTCTAACTTTATTTTTTCCTTTTTAGGCCACTAATAATTACATGCACCCCTATGTTATGGGTGCATGTAGTCTTCCTCTTAAATATACTCTCCTCTAGATGCCATGGACAAAACATTTTTGGTATATTTACTCAAAACACCACCTACGGTTCGAGAGGTTATAGACCGTACATCCCGGTAGTTTGGTGCAAGCGCTATCATTGTCAAAAAATGAAAAGAATCAGAAGAGAGTGAGCGATAAGACAGGTGATGTGACATATTTTTCATTTTTGACAAAAAAAATAAAAAATTAGCGCATACACCCCTCGTTGGAGATGTATATAACATGGTCCTTCTGTACCCTCGTCTTCTTCAACCCATAATTTATCTCTTTGTTAACAAAATCTCGAACTCTTCGCCGTCGTCCGCCGTCCGCCCTTCATGCTCTCATCATCACTAATTTTAATCTAACTTAACACATGCCCTAATTTCACCAAAATCAGCATCCATCATTAACCCTAGCCTTAATCCCTAACCTTAACAGTAATTTGTAAGAACAAAGGTTAAGTGAGAGATGAAATGAAAATAAGAGGGGAAATATAAAATTGAAGAACAAGCATCTGTAATTCACAGCACCAACACAAGGAAACAGCTTAATCATAGCCTTAGGTGTCCAAGGCGTCCGTGTCATGCGCCGTACAAGCATCAATAATCACGCAAACAGTGATACGAGATAATTAGCAGCCCTAATCACTCTGCTAACAGTGATAAAACCAACAACCCAGCAATCAAAGAAAACTCGACAATTTCAAAGCATGAAAGCGACCTGGGAGAGGGGAGGGCCATACATGAGAATGATTGCCAATGGGAACAGCATCAGTCTCGATTCATGTGATTGCTTGTTGAACGTCTCATCTCTCTCACATGCAACCCCTTGTTCAAATCAAATCCATTCTCTGGTGAAGATGAGATAGATGGTGATGTAGATGAAAATGACTGCTCTTTCACCCAACCCATGTTTACTCTCTTGGGTTAGTTTCGACCTTTTTTTGAGAACCCGCAAGTACTCTCTTGGCAAATTAGCCATTTCGTTCTCCAATGACAAGAAGATGAAATGGCATAACGATCATTTCAATTATAAAAAATGATTTCTAAACGATATGAAAGGCCGAGACTTCAGTGAAATTAACCCCTTCAGAGAAAGAAGGAACATGATTTGATGATGCATTCAAATCTCCATCAATGCTCAACGTGGAGGACTGAGAGAATGGAAGGAGACCAAGGACTAACAAGTAACATGCATGGAGAAAATAATGTGGGGTTCTTGTCAACAAAGGTGGGTAATAGTTCTACAGTTTGGCACCCAAAAAGGACACCAGCTGTAGAAAAAGCACTCGTGAGCTCACACAGTGTCTACACATTGTACACGACAAGAAAGGGATAAAACGACTTCTGTGGGAAATTGACTGCCAAGCAGTAGGAATAGTTGGCTCTTCTGTCAGATGCTCGGCCAAACAATGCGTTCACTTTAGCCCAGGAAAATTTGTACCAGAATGAGGACAATGGCGTTGTTAGGCAAAAACCTGGATTCTACATTGCATAGACTGATGAACTTTGTCTCATTATCACAAACGAAGACTGAAAGACCACACTAAATATGATCACATTTCAATGACAGTAGAAAAGGAGGTATCTGTAACAAAAGATTGGGATACAAGCGATGATAGTAATGAGGTAGATATGATAAGATGCTTAGCTAGCACAAAAGGAGTGACAACGATTCAATGACATCATGAAAATAGCTTGTGAATGCAACATAGCTAACATAAATCATATACATGCCAGTAAAACGGAAACACGGTCTTAATCATTTACTACTGAAATATGCTTAAGTATGATCAACCAAAATATCGAAGGGTGCACTTTCATGATTCTATTTGGTAGCACTTGAAAGATTTCTATGATAGCGCAAAATGCGATTATCGTAACAAGGAAAGGTTCCCTCACAAAGACTGAAGGTAAAGGGCTCATGTCGACATTAGCTTTGGGCCGTTGTCCGGCATCCCCATCCCAGCCGCTAGCTCGGCATCCAGCTGTGTGTGTGGTGCAGGACCCTTCATTTGCTTCACTCTGCAACAAGGGCAATGTTTAGACCAGCAGTTGATGGTTGGATCGAACAAAACGAACCACGAGTAAAAATAAACATCAATCGCTGGCTTCGAAAGCGGAAATTTACAACAAGATACATCCTGAGAAATGATTTCAGTGATTTTTCAGCCAGGCATTGGCTTTGACGAATCTTGGATATAATGAGCCTTGCACCAAAACTAGTTGACGCTTTTACCTTACCCTGCATCTAATTTATGAACATCTCCAAAGCTTCACTGTGTCTGGTTGTCTACAAGCCAAGATGTCTATCAAAAGTGAAACTTTGCAGCAGAATGATGCTCAGCCGTTCAGAATCCAAACCAGCCAACATTTTTAACCATAATTACTTATTTAGAACGATACAGAGTGTGTTGGAGATTGGCATTCTTCCTTCCGAGCAAGCCAGACAGAACACAGTTACAAGAAGAAAACCCCATATTAATATGGTTTGGTGGCCCAACCTCGTCATCGTTCACGAGACAACCCGATAAATCTACTATGATTGGAGATTACAAAATTTCATGAAAATAGCATCTCTCACTTCTCAATCTGGGTTTTACTCACAATCCATCTCATGTCCCCTCTCTTGCTATACTGCATGCGATGACTGGGCCTAACCCTCAAAATCCCAGCTAATCTGTCATTCCATTTAGTGAGATTATGTAAAGCCCAAATTTTTAAAAAAGAAGGCCAGCCCAAACTCTAGCCCTTCCTTTTTTTTTCTTTTTTTCCTTTTTCTTTTTCCCCCGCGGCCCAGCCCAGCCCAGCATGTGTCCCTCATTCCTCTCTCTCTCTCTCTCTCTCTCTCTCTCTCTCTCTCTCTCTCTCTCTCTCTCTCCCCCTCCGAGGCGGCAATGAAATCTCACCGACTCTCTTGCTCTTTGTCATCCGTTCCTTCGACAAGAAGGAAGCCTCGCACAACAGCCCGAGGCCCCCTCTCATCTCTCCACCTCACGAAACATGCGTCCTCTCCCCACGAACTCTCCACGTCCTAAATCTCTAGGGTTTCGACATGGTTTCATTTTGATTCAAGGCTGATCGACTTCGTGGCTGATCTACCGTCTCCACTAACCTTTTGCCAGTACCACGTCTCCATCTTCCTCTACAAAATCTCGGTTGAGCTTAGGGTCTCGATTTTACATGGAAAAAATTATTTTTCAAAAAGAGAAGTCTCGATTTCTCCCTTGCTTAGCACGGTTTTGGTGCTGTATTTCCCTAGCAGTTGTAGCCATTCACGACGAGGCTCGGGTTTACCAACAATCGTCGATTTTTGGTAGTTGTAGCCATTCACGACAAGGCTCGGGTTTACCAACAGTCGTCGATTTTTGGTAGACCACTTTAATTCTTTAAATTTTGGTTTTAAATCGACGACTTTTGGTAGACCACTTTAATTCTTTAAATTTTGGTTTTAAATTTGTGATTTAAAACCAAAAATTAAAGAATTAAAGTGGTCTACCAAAAATCGAAGACTGTTGGTAAACCCGAGCCTCAGTGTGAATGGCTACAACTGGTCTTAAATCTATGGGGTTTCGACACGGTTTCATTTTGATTCAAAGCTGATCGACTTCGTGGCTGATCTACCGTCTCCACTTAAACTTTTGCCAGTACCACATGTCTCACTCTTCCTCTATAAAAGCTCGGTTGAGCTTAGGGTTTCGATTTTATGCGAAAAATATTATTTTTCAAAAAGAAAAGTCTCGTTTTCCCCCTTGCTTGAGTTGGTGCTGTATTTCCCTAGCAGTTGTAGCCATTTACGACGAGGCTTGGGTTTACCAACAGTCGTCGATTTTTGGTAGATCACTTTAACTCTTTAATTTTTGATTTTAAATATGTGATTTTTATTTATATGCTTGCAATAATGATTCTGAGCAAAATTCAAGTGATGTCGGGGCTTGGCAGTGATCCCCGCCGCTGCCCCTAGCTATGTCGTGACTGTCCACTGGGTTTTATTGTTTTGGCCGTGTGTTTAAAGCCTTTGTTTGGCCTTGTTAAGCCCTTATCTGGCCTTACCTTAGCCCTGACGTGACTGTCCTAGGCTCTAGAGCCTCTGTCGTGACCTGTGGGTCCCTAGCCCTTTGTTGTGTGACATGTGGGCCTCCCCTAGCCCTTGCCGAGCCTCCCTTTGATCTGGCCGTGACTAATTCTGGGCACCACATCCTAGGATGTGACTGATCGATGAGGTTTTCCCCTGGCATGACTGTTTTGGGATTTTTCTGATGTTGGTTATCTTGGATGGTGGTTGTACATATTGCGTTGGTGATATTTTGGCTAGTGTCGAGGCTTGGTATTGGCCGTAGGATGGTATGAAAACCTGGGGGCTTTGCCCTACATGTCTGAGTTCGCTCAGGTTTGCCGGATGATTGTAGATGAGGGTTTGGCCACTAAAGGCCATTGGAATTAAGAGATTCACAGCTTGTTGGATCATACACCAGGTTACTACCTGAAGGATCATAGTTTACCACCTGTGGGATCATAAAATTATTGTCTGAAGGATCATATAAAACCACGAACACATGCTTAAGTCCCATAACGATCGATGATAAGATTATTTGAGATCACCACAGTTGTCCCTCCACCCATTGTACATCCCCATATTTTTAAAGTACGGCACCCATCGCTACATCGACATGCATGTTAGCTCGAATTTACTATTTATATTTCAGATTTATACTTTCTAGCATGCTTAGAATATTTTGCATGTCGTCTGACATATATATGCTCAATGATACATGTTTAAAATAATGACTCATTTATGCTCCACGTTATATGCTTAAATTGGTGGACATCTATGGCATGCTAAATGTTTCATTGATTCCAACACTATATGCTACATGTTTCCTGAATAATCATATTACAATCTTGCACAGTTGCCCATAAAATTGGAAATAATTGATATGTTGAGTGTGCTATGGAAACCAAATAGAATTGGAATGTTATGGAATATATATTGTTACTATCATATTGAAACACGCTTTGATAGAATAAAATCTCGAAAATATGACTGGAACTGGAATGACAGCACACAATCATATGATTTAGTTTCAATGTGGCCCTAAATTTGATCCAGAACTTTACTTTCTAATCATGTTTTAGATAATTAAATAGTACCAATTTAGATTTACACCTGAACTGTATCACTCAGAGAGACTAAGAGATATACACTTGACCTGTACTTGGCACTTCAGACTCACTGAGTTTTGGGATAAATCATATTAGTGCGAGTGCGACTGCGACTGGAGCCATGTTCCTATTGACATTGACCGCATCAGGTGTTCTGATCGGGTCACATCATGAATCCGATAGACCCGTAATATATCGCCGGACTTAATTGTTGAGTCCCACACTGTTACTCTTTGGACAAAAGACCCTCATTGTTCCTACTTTGGGCCTGGCCCGAGTGAGCACCCCTGTAATACAAGGTGGACTCCTGGTTGCTTACTGTATTCTCTAATATGATTCACATCCTTAGTTTGACATAATTAATAGAACTATGATAGTATCGTCTTAAAATTATTAACTCAGTTACATGCCTGTCTTAATTTCCAGTGCACGCATGTTAATTAATCTATTATCTGCTCTTAGTTCCTGATTTATCCATGTTTTATCCATGTTCACATATTAATTTCTATACTATTAATCAGTTACAGCCTAAGTTTTATCTATGTTCACATATTTAATTTCAAAGTCTAAGAATTAGTGTGATTTACCAAGTGATTCTTCGTTTTTATTGCACCACTAGGTGCTGAGACGGAGTCAGAGGAGGCCCTTATATTCGAGTACAGACTTTGCCGTAGTGGCCGCAGATTCCTGACATTAAAGTTGTAAGTATTTCCAATTCCATGTAATAATATTTAATAGAAAACTCCATATGAGTATGTTGGTATATCGTTGCTCGTAGCCTATACTGTTTTCAATGGTAACTAGTAGGGACCTGCATCAAATGTGAAAAACATGCATGTCCTAGTGTGTGGGGCGTGACAGATTAATAGTATGGAAGGGACATCCGCCTATCATACTACTTCCATATTAGTCATAGCACACGCAACTAATTAATCTTAACCCAAAGGTCTCGAGTCCAATCATTTGGACTCCATCATCAAACCAACCGCATCGGGACATAAAGTCTACCGAATTCTAAACGAATGCAAGACAAACTCAACAATTTCTATATTGACTCGTATCTGTTGAACCATGCAATCTAAAGTTACTCCATTGCGCTCTCAGAATCCCACTTTGCAAAAAACTCTACACATGCACCATGCTCCAACTCCCTGAAACGTTGCATACAGTCATCGTCGTCTTTAACTGAGCACTATCGAATACTCCTTCCTTGTCTAGCATCGAATAACCACATTCACTAAATCATATTCCGTCTCAGTAAAAACATCAGGACAACCAACAACTCATAATCACTTCTCATGTCCCACACCGGACAACCGTGATCACCACACTATGCTCCATCTCGATTGGATCATCAAAATCATCTTCAGAGACAAACTAAATGATGGCCAACTTATCATGTGCCCACTATATCTAAAAGAAAACTAGCGTCTGAATGATGAGGGTGTATCCCACACTTAATCCGTGCAATCAGTGCCACTGACTTCCCGATAGCCTGACCAAGCTGACCTGAACAACCCCTCGTGATCACCTTCGATACTGCACCTAATCCAAACAATGAAATAAACCAACAGACATTCACATGTGCACCCCAGAACTTTGAAAAACATTCAGCTCGACTTACGGAAAGAGACAATCAACTTTAGAACCATAAAGTTAACTCTATATTTAATCTCGGATGTCTGATCGTAATTAATGAACCATTTGCATGCATTGCAAAAACCATCAATATGTGCCCAACTACCATTAACCAACAGCTTAATCATCCTCTATGGGAAGATGCCAACGCTTGCATAACTTATGTACATTTTTTCTTAATTTTTTTCTCATGTGAGGTCCACCCGTAAAGAAATTTGACCGAAGAAATTATTGCTCTTTTCCTCTTCGCATGGTGGTTCCTTTTGTTAGATATTGTGTCACCACATATAGTTTTGATGATTAGCAAACATGCAAGAATTCAAAGCATATCATAAAAGCACTCAAGGAGATTTGTGATCTAAACCAAGACCAAAAAAAACTATAGAAGATAAGTATGATGCATGGAGCATGGAAATACATCATATGACTTCATTGTAATTATTTACATTTGATGTATTTTTATTTTTTTCTTGTCTTAGAATGTTAAGGCCTTGATAGTAGCTCACACACACTTGGGAACACACTTAAATGGTTTAAAATGTTTTCAAAAAGTTTTCCTAAGTTTTCAGAGTAGTTATCTGATGTGATCTAGGGTTTTTGTGGGAATAAAATGGAATTTTTAAAGTGGAAAAGGGAAAAGGTGATGATCGCATCAGTATCCCATGTATCAGCTTGTAGTCGACTCCCTAATGTGATGGGGTTGACTACCAGATAAGGGAGTCTATGTGGACTCCAAAGTAGTCGACCTCAGTTCTCTGGGTTGTCGACTACAGCTTTAAGGATAGTCGACTACCTACAGCTCCAACACACAGAAAACACAGTCCCACGATTTTCACTTTCACAATGCTGCTTTTTTCTAGTCACAGAAGGGGTGTTTTTGGAAAGGTTTACAATGGGTTTTCACCCCATTATACGTTGATTTTTGCAAAAAGCTTGATAGAACATAATTGCCAAAATCTTAAAAAGAAAAATATTTTCATCTCGAAAGCTTTTAAACATTAAACCCTCATCTCTTGGCCAAGCTTTTAAATGTATTTAATCTTCTCTTGGTCCAATCTTCTTGATCTTTCCCAAGCTTCACTTATACTCTTTGGAGATCAAGATTCATCACTTATAGCATCACTTCAACACAAGGGCTTCATTCAAAGCTATAGGTAATTGTAACACTTCTACATGATTGTAAGTATTTCTCACTTGGTTTGATGAGTGTAAATCCTTGTTGGAAACAATGTGTTTTTTAAAAGCCCTCTTGTATGGAGGCAATGGAAATTCCTCATTGTAGGCGAGGTGTTGTAACTATTTGTTTATATAGTGGATTCAAAGCCCAACAGAGATTTGTGGACTGGATGTAGCCCTGGAGGTGTTAACCAGAATAAAATTTGTGTGTTTATGATACGAATCGCTCGCCGTTTGGATCAAATCAGCGAATAAATGATTAAAACAGCGATTTAAAGGTGGAAAAATGTAAAATAGTGGAAAAACAATGAGAAAGCAAAGAACTTGATAAGGATTCTTCGAGACGAATCAATCTCCCAGCTTTTATTGAACGCCTAAAAGCCTAAACAGCATCAAGATGATAACTAGATTGTTCAAAGACAAATCAAGCATCAGCTAACAATGACGGCTAGCCCTAATTATAAAGGAAAACGGGGATTTACTAATTTGGTCTGACTAGACCAAAATACCCATGAGGTGACTAATACCGGCCCCCACGTCTCCTCCTGCGAAAGTAAACAATCGTGGGCTCCTCGCTAGCTGCATCTCCCGCGTGTGTGCCCGGCCCAAGCGGCGCGTCCGCATCAATACCCCCCCTAAAAGATCCACCTTGTCCTTAAGGTGGAAGTCAGGGAACTGCTCCCGCATCACGTCGTAGGCCTCCCAAGTCGCATCACAGTCTGGTAGACCCGCCCAATAGATCAGTACCTCCTTCCGCCGCCCCGGGCCCTGACGAACCGCCCTCACATCCATAGGCTCAACTAGTACCTCCATGTCCTCCGTCAAGGTAGGAGGCAAAGTAGAAGACACCGCCTGATCTCCGATAGCCTTCCTCAGCTGCGACACGTGAAACACCAGATGTAATCCCGAGAATGCAGGCAACTCCAACCGGTACGCCACCTGGCCAATCCTGGCCACCACCCTGTATGGACCGAAATATCTAGCTGACAGCTTCTCATTCGGCCTCCTCGCCAACGATCTCTGCCGATACGGACGCAGCTTGAGATACACCATGTCTCCCACCTGAAACTGTACATCCCGTCGATGCCCATTAGCCCCGGCCTTCATCACCTGCTGAGCTCGTAGCAGATGCTTCCTCCGCTCCTCTAGCAAACTATCCCTCTCCCCCATGTACTCCTCCACCTGAGACACTGAAGTCTGTCTGTCACCAAAACGGAGCAAGGGTGGGGGATCCCTCCCGTACAGCACTCTAATTGGCGTCGTCCCTGCCGCAGAGTGGTACGAAGTATTGTACCAGTACTCTGCCCACGCTAACCACCTATGCCACTGACGTGGTGTCTCTGAGGCGAAGCATCGCAAGTATGTCTCTATGCTGCGGTTGACCACCTCCGTCTGGCCGTCAATCTGGGGGTGGTAAGCCGTACTCCGCTTCAGGACCGTACCCTGCACCCTGAATAGCTCCCGCCAGAAGCCACTCATAAAAATCGGGTCCATGTCGGACAAGATGGACCCTGGCACCCCATGTAACCGTATCACCTCCCTCGTGAAAGCAGTAGCTACCGACACTGCAGTTTATGGATGCTTCAATAGAATAAAGTGAGCGTACTTACTTAGGCGGTCCACTGCCACAAATATCACAGTGTAGCCATCGGACCGTGGTAGTCCATCAATGAAGTCCATCGTCACCTCCTCCCAAACCCTCTCTGGCAATGCCAACGGCTGTAGTAGGCCCGCTGGGGCCATAGCCATGTACTTGTGGCGTTGGCAAACGTCACAAGCTGCGACTAGGCGCGCGATCCTCTTCTTCATTCCAGGCCAATATAGCTCACTGGCCATCCTCTGGTAGGTCTGCTGTACCCCTGAATGGCCCCCGGTCACCGAACTGTGAAACTCCTGTAAGAGGACCGGTATGAACTCTGAGCTCCGTGGTATCACCATCCTCCCCTGGTACAGCAATCTGCTCCCTGCTAACGAGTAACCAACCGGTCCGTCCTCGCCACTCTGCAGTCTCTCCCGGATCTGTCGTAACTCCGCATCTGCCTCTGCCTCCTGCAACATCGGCTCCCAACCCAACCACATAGGCAGTGACAACGCCCTCAAGTCGATGCCATCCTCCCTACGTGACAAGGCATCAGCAGCCTTGTTTTCCAACCCGAGTCTGTACTCGATGTCGAACCGGTACCCCACCAGTTTGGACAACCAGTGCTGGTGCTCCTCAGTGACAAGCCTCTGCTCCAGTAAGTACTTGATGCTCCGCTGGTCCGTGCAAACCACGAACTCCCTCCCCAACAAGTACGGCCGCCACTTCTGAATCGAGAAGACTATGGCCATCTGCTCCCGCTCATAAACTGATTTCAGTTGTGCTCTAGCGGTCAGCACCTGACTGAAATAAGCTATGGGTCTACCCTCCTGCATAAGTACCGCTCCCAGCCCGTACCCCAAGGCATCCGTCTCGACCACGAACGATATGCTGAAATCCGGCAAGGCTAGAACCGGTGCCGTCGTCATAGCCACCTTCAAGGCCTCAAAGGCCTTGGTGGCTTCCTCCCCCCACTTGAAACCGTCCTTCAACTGCTCGGTGAGAGGCCACGCAATTGTGCTCTGGCCCTTGACGAACTTCCTGTAGTAGCCCGTCAGCCCCAAAAAACCCCTCAAAGCTCGTAGCGTAGTAGGAAGCGGCCAATCTAGCATAGCTGATATCTTCGATTTGTCGGTCGCTACCCCCTCTGCCGACACTACATGACCTAAGTACTCAATCCGCAGCTGTCCAAAGCTGCACTTCTTCCTGTTGGCGAAGAGCTGATTCGCCAACAGCTCCTTGAATACTATCTCCAAGTGGCCTATGTGCTCCTCCATATCCCGGCTGTAGACCAGGATGTCGTCAAAGAATACAAGTATGAACCGCCGTAGGTAAGGCTGGAACACCTTGTTCATGAGGGCCTGGAACGTCGACGGAGCATTCGTCAAGCCAAAAGGCATGACGAGAAACTCGTAATGACCCTCATGGGTCCGAAAAGCGGTCTTCGGCACATCCTCTGGCCGCATCAGTATCTGGTGGTACCCTGCTCTCAAGTCGATCTTCGAAAAGACCGCTGCCCCATGTAGCTCGTCTAGCAGCTCGTCAATCACCGGAATAGGGAACTTGTCCGCGACAGTCTCCCATTCAGCGCCTGGTAATCGACGCAGAATCTCCAACTCCCGTCTTTTTTCTTCACCAACAGCACTGGTGAAGAAAAAGGACTCACACTGGGCTGTATCACCCCCGCCTGCAGCATCTCCCGCACCAACCGCTCTATCTCGTCCTTCTGCGAATGCGGGTATCTGTATGGCCGCACGCTGACTGGAACCACATCCCCCCGTAGCACGATCGCATGCTCGTGTCCCCTCTGCGGTGGCAGCCCCTGTGGGCTCTGAAACACCTCTTGGTACTGCTCCAGTACCGGCTCCACCTCCCCTGCGGTCTCTGTCTGCTGCTCCTCCTCAGTCGACAACCCCTGGCACTCCACCAGGAAACCCTCACCCTCATCCTGCAACGCCCTAGTGATGTCCTTGAAGGCCACCACCGAAAAGCAGAGTGTAGGGTCTCCGGTCAGCACCACCGTCCGGTCGCCGTTCTGGAACTCCATCCGCAGGAGCTTCCAGTTCACCTTTATCTCCCCCAACTTCTTCAACCACTGTACCCCCAGAATGACGTCCACATTCCCCAACTCCAGCGGCAAGAAGTCCTCCACTATCTGTATGCCATGCAGCATCAGGCACACTCCCTTGCAGAGCCCGACGCTCTCCTCCATCTTCCACGTCCCCAGCAACACTGTGTATCTCTCCAACGTGCTCAGATCCAGCCCATGACGATCCACCAACTTCTTAGAAATGAAGTTGTGAGTCGCCCCACTGTCAATAAGGACCGTCACCGCCTGCTCCGCCAACGTCCCTGATAACTTCATGGTATGATTCGGAGTGAATCTTACCACAGAGTTCAGGGAGACATCCGCCACGTCCATGTGTACATTCACCTCCTCCTCCTCCACCTGCTCTGGCTCCAGTACCTCCTCCTCATCCTCCTCGTCGGGTACGATCACAATCTGCAGCAACTTGCTCGCACATCGGTGACCGGGGCTGAACTTCTCGTCACAACGGAAGCACAACCCTGCTGCACGCCTGGCCCGCATGTCCGCCTCTGTCAGTCGCCTGCCTGGTACCACCCCTGGCCTGACCTCTCCTCTAGGTTCCACTGGGGCTCCTGCCGCTGGCCGTGGAGGAACTGGTGCTGCCGTACTGCGCTGGCCCTGGGCTCCCCAAGCCCCTCTGATGCGCCTCTCCTCTGTGTGCTTTTCCTCCGCCATGTGGGCTAGACGGAGGACATCCTCCAAGTCATTGGGCCTCTGCATCCAAAGCTCTGCCCGTATCGAGGGCTTCAACCCCCTCATGAAACTCCCGATCAACACCTGGTCAGACACCCCCCGCAACCTGCTAGCCAACATCTCGAACTTCTCCACGAAGTCTCGAACTGTCCCCTCCTGTCATAGTGCCGACAACTGCTCATAGAAGTCCCCTCCGGACTTCTCCTGGAACCGGGCGAGAAGGTATGAAGAGAGCTCCTCCCAGTACTAGGCTAGGGCCTTGTCCTCGAAATAGATCCCTATAGCACGCAGGACCTCCTCCTATGTCAGCTGCATCACCTGGAAGTAACGCTCGGCCCGGTAGACTCAACCGTCCGGATCGGTGCCATCAAACGTCGGCATCTTCAGCTTCTTCAACCTTCGATCCGCGTTTATGTCACCGTACTGTGCTCCAAACCCCCCACGGACGCCTCCATGCACCATCACGCCCCCTTGCCCCCCTCCGGGGCCTCCGTCGCCTCCCTCGTACAGCTCATCAGGCCATTGAGGTCGCTCTCTATCCCCCTCAGGGATGTAGTTCCCCAAACACTCCAGTGGTCGTGGTGGCGGGGCAAAAATGGGCTCTCTAGTCCCTCCGTGCTGCTGAACGGGCGCTGTCCGGCCCTCCAGATGGCCCCCCGGGCCCCAAAATTGGGCCGCAAGAGCCCCAATCGTCGTCCCGGGAGCCCCTCTTCCTCCGCCGGGCCTCGCTGTCGCTCCTGGAAGCTGAACGAACCCCCACACACCCCCAAAAGGCCTCGCTGGTCTCGCCGTGCCCCCAGGAGGGGTGGCCCAGGCTCTGGCGCCACCCCGGGACCCTTCCGAAGCCGCGACACCCCCACCTGGGGCCCACGGTCCCTGGGCTTCTCCGCCCAGGTGCCCCCCATACGCCAGCGCCCCCGATTGGGGGCGCTCCGCCTCCCGCGCCCCCGAAAGGGGGCGCCCAGCCACCAGCGCCTCCAGAAGGGGGCGCTCCGCCACATGCGCCCCTGGATGGGGGCGCCCAGCCTCCCGCGCCCCCGGAAGGGGGCGCTCCGCCACATGCGCCCACGGATGGGGGCTCCCATCCTCCCGCTCCCCCGGAAGGGGGCGCCCAGCTGTCGGCAGGCCCTATTGGGCCTGTCGAACTTACGGCAGGCCCAGTTGGGCCTGCCGTGCTTGCCGCCGGGTCTTGGTGGGTCCCGCTGCCTTCCCCCGCAAACCCTAGAGGGTTTGGCCAGCCATCTTCTTGGGTTGGAGGGTGGGTAGCCGCCGTTTCGACGACAAACCCTTCCGGGTTTTTGCCTCGATCTCCTCCGATAGCCGCCGAGATGGTTTGGAGCATCGTCATCATCGCCGGGATCTGCACTACCTCCCTCGCCGTTTTCGCCGCCTCGATCCTCATGTGTTTGAGTTCGACTTGGATGTCCTCTTGTGTATGGGCGTGATCCTTGTTGGAGATCTCCATGACCGTCTTCAATAATTGAATATCCTCGCCCATGGTTTTCTTCAATTCTTCCATCTCGCGGTTGATTTCTTCACGAAACCCTTGAAGCCGTTCTTCTGTCGCGCCGCCTCTTGTCCCTCCCGCCATTAGATCTCACCGCTCTGATACCAATTTGATACGAATCGCTCGCTGTTTGGATCAAATCAGCGAATAAATGATTAAAACAGCGATTTAAAGGTGGAAAAATGTAAAATAGTGGAAAAACAATGAGAAAGCAAAGAACTTGATAAGGATTCTTCGAGACGAATCAATCTCCCAGCTTTTATTGAACGCCTAAAAGCCTAAACAGCATCAAGATGATAACTAGATTGTTCGAAGACAAATCAAGCATTAGCTAACAATGACGGCTAGCCCTAATTATAAAGGAAAACGGGAATTTACTAATTTGGTCTGACTAGACCAAAATACCCCTGAGGTGACTAATACCGGCCCCCACGTCTCCTGCGAAAGTAAACAATCGTGGGCTCCTCGCTAGCCGCATCTCCCGCGTGTGTGCTCGGCCCAAGCGGCGCGTCCGCATCAGTTTACTAATTGTACCATTGTCTCTCTTTACTTGCATTTTATTTCCACTGCATATCTTTATCATTGCAAGTAATTTTGGCTAATTAAGATAAAATTAGGTAACACTAATTTTGATCTTAGGAAGAAATTTCTAGAGTAACTTTTTATATTTCATAAACACCATTCACCCCCTAGTGTTCTCCTTACCATCCCAGGATCTCAACACATGGTATCAGAGCTTGGTTATATCATGGCGTCAACAAGTGACATGCTTTTTAGAGATGATCCATCGAGACCCCCAATGTTCGACAGCATGTCATACGATCAATGGAAGAATCGAATGACATACCACATTATATCCATTGATTATAATATGTGGAGTCTCGTGGAAAAGTCATATTGCAAGCCTACAAAACCCACCTCAAGATGGACGAAAAAGGAAAATCAAAAGGCAACCCCACATGACGAGGTAATGAAAATTTTGATTTCATCTTTAACTGACAAAGTTTTGAGTTGTGTCAGGAACTACCCGTGCAAATCAATATGGCACAAGCTTAATGATTATAAGGAATACACTTCCATTGCTCCAAGCCCAAAGGACAAGGAGGAAAAAATTGAAGAAAGGGATATAATCTTATGACACAAGATGAGGATGAGGTAATCTCTAACTCAAACAATGAGTATAATGAGTAAGAATATAAACATAAGTTGTTGCAAAATGAATTTAATACTTTAAAGCATAACCATGATGGTCTAAAATTGAAATATGATATCATATTGCAAGATCATGATATTTTGAGTACTGAGCATGGTTTTTCTACTTCTACGTTGAATGATGCAAATTTGCTTATTGAAGAACTAATTGTTGATAATAATAGATTAGTTGCAGAAAATTCTATGCTCATGAATGAATGCAAGCGTATTAATGCTGAGATTGATATTCTTATGAATGATTTATCATTGAATAGATTGAAGCATGAAGAGCTTGTACTTAAATATGAAAATTTGAGCAATGTTAGCTTAATTACTACTTCATGTATGCATGATTCTATTTTTAGAGATTTTATTAATGCTAAAAAGAATCATGTTAATTTACATGGTAAATGTGCTAAAAATTATGCTTTCATGTATAAAACATTTGCATGCAAAAAGGTAGTGAAATCCTATATTTCTAAAAGTGCTATTCATAAATTGGATTTACTAATCATGTGATTATGCATTCATATGCTAAGAAGAATTCCATGTCTATGCGTAGATTACATGATAATATGTTTTGGGTTCCTTAGCATTTAAGCTTTATTGATAGAAATACATATATACATAGAATATGCATGATTCTAGAAATTCTTTGTATGCTAGTAAAACAAATCCTAAATGGGTTTGGGTTCATATTGGATGATCTTGCTTAAACCCAATAGTTGAGTATCCATGCTTATTGTCTATTATTAGGATACTCAAGTTTAAGATATATTGAATAAAATTGATTGATTTCACCAGTTGACTAATCGCATAGACTCGAAAGAAAAGAGTACCAAATCTTAATTTTTGTAGGTACTCACATATCTGAATGGATTAATTGCGTGTCCCTAAGATTTCTAAAAACACGTACATTTTCGGGGGGGTTCCAAAAATATTGCACAAATTTACATGGAGATAACTATTATTAACATTTGGCATCTCAATGTATTTCTATGTGTATCTTAATATTTTTTTCCAACCCTTGGTTTATGTTTTGAAATTGTGTCACTAAACACTTGAGAATTCTTTTGACACACATTTAGTTGGAGAGTTATTATGGGGTGAATATTTTTCAAAACTTGCATAATTTTCAAAATGTAGAGAAATAATTTCTTTGAATATCATTTTTATGATTACACAGGGAGAGAAATATTAGATGACCCATGCATGCATAATATAAATTGCAAGACTTAGTTTTTAGTGTATTTTGTTTTGCACTAACAAGTTGTGTTGTAGGAAAGGTAAGCTTTATCATAAATCATATTATTTTGCATTTATGTTTGTAATCATCAAAAAGGAATAGAATGTTAGATATTGTGTCACCCCAATATAGTATTGATGATTAGCAAATATGTCATCTAACTTGAGTGCAGGAATTCAAAGCATATCTTAAAAGCACTCAAGGGGATTAGTGAGCTAAACCAAGGTCAAAGAACTAAGAAGCTAAGCATGAAGCATGGAGCATGGAAATACATCATAGGACTTCATTGTATTAAATTTGATGTATTTTATTGTTTTTTCTTGTCTTAGAATTTTAATGCTTTGATAGTTACCTTACACACACCGAGGAACACACTAAAATGGTTTTAAAATGTTTTCAAAAAGTTTTCCTAAGTTTTCAGAGTATGTATCATATGTGTTAGCTTGTAGTCGACTCTCTGATGCGCTGGGATCGACTACCAGATAGGGGAGTCTCTCTAGACCCCCAAAGTAGTCGACCTTAGTTCTCTAGATAGTCGACTATAGCTTAGCTTTAAGGATAGGTGACTACCTACAGCTCCAACACCCAAAAAAAATACAGTTCCGCGATTTTCGCGCTGCTCTTTTTTTAGTCGCTGGAGGGGTGTTTTGGGAAAGATTTACAACGTGTTTTCACTCCTTTATACGTTGATTTTTGCGGAGGTCTTGATAGAACATTAATTGTCAAAATCTTAAAGAGAAAAATATTTTCATCTCCAAAGCTTTTAAGCATTAAACCCGCATCTCTTGGCCAAGCTTTTAGAAGTCTTTAATCTTCTCTTGGTCCAATCTTCTTGATCTTTCCCAAGCTCCACTTATACTCTTTGGAGATCAAGATTCATCACTTATAACATCACTTCAACACAAGGGCTTCATTCAAAGTTATATGTAATTGTAAACACTACTACATCGTTGTAAGTATTTCTCACTTGGGTTGGTGAGTGTAAATCCTTGTTGGAGATAATGTGTTTTTGTAAAAGCCCTCTTGTAGGGAGGCAAGGAAAATTCATCATTGTAGGTGAGGTGTTGTACTATTTGTTTAAATATTGGATTTAAATCCCAACGAAGATTTGGTGACTGGATGTAGCCTTAGAGGAGTGAACCAGGATAAAATTTGTGTGCTTACAAATTATGCCATTGTCTCTCTTTACTTGCATTTTATTTCTGTTGCATATCTTTATCATAGCAAGTAACTTTGGTTGATTAAGATAAAATAAGGTAACACTAATCTTGATCTTAGGGAGAAATTTCTAGAGTATTTTTTATATTTTATAAACACTATTCATCACCCTCTAGTGTTCTCCTTGCCATCTCCGGATCACAGCACCCTTGACTTTTTCAAAGTCATGGGCCCACATCAAACCAAAAAGCAAACCAGGTTTGGATCCAAGCCACTCGCTGGACACCACATCGGCCATCGAAGACTTCTAGTGCACGCTATGGCTATCCATTGCAATAGTTGTTGTGCCTTTGTTGGCATTGCCCCGCACACATGCCTTTGTAGCCATCATTCACCCATCATTAGCCTTACTGTGGCCACACATCCATGGCTAACCTTGCAAGCCCATCATTGACATCCATTTTCGCATCGAACGATCTGTAAAATGCGTGCACCACTTGCACAGGTCCGTGCAATGACCACCATCATCGTAGCTTCATGCCACTGCACAAGCCATGGCGAGGCTAGCAACAGGTTTGCAGGGCTGTAGTGAGATCATTGGCAGGTGCAAAAGACCAAGGCAGGGGCGTAACTACGATTCTGTTGCCCTAGGCAGCTGCACAGGGCAAGAACAAATAAAACTTACATATACCTTGTAGCATGTTAGCTTGACATCTCATTTGGTTAAAGCATGAGGCTGAATGCCTCGGGATCACTGCTTCGAATCCCTGTTTTGGCCGTATTTTAAACTTATTTAATTTTTGTTTGGTCATAAGATTCTAGAGAGAGTTAGTAAGCAAACAGACCTAATTGCTCAATGCACATACCATTATGTATCAAAAAAATAAATACACATGCCATTTAATTTTTCAGTTAAAGGAGCTGATGTGCAAACAGATGTAATTGCTCGCATACCTTTTAATTTTCTAGTTAAAGAAGTTGCAATGCGATTTCTATGCATCTAACTTGTTTAGGGATTTATGTTTTATGATTTTTTTTTCAATTTTTTCAGATAGTTTTATGAGTTTTGATATTGTAATTTGTTTTGAATTTGATTGTATTTTTAGGGTTTCCACCTAGTTCTACATCCAATTGATGACATGACTAACTGCATATGCTTCAATCTATGATTATTTTGATTTACTTGAATTAGTTTTTTCCCATTAACTGCATATGCTTCAATTTATGATTATTTTGATTTATTTGATTTAGGTTTTTTCACCTTTTCATGTGTATTTTTGTGGTGTGGCTAAATCATTGATTTTTTTTGATTTATTCGATCCCGCATTTAGCTCAAATTACTTTAAGATATTGGTTTGGCTGTGTTACCATACAGTGTAAATTTAGTATTTTATTTTTAGCAGCAAAACTGGGTTTTGCATAGAATTTGGTATTTATTTTAATATAGAATTAATGTTTTTCGATATCTTTCTTTGATTTTTAATAGAGATTTCATATCTTGGTTTATATTTTTACCCTAGTAGAACATTTATTAGGTATGTCTATTTTCATTTTATTTTTTAATATTACCATTAGTTAATATAATAATTTTTAGGTTGGCCTCATGAGTATGGTAATTATTTCCCCGGAAAAAATAACCAAAGCAACACCCAAAATAAGTATGATTATGTTTACTTTGTTATATAATTACCTAAAAACATATTCTTAGACGTGATAAACTTTCATCATTACTGAAATTGCAATATGGTGATTTATGTTTGACATGAAGTGCGGCGTAAAAAGTCAATAGTATTTTTAAATATTATTCTTTGTATCATCTTTATTTTCGTCCAGTGCAGAGAAAATCCTGGTTGCGCCACTGTGCCACGGTGAGGCTGGCATTGGATGCATCGGGCCACGAAGACGTGCATGAAGCAGCATCATCAGCGAAGACACGACGATGCGGTGCGGTGAACACGTGGCACATGCACGAGCCGACAAGGTAGCTAGTAGGAAGCCCAATATCTAAATCTAATTTAATTTGGAGTGTGCCTAGTGCCCTAAACCTTGCAGAAGTCAAAGGGATAGCCACATTACGAAGGACTGAAGAAGGGGGAATTTGATTTCTCTTGAAATTTCTTTGTGCATGGGCCTCACATGAAAAAAGTTCAGGAAAAAGATCACATATTATAAGTGGATATGCGAATAGGCACCTTCATGTAATTGGTAATTAATATGCTGGTCAATAACAATTGAGCACGCATTGGTGATTGGTGAAAAATATGTAAAAGATTCATTAATTGCGATTACACGAGTAAGACTAAAATAATGGTTTCGAAGCCAATTGAGGCAATCCAAAAGTTAAACCCTATATTTTCAACAGTTTAACAACAATATGGAATGCAGACTGTACTAATTCCTGAAGCATGTACCAAAGGCCAATGCATGATCGAAGGGGATCTAAACATTGGTGCTGGTCACTTTCATCTAGAAATCAATAGTAGCACTAACAGTATGAATGCAGCCCTATGATTCAGATGTTGATTTGCTTTCAGATAACGAACCCGACACCTCGTCTTTTTAGCAAATGCATTCACCAGATCTTGTTACGTTAAGAGAGCACACATCAAGTAACATGCACCTTGATGTGTAATAGGTTAAAATTGCTCTTTTCATCAAACTTCTTGATATTGTAGTCTCCATATGACATGCTTAACTAGATCAAATTATAACATAACTCTAACTCTAATACACTTTCACTGTTTGTAATAGAAATGAACATCCCCTTAAAGGATGCACACAAGCCCATATGGATAACACATCTAAGTCTAAATAGAGAAACAATCCCTAATAGCAATAGACTTTTACAATACCCTATAGATCCAGTTGTGGTTTAAATATGCTCCGAAAGAACACTACTTTCAAAAGGAACAAGAATTCTAGTTTATTTTTCATCATTTTGATGTTTGCAAAACATAGTGAAGTTAAGTAAGACATGTAAATATTAGGACCAATGTTACAAAGGGTTGTGACTGCATGACATCAAAGAGCCACCACATGCCATATTGCAATGGCGAGGTTATAATGGGGCCATGGAGGTTTTTTAATTTCTTTAAATTTCATTAATGAATCAATATTTGAATGATTTTTTTCACAAATTCTTCTTTCCTCTTTTCTTCTTCTTCTTCTTCTTCTTCTTCTTCTTCCATCATTCATATTTTATCCACAAGCTCCCTCTTCGCAACATGTAGATAGTGTTATCATGACACTCCATTTTTTATAGAAACTCTACCATTTAGACACTCGAACACTTTCGAACACTTGGATACTCATGTCCCACAACCTGAATATTGCTCGTATAAAATATAAAAGGAATTATGAAAGATGTGAAAGGATTAGAAAAAACAATTTAAAAATCCATAAGAAATTAAATGAGAAATAGATATAAATAATATTAATGAATCATACGTTTCTTTTGTTCCAACATTCATCCAAATCAATGACATGCTCTTTTTAACAATGTCAATGTCACAGTAGTTAAATAAATAAACTAAAAAGAGCTTATTGCTTAAACCAATGTAGGAGATAAATACAAATTTATATTACATTCTAATCATGTTCATGTATCCTATAATTAATGATTTATCATGTAAGACACTTTGAGAAGCTCGGACACTTGATACATGTATCGTGTTCACTGTTCATGTAACATTGCCTACAAGCTACAAGTAGGGGGCTATGAGAAGCAAGGTTCTAGGTTTTGGCCGATACCAGTTGGTATTGGCCGTATCGGCTCGGTATCGCCCACAACCGAGACGAAACCCCCCCCCCCATGTTATCGGTATCGGGCGGAACCGGTCAGTATCGCACAGTTTCGGGCGATACTAGGCGAAACCCTACGGTTTCGGCAACCCTAGGAAAGAAAGACAAAGGGAAAAATCAGAGGAAGAAGATGCACAAAAAAACTCACGTGATCATACAACCCTACAGCTCAAGGTGTCCAAAAAGCCATAAAGCCCACGGCCCGGCCCGATCAACAGGTCGGCCCGGCCCGGGCACGGGGGCGTTGACCGGGCCCGAAGCCCGGGCCAGCCTGCGGCCAGGGCAGGGCTTCCAACGCCCCCTGGCCCGCCGAGCCGGCCCGCGCCTGCACTGCAGGCTGCAGTTTGCAGCCTGCAGATTTTTTTTACTTTCTTCTTGGGCAGCAATTCTTAGGGGGGGTTTTGGTCTTTTTTGGTCATTTAACCAAAAATACCACTCCCAACGGTCATAAACGGCTATTTGGGAGGGGTATTTTGGACATTTTACACGAAAAAACCCTATAAATTTCAGCCAACCACTCTCATTTTTTTCACAATTCTCAAAATATCAAACTCTCTCATACATTCAAGCAAGCAAGATCAACCACTCTCAACCTGATTTCAAGCAAGGGGATCTGATATTCTCGTCTCAAGTCTCAAGCAAGATCAAGATTCAAGGCTCAAATCGATATCGCTCTCATCTTCATCCTCTATCATTCAACATCATCGCAATGCTATTACGATCAACTTTTTTACACCACTCGCAACCCGGCAAATCAGGTTCCTATATTTTTCGAATAATGTCGGCACCAAACCGTAGGTCTTATAAATTCCACCTTAACACTGAGGAGGAAGAAAACTTTAATATGATGCGGGATAACTTTAATTTGGAAATGTCACAAACTGAACAAACTGAATCGTATGAGTACACAAATCCTATACAACATGCTTATACTATTTCCGCACAAACATCTTTTGTACACGCTGCTACACCTGCACAACATATTCATGCTGATGTTCCACTTACAGTTCCACCTACACAAGTAACACAACAAACCCAACCCAGATCAACAAAATCTACGGTTTAAGAGCACTTTACAATTGAAACTGTCCCTGGCAGAGGCTCGCAGGCAGTTTGCAAAATATACAGATCTGATTTTACTTGCAAACCTTCTGATGGCACAACACACCTAAAGAGACACTATGCCTCTCACTTAAAAAAGACCTTAAATAGACAACATTAAACTTATCTACCTCGTCTTCCTCTTTATCTAATTTCTCATACTCTGCTGAGACTATAAGAAAAGAGATGGCAAGTTTTGTAATATGCCGAGAATTGCCATTTACTTATGTAAAAAGCCCCGAATTAGAAAGACTTAATCAAGTGGCCCCAAACCCTGCCTTTAGAAGAGTGCCTAGAACACTCTTTGAAGAGATGCTATGTCAGTTTTTGAAGTTGGTAAAGCTAAATTGATTGAAAATTTTGCTAGTGTAAAATCTAGAATATCGTTGACTTCTGATATTTGGACAACAAAATGGGGTGCATCATATTTATGTGTTACATCGCATTTTGTAAATAATTCTTACATGCTCAATAAGATGATTGTTGGATTTAGACTGTTAGAGGTTGATCATTCTGGGGGTTCTATTTCTAATGTAATAATGTCTGTAATTCATGATTTTAATATTGCAGATAAGATTTTTTTCTATTACGTTTGATAATGCATCCAATAACACTCGTGCAGTTAACATATTAAAAAGAAATTTGACCCTCGATATGGGGGGTTGTTGTTCCATCAAAGATGTGCATGTCACGTCTTGAACTTGATAGTTTGCGATGGAATTGCAACTTGTTCACCTTATTTAGATAAAATTAGACATCTCATGTTGTTCATACATACTTCTAGCACTAGACGACTTCAGTACAAACAACTGTGTCGTACTAGACAAAGACCATACCTGGCATTTAAATTTGATGTTGCATGAAGGTGGAATTCAACTAACTTAATGCTGCGATCTATGCTTAAGAATAAAGAGCAGCTTACAGATTATTCACTTACATATCTTTCACATGACACTGTTTTTGACATTATTGAAATAGAGTGGTTAACTGTAGAGCATCTGCATGGCTTTTTAGAAGTTTTTTACTGCTACAAACAAATTTTCTGGGGCTTACTACTCAACATCTTTTTAAGGATTAGGACAATTAGTTTTAATTTCTGATCAGATATCTAGGCATAGAGAAAGTACACACCCTAACACAGCTATAATGCCTATGATATATGGCATGTCTGTAAAACTAGCTAAGTATTGGAATCCAGTTCCTCTTCTTTACTCATTGTCTAAAGTTTTTGATCCTCGTTATAAAGAGGATGTTGCACTAGGTTTATTAGAAATGTATTCTGAAAACATGGGATTTCCCCATGCTGAACAAGTATCTGTTGTTAAAACTAGTTTAAGATCCATGTATGCTTATTATGAGGCTAAATTTGGTAATGTTTCACATAATTCATCTGTGCCTGCTAGTGCTACTGCTTCTTCTTCTAGTAGAATTCGACAAATGTTAGGGAAGAAAAAACAAAAAACCGTAAATTCGGATTGTTCTACAAGGGAACTATCCAAATATTTAGCTAATCCATTTCCCTTTTCAGAGGAAGTAATGGATGATGAGCATTTTGATCCTCTTGCCTGGTGGAAAGGATATGAATCTGTATATCCCATTCTTTCCATTATGGCACGGGATTTGTTATATGTACATATATCTACAGTTGCTTCGGAGTCTGCTTTTAGTGCAGGTGGTCGCGTTTTGATCAACAAGAGATCCTGGCTGAAGGAAGACATAGTTGAAGTTGCAGCATGTGCGAAGGATTGGTTCATGTTGAAAACTGCTCACAGAACAAGAAGGACCTTTCTGAAGATTCCGATGAAGAGGATGAGTGATGTATTATTATTTTCTTAGTTGTATTATTTTTTTGTTTTGGCCATTGTATGAGGGGTAAGGTTGGCCGATGTACGTCCCCCCCTCAAAAAAGATTTTAATTAATAAAATTTAAAGGTTCAACCCGAGACCTTCGAAAATTTCGGGCTTAATTATCTACTTAATTTTTTTACTTGAATTTTTTCAAGTAAATAGCAAGTGTAGATATTATTTTCCAAGTTTGAATTTTTTTAGATTTTTTAATAAATTTTTAGAATTTTTAGGGAGACATTATTTTTGAAGTAAATAGGAAAACATTATTTTTCAACTAAATAGGAATATTATTTTCAAGTAAATATTACTTTTAGAATTTTTAGAATTTTTTAAAGTTTTTTAAAAAATTTAAGTTTTTTTAAATAATGGCCCGGCCCGAACCGGCCTGGCCCGGGCCCGGGCTTGGCCGGGCCGCAGGCCGGGCTTCCGGCCCCGTGACAATACCGGGCCGGCCCGGGGACACCTGACCTAAAGCAACCCCACTCGTGATCCATACAGCAACTCCACCCGTGATCCTACAGCAACCCCACCCGTGAGGGAATTTTAGTATGTATCCACGAGCTCACAGAAAATAGAAAAAATAAACCTTTAAAATAAGTGCAGAAGGCGCAGCTAGATCTCAGAGCCCGATACATATCTTAAAACCCTCGGTCTCCCCCCCGATCTCGCCTAGATCTCAGAAGGCGCAGCTTCAGCTCGCAGCTTCGTCTCGCAGCTTTACCGACGTCGTCGACTTCGTCGTCTCATTCTCGAAGCGTCGACGGCCTCCTCTTAACTCTCGCAGCGTCGTCGTCTTCCTGTAGCAGCGCCGTCGTCTTTCTATAGCAGCATTGTCGTCCTCGTCGAGGTGGGTTTTTGAATTTTGAGGGGATGCATTCGAAGGGATTCGAAGGGACTCGAAGGGACTCGAAGCGAACCCACCGTTTTGCTCAGCATTCGAAGGGATTCATCGTATTTTACGCGCGAGCGGGAGACATCTCATCGCGTTGATTGCTTCGAAGCGAAGTATCGGCTATCGAACGCACAACGTTACACCACGCACACACCACCATTTATTTACAAGTTTACCATTCACAGCCTTTGATCGCTGGGTAAAATGGCAAACTTGTAAATAAATGGTATATGCACAGAGTAAAATGGTGGGTTAGCGATGCGTTTTGTAAATAGATTTTATCTCCCTCGTTTATTTTAATACAAAATAATATAAGCAAATAAGTATAAGTAAATAAATATATGATAAATGTTTAGCCTATGGTGCTAATGATTCTAATCATTAGGCAAAATAAATAATCATATTCTACTATTTTTATAATTAACGATAAACATGTTAATTAACACAAAGCATGCATGACCACCTAACTTATTTTAAATTAAAAACTGCCCCACTTTAACCCCCACGTTGGATTAGTTTCGTAATCTTCATGGTGATTATGCTTTAATCATGTTGTTAGTGTTGGATTTAGTTAATTACGTAATAAACTAAGAATTTGGAGGACTTGGAGATACGGGTAAGGACCTAATAGGAGTCTAATGTCAAATATGTACACATTAATTGTAGATATAAACTTTTTGGTTTTTGATTTAGATCCAGTAAATCCTAAACTTGTCAAATATGGACACATTAATTATAGATATAATTGATGACATATTTTGCATATACTACCTTTTAAATTAAAAAAGGTGATATAATTTTAAAAAATGCTTAAATCTTATGAACTTGAAATTGTATAGCGTTTTCAGTCATTTGACCACAGTAATGCTTAATACATGTATATTTTACAATTCGTCTCTAAGATTATAATACTTTTTTGTTGTAGCTTAATTCGAGTAGCGACAGATAGACTCAAACTATAATTTAAAAAAAATCCACACTGCACTAGTTTTTTTCATACTGAAACGATTAAAATTGTAATTTTTGAACAAAAGTGACTGACCAAAAAGGGTATTTTGAGAACTAAATATTGCGGACCCCATAGATATTTTGGGAATTATCAAAAACAGATAACTTTCTTTACAATAGCATATATGACACAATCGATGATACACTTTAAAATAATCGTCAATCTGTGATAACTGATAACAATGTGATAATTATTGTTCGATTAATACTGATATGATCTAAGTTAATTATGTGATAATTGTTCATATTCATAATACCTGGTTAGGATATCCATTAATTAAAGTATTATGAAACTTAAATTGTTATGCGATATTGGGTATTATGAAACATAAATTTAAGTTTAATAAATTGTTTTAACTACAATTTTTCCTTTGTTATATGTTGCAGTAATTAAAATGTCTCGAATAACACCAAAGGAGAAGACTGTGGATATTGGGTGGTCCCATATACATATAACGTGCAACTATTGCCGTAAAGAAATGCATGGAAACGTGTCTCGCGTTAAAGAACACTTAGCAAGAATTACCGGGGATGTGCAGACGTGCCCCGAGGCACCGAAAGAAGTACATACAGAGATGAGAGCACACGTATTTGAGAAGAAGAAAGAAAGGGTACATGTCAGATTTGAGAAGAGGATCGAGGAGGAGATAAGGACAAGGTCTGCGAAGGAAATATCAGATGACTCAGATGAGTATGAGGATGACACAGAGGCGGCGAGAGACCTTAGAAGAGCTCTTAGAAGAAGCATGCAAGAACTTGCCGAAGAAGAGATTAGAAGTACGGGTAGAAGGATGGGAGCAGGGTCGTCTGGGTCTGGGTCGTCTGGGCTAACCAGATCTGGTAGTCGTGCCGACCGAATGGCCGGTATGTTCACGTGTGATTCTGCTCGCGATGTTGAGCCAACCAGTAGACCAACCGGTACTCTCAGACCCGGTGTCGATTCTTTTTCTTTGACGAAGAAGGAAAATCCCACTCAACCATAAAGAAAACCTTCATGAAGAATGTCAAGGCCTATGTCGGCCGAGCTACCAAATTTTTCATCTTCAACCACATCCCATACAATGTGACCAATAGCCCATATTACAGGCCCATGGTGGAAGCTATTGCAGAATCGGGACGTGGCGTTGCTCCACCCACTGCTAGGGAGCTGTCACACACATACTTGAACATGGAGTATGAATAGATAAAAAATTATATGGAAACTTTTCGTGTTCGGTGGGATGAGTACAGTTGCACAATGATGTGCGATGGCTGGACAACACAAAACAAAAGGAATATTATTAACTTTCTAGTGTATTCGACCCACGGGACGGTGTTCCTGGACTCTGTGGATGCAACCGACTAATTCCAGAACGGTCCGTACATATTTGATCTTATGGACAAATATGACTAACTAATTGGGGAGCAGAGAGTCGTCCAAGTAGTTACCGACAACGGGGCAAACTACAAGTCAGCTGGGCAGCTGCTGATGCAAAAGAGACAGCATCTGTATTGGACCCCCATGTGCGGCGCATTGCATAGACTTGACATTTTCTGACATGGCAAAAGTAGTAGTCAAAAATATCGTCACACAAAGTCAGATGATAACAGGATTCATATACAACAAAGGATGAGTGCTCAGCTTGATGAGAAGAGAAACTGGTGGAAAAGAGTTGATCAAGCCCGCGATCACACGATTTGCGACCCACTTCATTGCTTTGGACTCTCTGTATGCGCATCGAGATGACCTGCGGAGAATGATCACCTCCAGGGACTGGTCAGAGAACTTTCCAAGGCTCAAACCAATAGATAGGACCGTTGGAAAAGTGTACGATTTGATTCACGGCGATGAATTTTGGCAGGCTATCTCTAAATCATCACCGTATTTGAGCCCCTGGTGAATGTTATCTGCCTGGTCGACAACGATGATAAGGCCGAGATGGGGTATCTCTACGAGGCCATGGACCGTGTAAAAGAGGAAATTCGAAAGAATGTTGGTAGGGGATACAGAAAATGGTGGGATATGATCGACAAAAGATGGGATAGACAGCTACATCAAGATATTCATGCTGCCGGCTATTTTCTGAATCCTCGTTTTCAATACTCCTCCAATGCAACAAACGACAACGACGTGCTGGTTGGACTCAGATGCGTGATCGAGATGCTGGAACCAGACATCTCAAAGCAAATTGACATTGACGGAGAGGTAAATGTAATTTGGATATTTTTATTTTGATATATAATTCGATGTAGTAGTTCACATTCTAAAATTATGCTTGATAATTGTAGTTGAAGGCCAATAAGATGAGAGTTGGTTATTTCGGATCCCCTAAGGCAGAAATGGCGATAACAAGGGTCACTCCAGGTATCTATAAGGATCTTAGATTTCTATATGTTCCTCATAAAACGATCCATCTTTTCTGACCACAGTAACTTTTTGCAGCTCAATGGTGGTCAGGCGTTGGGACAGAGCACGCTCCAACTCTTACACACTTAGATGTGCGTGTTTTGAGCCAAACAGTCTCTTCATCCAACTGTGAACGAAACTGGACCACCTTCTCACTCATTCACGCTAAAACCAGAAACAGGTTAACAATGGAATACCTTAAAAGGCTGTTCTATGTGCATTATAATATGAGACTGGGACAGGCATGGGAGAAGGTGTGGGAAGAACGATCACCACCTGATCGATTTGGATCAGATTTTCCATGAGGATGATCTATTGGAGGAATGGACCAGTGAGGCAGAAGACAGGGTGCTCGATGACATAGATAATCCTTAATTGGACGAGGCACTTGCGGAAGCAGATCGTACAAGAAGCAACCAGCCGCGGCCAAGTCACGCCCCAGCGAATATCACGTACAAGCGAAAGAAGACAGCCACTCAGGCTCAGCACGATAGCGATGATGCTACGTCTCCCGATGACCGAGGTCCTACAGACGGAGGTTGTGGTACGTCGGCATCCGTTCGACATACTGAGAGACGTGGAGGCCATGCTTATGATACACAACATTCACATGGGTATAGAGATCATGATAGGCAGCACCAAAGTGAAGAACAGGGGGACGATACCTACGGTAGACACTTTAAATATCAAGGGTATCAACGTCATTCTGATTATTATGGAGGTTATGATATTCCTGACATTCATGAATAGTATTCTGATGGATACTCAGGTAGCCAAGACAGTTATTTCGCACCGTACACACTCTGATGTCTATGCTGATTATGGTAGTCAGTACAGGTACGGTCCGAACGTGACTGAGCAGTCCAGCAGTCAAGGCAGTCATGACACGCCTTTCATCGAGCAGAGCCAGCCCTCGGCATACGATAACATGATGATATCTTTTTAGGCCCGAAACAGATGCATTATTCCTATCCTCCATACTAACATGCACCACAGCCGGATGATGAGAAGTACGAATGAGATTTTTGTATCTTTTTATTTATTTTCTTCATATTTGTATCTATTGATGTATTTTGTATAGCTTTTGTATTATGAAGTCAGATTTATGGCTCGTCAATTTTTATTGTTGTTCTTTTATATCTATTAATTAGTTAACTGTTGTTACAAATGAGTAATGTGAACAGAAAAATATATGAAAATCCATGAAAAATACATGAAAATACATGAATAATACATGATAATACATGAAAAATACAGAAAACTCCAGGAAAATACAGAAAAATACAGAAAACTCCAGGAAAATACAGAAATACATAAAAACCCAGGAAAATACATGAAAAATACAGACAGAAAAATACATGAAACCACCAGAAAAATACAGAAATACAGAAAAATACAGAAATTCAGAAAAATAAAATAATGAAGGGTTGGTTGGATTACTATATTAGTTACATCTAAAAAATTTGTACGTATTTTTATGTATAAATTACAATGTAACTGACTAACAGTATGTAATGCGTCACTATGTGTAATAGTATATACATATTTAAACTTTAAAGTATCTCCGAAACCGATAGCGATACCGAAACGAAACCACCGATACGAACGAAATCGAAATTTGCTTCCGAAACCATCGAAACAGACGATACCGATACTGAAACCTAAATTTTGGCCAGAGCGATACCGAGACCGAAACCGAGACCTAAAACCTTGATGAGAAGTAAGAGACGAAGAAGGAAGGGGATAGAAAAAAAAAGTTGGAGAGTCGACCCATATTTACGGTGATGTTTGCTATGTCAGCCACCTTGCCTGCCCTTTTGCGGTAGTAGGCCGTCACAACTGACTGCCTTAGTCTAACGCGATGCAGCTAGAAATCACCAACACAGTGGCAACCACCGTTGCACGGCTATATCCGACCTTTTTCAACACTAATTATGGCAATTCTCATTTTGTATGGTTAGTCTTGTATATCTATATTATATATCATTGTAAATTATTCAAAAATATTATATTTTTAAATGAACACATCATTTAAGAGTTTGTAGTTCAATACATTGGAGCCATCCTCACAAGGAACACCACAAAAATCCAGTCAAATATCACATGGCTAGAAGGAGTCACGACTACATTTTCGTACATGTTGAATATTAACCCCACTTGCCTGATCTTGATCTAATGCAAACCAAACCCGAGCCAATCTAAACCATCTCTAAACATTCATAGGTAAGTATGGATTGTCATTCTTACTTGATAGAGTATTTGGGTTCAGAATGGATGAAACAAAACCGGTCACAATCCCAATTTATTTTGGTTTGAGGATGGATCAAATAGAACTAACCACGGCCCATATCCTTCTTCAAAACAAATTTATATAAACAAAACATAGTTTTGATGAAACCAGCCCCGAGCTCATTTGCTTGATTTGTGATACCGTATATGAATCATCGATTCAATCTTGAAAAAATTAAATATAACTAAACTACCTAGCAAACCTTAAAAATAAAATTTCAAATTGATGAAATAAATTCAAAAATAACAAATGGGAACTATCATGTCCATAGTTATTATTCATTAATAATATCAACCCCCTAAAATTTCTCATACCATAAGAAATACCTAAAATTTAATCTATCATAATTTGATATTTTTTAAAATAACTTTTCTTGAACTCAAATTAACACGTCTATATCATATACTTCTTCTGTGCACTGTGATTCTTGCAATGTGACTCTTGCTCTGTATACTTTTACACAACAGATTCACTTCGATTTTACTTCTATTTTCGTTCTGCACCACTGGGCGACCCGCTGGGCGAGGGTTGTATTCGAGAATTGGGGTGAGCGATGACCATCCCCTGTGTGATGGGAGGGAACCAGTGGGGAGTTTAAGCCGATCCCCTGTGTGATGGGAGGGAACCAGTGGGGAGTTTAAGCCGATGGATTCACTGTATGCCGAGGAGATCGCAGATGGCAACCCATGCGGCGTAAGGGGAAATCCCCCAAATCCCATTCTCCGATTGATGTAACGGGTGGCGGTCAGAATGGGTCAGAATGACCTAGGGACTCCGGGGAGGAAGGGAGTGGAGCTAGGAGGCAGATCCCACGTCGAGGTAACTGCTGGTAATTGATATTCCCGCCAACCCCAGATGTATGTTGCCAGTACCAGGAAAATCGTTGATTCTTGTAAAATGAAGTTCGTTACCCCTACCGTGGACATGACGAAAATCCTGTTGGTCGTGTCCCAAGTCGCCTCATTGTCACTAATGCTCGTAGGTGGGAAAATACTTTGGTGGGGCACGTGCTTGGAGACCACCCTTTCTTCAGCCGACTGAAGGCATGTGTGGGACAACTTTGGAGGTTGACAAGAACTGCAAATTTATTCGAGTGCGAATGGTTTTTTCTTTTTGTTTGATAGTGTAGAGGAGTGTGAAGTAGTTCTACAATGGGGCTCTTGGCCGTTTGATGAGCGGCTTATCATTCTCCGTAGGTGGAGTCCCGAGCTCAAAACGGACCACAACACGTGCCGGTTTGGGTCAAATGTCCTAATCTCCCCATTAACCTGTGGGCGGTCGACATTCTAAATATTGCTGCTAGCCTTGTCGGATCTCCCATTTTGTACAGACAGCGCCGCTGCTAGGTTCGACAAAATTGAGTATGGGAGGTGCCTTGTGGAGGTAAACGCAAAGACACCTCTCCCCGCAGCGTTACTCTGGACTTTGATGATGGCTCCACCCTTTCCCTTATTGTCAGCTATGTGGGCGAACCCCCTAGGTGTGGAAAATGCATGTGCTTTGGTCATGGCGACAACCAGCCGAAAGGAAATTACAAACGTCCATATGCCATCTGCCCCTGATGTGTTATCAGACACTATGCCCTCAGCCCCTGCTGTGACATTGGATGATATGGTTCTTGGGATTGGCAGCGCAGCGACTGGATTTCCTGCAAACGTTGGGTGCCCTAGTAGGATGCTGGCAAGCGGTTCGGAGGCAGAGAAAAATAGCAAGGAGGTGGGAGGGATTATGCAATCTCTAGAGGGTGGAGAATCCCAATCATGGAGGCTTGCGGAGAATTCCAAGCAGGGAGAGCAGCACAAACATAGTAACGAGCCAGCCATAGTGCCCAGTGCAGGGGGAGTGGGTGTCGAGCCTGTAGTAGGTGTCGAGCCTGTCAAAGAGTCCAAAGCAGAGGAAGTATGTACCAGCCGAAGTGACATGTAAGCATCCCTCCCCCTCATGTGTTCTCTCTGACCTTGTTTACGATTGGCCCCTTCTTGGAAGCAAAGCTGACAGCCCGACGCTGGGCGTGGCACACTTAGGAGCTGGGGGATGCCTACCTCATCACTACCGACATCTGATGATACTAGTCTACCTTCAATCATTAATAATCCTGATTGGATTGAAGCTGTCCATTTTACAGAAGTGGCGGCAAAGCCAAAGTTGAAGACGAAACCCCCCTGTCCTATGCGCCCTGTTAGAAAGAGCTCTCTGCATAAGGGTGGCCCCCTCAAGTGCTTAATGTCACTGTTGGTTTGGAACATGTGTGGTCTTACTAACCCTGCTCGGAGGAGAGATTTGTGTACTCGACTGAGGCGGATAAAGCAGTCGCTCATTGGTCTCCTTGAGACGACATTAATCATGGTAAATAAAATTCGTGCGGATTCATGTTTCCCTTCAAACTAGGCACACCTCAACAACTATGATCACGCACACAATGGCCACATTTAGTTCGCTTTTGATACTAGCCGTTGGTCCTACTCTGCGATTGATTCCTTGACCCAGCACATTTCCATCCTCTGTACTAATAAGAACGAGCTGACCTTCAATGCAACCATCTATGCCCATAATCTGATCTCAGCCCATCGTTCCCTTTGGCAGGAGATGCGGGCTGATCAGGTTACGATTGGGAAATTTTCTTGGATCGTTGTTGGAGACTTCAACATTGTCAGATTCCGTGGTGAAAAGATCGGTGGAAGACCCCTTCCACCTTGAAACTGAAACTCTGGACGAATTTAATAGCTGTGATGATGACTGTTTGCTGGCAAATCTAAAAAGCGTTGGAAGTATAAGGTCGTGAAACAACAGTAGACTCAGAAGTAGTCTCATCGCCAGTCGACTTGATCATGCCCTCTGCAATCCCTCTTGGGTAGGGGTGTTGCATGCCTCCTACTATGAGTACCTTGCTCCGGAACTAGTGATCATGCTTCTATGCTAGTTCATCTCATACCCAGCTAAACTCAGAACCCAAACCCTTTCGATTCTTTAATTATTGGCTCTTAATCCCTGATTTCATGGACCTTATCTATTTGGAGCAGATACCATGGTGATGGCACCCCATGTTTCAACTCACTCAAAACTCAGGGCACCGAAAATGGAACTCGGGTGTTGGGGCCACGATGTCAGGTCACAGACAAACTCAAACACTATTCAGGCTAGATTGAAGGGGGTTCAGGAAGATGTCAATCTGCAGAGGGACCCTGCCATACAAAAATCGGAGAAGGATTTGGTTATCCAGCTTGCTGATGCTCTGGTCATGGAGGAAAGTACCTACCGCCAATGTAGCAGGCATGATTAGCTCCTCCTTGGTGATCGGAATTCAAAAATTTTCTATTCGACCATGCGGGCTTGCCAATCCCACAAGCTGATCCACATTACTACCGCAGATGGCACACCCTCCAAGTCCATCGCACAATTAGGAGGGAGGGGCCAGCCTACTTTGAGGATTTATTCAATCATGATGAGTACTGGAATGTCTTTCCGAACATCACTCCTAAGAAAATTCTCTTGCCCGATACCGTTGTTTGGCTTGAGAGAGAGAAAGAGATGTTACAAATATGGAAATCAAAGAGGCATTCTTCCAAATTGGTGGTGACCGGGTGTCGGGTCCTGATGGTTTCAATGGCATATTCTATCAGAAAAATTGGCACGTTATTGGTCCCAATGTGATTGGCGCGATGAGATCGTTATTTATTTCGGGAAAAATTCTTGCGATGACAAATCATACGTTCCTTTCTCTCATCCCGAAGTCGGCCAGGGCTACTTCCCTTAATGACCATAAGCTGCAATGTTCTATACAAAATTATTAACAAAACAATATGCAACCATCTGAAAACGGACATCTCCAAGCTGATATCACCTTACCAGACTGTGTTCCACCAAGGTAGATTCATCTTTGATTGCTCCTTGCTTGCGAATGAGATTCTAAATGACTTTGGTTCCCCTATGGGCTCCCATGCTTGCCTCAACTTGGATCTCCAGAAAGCTTTTAGTAGTGTCAATATAGAATTCATTTACTACACCCTCCATCAGTTGGGCTTAGGTAGCAAATTCATCCAGTGGATTCGTGTATGCATTTCCTCTCCCTCCCCTGTTCTAGCCAATGGTTCACCAGCCAGGAATTTTGGTTCAAATCATGGCCTTCGTTCGTCAGGGCGACCCTCTCTCCCCCTACATCTTCGTCACTATCATGGAGACCTTCTCTATTCTCATTGACCTGGTCGTTGCTTGCCGATCCATTCATCCTTCCAAGCATGCAGGCTCTCTTACTCACTTGTTATTTGCTGACGATCTCTTGGTCTTTTGCAAGGCTACTCTCTCCATAACCGGGATTAATGAGTTGCTTGAAAAATTTCGTTTGTTCACGAGTTTAGAGATCAACCGAGCCAAATGTTCTGCCTCCTTTACCCGCGGGTGCAAGGATCCAGGTCTCCTCTCCATCCTTCAATTTAGTTCTGCTCCTACTAATGCTTTCTTCAAATACTTGGGGCTTCCTCTCGATCCGTGTTATCCAAAAGCAGCTAACTATGGTAAACTACTTGATAAATGCACAAAATGTATGTCGGGATGGACTTCCTCCCATCTCTCCATTTCGGGGAGAATTGAACTTGTCAAAATAGTCATCCATGGTATATTGGTGTATTGGTCCCAGGTGTTTTGCTTCCCTACATCCATTCTTAATACCATAAATAGTGCTTACCGCAAGTTTGTCCGGGGGAGATCTTCAAACTTGTGGGCCGGGACTTCTGTTGGCCAACCTAAAAAGAAGGGTGGCGTTTGGTTACAGAGCCGTCTCGATGTTAATGACGTTGTCGATATCTGTTTGTTTTGAAGAATGCTTTCTAGTAATTCCCCTCTGGGTTAAGTACATGCGCAAGGTACATGTCCGCTCCCTTCCCATTGACATGTGCTCGGCAAAGCCTATAGATTCTTGTACATGAAAATTCTTGATGTGTAGCAAGGAGAAAGCGATGAACCACAGCAAAGGGGAGATCAACAATGGATGTATCACTTTTTTCTAGGTTGACCATTGGTTGCTGTGGGGGCCTCTCCATGATATGTTTGATGTCCCTGAGGGAGACCTCTATGCAAAGGTTAGTGACTACGGGAATGGGGGTGGTTGGTTACCTGCCCCAGCTCTTGACCCCTTATGCCACCCGCTTGACCCCGGGCGGGTCTCTAGGGGAGAAAACCACTGGGTCCGGTCCAGTAACTCTCGGTTTACCTTTCGGGTGGCTTGGGAAGTGACTAGACCTTCGGGATCTCATGTCACGACTCTCTGTATCGCCCATAGGAAGCTTCTCACTAGGGACCGACTTGTTGAGTGGGGAATGATCCCATCCGATCTATGTCCGATGTGTGAGTAAGAAGGTGAAGACATTGGCCACACTTTCTTCTCCTCCTCCTTCAGTAAATACATTATTACATTGAGTCTCCTCAAGCTGGGTATTACCTCTATGATTCCGATCTCTTTTCCGGAAGTGGCTGACTTGCTTTTGGGTTCTTTGCACTAAAAGAATGCGACTTCCACTCTGGCAAAGCTTGTGATGACTGCATTGACTTGAAACATTTGGAGAGAGAGAAGTCGTAGGGTCTTTGAGAGAAAACCCGCACCAAAAACTAAAGTCTTTGGTTATATTGGCTCGGACATATCTTTGGCCATGCGTTGAATTAGCCTTGATTCTTCTGATGACCATCATCTCTTTCAAAATTGGGGGATTACTCCCAACTAGCTGTAACCCGTGTATAGTCAACTCTGGTGTAGTTTCCTCTTCTCTAGATGTGTGTATAGTCTACTCTGGTGTAGTTCCTCTTCTCTAGAAGTGGGGCCCTTAGGAAGCCGAATTATAAGTGATGGTGCTTGTGCCCTCTCATTGATCTCGTGTTGACTACGCCTCTCCCCACATGTAGTTACACTTGTATATTGATTTGTGCAGATTATATATAAAGATACAATTACTTTCCCAAAAAAAAGACGTGCCCTTAATCTAGATGGCTAGATAAAGCTTCTATTGTACAAGTGCCACACCTTGATAAACACAAAGATGAAAGCTACTAGCTTTGCAAAGACTATAACATGTCCCTCAATCTAATGACACAGTGTAAGAATCAATATCTAATGCATCGCTGACAAAGCTATAATTCAAGAACCTCATCAATTCTTTTTGGCAAGATAGACGACTATGCATCAAGACACAAGACTAGCAATCATACTAGTTTCGCAATGCACATAAGCACTCCAAGTATATGAGTCAAGTAACAACGTTACGCATCACAATAACAAGGGAAGCTACGCAAAAATTACCTCCTTTTGTGTTTCTTAGACCCAAAGTGCTCATCCCTCACTGCCTCACTCGCAAAATATCGACTGCAACACAAACAAAAATCGATAAAACGCCACATTTTGAAACCAAATTAAGTACTAAATTACCGAAAAAAACAAGAGGAAATTTGGATTACTCGCAGTGGAGGCAATAGAATTGACCCATTCCAGGGAGATCCTCATCGATCGGCAAGGGTTTCTCGCTATTCTCTTCGGCCAGCTTCACTAACTCGCTAAACACCATATCGTCACGTAATCATCGGAAATTTCTCGGTTAAAGAAGCCAAAATAAACAGCAAACAAAATCAAATCAAAGAAGAACAGCAACGACCAATCTAACAAAAGAAGGATATCTTTGAGTAGGAATTTGGATCTCCGAGCCGTTTTGTGCGAGAATCTTCTCTTCTTCACCTTACGATGCGGGCACTTGCCTCCCATCTCTCACTCCCTCCTCTCTCTCTCTCTCTCTCCCCCCCCGGCGGCAACACGAAGAGATTTTGATGATAAATCCCCAGAACCCTAGATGTCGACGTTACTGTGAGTTAGGGTAAAGTCACGCGGAGAACACGTGATGATCCCCCGCTTAGAAACAGATGGGCTGTTAAATGGGCTTGATTACAGCCTTCCAAAAACTACGCTCAAAGTAAGTCATTTAAAGGCCCAAACATTGGGCCGGAGCCATATGGATAGACGATGTTTCTTGTAGCGTTATACGTTCGCGTATATCTCCCGTATTGTACTAAAGTTCCCACATTTTAAGTAACTTCAATGTTAATTCGAATAAAGACAATTACGGTTGTAGCCTGTACTCGAGAAGCAGACACGGGGGGCGAAAGATGCTTTACGCCTTTGTTTTTGTTAGCATCCCTCTCCACCGCTTGATGCCCCTTTGTATCTTCTCAAACAAACGAAGCCCTTTTAGTGAATGTAAATCTTCGTTGTAAACCTCGGTTGCATGGCGCAACGTTACAAAACTGCATGCAAACGACGTGTCTCTCTCTAAACCCCACCATCCTTTTTCAGTATGTGACACACGCCCACTAATCCACGGGCTTTCTTCTATAAAAGAGACATTTTTACAAATGATGTGTCCTCATGAGCGGCGCATTTACTGTCTCATGTATGCTTGCACATAATATGAACAAGTTAAATCATACAGCTGGACGATGTGTCAAATGATGTCTACTTTTTTTTTATCTTCAATAAAAAGAGACATTTTCACAAATGATGTGCTCTTCATGAGCGGCGCATACCAATTTTGCCGCAGAATCCAAGCCCCCCCCTCGCCGCCCACCGTCAAGGCCCTCCTTTAAATAGTAACACCTCAGGGTCCCCGGACTCATGCGCTCCCCAGAGGCTCATCACTCTCCGAGTGTGGTGTCTCCGAGTCACTCGTCTCCAAGCTTACCAACGCAGAGACATGAGGGGTTTTGGGGTGGGGGAGGCGGCTGCACTCGACGCCGGCGAGGGGGTCGGGGAGAGCATTAGGCTGGCGTGGCACCAGATACGGAAGCCGGTGATCGTGCCGCTGCTGCAGGCGGCGGTCTACGTCTGCGCGGCGATGTCGGTCATGCTGTTCATCGAGAGGGTCTACATGGCGACGGTCATACTCTTCGTCAAGCTCCTGAGGAGGAAAAGATACACCAAGTACAAGGTCGACGCCATACTCGAGGAGCTGGAGGCCACGAGGAATCACCCCATGGTCTTGGTCCAGATCCCGATGTACAACGAGAAGGAGGTGATCTAAGTTGTAGATCATATATTATTGTTTTTTTTTTTTGAAGTCGAACAGTTTTTTATCATCAATTGTCACTTGCAGGTCTATAAGCTGTCCATTGGGGCTGCATGCAGGCTCACCTGGCCGGCCGACAGGGTCATAATCCAAGTTCTTGACGATTCAACCGACCCACACACTAAGGTAATCGATGATTTCTGTGTGAAAATTAACCTTTCTTGAATTCTGAATGGTTATTGTCGCGAATATAGCAACTGGTGGAGCTCGAGTGCCAGAAATGGCGGAACGAGAACGTGAACATCAAGTACGAGATCAGATCGAACAGGAACGGCTACAAGGCCGGGGCCCTCCGCGAGGGGCTGAAGAAGTACTACGTGAAGCAGTGCGAGTACGTGGCGATCTTCGACGCCGACTTTCAGCCCGACCCGGACTTCCTGACGAGGACCATCCCCTTCCTTCTCAGCAACCCGGAGCTCGCCCTGGTCCAGGCCCGATGGAAGTTCGGTGAGCGAAACATCAATATAACTCACTCGAAAAGAGTCCCCTTTTAAAGAAATACTATATGAAACAATGTGTATACGCAGTGAATTCGGACGAGTGCTTGATGACCCGACTGCAAGAGATGGCCCTCGACTACCACTTCACCGTGGAGCAGGAGGTCGGATCGTCGACGTACTCCTTCTTCGGATTCAACGGTGACGAGCTGGATCGATCACATGAACCTTAGCCGGCGATTGATTGCCCGAATGCACGAATCATGCTAAATTTATGGATTTTTGTTGTTGCAGGGACTGCCGGAGTCTGGAGGCTGCAAGCTCTAACCAATGCAGGGGGGTGGAAAGATCGGACGACGGTGGAGGACATGGACCTGGCCGTCAGGGCAAGCCTCAAGGGCTGGAAGTTTGTTTTCGTCGGAGATCTGTCGGTAATAAATATCGAATAATTCTTCGATAATTCGATGAATACGCCAAATGACATATCAATATGTGATCATAGGTGAAGAACGAGCTACCAAGCACATTCAAGGCGTACAAATTCCAGCAGCACAGATGGTCCTGCGGGCCTGCGAATTTGTTCAGAAAGATGATCAAAGAGATCATCCTTTGCGAGGTAATTAACCTGCCTGCAGTTTTAGCCCTCTGCTGTCTTCTCGTCTGGGTTCTTGTTCTGAGGCTAATTGTTCTCTGCTGCGCAGAGGGTGTCGGTGTGGAAGAAGTTCCACGTGATCTACGCCTTCTTCTTCGTGAGGAAGATCATAGCGCACATCGTCACCTTCTTCTTCTACTGCATCGTGATCCCGGCGTGCGTCCTGGTCCCCGAGGTCCGCCTCCACAAGTTCATCGCCGTCTACGTCCCCTCCACGATCACCATCCTCAACGCGCTCTCCACCCCCCGGTCCATCCACCTCCTCATCTTCTGGATCCTCTTCGAGAACGTGATGTCCATGCACCGGGCGAAGGCCACCATCATCGGCCTCCTCGAGGCGAGCCGCGTCAACGAGTGGGTCGTCACCGAGAAGCTGGGCAACGCCCTCGCAAACCGTCAGCGGACCGACAACAAGTCCCTCAGGAAGCTCCGGCAACGCATTGGAGAGAGGTTCGTCCATACACACTGTGAGTATGTTACTCGTGTTGTTGCTCACATTGGTTTCGTTCTTTGCTCTCAGGGTTCAGTTCATGGAGCTGTTCGTTGGCCTGTATCTCGTGTACTGCGGGGTGTACGACATAATGTATGGCCGCGATCACTTCTGGATCTATCTCTTCCTCCAGGCCGTAGCCTTCTTCGTCGTTGGATTTGGATACGTTGGCACCATTGTTCCGACTTGAAAGAAAATCGATGTGGGACTAAATAAGCAAGTGCAGTAAGTTTGTGCAAGTGTGATGATGATGAGAATAAAGAGTCCATTGAATCTACTCTGTATTATCGTCGAAAGTTGGATGTAATGTGAAGAATATGTTGATATAAAACATGAAATGAGGCAGATGGCGCCATTGAAGATTCATACTAGCAAATTAAAAACAAGCATTGCAAAGCAACACAACACTCAACAAAGTTATCGTTTCTCTACACTAGCATCTCAGTTATTAGACGCTGCAACCATGAGAAAATTAATATGCTTTATTTCGCAAATGGTACAGTCTTACAGTAGCCTACCAACAATTTCCAACAACAAATAATAAAGACTAAGCCTCGTTAGCAATATATATCTTAGAAAAGAATACAAGAAAATTTATAAGTAGGTCAATTAGACCAGTTCATCAATTTTGACGTTATACTCCTCTCTGGTTGATAGTACCTTTACGCGAACCATCCCCTGTTCCCACTCAGAATTTCCAACCAAAATAAGCCTCTCTGCGTTGATCCTCTCAACATGCTTAAAAACCCTGTAAGAAGAAAACCCAAAAGCTCTATTCTCCAACAAGAACATTTTAAATAAATTCTGGATGAATTTTCTTTACGATGTTTGGACATACCATTTGAGGCGCTTGTCCTCTATAAGGTCAACGCTCCGACCTTTCTTTCTTAGGAAAGATACAACCATGGATGCCGGTCCTTCAAGCTCTCCATCCAGTGGGAAAACAATGTCATCTACTTGTCGTACGAGGTTGGGGATGAGTCCTTTCTCCTTTAACAGCTGCAAGTTACACCTAACTATAAGACGTGGGATTTTAAAGGAGAGAAGCATCTATGGCTAACTAAATTCATTTCTTTGTCCCACTTATCCAAACAATCAAATTTCTCGAGAGAATTTCATTCTCCATTTTTGCAGTCTGCATGCATGCATGCGCTGATGGTGGTTTTAACTCATCCCATTTTTCTTATATATTTTTCAATTAATCATGGGTCCAAGCAAAACAAATAACCAGCGTTGTGCTGAAAAGAATTGACTGTCATAATCCGAATCTATGGTCTTGCATGAAGGTGCTCCTCATATTTCACACATGTGTAATCTGCTAACTATTATTTGAACTGAAACTGTGAAATGACAATAATTAGATATCTTCTTACTTCCATTATGACAGCATCTCCGAATCCAAAGCCACAAGCTGGAATAGCATCACTTCCGAAAGTCGAGAGTAATCTGTCATATCTTCCTCCTCCACAAATTGCTCGCAACTTGCCCTGTAGGTCAAAGGCCTGTTCAAAAAATAATAATAATAAATTTTAGAAAATCAACAACAATAACATGATTATGAGGTAAGAGGGGCAAAACTGATATATTGTAATCAAACAGTTGCAGTAAGATGCCACCAGTTGCATTAGCATTAGAGGTGATACATTCAGTGGCATCTTAGAGGGGCAGTTTCAGCAGAATAACAAATCCAAATTCAATACAACCTCTCATTACAACCCCAAAAATTTCAGCTTTGCTAGACTGCACATGAATAATCTAGAACTTAAATTATAGCAGAATTTTGAGAATTGTTAATGGAGTCCTTGAATTCCTGGCTTTGTTTCCGAGTACACAAGCAAAACTGTGGTTCATAAAGCCATTTCCAAGTCCACATTGAAACTACAGTCGGGGATGTACGGACGCTTCCCACCTATTATTGTTTATCCTTCTACTATATGGGTTTAGCATTTAGCAACTGCCTATTCCTAACATTCTAAACAAAATACAATCAGATTCTAATGCAAGCCATGTTCATCCATGAGCATCCCCAGCTTGATCTTACACTCAGAGCTATGAAAACTAGAAAAAAGTATGGCAGATCTCACAGCAATCCGAAAGGAAAAGAAACGCAAATCTCAAACCACTCAAAGAGATAGGAAAAGCTAACTAAAAAGCATAAGCTTCGGCCATATGGTATGCCTCTGGGGCAATCAAGTGAGTAAAAAGGGTTCAAATTGACACGGAAATAAAAACTCTTATATGCTTAAATATAAACGATGCAGACATGTTTCCCACCCACTGGTTTTCAGTCTCAAAAGATGATGCTTAGCAACTCATTGGTTAGATCATAGCACCCATGAAAGATAAAAAATTGTCCCACACTTGCTAAATTGATCACAAATGCAGAAACATAACCACCATACCTACAGCTCATTTTCTTGAATTGATCCTACAATATAGCATTTAACCTACTGGGCTAATTCCAAAAAACGATAAAAGATACATGACCCTCATTAAATGTCCATGCATAGACTTATGTTCCAAAAAGTTGCACATTTAAATGGCCTCTTTCGCCACAATGATTACTGAAACAAACGCTTGCATATGTCACCTGATCTATTGACAGTTGTTTGTTACAAGTGAAGATGCAACACAACAAGCAATAAAAAGCAAGATCTAACCTCAAAGACTATTCCAGTGTAGTAAGCAAGTCCACGCACTACAGACGCATCAAAATTAAGCCACTGAGAGTAACCGTAGTCCTCAGCAAGCGAAAAAAGTTGTTTCAAGTCAGCAACAGCTTCCACATCAGATCCCAGCACCTCTAGATAGAAATGGAACAGTTGTCATCAGAAACTACTGCACCATCATCATGCTTTAATGGTAAATAATTTTCTTCTTGCAAGTGATGCGGAATGAAGAAACCTAAGTAGTCTATACAATTGAAACAATATGATTATTTCAACAGAAATTTAACATGAAGAGTTAATAAACCAAAACATGGAAACAACATGAATACATTGTTGAGAGTGTATTTCTACACAGAACTAGCAAAAGGTCCCAATGAGTGCTCGGGAGGCAAACCACCAAACTTACAAAAATAACATCAAATGTAGCGAATATAGATATAGAATATAAAAAATTCAAAATAATCTAGAGCAAAGTCTGAAAATAAGGCAGACCGATTGCATGTGGCCTATTTCTTGTTTAATAAACTTCTCGCAGCACATTGTATGCCCCAAAAGAAGAAAACTACAAACAAACAGTAAAAAAAGAAATCTGTTTGATAACCAACCTTCAAGTTTGGACAGTGATTTTATAGATAAAACTTCAACAATTCCCTTTACAGCTTCTAATGGTACACCTGTTGACATCAATTCTTTCTCGATCTCTTCTCTAGTAATCTTGCCCAGCTGCATCACATACGCATGCATAGTTAAGAGAACGAACAAGGAACACTCAGTTATAAGTAGTTAAATCAAAGTAGAGCACATTAAAAGAAAACATGCCTAATGGTACGTAAAGTCTTACTATTGCAAAACAAGTCATAGTACCTTAAATGAAAACAGTAAAGCTACTCTCACAAACCAGGACCAACAAGTTGAAAACTAAATTTGACATTTAAGTTTATGAGCTTGTTTAATTTACTTTTCATCTCCTAAAGCTTTATATTAATCAAAAATAAACTTTAATTACTTTTGTCTGGAACTCAAGAAGTTCATCTGAAGCAGGACACTAAAGATCTAAGTAAAATCCAACAGGGGAAAGAATTGAGAAAATAAATCTAGGGGTTTAAAATAGGAAAATTAGGGATTTTGATAGGAAAGACTTAAGGTTTGAAAGAATAAAAATGGGATTTTATAGATATAAAGTGGAATACGAAGTTAAGTTGGTTCGAATTCGAGAGGAAACCCTAATTTGATAGGAAATGCTAGGGTCTGGAAGAATAAAAAGAGCTATAGATAATAAGAAGATTACAAAGATAAGTTGGTTCCAATTCGAGAGGAAACCGCTCTCCTAACCTTTGATTCGAGATAAAGACCTAAATCTCTCCAAATGTAAACTATTCTACTCCTAATCTCACTTTTCTTTAAATTCAACATGCCCCTAGCCCTAAACCCACGTCCACTATATATAGGACTTATTTGTCCTTAATTACAAAAATGCCCCCATATGACCTAAAATTACAAGTTTGCCACTAGGGTGACCGCATACCATATTCCTAACACTACTCTGCACTCGAAACCCCATCTTGTCCTCAACGTAGTGTATGGAGTCCGTAGATGCGCTACTTTAAATAGGGGTGCTCGTCCCCTCCTGACTCTTCCTCTCCAACGACTGCACCGTCATCCTCATCCTCTTCGACGATCAAAACCTACATCACACGATCTCGACAATGATGTTGCGGTCCGAACCTCTCACAACATCAGTAGCATAACACCTTGGCGTGCTTGTCTAGATTTTCCTTCTGCGTGATATGCTTGTATTTACCTTCAAAGGCTCATCGCTCCTCTCCTGTACTGTCTGGGCCATCGTTGGCTGGAGCTTCTGGGTCTCCTCATCCACATGAGTGTGGAATGTGGCACCGCCACTCGCTCCATTGGCCCCCAATTCTGTGATGAGCCAATCCTCAACCAAATGGGTCAGCTACATTGTCTCCATCAATCTCATTGGCCATTGTAAGCAAAGCTCAGCTCGGATGTCAGGCTTGAGTCCCTTCATGAAGCTCCCTTCCAACGTCGCCTCAGGGATCCCCCACCCGACCCACAAGCACCTCGAATCTTTACATATAGCTCCAAACTGTGTCATCCTGCCGGAGGACAAGGAGCTGCTCATGTAAATCTCTACCCTGGGTGTCACGGAATCGATCCAACAGGTAATCCTTGAACTCCTTCCAAGAACGCACTCGCTGCTGATGTACCCTCTACATGTACGAGGATAATGCCTATCCCTCTAAGCAGACGATGGCTGCCCACAATTTCTCCTCCTCAGTCAAGCAATTTACTGTGAAGTATCTCTCCACATGGTAAATCCACCCATAGAGATCCTCCCCTCGAAAACTAGCAACTTCGACTTTCGGACCCTACTCTCAAGTCCAAACACCCACTGTCATGCTCTTCCCCTCGGCTGGCCAAAGTGAAACTGCTAATAGGCATCCTACAAAGCTTCATCATCATCCCCCAGGCATCATCATGCTTCACCATAAGGAATTTGTCTGTCACTGTCGTTTTTCCAGCCTCCATCGCCCCAATCAGGATCCCAATCATCGTCATCCAAGCCCCAAGGGTCACCATCACAATCACGGTGCCTCCTGAAGCAGTCATCGACACTCCGTGCTTGGCGTCGAACTCTGTAAATCCCCCAAGCACCAATGAGATGATGGGCTTCAAGGAAGAGGCCGTAACCCCCTCTGGAATGCCGCCAGGGGCTAGCGGCCCCGTCGTCGGTTGAAAAGTGAGTCTGATGGCCCCTGTGACTGCGTCGTGGGATTGCGATGCCCCCAGGCGATCGCCATGGGCTTGCGCGGCCCCCAGGCACCCTCTTGGGGATCGCACAGCCCCAGGCACTCGCCTGGGGATCACGAGTCCCAACGGCCCGAGAACCGGGGTCTCATCCCCCAATTAGGTTTTGGTGGCCAGTGACCCTTCTGCTGGTCTTATTGGCACCGAACGCCCCATCCCACCATCCTCCGGTGATAGATCTCATTCAAAGATGATGACTTTCCTCTTTCCCTTGTCCAACGCTTACTCGTTTCTCCTCTGATCTTCGTGGGGATCTTAATCTTCCCTCGGATCTGGATTTGATGCACTCTTCTTCTTGGATCTTGGATTTCCATTCATCTCTTTCATTTTTTACATTAGGGTTTCATAGACAAACCAACTTGGACGGATAATTGAGTTGAGAGTCTCTCCTCCATCGCTAACATTCTCACATCCATCGAAGAAAACTTTTCCTCCATCGATCTCTTGAGCCCCTCGATCTCGAGATCAAGTTTTTCCTCCAAAGCTTCGATCTTTCTTACTCCCGCCATGAGAAATATCAATTTGATAAGAAAGACTAATGTTTAAAAGAATAAAAAGAGGATTTTTATAGACATAAAGTGAAATTCGAAGATAAGGTGATTCAATTCGAGAGTAACCCCCAATTTGATAGGAAATGCTAGGGTTTGGAAGAATAAAAAAGGGATTTTTATAGATAATAAGAAGATTACAAAGATAAGTTGGTTCCAATTCAAGAGGAAACCAATCTCCTAACATTTGATTCGAGATAAAAGCCTAAATCTCTCAACATCTAAACTATTCTACTTATATTCTCTTCTACTCTCAATACTTTTCTTCAAATTCAACATGCCTCTGGCCCTAAACTCTCCTCCACTATATATAGGACTGATTTCTTCTTAATTACAAAAATACTCCTAGGACCCAAAATTACAAGTTTGCTACTATGGTGGCCGCATTTCCCATTCCCAACAGATTTCTACATGGATAAGGGATGTTAAGGAGCTTGGATTTAGGCCGATTATCCACTACAAATCACAAATCAGTATGCAAAAGATTTAAAGATATAGGCTTCATACCAAGGATGTCTCAAAACCAATTTCGTGCATCTCAAAGAAAGACAACTAAAAAGAGACCTTTCCCAATCAAATCGCACTCATTCTTTAATTCTTGATTGCCTTATCTCATAAAGATACAGTCTTATTTATAGGCTAAACTACATGCACGATATGTGCTTATAAGCAAGTTTAAGAATTCAACTAAAATCAAATAAAATCACTAAAATCCTAACAAATTAAAAACAAATAACACTAAATAAAATCCAAACTAAAATCAGATAAAATTTCTAATTAAATTGAGTATTATCTCTGTCATTCTCTTGAGCTTTAGAAAATACATCACTTGTTGAATGGTGACAAGGGTGTACAGTCTACAAAAATCAACAACTCCAATGGTTGGAAAAGACACGTCCTTGAACATTGAAATGAAGTAAAATGTAAATTTACACATGAACACTTTTAAGAGAATGTACTAAATCCACACACAAAAAGATGCGTAAAACTTACTGACTAGTACATTGTGAAGGATTTGAGATAATGAAGTTAATATGCTCGCATAGCTTATAGCATACCTCTGGTGCAACATCAACAAATGATGTGTGCTCTAGCTCGAACTTGGTCACGGGCTTAGATACTAACACGGGCTTGAATTCAGGCTCGGTCTCAAGTTTAGGCTTGGGTACGACTCGGGCATATACTCAGCCTCAAACACGATCGAGCCCGATCACATGCTTAGACTCGAACACGGGTACGGATGCAGACTCATGCTAGACTCAAACTTTGCCTCTGTTAACTTTTGAATTTTGGCCTTCATGATTTTGATCATCCTCTAAATTTTCTTGATCGTATTCTCTTATAAAACTGGTTTAAAAATGGTTAGACTGAATGATGGATCAGGAGACGTCTTGGAACATACTGATGTCAAAGATCAATTTTAATAATACCCATCATCTAAAAGGAATCTGATATTATCTTTACAAAGATAGTGCTTCTCTATTTAACTTGCGATAGACACATTTTTTTTTCATTTGAAAAGTCAAAATAAGAGAAGGAAGTTTCAATTAATACTCTCAATCATCATTTCCATAGTGTTTGTTGAAGCTGTAAAAAACTAAAATGTATCTGAACATCTCATGCTCATACTCTATTAAAAAGAATAGCTTATGTAGTTATGGTCATCGTAATATTCCATTAAAATGGACAAAATAGCTTCAATTTGACAAAAAGAATGGCTCAAATTAGCATAGATTCTTTAAAATATGTATGTCTCGATCTGACTTGCAACTTGCTCAAACAGGCTTAAATTTGACTTTAAAACATCCCAATAATCATCAAAATACAATCTTGACACTGTCACAATCTAAAAATACTTGAAAAATAAAAAAGCACGGTAGCAGCCTCAGAATTTCAAAAGATACCAGGAAATTATCACGCTGCTATATAACATCAACTTGGTCAAGTTAACTTCAGTTTGGTCAAATATGTCAAATTGGAACTGCCTTAATGTATTGAAGTCGGCGGGATCGGAACTGCCAATTCAATCCCGATTCATGTAACTCAGGTCAAGTTGAATTTGGATCCAAACTTAAGAAAATGAAACCCAATATCTGACTTGAGATCGGACCTCACTTTGAACAGGCTTTGACCCTCGTCCCTGATCCCCTACACCTAATGATCATTGAGGATGAGAAAGAAGGTGGTGTGTGATAATAAAGTTTGATGATTTGTTGGCAAATACTGACGAGAGCCAACGATGGAGCTCAATAGAGAAGGTAACGACATAATAGACTGTGGCGATGACTAAAACTTCGACTTCATCAGGTTCATGTAATCAAATCTGGAAAAGGTGAATAGTGACAAGGCGATGTTTGAAGGCTCAACAAGACAATGGCAAGGGATTTGCTTCAAATCTGGCTTTTGTTGATGACTAAAGGTGATGTAGATGAATATGACAATGTCGGTGGATATTGTCCATGCTGTTGATGATGACGTAAGATAATGAAGGATGTCAACATTGTTGCTAGTGTTGTTGTTACCAAGGTTTTAGGTCTCGGTTTCGGTCTGTGTATCATTCTTCCCAAAATTTAGGTTTCGATATCGGTATCGCCCGTTTCGGCGGTTTCGGAAGCAAGTTTCGGTTTCGTCCGTATCGCTAGTTTCGACAGTTTCGTTTCGGGTATCGGTTTCGATTTCGAAGATACTTTAAATATGTATATACTATATACACACAGTGATGGTTTCGGAGGTTCTTAAATCTAAACCTATCAAATACTATTAAATACTTAATAAACTAAAATATTAATTATATACTATCAAATACAAAATACTAAATAGATAAACTAAATTTGAGTACGTAATCATATCAAATACTAAATACCTAAAGTTTGGTACTTAAATACTAAATATTAGATAAATGAATAGATACTAAAGCTTGCCTTGCGCACCCACCGTTTTACCTTGCGCACATACCACTTATTTACAAGTTTGCCAAAAAAATCGATGGGCTTTGCTTTGTGCACCCACCATTTTGCTTTGCGCACATACCACTTATTTACAGGGTTGCCACAAAATATCCGATTGATATGCGCACCGACTGTTTTAATTTACGCATATAGCACTTATTTACAATTTTGCCTTTTTAAAGAACGCAACATCTCCTGAAAAGCGACTCGGGCCTCTCTCTCTGCTCTCTCTCACTCTCACGCTAGATGGTCGACGCAAGTTCGACAAGGTGGTGACGCGATGAGGTGAGTTCAATTTTTTCATTATCTTCCTTTTGTTCTTTTTCATCTTTTTAAGCAATTTTTTTCTTGGTTCTGCCTCTTCTTCGTCTAATTCTTCATTATTTTCAAGCCGAAACCCTAAAGTTTTCTCCTCTCTTTTAACCAAGCTTTCTATGCAACCTATTGATTCACGAAATTTTTGGGTTTTTAAGAGAATTTTTATTTAATTACACATTCTTCTTCATCTGTCTTCGACCGGTACTGAACGGTATCGGTCAGTTTCGTTTCGGCCGGTATCGACCAAAACTGATCGATACCGTTCAGTATCGGCCGATACTGAAACTAATCCTTGGTTTCGGTATCGTCAACTGCCTATACCGATACGATACGACCGATACCTAATGGTATCGGCCGATACCTCAAACCCGGGTTGTTACGATGGTGAGAATTGCACATGACACCGATGAAGCCTGAAGCGAGGCGGCGACAACTTTGTCAGGGAAGAATGACGGATCTATGTAGTGTTGGGGTTAGTATTCAATGACGAAATCAAGGAAAAATAAAAATGACAATGATGATGCATGGTTGTTTGATGGTGATGGCCAGATGTAACTAAAATTAATGAAGATGGGTCGCTGATGATGGACAATGAGATGTGAAGGCAAAAGGATAGACAAGAAAGTGTCGACAAAGATTGATGATATCAACAAAGCTCCTTTGGACGGACCAAAATGCAAGAGGCGAATGATGAAGTTGGCAATGTTGTCCATTTGTTGTTAATGGAGGTAGTGGTGATCCGTAATAACTTGGGTCTGGAGATGTGTTTTATGACTCATGTTACCATTAATGATGTACAATAAGGGCTAATTGTGAGAGGGGTTTGGGATCAAGATGGCCAAATGGCCCAAAAGCCCGCGGCCTGTCCCGGTCGGCCCAATCGACGGGCCGGCCTGGCCCAAGCCCGGCGTCGTTGACCGGGCCGCTGGCTAAGCCCGGCCCGGGGGCCTGGACAGGCTTCCGGGTGGGTCATTGGCCCGCCGACCCAGCCCGCAAACGGGCCCGGGCCACCCGTGGCCCGACGGGTAACAGGTCTGGGCCGGCCCGGCCCGTGCCCCTTTTCTTTTATTTTTTCACTACTTAATTTGTTCCACATTTAATAGTTACACAAATGGGCTTCTTAACGTGTTCATCCTTAATTTGTTTCCTCATATAATAATTTCTCCTTAATTTCCTCTGTAATTTGTTCCTCCTTAATTTTTTTCCTCATATAATAGTTCCTCCTTAACTTTTCCTCTTTAATTTCCTCCTTAATTTGTTACGCGTTAATTTTTTTCCTCCTTAATTTTCTCCTTAATTTATTCCTCCTTAATAAAATACTATGTTTTTAAAACTATCTATCTTTATACTATGTATAAATATTATATAATATTTTTTAAATATTAAATTCATTTTTAAAAGAATTTTTAAGAATTTTAAATGAATTTTAAATATTTTCAAAGTATTTTTTTAAAGTATTTTATTTTTTATTATTAAAGCCCGGCGGGTTCCGGACCGCGGGCCGGGCTTCCCTGCTTGGGGCCCCTCCCGAGCCGGCCCATCCCATGGCCCGGTCAAAGCCGGCCGGGCCGGGACCGGCCTGATGGCCACCTTGATTTTGGGACTTAAAAGTCAACTAGTGATGAACATTGGGTTGAGCACGTATTGGTTTTGCTTTGTGCTGGGTGAGGTATGGGCTAAGGGTTTTCTCTCTCTTTGTTTTAGTTTTTTATAGGTTCTAAGTGGGTTAAATGCAGTGATGACTAGGGTTAGGGTTTGAGCTTTTTATGAAGAAAGGGAGGATTTTTTGATATGAAATCTTAAGATCCAGGTTGGATCTTTTGCTACAATACCAAACTTAACGTAGGACACTAAAGATCTAAAGATGAAAAAATAGAAAATTAATCGAAGGTTTTAAAATAGAAAATTTTAGGGATTTCTACATAGATAAAGGATGTTAAAGGCATTGCACCAAAGTCAATCATTTGCACTCTAACAAATCATGTAAAAGATTTAAAGATCTAAGCTTTATACCATGGCTCTCTCATACACACTTTCTCACATCTCACAACAAATATTTTTTAACAAAAGAGGCTTTGCCCAAGCAACTCTCAACCAATCTCTAATTCTTGATTAACATCTCTAAAAGAGAGACACACTTATTTATATGCTAAATTATATGCATGACACATGCTTACATAAGTAAGTCTAAAAGGTTAACTAAAATCAAATAAAATCATTACTAAAATCAAATAAAATTCTTAATTAAATTGCGCTTGATCTCCATCATCATCAAACTATATTTTGCGTCAACAGTTTAACCACCAGATTGATGGCTGAGTAAGTGAGGAGTGTTTCTGCATGTAATCTAACAAAAACATTTAAGAATGAAATGAAAAAAAGGTGATGGATTATCTTGGAGTGAGAAAAAGATCATGAACAATTAGAAGAAGAATATATTCCTAATTTAACAAACCGGCAAAGAACTTTAATTACTTCCATCTTGAATTCATGAAAGTCATCTAATTCTATTTTGCTTCAACAGTTTAACCACCAAATCGATGGCTACGTCAGGGAGGAGCATTGTTAATCTAACAAAACATTTAAGAATCAAGTGAAAAAAAGGTTAGGAAATATCTAGGATTAAGAAAAAGATCATGCACAAATAGAAAAAGAATATATTCCGTATACCCTACACAGTGATGGCAAAAAAAGCAATTGCATGCCACAAAAGTCAGCAAATAACTACTAGGAAAAAGAAAGCATTGATTTGCTGTCGTGATTAGGATTAGCAAGCAAAACTTGACAACAATTGGGAAGAAAGGGTGTTATTATATTTCAAGGAAACACAAGATTTTTCAAAAAACGAGTTTGAGATTCTTAAAAGTCAATTCCGGGTTAAAACTGTAGGCCGTTGGAAGCATGCAAACTCGTTCTGTTGATATAATCGTGTGTTGATACTGACATGGTGTGACCAAATTGTATTGGCGCTGTCAATCTACAATTCAGGTCTCGTCTTACATAAACTTTCTCATGTTGACACATCCAGAGCCTAAGAGTCCAACACAATTAAAAAGGTAGCATTGGGGACATTTCACTCATATCAAAAACAAAGAGCATGTTTGTCCGTGACCAAGACTTGTCATAGAGAATTGGACATGAATGAATACAATCATGTAAGCAGGAAGAGAGTTTCCATCATATGATAAGAAAAAGAAACTGGACTTGTAATGTTGGACTTTGGTCAGGGTTGCCCCTCACATATGAAAGAAAAAGTATCTTGGAGTCATCATGTGGATGGATCAAAGACGATCAGATTGCAATTGTCCTTTTACAGTAGAGGAGGAAGGAAAAATACTTTAACAAGTAGGATAGTAATGAAGCATTAAATTATACCGGTTGAGAATGAAGTTTTGCAATTTCACACTGGAGAGATTCAGCCGGCGCAATTACCATAGAGTTGAATCAAGAAATTGACGGCGGGCGGTTATAACAATGATTTTCCCATGTATAGGAGCAGAAAATGGGTGAGGGTACATCTATGGATCCCTTATGCTTCTTCCGTATTCTCTCTCTTGCCAATGGGTTACAACTTTTCATCATCTCTAATAAGTAAGAACATTAGGTTTGTCCATTAAGACAATTAACTAGCATTATATATCTGAATAGTTGAATACTATTAAATCAATTACAAATAATGAAAAGAATGATGTTGACCACAGGTTTGTTCATTAAAGGAATGCCTTTAGGGACACAATGTTTGTTCGTTAAGGCTATGATATAGGGTGACTCTCAAACTGGGTAGTTGACTAATATTAAACTAGTTACAACTTACAAGTAATCGAAAAAGGGTGAACATCCAATAAGAACGCAAATGTCTGGCCCTAACCACCAGTAATTAAGGGATTGTGCTTGGCCATTAGGGTCACTGAAACCTAGCTCATATAGATTAGTTCCTTGTTAGAAATATAACACGAATGTATTTATTGCAAGACGATAAGTTGGATATAAAAACCCAGAACGTCAAACTTATGTATTAATCACCCAGATAATGCTATTTTCAACTAAAAATGATGGCAAAATATGACAAAAACAAATGCTTCTTAAAATGGGAATTAAGCACCCCACTACTCAATCATTACTTGCATTCCTATCTAGAGAATGACAGCTACATTGATACTATGGAGAGTCCAATACATGTTCGTCCCATCAGATCTGTCAAACGTACATCAGAAATGTATCTACCAAGAAGGGAGCACCTGACAAGGGTAAGGCTTAATTGTTTAAGGAACATTTTTGTAGCGCCGTGGAAAGTCCTCACGTAGTTCAACAAAAAGCCTAGATCAGACATTGTAAAAGCAATGATTGTTGTTTTGTAATTCGGGTAAAGCATGTGCACTTCCTAGCCATCTTATAGCTAGCATTCATTCTTCTTCTTTCAGACAATAGGCACCTTAGTGCATAACATAAGCTACCACGGAGAACTAAAAAATAGTAGTGAAACAGAACTAACGACATGTGATGGTACAAACTATATGGGCGGAACTGAACAAAAAAGCTCATAGAAAAGAAACACAACCGAAAGTGCCAAAATATCGTAATAATAGAAGACCTAATATATACAAAACTACAGCAAACTGTAAAACCAAGAGAAGTTTAAGTAGAAAAAAATTACTTTGTCGACAATAACACAGACTTGTGTAAATAAGTGTTCTGGTATAGAATACATCTGCAAAACAGCTTGCAGGACCTGTGAGGAAAAAGAACAAGCTCAGAGTTAACAGTTGATCGCAATGCCTACATGCACCTTAGAAAAAAATACGAAGGCAAAACAACATATTTGAAAACTGCAATCACTCAATCATAACTGTCATACTCATATATGGCCGGTAACAGTCAGTCAAATATTGAATACATTATGAGAATTGTTGAAATTACTTGTGTATTTTGGGTATTCAGGTATTTGGGTTAGTTAATTGTAGACATGCACACAAATCTTGTTTTATATATATAGTGGTTTTCAGGTGCGAAAACCCCTATATAGTGGTTTTCAGGTGCGAATATATATTTAGTGTTTTCGCACCGTGCGAAAACAATTTTTTTTTAATTTTTTTTGTTGATGTTTAATCCATACAATTATGTACCCCATGGAAAAATAATGGGTGAACCCTATGTGGATTTGAGCACCGATCAACCCGTTACAAATTTAACGGTTTCAAAACAATATAACTTTTTGTAATGCATTGATCGAATGCCAAATCCCATTATTTTTCAACCATTATTTTTTTAGGGATGTATAACATGAAATGAAGGTGGAAAAAAATTTAAAAATAATTCAAAAAAATAAAAAACATTTCACACCGTGCGAAAAGTCTGCATGTGAAGATTTACATATAAATATGGGAAAATGTGCATGTGCAAGAAATTACTAGCACATGTGCCCATTTTCTCCCATTTCACACAGTTTTTTAGAATTTTTTTCCATGTGGTCGTTATTCATCTCATGGATGATCACATACCAAAAATCAAGTGATTCCAATACTTTTTGAGCATGCATCTATCCCTTGCAATTTCAACGGTTTTTAGTAAGTTTTCAAACTGTTGAAGTTACAAGGGTATATAGGGTGAAAAACAAGTTTCTGAAAAAAAATTCAAAAAAACTGAAAAATGGGGGGAAATGTGCACATTCGCCGGTAATTTTCCTGCCCATGTGCATAGACACATTTTCTATATATATGTATAGAATAATGGGTATCATATAACAATGGAGGCTTAGCCTCATATACCAAGACACAAAATGGGGAAGTACAAGCCCCACATGGGCATATACTTGTTGTATTGTAACGACCTGTTTTCGTGGTGCACGATTTTCCGTGTTCAAAATGATTTCAAACGATTTTTTTTAGTAAATGCTTTTTCTTATTCGTCGATCAAATCTTAAAACGGATTTCGTATTCGTGATCTTCGCGACAATACGAACCCGTGACATTTTTCTAAAATTTTTCGAAAACGTTTTTCCGGACGCGAAAATTGGGACACCCGGATGTAATCCGACTTTTACGTGTTACATCTCCAGTTTACTAATTACCCTAACCTATTTACTTTAACCCTAAACACCCATTAATGGGCTGTAAAAATTTGGTCAGATCCGCATTATTCGGATCCAACCACCAGATTTACTAGCCATATTAATTATATATGTATATATTTGTTATACTTTATAAACCTATATATATTTAAACCTCAACTACTTCACACAGCCAACCGAAATCCTCCAACAGAGGATGATGGTAATTAATAATTTTGTTATTATTAATTATTTTATAACTTAATTCATTCAACAATAAAAGCCACCACAGTTCTTCATCTCCTCACATCACAGAGGCTACTCTCTCTCCCTCATCCACCCCCTAGCAGCCTTTCTCCCCATTCATCATCCCCATCCCGTTGATCTACATTCCCCCCTAGCAGGTCGCCGCCTTGCGCGCCCCCACCTGAGAGACCGATGCCCTAGCTCCAAGCGTCGCCCAGATCTGCCCGCACGGACCCGTCGCCTCCTCCGCGCAGCGAGCCACCCCTCCTCTCCTCGCCACGCCGTCTACGAAGGGCGTCGACCCCGCAAGCCCCCGCCTTGATCGCCACCCGATCCCGCCTTGATCGTTGTCCCCCGAGCTGATCGCCTGCGCCGTTCTCAGGCCGCCACCCCCGAAGCCGCCTTGGGTCGTCGCCGCCGCGATCCGCCCGTGCCCGTCTCCAATCCGCACCCCCGGCCTCGGATCCGCCCTACCGCCGCTCCGGATCGCCGCCTGAAGTCGATCCCGCAGCCGTGCCCGAGCTCCGATCAGCCACCGTCCCCCTCGATCGCCCCCTGCAAAAGCACAAGCACAAGCACACGAGCGAGGCAACAGCAGCTCACGCCAAAGCGACAATGAGCAGCTCACACCAAGGCAGAGATATGAAATGGCTTTTTATATAAATAATATAAGTTTATTTATATAGTTATGTATAGTGATTTTGATGTAGGTATCAGAATAATGAACGGATACCACCAGAAGATCCGTGCCTTCGTCACGAACACATAGGCACTGGTTTCGTTGGAATCAGGCAAGTGGATCTCCCCTAATAAATTTTTAAAGCTATCTGATTCAACCTAATAAATTATTTCTTCCGGATTTTACCTGAAAATAGGTGTAATACAATTGTCTATAAAACTACTAGTTAAGATGAACATTTTGACATATCACATGAAATATTCTTACGAGTGTATATTTTTAAATAAATTGTTGAACATTAAGATAATTATTTTATAATTTAGAAAATTAGTTTTAATTAAGTTTAACTTCTAAAAATCGTTTTAAAACTTTCAATAATTCCTAAAAATACATATGAGCTTCAGAAAAATATTTTTTCCTAGATAAAATTATTTTCCTCATATCTAGCCCAGCTAAAAACTATTAGCGAGTGTTTTAACCTGTTTTAAGCTATAATAAAAATACGAACACGTTAAGAAAAATAGATAGAAAATAGTGCCGCCTTTAACTAATGATTTCTTGTGTTTGCAGGTACCAATCCTCACGCTCTAACTCCATCCTCGTCTTGCTACGACGATCCCGATAGTGTAAGTCATAGTAAATTCTATCCTTAGAAATTTAGATAGTGTACTCGTATGAACATAGGACTTGACACCTAGTATCGGAACAGTTATTGACCTGAACAGATGACTAGACATGCTTGACAGAAAGATTGTAACTGGAAATGTGAGAATAGTGACTCGTGAAACTGCAAGTACGGTAACCTGCACAGACACTGGGTTTTGGGGTAACTTATAATAGTGGAAGTGCGGGAGCGACCAGTCCGATCTTCGTATTGAACAGTATTGAACAGTATCGTTTTGTGAATAGTATCGATTTGTTGAACAGTATCGATTTGTTGTAACCCGGGATATCAGGTGGACTCTTGGTTGCTCACTGTACTTCCCTTTATAAGTCACGAACTAGGATAGGCACAATTACTCTCATTATTGCTATTGTCATTGCTATTGTCATGGTTATTCTTGTACGGTACTAGTTGTACTTGCTCGGTCACCTTTACTTTACTTGCCACCCTTGCATGCTTGATTAGATGTTCTTACTTGTCGCACTTGCATGTTTGTCTGTCCCTACTTTACTTTCCGCACTTGTTTACTATAGACTGCTCCATATTTGTGCACTCCTCTTTTTCTATCGCTAGAATTGTTGTGACTTACCTTCGGTTCCATTTATGGCACCGGCAGACGAAGACCTGATCGAGGAGATTGCCCCAGAGATCGAGGAGTCTATGTTGACCCAGAGTCTGCAGAGTTTCTACTCTGTTAGTGTGTGTGTTGTACAGTGTATTTCCTTTTCTGCATTCCCTTCCACTACTTCCTTTATGTATTTGTGGGAGAGTGTGCTGGTTGTTGTTGTACTTTAATCTGGACTGTAATAACGTCTGTACGCTGGTTTGAGTGTTGTGGTACATCTCTGAGTTGTGGCTATGCTGATTTCACTGGTAAACTGCGGAACCTGCGAAAATACCAAATAAGTAACGGCCCCCGAGAGCGGGTCATTACAGGTTTGGCGGCCCACGCAGGTCCGTGCAAAATACCTCGTGAATAGTATAGTGAAATCAGGATGTATCATATACGATACTCGACTAAGCTGACATTTTTCTATGAATGCAGGTTTGACACTCGAAAGATGGACGGGAACACTTCCGAGAGCCCCAATGGAGTTGACCTATCTGGACTTAATAGAAAGCCATTAACAAAACCTAAATTTTGATATGATTAATTAGTTGTTAAAAAAAATCTTTTTGTATCGGTGGCACGCATATAAGTGATAATCTTCCTTCAATGGACCATGATACCGGTCAATGTGCTTGGCTAAGTCTGTTGGATCAACCTAGCTAGACTGGGCATAAGTGATCCTGGCTTAGTCACTTCCCTGGCCGTGTCCGCTGGACCGCAAGGACGTGAATCATGATTATGTAACGCCATCGATCATCTTCACTATTAACCTACCTTTAGCTTGATGACCTTTCGATTGACCTTTCTTTCTAGTTCACTTGAACTCTAGCTATGGAGAGTAGCGTTCAAATTTTCGACCATCAGAAGTTCGAGTTCCACAACGGAAGCGACCACCGCCACCAGCTCAGCAACGTCAACCACTCCCTCCTCAATAGTAAGTGTACCAACAGACTCGACGACAGGCGCCACCCCGAGACGCCAAGCTTATACCATGACAGTAGAAGAGGCCGAAGCTACGGACCAAGTAATCACAGGTACAAGATATCCCACTAAGCTATACACTCTATTGTTTAGAAATCATAACCTTAGACTTGATTCTCATCGTGGTAGGTACCGTCTTAGTAGCCGGTAAACCTGCCCTCACATTATTCGACTCGGGAGCTACACATTGCTTCTTAGCGAGTCGATTCGTCCAAACACATGCCATCCCTGTTTAACCTCTAACTTCCCGATGGAAGGTCGAGACCGCTGGCGGTTCCTTACCGGTAACCAGCGGATGCCTCCAATGCTCTGTAGTGATTTGTGGACGAGATCTCTTTTGCCGACTTCATGGTGATAGCAATGCCAACTTTTGATGCTGTTCTTGGGATGGATTGGTTGGTAACATTTCATGCTACCATTGACTGTCGTCAAAGGAGGGTAGAATTCGAAATACCCAACCATCCTAAGTTCGAACTCCTCAGCGGAAGCAGATCGAAGGACGCTCAGAAGCATTTGAGGACGATGCGATACCAATTAAGACGAATCAAACCGAGACGTACTAGCTGAGTCAGCTACTGTTTCTTCATCGTTCTTGAACTCGTCTTCATCTTCTATCCGAGTTTGTTTTGACTTGGGACTAGCTTCAGAAACTATGGTGATGTTAATAGTATATATTCATACATAACATCTCTTGTTTTCTTGATGCTATGATGTCACATTATATTTCATGTTATTCACAACTTATTTTCTTATGTCGTGGTCGTTCGTCAAACCTTCCGGTCGATCGTTTGAATTGCGTAGGCAATTATCGATCCTCTTAATTCCGAGGACGGAATTATTTTAAGGAGGGTAGAATGTAACGACCTGTTTTCGTGGTGCACGATTTTCCGTGTTCAAAATGATTTCAAACGATTTTTTTTAGTAAATGCTTTTTCTTATTCGTCGATCAAATCTTAAAACGGATTTCGTATTCGTGATCTTCGCGACAATACGAACCCGTGACATTTTTCTAAAAATTTTCGAAAACGTTTTTCCGGACGCGAAAATTGGGACACCCGGATGTAATCCGACTTTTACGTGTTACATCTCCAGTTTACTAATTACCCTAACATATTTACTTTAACCCTAAACACCCATTAATGGGCTGTAAAAATTTGGTCAGATCCGCATTATTCGGATCCAACCACCAAATTTACTAGCCATATTAATTATATATGTATATATTTGTTATACTTTATAAACCTATATATATTTAAACCTCAACTACTTCACACAGCCAACCGAAATCCTCCAACAGAGGATGATGGTAATTAATAATTTTGTTGTTATTAATTATTTTATAACGTAATTCATTCAAAAATAAAAGCCACCACAGTTCTTCATCTCCTCACATCACAGAGGCTACTCTCTCTCCCTCATCCACCCCCTAGCAGCCTTTCTCCCCATTCATCATCCCCATCCCGTTGATCTACATTCCCCCCTAGCAGGTCGCCGCCTTGCGCGCCCCCACCTGAGAGACCGATGCCCTAGCTCCAAGCGTCGCCCAAATCTGCCCGCACGGACCCGTCGCCTCCTCCGCGCAGCGAGCCACCCCTCCTCTCCTCGCCACGCCGTCTACGAAGGGCGTCGACCCCGCAAGCCCCCGCCTTGATCGCCACCCGATCCCGCCTTGATCGTCGTCCCCCGAGCTGATCGCCTGCGCCGTTCTCAGGCCGCCACCCCCCGAAGCCGCCTTGGGTCGTCGCCTCCGCGATCCGCCCGTGCCCGCCTCCAATCCGCACCCCCGGCCTCGGATCCGCCCTACCGCCGCTCCGGATCGCCGCCTGAAGTCGATCCCGCAGTCGTGCCCGAGCTCCGATCAGCCACCGTCCCCCTCGATCGCCCCCTGCAAAAGCACAAGCACAAGCACACGAGCGAGGCAACAGCAGCTCACGCCAAAGCGACAATGAGCAGCTCACGCCAAGGCAGAGATATGAAATGGCTTTTTATATAAATAATATAAGTTTATTTATATAGTTATGTATAGTGATTTTGATGTAGGTATCAGAATAATGAACGGATACCACCAGAAGATCCGTGCCTTCGTCACGAACACATAGGCACTGGTTTCGTTGGAATCAGGCAAGTGTATCTCCCCTAATAAATTTTTAGAGCTATCTGATTCAACCTAATAAATTATTTCTTCCGGATTTTACCTGAAAATAGGTGTAATACAATTGTCTATAAAACTACTAGTTAAGATGAACATTTTGACATATCACATGAAATATTCTTACGAGTGTATATTTTTAAATAAATTGTTGAACATTAAGATAATTATTTTATAATTTAGAAAATTAGTTTTAATTAAGTTTAACTTCTAAAAATCGTTTTAAAACTTTCAATAATTCCTAAAAAATACATATGAGCTTCAGAAAAATATTTTTTCCTAGATAAAATTATTTTCCTCATATCTAGCCCAGCTAAAAACTATTAGCGAGTGTTTTAACCTGTTTTAAGCTATAATAAAAATACGAACACGTTAAGAAAAATAGATAGAAAATAGTGCAGCCTTTAACTAATGATTTCTTGTGTTTGCAGGTACCAATCCTCGCGCTCTAACTCCATCCTCGTCTTGCTACGACGATCCCGATAGTGTAAGTCATAGTAAATTCTATCCTTAGAAATTTAGATAGTGTACTCGTATGAACATAGGACTTGACACCTAGTATCGAAACAGTTATTGACCTGAACAGATGACTAGACATGCTTGACAGAAAGATTGTAACTGGAAATGTGAGAATAGTGACTCGTGAAACTGCAAGTACGGTAACCTGCACAGACACTGGGTTTTGGGGTAACTTATAATAGTGGAAGTACGGGAGCGACCAGTCCGATCTTCGTATTGAACAGTATTGAACAGTATCGTTTTGTGAATAGTATCGATTTGTTGAACAGTATCGATTTGTTGTAACCCGGGATATCAGGTGGACTCTTGGTTGCTCACTGTACTTCCCTTTATAAGTCACGAACTAGGATAGGCACAATTACTCTCATTATTGCTATTGTCATTGCTATCGTCATGGTTATTCTTGTACGGTACTAGTTGTACTTGCTCGGTCACCTTTACTTTACTTGCCACCCTTGCATGCTTGATTAGATGTTCTTACTTGTCGCACTTGCATGTTTGTCTGTCCCTACTTTACTTTCCGCACTTGTTTACTATAGACTGCTCCATATTTGTGCACTCCTCTTTTTCTATCGCTAGAATTGTTGTGACTTACTTTCGGTTCCATTTATGGCACCGGCAGACGAAGACCTGATCGAGGAGATTGCCCCAGAGATCGAGGAGCATATGTTGACCCAGAGTCTGCAGAGTTTCTACTCTGTTAGTGTGTGTGTTGTACAGTGTATTTCCTTTTCCGCATTCCCTTCCACTACTTCCTTTATGTATTTGTAGGAGAGTGTACTGGTTGTTGTTGTACTTTAATCTGGACTGTAATAACGTCTGTACGCTGGTTTGAGTGTTGTGGTACATCTCTGAGTTGTGGCTATGCTGATTTCACTGGTAAACTGCGGAACCTGCGAAAATACCAAATAAGTAACGGGCCCCGAGAGCGGGTCGTTACATGTACCGTCCAACTTTTTGTGTCTTCGTATATGAGGCTAAGCCTCTATCGTCATATGATACCCATTATTCTTATATATATATACTAGTCATAACCCGTGCCTGCAGGCACGGTTCATTTAAGATTTCCCCAGCGAAATCTTTGTTCCCTGAAAAATTATTTTTACAGCGAAAATTTAACAGAATAATAAATTGGCGTCAAAATATTTAGCGGCACGGGCACCTTCGGCGTGGGCGGCTTCGGCGAGGAACAACAAATTCGACATGGACGCCTTCGACGCGAACAACAAATTCGACACGGGCGTCTTCAACGCGGAACAACAAATTTGACGCGGAACAAATTCAGTGTGGACGCCTTCGGCACGGAACAACAAATTCAGCGTCGAACAAATTCAGTGCGGGCACGGTTCATTTAAGATTTCCCCCACGAAATCTTTGTTCACTGAAAAATTATTTCTACAGCCAAAATTTAACAGAACAACAAATTAGCGGAAAAATATTTAGCGGCACGGGCACCTTCTGCCCGTGCGTCTTCGGCGCGGAACAACAAATTCAGCGCAGGCGCCTTCGACGCGGAACAACAAATTCGACGTCGAATAACAAATTTGGTGCCCGCGCATTCGACGCGGAACAACAAATTAGCGTAAAAGGAACAACAAATTCGACGTCGAATGACAAATTTGGTGCCCGCGCCTTCGACGCGGAACAAAAAATTAGCGTAAAAAAATTTGCACCTTCGTCGCAACAAACCTCATGGTATTTTTACGCTAATTTGTTGTTCCGCTAAATTGTTTTATGCTAAATTTTTTATTTTGTTTAATTTAATGGATCATTCTTCTCCACAATATTTTCCAAGGCACTTTTAATTTCAAAGTTTAGATTCTCAAGGCACTTTCCCCCCAAATTTAATATCCACAATTTTTCACAATGCACTTCTAATTTCAAAGTTTAGGTTTCCAAGGCACTTTCTCCCCCAAATTTAATCTCCACAATCTTTTCCAAAACATTTTTAATTTCAAAATTTTGGTTCTCAAGACACTTTTCCACCAAAATTTAAGTTTTCCCACCAAAATTTTCATAATCTAATCTCAACCATTGATTTATCAAGATCAAATCTCAGCCACTCTTTATCTTGCCATAGTCATCCCTAAAATTCAAAAAACGGTGGCAAATGTATAATACATATACATATAAATTTACATATATATATATATTACAATACGGTTGAAGGGAGAGATCTATAATACATTGTTTTCTCAAGGTTGCACCCATTGTGATCGGTTTAGAATCAAAAAATTCACAATTAAGAAATACTAGCAACCCATAAAACGCAAGCCCACATTCTTATTTCAAGATAACCAAGTCTAAATGCCCAAATATAGTTCGACATAAAATAGGATAATAATTCTTGAGCATGTATAATTAGGGCTACAAACTAACAAAATTGACCCCCATTTAATATTTAATACCATGTGTGCTAGGCTAATTGGATTTTATGATGCAGGACTTGGGACAGATTCAATCCTAACTGTCAAAGTCATGTATGGCCGATAACAATCAGCCAAATATTACATTATGAAAATTGTTGAAATTGCCTATGTATTTTGTTAGTTCTTGGGTTCAAGACTAACGTTGTTTTGACGAAGATCAATACATTATGTTAGTGTGCTAATTAATCTTATGTTTTAGTCTCAGTTTATCTTAATGATTATATGTTGATGCGACAAAGCATAATGCTTGAACGATATTACAAAGGATATCTTAAAGACCTCCAAGAGTGATGAACTGCTCAAGCTTGGATGAAGTTATGAAGATCATCTAATGAGGCCAAAGTTTGGAGCATGATGATGGATGGACATCTAGAAGAGCAATGACAAAGCTTGAAGCTTGATGAAGGGAAGCTCATCAAGGGGTGCCAAAGCTTGGAGATAATGTGGAGCATCAAGGCTTTCAGATTGAAGCCATAGACCTAAGGAAAGCAATGTAATCCATGTATTATTTCATTTATTGCTTTTCTCCTTTTTGAGTCTAGGTTTAATGTAATGCCTTGATAGATGGTCTACTCATTCATGCATGTGCATTTAACCATCTTAGTGAGCCTTAGGATTATCATAGAATCCAAACCAATAGGTTCATCTTGTCCAAAGACTCAATTGGAGTCTCTGGCTCTCCATCAGTCGACTGATGAAGGTTTTACAATCGACTGGATGATTCCAGTCGCTTGTCGAGCCTTCTACAGTCGACTGTGGTGCACTGCTCAAGTCATCTTTTTATTGACTCATACTTGAGCTTTTGGAACAGTCGACTGACGGTCAATTTACAGTCGCCTGTCTTCCAACAGTCACCTGTGAATTGATCTACAATCGTCTGTGCGCAACTTGCATTTTCTGGGATTCATCCCAATTTGCAAGACAGTAGACTGATGAAGTATTTACAGTCGCCTGTGAAATGTCATCAGTCATCTGAAAGGCGTAAGTACGAAAATTGCATCTCTCCGTTTTATTTACATCCCCTGCAGCAGTCGCCTGCTGAAGGATTTACAGGCGCATGTCCTGTATACAGTCGACTATGTCGTCTTCATCGGTCGACTATCCTGGCTCAGATTATAGCCGTTGGGTATTCTCTAGCCGTTGAACAGTCCACTGTCAGTTGTTCATCAGTCGACTGGCTGTGCCATAAACTGCCAAAATCTAGCCGTTGCAGATTTCTTCCCTTTGGGTTTTGGCTGGTTTTATGGGTTCCTTTGTGCTTCGTTTATATAGGAGTTGGCTTAGTTCATTTAGGTTGCTTGGTTAATATTGAATATTTTTTAGAATCAATAGCCACTCCTAATCTCTCCCATTTCCCTCTTATGAGCACATTCCTCTTCATGCATGCATTGAAGCTAGCTCATAGAGAAATTCTCCAAGGAATCTAATTCTCGTTCCTTTTTTGGAGATCATCTTTCTTCTCTTCATTTTCATACACTCAAGTGAGAAGTGTTAGGATTCATTCCTAGAAGAGAGAAAGATCGACAAGTGCAATCAAAGCAAATCTCAAAGCACTTGGTCATTCACTTGCATGCCTTCTTCATCACATTGGTAAGATCATATCAAGGCATAGTTAAGTGTTGTTTCGTTTTGTTTTATGTTCGCAACCCTAATTCTCTTTGTGGAAATTAGATACTCTATTTATATGAGTTACTCTCTTTGTCGGAGTTTGGTGTCCTAGTGTAAGACTAACCCTGCAGGGTTGGTTAGGTCCTTGTGTAGGACAAAATCCTCTGTGTGAGGTATCTCTGTGTGAGATTGTATTCACTTCTCTTTGTGAGAATTATAGTGAATATTGGTGTGGCTGGACGTATCCAAGTTTTGGGAAACCAGGATAAAATCCTTGTGTTTGCGTTTGTTGTTGTTGAGCATACTCTTTAATTTCCACTGCTTATTGTGATTTAATTTTAGTAACTTTTAATTAAGCACTTTACTTGCCATTACACTATTCACCTCCCTCTAGTGTGTGTAGCCCTGCAGGGTCCCTTACATATTTTGGGTATTCCGGTATTTGGGTTAGTTAATTGTAGACGTAAACATGCATCTTGTTTTATCTATATATATTACAATAAGGTTGAAGGGATATATATATATAGTAATATTCTTGTGCAAAAGCCCGTGCCAAAAATATTTTATCTACTTTTAGGGAAAAAATTGCAAATTTTTTTATGTTTAAGCTATACAATTATATACCACAAGGAAAATAATGAGTGAACCCTAGGGGGATTTGAGCACCAATCCACCCGTTACAAAATTTAACGGTTTCAGAACAATAGAACTTTTTGTAATGGCTTGATCGAAGACCAAATCACATTATTTTTCAACCATTATTTTTTGAAGGATGTATAACTACATGAATTGAAGGAGGAAAAAATTGGAAAAAAATTTCAAAAAAAAATAAAAACATTTTTGTACGGAATTTTCCGTGCGAAATGTTTGCATTTGAACATATACATATACATATACATCCCCCCGGCCAATTTTCAATTCTCTGATTCTTTTTTTTTCAAGGTTACACCCATTATGATCGGTTTAGAATCAAATAATTCACAATTGCCAAATACCAGTAACTCATACGTTTTGATTTATAGGTAACCAAGTATAAATGCCCAAATCTGGTTCGACATAAAATAAGATAATGATTCTTGAGCATCTAGTAGGTCTGCAAACCGCTACAATTGACCCCATTTAAGATTCAATATCATGTGTGCTAGGTGATTGGATTTTATGATGGATGGCTTGGGACAGATTCTCATTTTCTTTATCAGATGAGACTGGTTTGAGCTCATTTATCAGATGGTAGATGGCAACAAGCTAAATCTTCCAACAACTTTTAGTCCTAATGGTTTCTGGAAATTTAATAGGTGCCATTGCAACGGCGTTTCAGAGTCCAACCACGGAAAATTTTCCCAGCACTTAAAGAGATACCAATGGTGCATTGTTTCTCAACTCCCATTCATACAATATTTAAAATCAGGTAACACTATTTCAGTAATTTTTGATGCACCTAACAAGAAAAGCAGTTTCCCAACAGAATGATGTGACCTGGTTTTTTGTTGGATTTGTAGGATGACTTTGATTATTCACTTCTGCTGCAAATAGCAAATCCTCATGTCTACAGCCTTTCTTTGATGGAACATAACCCAAGTCAAGTGGTTCCGCCAACAATTCATAAAATCTTTTGACTATCAGCTGTTTACCCGATATCAGTATTTGGTACAGAATTCTCACAAAGATATTGAGAAGCCATAGATGGCCATTAGGACAGGTAGGCAGGGCTCCTCCTCCCATAAGCTACCAGAAGATGATCTGTCAAGAATACAAAGCCTTGGCCTGCTTATTTATCTCCGCATGACCATGCTTGGACCCATATTTCAAGACATCTTACATAAACTATTGAACAGAACATGTCTTTCCAATTGATATCTAATGCAAATAGCACATCAAATATGAAAACTACAACTAATATAACATCTCTTATGTGTTATCAGAAAAGAGGAAAAAAGAATGTTGTGGAACAGAATACCATAATTCAACATGGGTAAAACTACAACTAAATGTTTCAAGTCAAAATTTTATCTTTGTACATAACAAGTTAAAAAACTTTTACTAACACCCCCCCCCCCCAAAAAAAAAAAAAAAAAAAACCTCAGGTAGCATCAATATCTCTCAACATCTCAAGTGATCCCTCAAAATCACTTCGATCGACTTGGGATTCGTCTCAGAAAAATCTGTTTAAACATCAGTTGAAATCTCTAGCAAAAAAAACCAATAGCATGAATTACTGTAGACACAACACTCACCCTCACAGACTCAACAGTCTCAACCGGAAAAAATAAGCTGCTAGAGATTGTCAGGTCCTCAACATCTTATTCAGCAACCATAAAAAAATTTCATATCTTGGACCACCTGAGATTTTTTTTTCTAGAAATAACATGTCATTTCACATTACGACTTTGAATTAAGTTCTCTCTTTGTTTACAGAAAAGAATGTGACTAACATGGCCTTGTTTGATTTATGCACTATATTCACAAGTTTATAACTTCGGTAAAGCATGCATATACTTCCTCCTGTAACTCACCATTCTAATGAGGCCGCACCCTAAAAGAGAAGATCTGGAATTTTGGAGTTTTGGGAGCATTTTTGTAATTTTCAGTTTTCAATGGCATTTTCGTAATTTTTGGTGTCTAGTGATATTTCTATAATTTTGTTATTTTCCAATTAGTATATACATGGGGCTAGGGGGTTAGAGAGATATGTTGAACCATGAGAGAACTTGTAAGAGGTTGATAGATTCCCTTTTTGTTGGAGAGCGCGGCCACCCTCTCGGATCGGCGGCTTGGGAGAGTGAATTCCTCCCGAAAAAACTCAATTTATCTTTGTGTTTCTTTTTATTTCAGTTTATTATCAATAAAATTATCAACTTTCCATCCTAAATCCATTTTCTAGCCTTAAAATCCCTCCTCTACCCTAAAAATCTCATATTTTCACCAAATATCCTATTTTATCCACCAAAATCCTAGAAAAAAATCCTATCAAGTGGTTTCAGAGCAGTACCATCCATGGCGGCGGCCGCAGTATTGAAAAAAGTGGAGTTGGAGGAAAAATTAGATGTCGAAATTGGGGCTTTGAAGAAATCTATGGAGGAACAGATTTCGTCAGTTGAATCTACGATGAAGGTGTCGATTGAGGGGATCGAAGCCCAATTGATGGTGTCTGAAGCGAGGATGGAATCTTTCATGCAAACCATACTAAAACGATTACCAGATCCAAATGTGAAAACTTCGGAGAAAGGAAAGGGAAAAGGCGAGAAATTTGTCAAAGGCTTGCTCTCCATCGCGGACCAAAGCTTCGAGGACGTGAAGGACGAAAAAAAGTGGGTGGCGAGCAATCCCACCCACCCCAGTGGCTCACTGAGCCTCGGCAGGCCCGCCAGGGCACTGCCAGACTTCCGCAGAGCTGCCAGGGCCCTTGTGACATCCTGGAAGCCAGACAATGGCCCGTTGAGCCTCGGCTGGCCTGCCATGGGTCTCGCGACTTCCTGGCGGCCCACCAAGACCCCGACGATAATGTTGGGTTGCATCACGAACCTGAGGATGACATGAAGGAGCTCCAGGGGCTTTGTAAGCCTCGGTTTATGACGGAGAGGCAACGATGACGAGTACTTCCAGCCCACAAGGAGTTTCAAGATGATTATGATGATGATTCGGGCTTTGAGAAGGATGTTGGCGACTAAGGATGACTGGGACGGCAATGGAGACAGATGTGGTGGCCCATTAAGCTATGGTCGACATAGGAAGGTATGCCACAACAATTACCATCCCTCTTATTATGGACATGCAGGAGTGCGAGTGGCCCAAGAGAGACTTAGGATTGATAGTGTGAGAAAGCTGAAAATGTCATTGTTCAAGGGAGATGATCTTTACAGTTGGATCTACCGAGCTGAGATGTACTTTGCGATGACATGTCTAATGGGGAGGCAAAATTGGAGACTGCTGACATCTGTTATTGAAGAGAATGTGCTTTCTTGGTTTCAATGAAGGGTAAAGCGACGCCATTTTTGTTCATGGGAGAAGCTCAAGAATTTCTTGGTAGACAAGTTCAAAGACACCCTTGGCGAAAACTTACAGAAGCAGCTGTTAGCACTCAGGCAGGATGAGACCATCAGATAGTACATAGAGAAGTTCAAGATGCTCTCGGGACGGGTGAGAAGAATATCAAAAGAGACTTTAGAGGGAAGCTTCATGAAGAGGCTCGATGCCAACATCCATACAGAACTCCACGTACAGAGGCATATGTGAATGATAGAGACAATGGGCTTGGCTAAGATGGTAGAGAATCGTCTCATAGAAGAGCGAAGGGCCAGGGCGCCTGGAATGGACCCACTTCTTGCAACTAGAGACCAACGGATGGGCAAAAGGCACCGTTAGGGGGGATCAATTTAGCAAGGGATAGGGCAGCGAGCCATTGCAGTGGGGCAACCCAAGAAGATGACGAAGGATGAGGTGCGTGACAAACGAGCTAAGTGATTGTGCTTTCGTTACAATATGAAATTCACTCAGGGACCTCTATACCGGGACCACACGCTCCAGTTGCTGATGGTGGACGAAGAGGATGATTTCGTCGAGGAGAAACCAAAGGGAGATGAGCACCCCCACTTGGAGTAGCATGCACATGATTTCCATCATACCACCTTGAGGACAAGGTGGTTCTTTGAGAGTGGAGTAATGATAAGACCGCATCCTAAAGGAAAAGATATGGATTTTTGGAGTTTTGGGGTGTTTTTAGTAATTTTCAGTTATCATTGGTATTTTTGTAATTTTCAGTGTCTATGTGTATTTAGGGATGTTGACGAACAGAACGTTCGACGAACTACTCGTGAACAAGCTCGGTACATGTTCGTTTACGTTCGTTCGGGAAGCTTAATGAACAAGCTTGAACAGATTTTTAGAGCTCGGTTAGTAAACGAACAGAGCTTGAACATAATTGTGTTCGTTCATTTATGTTCATGAACAAACTCGTTACGTGTTCGTGAACAAGCTTGTTAAGTGATGTTCATAAACAAGATCGTTAAGTGTTCCGTGAATAAGCTCGTTACATTATATTGCATTTAGACAAATACTATATTTTTTACTATGCTTGAAATGGATGCTTGGAATGGGATTTATGGAGCAATAATGCTGGATTTGTTTGTTTTTGTCCTGCAAATATTTAATCCTTTTATTTAATTGATTTAGTCATTGGCAATTATGGTTAAATATTATTATTCTTGATTAAAAATCGACATTTGTTCGATTGTTCGAAAATCTGTTCATGAACAAGATTGATTGTGTGTTCACGAACATGTTCATGAACATGTTCACGAAGAAGCACGATAAGTCTTGTTAACGAACAGAACGTTCGATGAACTACTCGTGAACAAGCTTGGTAAATGTTCATTACGTTCGTTTACGTTCGTTCGATAAGCTTAACGAACAAGCTTGAACATGTTTTAGAGCTCGGTTAGTAAACGAACAGAGCTTGAACATGGATTTTATTCATGAACAAAACCAAGCTCCATGTTCAAGCTCGTTCAAGCTCGTTCGTCAACAGCCCTAGGTGTATTTCTATAATTTTGTTATTTTTATTAGTATTTATATGGGTCTAGGGGAGATTAGAGAGATATGTTGAACGTTGAGAGAACTTGTGCGAGATTGATAAATACCCTCTTAATTGGAAAGCGCGGCCACCCTCTCAAATCGACGGATTGAGAGAGCATGTTTCTCTCGAAAGAACTCAATTTATCTTTGTATTCCTCTTTATTTCAGCTTATTATCAATAAAATTATCAACTTTTCACCCCAAATCCACTTTCTAGCCACAAAATCCCTCCTATACTCTAAAAATCTCATCTTTCCACCAAAAATCCTATTTTTATCCATCAAAACTCTAGAAAAATCCTATAACATTCATAAAGTATTTCGAAGGTGCGTATAACACAAACTGTGAACCTTCAATTACTGTGACAGACACTAAATTTGATAGAGTTAATTTTGATACAAGACTGTTGTACATTATAGTACTGTTCTTCTGAGTCACTCTACATCTAATCTCAAATTTTACATGCCACCAAAATTATTGTGACAATGATCAATGTTTACACAGTTTCTTGCAAACTTCTCTCCATGTAGTCAGCGGCATCTCGATTTACTATAATGTGTCTTATTGGACATGATGTGTGACCACTATGTTATAATATACGAGAATTAGATAATAAAAAAGGAAGTGTCGGCAAACTCTGGGCTGAAATAATTAAAGGTCCCAAAGTGGACTTCCTTGAATCAGGCAACCAACGCTTACCAAGAGAACACCAAGCAGCCGTAAAAGAAGGGATTACAAAAATCTACAAAAAATAAGCATTACAAGAAAAGTTTATGATCCACGGTAAACAATTGTAATCAAGGAAAGCTTTAAATTTGTATTGTGTATATCGAATGCAAGTTATTAATGCATAGAAAGCCGAGAACAGTTAGGAAAATGAGAGAGATTGGTCCTTAGACAAATGTTAACTCAAATGAAGAAAAACTATCGACTCACACCTTTCGACTGGAAACTCGGATGCCCACGTCCATGGACGTGATCCCTAACCTTTCAAATAAGAGGACAATGGCATGAATAAGCTCAGCCTCGGCCTGCATCAAGAGAAAGGTAGAAGAATGTAACCAAGAATGATCCAACTCACTCAGATCTGTGTCAAAACGTGCATATGGTCAACATGCATGTATATATAGGCTCAGAAGACACTATAAACAAAACGTGAACCAAACTATGCCCTTCCGAGGTTAATTACTGTCACCAACTTAATAGTCCGCTATACAGTTCGTTATGTCGCCCTTTCCACCAGTTTACACAATTATTCTGGACAAATATAACAAGAAATGCTTTATTGCATAGGCAGTGAATGTATGCCGGCATGAAACATACCCGAACTCTTGATACACCAAAAATATCCATATTCCACTGGTAATGCTCTCGACGTCTTCCCCTTGTCATTCGTTCATATCTCCAACATTGTCCTATAGTAAACCATTTCAATGGAAGGGAGACAGATTTTCTAGACAGAAAAATATAATACATCAAATTCTGGCAAAGCTGTTCTAACAGCCAGTTCCTGAGCCAGAAAAAGTCCTGAAACTCTCTACATGCAGGAAGCTTTTCTGTTAATGTTATACCAAAAGAGAATTTACAAGATAGAAACAACAGTTCATATGTGATGTCATACACTGAACAGAAATTCAAAAGGAATTGAAGTGTGGGGATACCCCTGCTTTATCACAAGACGTGCCAATGAAGGAGTGATTTCAGGCCTCAAAACAACACGACGGCCACCTTTATCCTCAAAATTATACAGCTGGCAGTGAAAAATAACGAGTCAGATAGATCATTTATATAATTTCAAACTAAATTTCTCACATATAGATTAAGAGCGGAATGAAAAAAAAAAGTAAAGGTAAAAAAAGGGTTAATCATGGAACTATAATGCAGTAATGGAAAGCTTAGCTACAACCAATTTTCTATAAGAATCTTATAATATCTTGAAAATCATATGACAATTTTGAAAAGCAATGATTCTGATTGAACAAATGAAGGTAAACTATTCAACAATCCGGCCTCAGAAAGTATATTAGATTTTCATAAAAATAATATGACATTTTATGCAATAAAAGGACAAACATATATTAGTAGTCAACATAACATTCTAAGTTAAGCTAAATTCTTCTTGCCTTTCATCTATTTTTTACAACATTGACTTTCCAGATATTCCCAATTTTCAGGATTCTTCTTATACTCAACTAGATTTACGAAAGAAAGCTCTAGTGTTCCTCTAATTCATCAGGCAAATCAAGAGGCCACCTTAGTTGTACAAGCCCCAAGAGAGAAAAATGCACAATCAGGTTATTTTGATATCTACGGAACTTATTGTAAGACAAGTTGCGACCTATATAGCATCGACACTACTATCCTGATTCATGTAGTGTTTGATTCAAGTCAAGCACATGGTGTCATCTATATTTTTTCAAATTTAGCATCGGCATGGCGTGTCCACATGGGCTTGGACCTGTCCGTGCAACATAGGGTGGGTCTATTGCCACTAATTGGTGCATCACAAACAATGAGGTTTGAGCAGTGCCTAACCAGTACCTACCATTGATAGAATAACAGTATACTCAAGGATGTTCATGAATAAGGTTATAAAATGTAGTTCAGGTTTTGATCAGTTGGATGTAGTTTCTGGTAATCAGCTCAGATCATGGAAAGTAAAAAGGGACAATTTTTTGGGTGACAAAGTCCTCGGTATTCACCGAGATTTCTCAAAATGCAGAAATTTCATTGAATAAAACTAAGATTTAATTAGCTTCAAACAGTATTAACTACAACTAATACATACATCAATAATTAAATATTGTGATTTTTGGTCAACTTGAAGTTGAAATTTGGGCCAGAAACTCTTGCAAACTGCACAGTAAGTTCGGCCATGCATTTTTTTTATTTGTTTAATATATTTTTCTTTGAGGAATGACTTCAAGTATAATAGTGGCTGCTAAACAGCAACCTTATCACATCTAAGTTTTAAATTTTGTCCAAACTGGCTAAATTTTAGTCAATTGCTATTTCAACTGCTCGATATAAACATTTCACTGGCTTTGAATTCAACCTCATTACTGACATACATTTTGTAAATCATATTAAAATTTACATCTACACAGCCTAAAATCAAGACACACGAACCTGCTGAGTGATCTCCTCTCCAGCTTTCCTGATGAACAGCGCCTCTGACTCAAGTACCGGGAAATCCACCTCCTCAAACGCCAGCATCCGAGACACCTGCCACATAAAAACTCCCACCTTTCACCATAAAATCAAACAGTTGGCTGCCAAACCATCGGAACCCCCCTTAAATTGAGTATCGTCGCCTCACCTCCCTGAAGTTCTGGAAGAGCCAGTTCCTGAGCCTCATGTCCTCCGGCGGAAAATCCCTCGTCCCCCTCGGCGGATTCACGTCGATCACATCCGCCGCCGCCCCATGCCGCTTCTCCTCGTCGTCAGCATCGTCTACTCAATATAAAGAGATTCAAAAACCCAAGAATTTATTGAAAATTTGACGATTTGAACTGGTTACCTCGTGTTGACTTGGAGGAAAGCGGCGAGCTCTGCGATGTGGCGGCGGATGAGAACAGGCGGTGCAAGCCCGATCGGCGACGGGACCGCAGGAGGAGGATTGAGGAGGGAGGAGTTAGAAAGAGAATGGAGCGAGGGCGAAGGATCTGATGAAACGAGTGAGCAATGGACATGGCTTTCTCTCTCGTTCCTTAATTTAGATAGAGAAGTAGAGAGCGTGAGGCTGAGAGCCTGAGAGGGAAGGGATTTGAGCTCTTGCGGGTGAGGGCCTGTTTCAACGAGGTTTCTTTTGTTGCTTTGGATTTGGAACGAGAAATCGCAAAATGAGCACAATAGCTTGTCTTGTCGGCTTCTATTTGGAGAAATCTCGCTTATTTTCTCCTCTCATGTTCCTTTGCTCTACTATTTTTCTCCGTTGCTCTTTCTCCTCCGGCGACGCCTCTCTCTTAGCTGGCAACCCCAGCTGCTCCATCTGAAATCGTCGGATTTCACGGGGATTTCATCATTTCCCTGCGATTTTAGGGCCCCACCAGCTGTGCTCACCCCTCCTCTCTAGTCTCTCCTTCTTCCCGCGGGTTTCAGTTGGGTTCGAGAAAAACCCTAGCTACGGCTGCGGGTTTGTGTTGGAATCGGTTGCTCCATCGGAAGTTTTGGTCGGATTTGAAGGTAACGTGCCAAGCTTGGTCGGATCTCAGTACCGGCAAAGCTACGAGAAGAACCCTAACTCCGATTTGTTCCCCAATTTCTCGCTAGAGTCGGAGCCACCTCGTGTGTGCCTTGATTGACTGCGAGGGACTGGAATCTGAGGCGAGCGGCAGGATCGGTGAGCTTTACCATATTATTTCTGCGATATTAGCGACGAGGTATATTTTCTTCATCTCTAATTTAATTTTTGATAACATTTGATGCTGGTATGTGTTCCTATATGCGATGATCTTTGCTGCCTTGGTGTTACTGCCTTACTACCTTGCTGTCGTGTTGTGCATGCGGCTAGGGTTTCAAATTTGGCCCCCCTAGGGCATATGTGGATATTATTGTGAAATTGAGGTATTTGGTTGCTGAATTCTTTGTATGATGATTTATTTGTAGGATGAATGTAAAGAATTGTGAATTCTAAAAAAAAGCCCAATGATGATTAAAAAAGGAGGAACAAAGGAATGGATTTTTGATGACATACGTACACGTTGGATGGCTTGCTAAGATTGTTCTCTTGAAGCCACATTTTGATTTTTACAATGTCGGATCCCCAAGTCAGCTGAAAGTTTATGATTTTATTTGTGTTAAATCAAAAATATGTAATCTTAAATTTTCATTGAGTTTTTGTGTTTTTGTGGAGTTCTTGAGGCTCATTGTATCAGATTTTTGTGGCATGTCTCCTTGTTGCAGTTTGGGTTTTTGTTGATGTTTTGTTTGGCTCATTGTATAATTTTTTGGGGCAGGGCTCCTAGCTCCTTGTTGCTGTTTTGGGATGGGAATTTCATGGATACTTGTATTAGATTTTTGGTGCATGGCTCCTTGTTGAAGTTTGTGATTTTTTGGTGATCTTTTTTGGTGCATTGTATCATATTTATGGGGCATGGCTCCTTGTTGCAGGTTGGGTTTATGGGTAATATTTTTGGCTACAGTGCAAATTTTGAACTTTCTCGGACCAAATCAACAAAAGAAACCACAATGGAACATGCCGTTAGTTTTTGGGGCATGGATCTGTGTTGTAGTATGGGTTTATGTGGTGTTCTTTTTGGCTCATTGTAGCATATTTTTTGGGTAACACAAAAATTTTGTTTTATGTGGCATGGCTCCTTGTTGCAGTTTTGGTTTATGTGGTGTTATTTTTGGGGTATGGATCCTTGTTGCACTATGGGTTTATGTGGTTTTCTTTTTGGCTCATTGTCGAATATTTTGATCCTAATACAAAAAATTTTGGATCATTAGTTTTTGTGTTTTTTGGTGATCTTTTTTGGTGCATTGTATCCGATTTATGGGGCATGGCTCCTTGTTGCAGTTTTGGTTTATGGGGTGTTATTGTTGGGGTATGGATCTTGGTGTAGTATGGATTTCTGTGGTTTTCTTTTTGTCACATTGTAGCATATTTTTATCCTAATACAATTTAAATTTTATTTGTAAGTATTAAAATGGTTAATTACTTCAAACGCTTGAGTCGTCTTTTAATACGATGTTTGCATTTAAATTGATTTATAGATGGGGTATTTATGGGGTGAAAATGCAGGAGCAATGGCAAAGCAACCGCGTGTGTGACTATGATTACACATTATATTTGAGGGCTAATGATTTGGATATGCACAATTTTATCTGAAATGTGTTATTCATATGTATTATGTTATGTATATAATTAACATTAAATATATGTGTTATTCAATTAAGGGTGACATGAATACACAAGGAGACCATTCGGCTTATGAGTTATGTACCGCTGCAGCGGCTGCAATAATGTTTGTCGTAGTAGCCTTACAACTTGACAATAATGATAGGGCCGACCCTATACCAAGAGAGCCCTCAGCTACGCGGGATCTGCATAGAAAATTCCACATGCGGAGAATTCTGTGGGGGTCTGAAGGTAGCTGTTTGGACTACTTACGGATGCGAAGACATGCTTTCATGAATCTTGCAGCAATAATGCATCATCGTGATCTTCTCAAGGACACTATATATACAGGTATCCATCGAGGAGCAGTTGGACATGTTGTCACAAGTCAAAGAATAAAGTCATGCAAGTGGATTTTATAAGGGTAGGGGGACAGTGAGCCGGTATTTTAACAAATGTATGGGGGAGTGTATGCAATTCGGGATATGTACATGAAGCAAGCTACTAATGAGACGCCATAAGAGATAGTCAGTAATCCCAATTGGTTCCCATTTTTAAGGTATGTGTGATTATCTGCCTATGTGTCAGTCTAATAAGTATCGGCTTGGTGATTGAAAATTAGACTCATTGATTACGTTGTAGAACTGCATTGGTCTCATTGATGGGACTCACATAGATGCCATGCTACCAACCAGTCTCGTATCCCGCTTTAGAGGTAGTAAAGGGGTTACGCAAAATGTGCTAGCATCTATTACTCTAAATAAAAGATTCACATACGTACTGGCCGTGTGGGAAGGATCCGCAAATGATTTTATGGTCCTGAAAGATGCATTGTCTAAACCACCCCTGGGTCTGCGAGTGTATGATGGTAATATGCATAAATTTACATTTACATACGAAATACTTCTCTTATAGATCGTTGGCTCATAAACTGGGTTTATTTTTCGAATGTAGGTAAATATTACCTTTGCGATGCTGGGTATACTACAATGCCAGGGTTCATATCTCCATACCGGGGCGTTAGATACCATTTGAAGGACCATACTGATCGGGTTCCTAGAAACAGAAGAGAGCTATTCAACCTTCGTCATTCTACCTTACGATCAAAGATCGAGTCGACATTTGGTATCCTAAAGAACAAGTTTAAAATAAAGTCAAGCCTCACTACTCATTTAAAAGGCAGGTCGAAACAGTGCTAGCTTGCAGTGTTTTGCATAATTACATCCAAATAGAAGATCCGCATGACCCACATCTAACTGAAGATGGAGATGGGGTTGAGGAGGCTGTAGATGGTATCGATGACCATGATGATGATGTTATAGATCTATCCCAACAGGTGACCGTTCGTGAACAAACCGAACAACGTGATCAATGGAAAATGCGTAGGGAGCAGATAGCTTGGGATATGTGGGTGGACTTTTGAAACAAAAATAATAACGGGAACACACTAGAGCATGGGCTATGAGGGGGTCGGCGTATAAATTGCCTACTACAGCTGAATATTTTATTCTTGTATCTTACATATTGCATTATTTTTGCTTGTTGCTTGTGCCAAATTTTGCATGCCTTTGTTTTTCCAGTATTTGCTTTACACTTATGCAATTTTATACCCCAATGCAGTATAGGTTCATGTTATGTGATGGTTGGATGTTTATAGCCACAACGTTGCATTTTCAATTTAGTTTGATTAATGTTGTAGGGATGGAAGGCTCATCAAACGCTGGTCAGGGGGGTGAGCCATATCGGGACGTGAGTGATCCCCATACTCCCCAGCTATGATAATGTATATGGGTCCCAATGGGGAGAAGCTGATAGAAGGGTTGATCTCATTGTCAACCGACCAATGCCCATGAGGATGCCAACGATGCCATATCACATGCATGGCTTCCAATCAGGTGGGCATATGTACCAATCTGGTGGGCATGGCATGGGATATCCCCAGTATCCAAATTTCAACATGACTATGCACATGCCAATACAGATGCCATCGCCGCCTGGAATGGGGTTTATGAATATGTTGCAAGGGGGAGATTGTAACGACTGGTTTTTCATGTGTTTGGATTATCTATATTATATAGATGTTTTGGAGGATTTTCTCCTTACGTGTGGTTTCCGTCTCTGTAGCTTTCGTTTTCGTTCGTTTCGTTGTGATTTTCTAGCTTCTTCCTTAGATCGTTGAGTTTGGAGCAAGTCATTCATGACGAGCTTCATATCGCTCATATCTCAGAGATAGGTTGATCTTAGAAGCCGTAGGAATCTTCCTGGAGCTTTGCGCTTCGATTCGAGACTTTTTGTGCACTTTAGTTGGTTCAAGAAGGGGGACCAACCGACTAGATTCCAATCTAGTCGGTCAGGTACTCTACTGGAACCGACTAGTTCATTGAATCAATTATACAGGAGTTACTGTTTATCGTTAGTCGGTCTAAGAACATCTTTCGACCGGCTAGGTTGCAAACTAGTCGGTCAGCCATTGTTCTTTAACCGACTAATTCATTGACCATTTTGACGACCTGAGTTACTGTTTGCTTTTAGTCGGTCACAGTTGGTCGACCGACCGACTAGTTCTCGAACTAGTCGGTCAACCACTCTTCTTTGACCGACTAATTGACCCAGTAAACCTAGGGTTTGTCCAGCCGCCGCACGATTTCCTATTTAAACCCCCAATCGTTTTCTTTTCTTCTTTCTCTTCTCTTGGCCATTTCCTTTCCCCCTTGACCTCTGATCTTCCCCAACCTTCCCCAAGCCCTTTTCCTTCATTCCCGGAGCCCTCACCCTCTCCATTTGCGCCGGCCATCTTCTCTAGGCCGCCGGCCAACCCCCAAAACCCCACAAAACCCCATTTCTCAAATTTTCTCGCCATTTCCAGATCTGAGCCGTAGTTCTTCGGATCGTTCTTCTGTTGTCGTGCTTGCTCGGCATCGTTCCTCTCCGCTACGATACGGTAGTAAATTGATCCTTTATTATTCTCATAACCCACTTTGTGATTTTTGTTAAACCCTAATAAAACTAGGTTGGATGTTGTTCTAATATTGTTTTGCCATGGCAGCGATCCCACCTCCGTAGTTTAACATTTGTGACGTTTTACCGTTGATCATCATCGTCGGTATCAGGCAAGTGAAACTTGCCACTTATGGTTTTAGGCCATGCTTTAGGCCATTTGCTTGTTGTAGGCGTAAAAGAGACTAGGCAATGAAATGATAGTTGCCTATACGCCCCTTGATCTAGCTTGACAACGAAGCTGGATCCGTCATTTTTATCATGTTGCATTCATACTGTATGTCATGTTTAAATTCGATTATCGGTACGCAAAATTAACTGTTTATTTCCATGATATTGCATGTAACAAATGTTCCCATGATTGCGTAGCACACGCTACACCTAGTGAATTGATTGAGGCTAGGCACCTTCTTTTGGCGGGCACAACCCTACGCAAAATACATTGGATTGTGAACCAGAAAACGAGCTCTTGTGCGGGGCAATCCTGGCTCATTTACTGAGCATCGTGTACAGGGACCCTGGCTCGTTACATGTGGGGGGGTAAGGGTTAAACGGCCATTCAACTGGGAGTCTGCCCGATCAGCAACTTCAGTTGTAAGGCGTAAACTCTGGGTTCTGTGGTAGTGTTAAAAGGCAACTCAGTGTGAATGTCAAAAAGTTCAGCTGTAAGACGTAAACATCTACAAATAACTTGAAACGTGACTAGTGAAAAGATTGAGATTGTTAGTAGCTTGGCTACTCTTGACATGCCATGATAATTGTTCTCTTGCACTTATTATTACACAATGTCTTACTTGTGCACTCGTACCATAACTGCCATGTCATGCATACTATAACTGCTAGGTTGCAAGTTACCTTTCTTTCAGTTTCCTTGCCCAAGTCTTTTAGACTTGCTGACATGTGTCCCCTTTACTCTTTTGGGTGTCATATGTTAGATCCTGAGCCCGAGGTTGCTGCTGAGGACGTGGTGTTCGCTGACGCTGAGTCAGAGCCCGCGTTCATCGAGGAGTTTGAGGACACGTGCGATCAGTCGTAGAGACTGTTTGTGTTGTTGTTTGACTGCTTTAGTTGTCGGTGCGTAGCACCAATACCTTGTGCCTTGTTGGCTTGTTGGCCATGTTTTGGCCCTAGTCTCTTTCTTTTAGCATGGTCGCTTTTCTGGATATTGAACTTAATTTTAAATGTTTGGACATTGCTGAGATTTGAGATTTTATTTATGTATCTCCTTGCGTTATTATCTTGTTCTGCTCATGGTTACAGGGACCCGCATATGATTTATTGACGCTTATCAGGCGTGTAGCTTCACAGCTCCACGTTTGAGCGGACCTTCTCACGTCTCGCCTCCATTTCCGGGAAGCAGGGCGTGACAGGTTTTGTTGGTGGCCCATGCAGGTCCACTTCTGTAACTGCGATTATCGGAATAACGATAATAATATTAGAATGTCCAATAAACTGAGTTCGACATCCGAGTCATAAGATATGAGTCTAATTGTTTCGTTTTCTGTGTCATTAGATGGCAGGAAGGCAAAATACCCGTGGTGGTGGTAGTGCGCCCCCTCATGACGAGGAGCCTGAGCGGGAGCCCACCAATGGAGAGATGATACGGATGATGCTTCAGATGATGCAGGTGCAGCAAGGCGTGCTCCTGCAAGTCCAGAATGCTCCAGTTGCTCGATCTGGTCGGGCAATCCAGGATGCCCCTCGCTCCGAGCTGGGAGCGAAGCAATTTCGGGAGCTGGGTTCCGCTTATTTTGATGGGTATGAGGGTCCTCTAGCTGCCGATGAGTGGATTCAGAACATAGAGGATAATTTGAAGATGGCGAAGATCGGCCCGGCTGGATGGGTTGATTTGGCGAAGAGGCAGCTCAAGGATAATGCTCGGAACTGGTGGGATGCGGAAGAGAAGATGCTGGTGGAGCCGATAGCTTGGGCTACCTTTAAGTCTAGGTTTGATGAAGAGTTCTTTCCGAAGGCTGTCAGGAAGGAGATGCTGCAGCGTTTTATTGATCTGAAGCAAAGGAGCTTGACGGTGGACCGGTACCACCAAGAGTTCACCAGGCTGAGTCGGTTCGCACCGAAGATGGTGCAGGATGCTGATGAGAGGGCTCAGAGGTTCCTACAGGGACTTGCTTTGGAGCTTCAGAGTTTTGTGTCTTCCTCTGATCTGGACTCTTATAAGAAGGTTCTGGTAGCTGCGAGGAGGCAGGAGCTGAATCTGAACCAGAGGAGAGGACATGTTGCTGGAGCTGGGAAGAGGCCTATGGAACAGGCCAGAGCGGTGGTTAGGCCTGGTTTCAAGCCTAATCAGCCGGTGCAGTTCAAGAGGCCAGGAGGGCCTAATCTGAAGACTTGCCATTTCTGCGGCAAGACTGGCCACATCAAGGATCAGTGTTGAAGATTTCTGGGCCAGTGTTTGGTTTGTGGTGATGCTTCTCATGTTGCGAAGGATTGTCGGCATGCGAATCAGTTGCGGAGAGCACCTGTTGCAGCACAGCCGTTGCAGCAGAGAGCGCATGTTCCTGCTGGACGTGGAGCAGCTCTTGCCCCTCAGAGGCAGGCCTTTCAGCAGGCTTTTCCGCCGAGGAGGCATGCTTTTCTGATGACCGATGTGGAGAGCGAGGCTGTAGATGAGGTTATCACAGGTAATCCTCAATCTAGCTGTCCTTCTTAGTTAGTTTTGTTTGTTAGATTATGTTGTTTTCTTGTACATGATTGTTTGCTAGACTAGGGCTTGATTGTTAGGCTGTTTGTAGGTGTGATTCTGGTTTGCACATTTCCTGCGCGAGTTCTCTTTAACTATGGTGCATCGATGTGCATTATTTCTCGGAGCTTCGTGGAGAAGCATTCCTTGTCGACGTCCCCTCTTTCCAAGAGTTGGAATATCGTTACAGGAAATGGCGTGGTCTCGGTGCATCGTGGTTGCAATTCTTGCCCGTTGGTGGTCTGTGGACATGAGCTTTACGCTGATTTCATTGTCCACAACATCATCAACTATGATGCGGTCCTTGGGATGGATTGGCTTGCGAGCTTCTATGCTACGATCGACTGTCGGAGGAAGAAGGTGGTTTTCGAGATTCCCAGACATCCAGTGTTTGAGTTCAGCCAGGGTAGCAGTTCGCTTGGCCCTGTCAGATTTCGGGCCAGACAGGTGGAGATTGTGGCTATGCAAATGGAGCTGGAGAGGCCAGCGGTAGTACGGGACTTCGATGACGTCTTCCCCGAGGAGATGTCTGGATTGCCACCCGATCGAGCTCTCGAGTTTTCGATTGATCTTATTTCGGGAGCGCAGCCAATTTCGAAAGCGCCTTATCGTATGGCACCCGCTGAGTTGGAGGAATTGCGGAAGCAGCTGGATGAGCTTTTGCAGAAGGTTTATATCAATCCTAGTATGTCTCCGTGGGAAGCACCGGTGCTGCTGGTGAAGAAGAAGGATGGTTCGCGTCGCATGTGCGTGGACTATCGGGAGCTGAATGCGGTGACCATCAAGAATAAATAACTGTTGCCTCGCATTGATGATATTTTTGATCAGCTTGGAGGTTCGAGGGTGTTTTCGAAGTTGGATCTGAGGAGTGGTTATCATCAGCTGAAGGTGAAGAAGGAAGATGTTCCGAAGACAGCATTCAGGATGAAGTATGGACACTACGAGTTTTTGGTTATGCCCTTCAGTGTGGCCAATGCACCCGCAGTTTTCATGAATCTGATGAATCTAATTTTCTACGACTTTTTAGACAAGTTTGTCGTTATCTTTATTGACGACATTCTGATCTATTCAAAGTCGGAGGAGGAGCATGCATCGCACTTGAGGATAGTGTTGGAGATTTTGAGGAAGCATCGTTTGTATGCTAAGTTTTCGAAGTGCGAGTTTTGGCTGGACAGAGTTGCTTTTCTCGGGCATGTGGTGACTGGAGATGTTATTTCAGTGGATCCTGAGAAAATCAGGGCCATCAGAGAGTGGCATGTTCCACAGTCAGCATCTGAGATCCGGAGTTTCCTTGGGCTTGCTGGTTACTATCGGCGCTTCATTAAGGACTTTTCCCGTATTGCTGAGCCGATGACCAGATTGACGCGGAAGGATGTGCCTTTTGTTTGGTCGGGTGATTGTGAGAATGCTTTTGGCGTTCTGAGAGAGAGATTGACGACTGTCCCTATTCTTGTTGTGCCTGATCGCAGTGGAGGATTTGAGATCTTTTGCGATGCTTCTGGCAAGGGTCTCGGTTGTGTGTTTCATCAGCACAGGCATGTTGTGGCTTATGCTTCGCATCAGCTCAAGACTCATGAGAAGAATTACCCGACGAACGACTTGGAGTTGGCTGCTGTCGTGTTTGCGCTCAAGATTTGGAGGCACTTCCTGATGAGTGAGAAAGTGAAGATCTTCATCAATCACAAAAGCTTGAAGTATATTTTCACTCAGAAGGAGCTCAACATGCGACAGCGTCGATGGTTGGAGCTCATGGCGGATTATGAGATTGATTTGCAGTATCACCCTGGCAAGGTGAATGTGGTTCCTGATGCGCTGAGTAGGCTTCCAGCGGTGATGTTGTTGACTTTGCAGTGGAGATTGCAGCAGGATTTTTGCGAGTCTGGTGTTGAGATCGTTCTTCCTGGAGAAGCTTCTTCGTTGATGTGTATGCAGATACAGTCGACGATCGTGGATCGAATCAAGGCTGATCAGGCTGGGGATGCTAAGTTGGTGAAGATTCGGGAGCAGGTAGAAGCCGGTCTGCGGACTGACTTCTTGATTCATGAGGACGGCTCGCTGAGGTTTGGAGCTAGGGTGTGTGTGTGCCAGCTGGGGATATCAGAGAAGAGTTGTTGGTGGAGGCACACAGTTCGCCATATTCTGTGCATCTTGGTGACACCAAGATGTACAAGAATCTTCGTCTGAACTTTTTGGTGGCATGATATGAAGAGGAGTGTGGCTCGGAGTGTAGCCAAGTGCTTGGTTTGCCAGCAAGTGAAGGCGGAGCATCAGCGTACGGCAGGGTTGCTACAACCGCTTCCGATTCCGGAGTGGAAGTGGCAACACATCACTATGGACTTTGTGACTGGACTACCTCGGAGTCCGAAGCAGAATGACGCGATTTGGGTGATCGTAGATCGATTGACCAAATCTGCGCACTTTATTCCATTTCGAGTAGGGCAGTCCACTGAGACGCTAGCAATGAGATATTTGGAGGTAAAATTTTTTTAACTCTCCGTTTTTATTTCCTTTTCCTAGTTTGGATAGTGATGTAACGTGAATCGTGCAGGAGATCGTACGAATTCACAGAGTCCCCGTGAGTATCGTGTCGGACAGAGACACGAGGTTCACATCTCAGTTCTGGCAGAGTTTGCAGAAGAGTTTGGGTACGCGTCTGAGTTTCAGCACGGCGTACCATCCGCAGACAGATGGCCAGTCCGAGAGGACGATTCAGATCTTGGAGGACATGCTGAGGGCGTGCATGTTGGATTTCAAGGGTTCGTGGGAGGACCATCTACATCTGGTAAAGTTTTCCTACAACAACAGCTTCCAGGCGAGTATTGGCATGGCGCCTTTCGCCGCGCTTTATGGGAGGAAATGTCGATCGCCATTGAGTTGGGATGACATTGGTGATCGGGAGCTGTTGGGACCTGAGATGATTGTGGAGGCGTGGATGTTGTCAGGAACATTCGGGAGAGGTTGAGGATTGCTCAGGACTGTTTTAAGCATTGGGCGGATGCTAAACACCGTCCTTTGGAGTTTCAGTCAGGCGACCATGTGTTCCTGAAGATTTCCCCGAATCGTGGAGTGGTTCGCTTTGGGAAGCGAGGGAAGTTGAGCCCGCGATACATTGGACCGTTTGACATTCTGGAGAGAGTTGGCGAGGTAGCCTACCGCTTAGCCTTGACGCCGTCTTTGGAAGGAGTTCACAATGTATTCCATGTGTCGCGGCTTCGTCGGTACATCAGCGATCCATCTCATGCTGTGGATTTCTCGGAGATTACCGTTTGCCCTGATATGACGTATGACCAGCAGCCAGTGCAGATTTTGGACAGGCGTCAGAAGTCACTCCGGAACAAGGTTGTCAATCTTGTGAGGGTGATGTGGCGACACGGCTCGCCAGGAGAGTCTACTTGGGAGAGAGAGGATGAAATGAGATAGCGCTACCCACTTTTGTTTCCGGACACGTGAGTGTTGGGAAATTCCGAGAACGGAATTTTTCTTAAGTTGGGGAGGATGTAACGACTGGTTTTTCATGTGTTTGGATTATCTATATTATATAGATGTTTTGGTGGATTTTCTCCTTACGTGTGGTTTCCGGCTCCGTAGCTTTCGTTTTCGTTCGTTTCGTTGTGATTTTCTAGCTTCTTCCTTAGATCGTTGAGTTTGGAGCAAGTCATTCATGACGAGCTTCATATCACTCATATCTTAGAGATAGGTTGATCTTAGAAGCCGTATGAATCTTCCTGGAGCTTCGCGCTTCGATTCGAGACTTTTTGTGCACTTTAGTTGGTTCAAGAAGGGTGACCAACCGACTAGATTCCAATCTAGTCGGTCAGGTACTCTACTGGAACCGACTAGTTCATTGAATCAATTATACAGGAGTTACTGTTTATCGTTAGTCGGTCTTAGAACATCTTTCGACCGACTAGGTTGCAAACTAGTCGGTCAGCCATTGTTCTTTAACCGACTAATTCATTGACCATTTTGACGACCTGAGTTACTGTTTGCTTTTAGTCGGTCACAGTTGGTCGACCGACCGACTAGTTCTCGAACTAGTCGGTCAACCACTCTTCTTTAACCGACTAATTGATCCAGTAAACCTAGGGTTTGCCCAGCCGCCGCACGATTTCCTATTTAAACCCCCAATCATTTTCTTTTCTTCTTTCTCTTCTCTTGGCCATTTCCTTTCCCCTTGACCTCTGATCTTCCCCAACCTTCCCCTAGCCCTTTTCCTTCATTCCCGGAGCCCTCACCCTCTCCATTTGCACCGGTCATCTCCTCTAGGCCGCCGGCCAACCCCAAAACCCCACAAAACCCCATTTCTCAGATTTTCTCGCCATTTCCAGATCTGAGCCGTAGTTCTTCGGATCGTTCTTCCGTTGCCGTGCTTGCTCGGCATCGTTCCTCTCCGCTACGATACGGTAGTAAATCGATCCTTAATTATTCTCATAACCCACTTTGTGATTTTTGTTAAACCCTAATAAAACTAGGTTGGATGTTGTTCTAATATTGTTTTGCCATGGCAGCGATCCCACCTCTGTAGTTTAACATTTGTGACGTTTTACCGTTGATCGTCATCGTCGGTATCAGGCAAGTGAAACTTGCCACTTAGGGTTTTAGGCCATGCTTTAGGCCATTTGCTTGTTGTAGGCGTAAAAGAGACTAGGCAATGAAATGATAGTTGCCTGGACGTCCCTTGATTTAGTTTGACAACGAAGCTGGATCCGTCATTTTTATCATGTTGCATTCATACTGTATGTCATGTTTAAATTCGATTATCGGTACGCAAAATTAACTGTTTATTTCCATGACATTGCATGTGACAAATGTTCCCATGATTGCGTAGCACACGCTACACCTAGTGAATTGATTGAGGCTAGGCACCTGCTTTTGGCGGGCACAACCCTACGCCAAAAATACATTGGATTGTGAACCAGAAAACGAGCTCTTGTGCGGGGCAATCCTGGCTCATTTACTGAGCATCGTGTACAGGGACCCTGGCTCGTTACATGTGGGAGGGGTAAGGGTTAAACGGCCATTCAACTGGGAGTCTGCCCGATCAGCAACTTCAGTTGTAAGGCGTAAACTCTGGGTTCTGTGGTAGTGTTAAGCGGCCACTCAGTGTGAATGTCAAACAGTTCAGCTGTAAGACGTAAACATCTACAAATAACTTGAAACGTGACTAGTGAAAAGATTGAGATTGTTAGTAGCTTGGCTACTCTTGACATGCCATGATAATTGTTCTCTTGCACTTATTGTTACACCATGTCTTACTTGTGCACTCGTACCATAACTGCCATGTCATGCATACTATAACTGCTAGGTTGCTAGTTACCTTTCTTTCAGTTTCCTTGCCCAAGTCTTTTAGACTTGCTGACATGTGTCCCCTTTACTCTTTTGGGTGTCACATGTTGAATCCTGAGCCCGAGGTTGCTGCTGAGGACGTGGTGTTCGCTGACGCTGAGTCAGAGCCCGCGTTCATCGAGGAGTTTGAGGACACGGGCGATCAGTCGTAGAGACTGTTTGTGTTGTTGTTTGACTGCTTTAGTTGTCGGTGCGTAGCACTAATACCTTGTGCCTTATTGGCGTGTTGGCCATGTTTTGGCCCTAGACTCTTTCTTTTAGCCTGGTGGCTTTTCTGGATGTTGAACTTAATTTTAAATGTTTGGACATTGCTGAGATTTGAGATTTTATTTCTGTATCTCCTTGTATTATTATCTTGTTCCGCTCGTGGTTACAGGGACCTGCATATGATTTATTGACGCTTATCAGGCGTGTAGCTTCACAGCTCCATGTTTGAGCGGACCTTCTCACGTCTCGCCTCCATTTCAGAAAAGCGGGGCGTGACAGAGATCCACCCTCTTTCAGAAGCCCAGCTTCCCCAGGTGCATTCGCTATGCCTACGCCACCAAGTGGCAATGAACGAACACCCGACAACGACTCTTCTAGGAAGTCGAGCCGGCGTAGCAAAGATGCTGACTGGTCTGTTTCAAGCCCACGGAAGAAGTCTAAGCAGACTTCATCTTCTGCACAACAGAACAAACTTTGGACGAATGCTTACGATGAAACCCTCATTCCATTCCTAGCTGAGCTTCATGGTAGGGGTGTTGAGTATTGGTGTTTCATACCAATGTTATTTTAATGATGATCACAACATTATGTTGTTGCTAATGACTCTCTTGTTTTAGTTTCATTTTTCATTTCAAATATTTTCTTTAGGAGGCTAAACACTTGGTGCAAGGATGGACATCAAGTAAAAAAGGGTCAAATCTTGGACTCAATGGGTGCCAAAGCTTGTAGATGATGGAGAGCATCAAGGCATCAAGATTGAAGCCATAGACTCTTAGGAAAGCAATGTAATCCATGTAATATTTCCTTTATTGCTTTCTCTCTCATTTGAGTCTAGGTTAATGTAATACATTCTTTGATGGTCTACTCATACATGCATATACATTTAACCATCTTAGTGAGCCTTAGGATTATCATAGAATCCAACCCAATAGGCTCATCTTGACCAAATACTCATTTGGAGTCTCTGGTTCTCCTACAGTCGCCTGCTGATGGATTCACAATCGACTGGGTGATTTCCAGTCGACTGTCGATCCTTCTACAGTCAACTGTGTTGCACGGCTCAAGTCAACATTTCTATTGACTCTACTTAAGATTTTCGCATCAGTCGACTGACGATCAATTTACAGTCTCCTGTATATTTACAGTCGCCTGTGGTATGGTCAACAGTCGTCTGCGTAGCGTAAGTGTAATGTCTGACTCTCTCTGTTTTTCTCCATCTCCTGCAGCAGTCGACTGATCACGGGTTTATAGTCGCCTGTCTATTTTACAGTCGACTGTATTCTTGTCATCAGTCACCTGTATGCTTATCTGGAGAAAGAGTGCAGCTCTCTGTTTACTCCATCCCCTGCAGCAGTCGACTGCTGAAGGTTTTACAGGCACCTGTCCTGTTCTCAGTCGACTGTATCGACTTCATCAGTCAACTATCGTGGCTCAGATTATAGCCGTTGGATATTTTCTAGCCGTTGGACAGTTGACTGTCATTTGTTCATCGGTCGACTGTCAGTGACGTTTCTGCCCAGAAACTAGCCGTTGCAGCTTTTTGTTTTTAGCTGTTTCCTTTGGGTTTGAGGGTTGATATAGGGTTCCTATATATATGAGAGGGCTGAGTTCATAGGAACTTCTTGATTCTATTGCAAATTATTAGAGATTGATTAAGCCACTCTCAAACTCTCTCTTTTCCCTCTTTGAGCTCGCATTCCTCTTCATGCATTGAAGTCCAGCTCAAGGGAAATCATCCAAGTGCTTTCAAGCAAATCTCAACACTTGGTGATCCTCTTCCATGCCTTGCATTCATCTATGAGTAAGCATCTCAAGGCATAGGTAATAGTATTTATTTTACTTGGCGTTTCTTTGTAACACTAATTCTCTTTGTGTGAATTAGTCTTTCTCTCTTTGTGGGAGTTTATCTTTTTGTGGGATTAGGATATTCTCTTAGTGGGAGTTTTGTGTCCTAGTGTAGTGCTAACCCTAATTCTCTGAGTGCGAGTTAGTAATTCTCTAGGTGGGAGTTTGACCCGTGTATAGGGTTGGTTGGGTCCTTGTGTAGGGCAAAATCCTCTTGGTGAGGTCTCTCTCTTTGTGGGAGTATATCTTTTTGTGGGATTTGTATTCACTTCTCTTTGTGGGATTATAGTGAATATTGGTGTGGCTGGACGTACCCAAGTTTGGGGAACCAGTGTAAAATCTTGTGTTTGTGTTTGGATTGATTGTGTCAATTATTTTCTCTTGCACTTATTGATCCTGCATTTGCAAGTTTAATTTTAATTGGGCAATTTATTGCCATTACACTATTCACCCCCCTCTAGTGTGCTGTTGTTAGTATTGCAAAGGTAAGGCGATCCTTACAATTGGTATCAAAGTGAGGTTATATCATACTGCAACGATGAACTTCAACGCTATATCCGCGTCTCATGAAGAAGGTCATTCTACCGTTCGACCCCCGCTCTTCAACAGAACCAACTACCCTAGTTGGAAGATCAGGATGATGATCTATATGGAGGGTCAAGACCTATGGGACATCACAGAGGTGCCATTTGAGAAGCCCAGTACACCCGCGGCTTCAAGGACAAAGGCAGAGAAGGACTCGATCAAATTCAATGCGAGGGCTATGAATGCATTCCATTGCTCCCTCTCTGCAAATGAGTTCAACCGCATCTCCATGTGCAAAACGGCCAACGAAATTTGGCATACTTTGGAGATGTGTCATGAAGAGACTACAAAGGTAAAGAAATCTAAACAAACCGTGTTTAGATCTAAATATGAAATGTTTAAGATGCAGGAAGGAGAAAGCATTTCAGAGATGTTCACAAGGTTCACATATATCGTAAACGCTTTGGAGGGACTTGGGAAGATGATTTCCCAAGAGGATCGTGTAGAGAAGATCCTTGACTCTCTCACATCTTATTGTGAGTCAAAGGCCAACGAAATTTTGGAGTCATATGACATGTCCAAATTCACCTTGAGGAGTGCATCGAAAATCTCATGGCGTATGAAGTAAAGCTTCAACACAAGAAGGAGATTCAACCATCGAAGCCCAAGAAGCCGGAGAAGCAAAAGGGGGTTGCATTCCATGCCAAGGAGGAGCCAATCAAATGGAGGAAGAAATTCCATCGAGAAGCTCCTAGTGAAGAAGATGAGCTAGAAGAAGCGAGTGGAGAAGAAATTGAGGATCTTGCCGAGCAATTCAAGGCATTCCTCAAGTGCAAGTAAGGTAAATCTTTGTCAAAATTTGCCTCTAATTCTGACAAGGTTCCTACTTGTTACACTTGTAGTGGAAAAGGTCACATATCCACCGAATGCCCATCCAAACCCAACAAAGAGACTTACAAGGGTAAAGAAAAGAAGCATTGGAAAGGGAAGTCCAAGTCCAAAAACCACAAGAAGGGGCTTGTCGGGACATTTGATGATTCGAGTGAGGATACATCAAGTAACGAAGAAGAGGATGTAAAGGAGGATACCCACGGGTGCTTTGTAGCAATTGATAATCCTACACCAATCCCCTCTGGCTCAAATGAAGATGAGTTGGAAGCATGGCTCAACTCCTATGAGGAATCATGCCTCATGGCAATCGGGGAGAAGACATCATCAAGCCCTAGCGAGGAAGAAGACGATGATGAGATTGAGGAGAAGATCTCATACGAGGAGCTTGAATATCGTTTCGGTATGGTTTCCCAAAACGCTAGTAAGTGCATCAACTCTTACAATAAATTAAAAGCAAAATATAAGATTGCTAAGAGTAGATTGCATGAACTAGAAATTGCTAGTGTAATTCATGATGAAATGCATGATTGTGACACTGGTGAGAGAGACACACTTCTCTCTAAAATTAAGGAATTGAGTATGTCTAATGATAATCTTGTTACTCAAAACCTTAGCTTAGAAACTCGCATTCAACAACTTACGTTGAAATGTGAAGAGGAATCCCGTAAGCTCAAAAGCTTTGTGTATTCTAGGGATTCACTCCACGATTTGCTTGAAAAACAACATCCGACAAATCATAGAGGAGGTTTGGGATATATTCAAAATGTGGTATCTAAACCCACCTCTAATTCCTCTTATGGTGATAATACAAGAAATATTGCTAAAGCACCTAAGAAGAATCACCATGCTTTCTTGTATAACAATAACACCAACAAGAAGCATGTAAATCACGAGGTAATGAGGAAGAATGAAAACTCTTCATTTTTTGCTAAGAAGTAAAATCCTCATTCTATGCATGCCAAGAAATTCGTTTCTACACATAAGCATGCCACATCCACCCTTCTTGCAAAGGCAAACCCCTTGCCTAGGAAATCCTTGAGTTTATGGATTCCCACTAATATTAGTGTGCAAGAGAGGGATAGTTACATTAACTCTCTAGCTAGGGAGGGATGTAATCACCTCATGTGATTACATTAGGAAATCAAAATTCTCTCGGGGTTGGTTCCCTAATGTTTAAGTTCCTCACACATATGTATATTTCGTGGGTATTGTGCTTAAATGTTTATTTTTAGCATACCCATTGTTTGTGTGTATTTCATGATTTTGAAAATATTTTCAAACTTATTTTTCATGAAAAAGAGGGACCTTGGGGAAGACATTGTCATGCATGCTTGTGTTGATCCATATATATATGACAATGGGGGAGTTATTATATCTAATATGTTTAAAATATTTTAATACATATTTTGACTCTCATTTCGGGTAGTGTTTGAGATCATTGTTTACAATTGGTTAGTTTTGGTCTCAAACTAAAACCGCTTAGATATTGCCAACATGTTTCATGTTACATTTTCGTTTGGCAATATCATTGTGTGTCATTGAAGCTTGATTTTTCCATATCTATTGCTTTGATGCACTTTTGTGCCCATGGCTCCAATATATGTATATCAATTGGTAAAGAGGGTTATTCCAAGATTCATTGTCTATAATTGGTATTACCTCAATTGTAAGAGATTGTTTATCTTTTACTTTAGAATTGGTATTAGATCCTAGAAGTCAAAACTTGACAATTTCTATGATCTAGGGGAGCATGCGATAGTGATTGATACCCACTAAATTTTACAAATTTGGTATTATACATCTCCTTATCTTGCATAGTGTCACATCTTTGATTAAGATGACAAAGGAGGATATTTAAGATGTCCACATTTTTGACGATGTCAAGGGGGAGAAATATATGCATTATGTAAATATAATTTCTTGTATTTCATACATATGCATTTGGGGAGAGATATATCTATGGGGGAGAGATATATGGGATTGTATAAACCATTCATGTTTGCATGATATTGTCTATTGCAATTGGTTTATGTAATCCATGCATACCTATTATATGTCACCTTGTTGTCTCATTATTTCATTTGGTATAATGAGTATTTTACTATTGTGTATCTCATTTTACACTTGGTGCATATAAGTTGGGGGATCTCATTAGCATTGTGCTTTATTTCTAATTGTTTTACATAATATGTGTCATCATCAAAAAGGGGGAGATTATTGAGTATTGGTGTTTCATATCAATGTTATTTTCATGATGATCACAACATTATATTGTTGCTAATAACTTTCTTGTTTTAGTCTCATAGTTCATTTCAAGAATATCTTCTTTTGAAGACTAAACACTTGGTGTAAGGATGGACATCAAGCGGAGAGGGGCCAAAGCTTGGACTCAAGGGGTGCCAAAGCTTGGAGATGATGGAGAGCATCAAGGCATCAAGATTGAAGCCATAGACTCTTAGGAAAGCTATGTAATCCATGTAATATTTCCTTTATTGCGTTCTCTATCATTTGAGTCTAGGTTAATGTAATGCCTTGTTAGATGGTCTACTCATACATGCATATGCATTTAACCATCTTAGTGAGCCTTAGGATTATCATAGAATCCAATCCAATAGGCTCATCTTGACCAAAGACGTATTTGGAGTCTCTGGTTCTCCTACAGTCGCCTGCTGATGGATTCACAATCGACTGGGTGATTTCCAATCGTCTGTCGATCCTTCTACAGTCGACTGTGTTGCACGACTCAAGTCAACATTTCTATTGACTCTACTTGAGATTTTCGCATCAGTCGACTGACGATCAATTTACAGTCGCTGTATATTTACAGTCGCCTGTGGTATGGTCAACAGTCGTCTGCGTAGCGTAAGTGCAATGTCTGACTCTCTCTGTTTTTCTCCATCTCCTGCAGCAGTCGACTGATCACGGGTTTACAGTCGCCTATCTATTTTACAGTCGACTGTATTCTTGTCATCAGTCGCCTATATGCTTATCTGGAGAAAGAGTGCAGCTCTCTATTTACTCCATCCCCTGCAGCAGTCGCCTGTTGAAGGTTTTACAGGCACCTGTCCTGTTCTCAGTCGACTGTATCGACTTCATCAGTCAACTGTCGTGGCTCAGATTATAACCGTTGGATATTTTCTAGCCGTTGGACAGTTGACTGTCATTTATTCATCGGTCGACTGTCAGTGACGTTTCTGCCCAGAAACTAGCCGTTGCAGCTTTTCGTTTTTAGTTGTTTCCTTGGGTTTTGAGGGTTGATATTGGGTTCCTATATATATGAGAGGGCTGAGTTCATAGGAACTTCTTGATGCTATTGCAAATCATTAGAGATTGATTAAGCCACTCTCAAACTCTCTCTTTTCCCTCTTTGAGCTCGCATTCCTCTTCATGCATTGAAGTCCAGCTCAAGGGAAATCATCCAAGTGCTTTCAAGCAAATCTCAACACTTGGAGATCCTCTTCCATGCCTAGCATTCATCTATGAGTAAGCATCTCAAGGCATATGTAAGAGTATTTATTTTACTTGGTGTTTCTTTGTAACACTAATTCTCTTTGTGGCAATTAGTCTTTCTCTCTTTGTGGGAGTTTATCTCTTTGTGGGATTAGGATATTCTCTTAGTGGGAATAACTCTCTTTGTGGGAGTAACTCTCTTAGTGGGAGTTTTGTGTCCTAGTGTAGTGCTAACCCTAATTCTCTGAGTGGGAGTTAGTAATTCTCTAGGTGGGAGTTTGACCCATGTGTAGGGTTGGTTGGGTCCTTGTATATGGCAAAATCCTCTTGGTGAGGTCTCTCTCTTTGTGGGAGTATATCTCTTTATGGGATTTGTATTCACTTATCTTTGTGGGATTATAGTGAATATTGGTATGGCTGGACGTACCCAAGTTTGGGGAACCAGTGTAAAATCTTGTGTTTGTGTTTGGATTGATTGTGCCAATTATTTCCTCTTGCACTTATTATTCCGCATTTGCAAGTTTAATTTTAATTGGACAATTTATTGCCATTACACTATTCAACCCCCTAGTGTGTTGTTGTTAGTATTGCAAGGGTAAGGCGATCCTTACAAGGGGTATAAAGGCGATAAAACTTTTAAAAATACAACCTTCAATGTCGCTGCATCCGAAATAAATAACATCCATGGGACTTTATTCACAAGTGTTAATGTGAAGAATCACATGAAATCATTGAGGAGACGTCTCAAAGACGTAAAGGAGTGCATGGAGCATAGCGGAGCTGGATGGGATGAGGAGATGAAGGTCATTGATCTTGATCCCAAAACGTATGCTACGCGAGCGGCGGTAATTACTTCTACCTTATAGATATGCTATGTGATAATACATTAATATAGCTTTGCATACACTTTATCATATCTGATATTCTAATCGTTCAGGCTAACCATCGGCTGCGGGCTTATGTGGACCATCCACTTCCATGGTATGTCGATCTTGTTATCGTCATTGGTGATGACGCTGCTAAGGGGGATTTAGCAATGGGTGTTTTTGAAAAGTTTGGTGGACAGTATCATGAAGGCGAAGGCGAAGGAGAGCCCGTAAGTTAAGAGTTGATACATATAGATTCGCCACCACACAATGTCCAGGAAGAAATTCCCACCCAAGCTTCGACCGGGCCTGTTCATCAGGGGGGGCAAGCCCGTCAACCCCACCGTCGCTGGGTAAAAAGAAACAGCGTAGACGGGGCATGCAGCAAGATCTCGACATCAGGCGGGAAATATCAAAAAATATGAAAGAGGTTGCGAATGCTATAAGATCCACACACTCTCATTGGACTGCACCGCTTGTCCAGCTTGTCTACGAGTTAATTGAGTATATGTCGGGTATATTGTTTAAGGTCTTTAAGGCCCTGCGCAAAGATGAGAGGAGGCACGAAACTTTTTGGCTTTGCCTCAATTGGCTATGAAAATGATGATTGAAGATATAGTCGCGAGGTTGGATTTGGACTAGTAGTATAGCAAGCTGGGAGGTGAAGATGTGTGTAAGGTGAAGATGCCGTGTTGGTGGAGATGTCATTATGGTGGCTGGGTGATTGGAAATGAGTGGGATGGTGTTGGGAGTTTTGGTATGTATGGGTTGGTATTCTGCGTTTCATTTGTGTGGTTAATGGTAAAGGTAACAAACAAGCCATATGGTTTTGTATATAATCGTTTGTGTTGAGGGCATGGCTACTTGTTTCAGTATGTGTTTATGGGGGGTATGTGGGCATGGCTCAATATATCAGTTTTTGGGGTATGGCTCCTTGATTCAGTTTGTGTTTATGGGGGGTTTTGGTGCATGGCTCATTGTATCAGTTTTGAGGGGCATTGCTACTTGTTTCAGTATTTTATGGGGGGTGTTTATGGGGGGTTTTGGGGCATGGCTCAATGTATCATATTTTTGGGGCATGGCTCCATGTTGCAGTTTGTGTTTATGGGGGGTTTTGGTGCATGGCTCATTGTATCAGTTTTGAGGGGCATTGCTACTTGTTTCAGTATTTTATGGGGGGTGTTTATGGGGGGTTTTGGGGCATGGCTCAATGTATCATATTTTTGGGGCATGGCTCCATGTTGCAGTTTGTGTTTATGGGGTGTTATTTTTGGATCAATATATCAGATTTTTGGGGCATGGCTCCAGGTTGCAGTAAGTGATTATGGGGTGTTATTTTTGGATCAATGTAACATATTTTTGGGGCGTTGCTCCATGTTGCAGTTTGTGTTTATGGGGTTTTATTTTTGGTTAATTGGAACAGATTTTTGGGGCATGACTCCATGCTGCAGTTTGTGTTTATGGGGTATTATTTTGGGATTAATGTAACAGATTTTTGAGGCATGGCTCCATGTTGCAGTTTGTGTTTATGAGGTTTTATTTTTGGATAATTGGAACAGATTTTTGGGGCATGGCTCCATGTTGCAGTTTGTGTTTATGGGGTGTTATTTTAGGATCAATGTATCAGATTTTTGGGGCATGACTCCATGTTGCAGTTTGAGTTTATGGGGTGTTATTTTTTGTAACGACCACTGTTCGGCTGTACGAATTTTAGCGCGTATGTCGTTTATAGTGCGTATATCCGTATTTATTGGTATTATTTTGTTTCGTAGACCAGACGCGTGATCAGACCCCGTTAGCACGACCCTCTCGGAGGCGCGATCGCCCCGATGCCTTCCTTTTAATTTTTGGATGTCGGGGCACAAACTTATAATAATCCATTGTTATTATTATATTAGCTTAGATTTATAAATAATATATAATGATTATTAAACTCTATTTTATGTTTCTGAAGTTCGGATGGTGGGTGGGTTACGTATTAAAATTTTAATAATCAAAATCTTATAACCTTATAATAACATTAGTTATTAATCTTATTAAACCTTTGTCATTAAAAGACCTAACACAACCCCTTTACTTGCTGTCACTTCCCAATTGGGACCAAATCGAATACTATGCTGTGGGTACAACGGAAGAAATCAAAGTGTAGTTGAAGACGAATCCTAAATTTCGGTTAGAATCAAATCTTTAAAAAAATAAAATAAAAATAAATCCTTTTGAAACAAACTTATTATAAAATCCTAGCCAACATCAGATTGCAGGTTCAACCCTCAACCACTCCCCACTTCCCACGTCACCTTGTTTCACGCATAAGCCCACTCCCCCACGTGAAGGCACCCTCAACCTATATTATTAAAAACCAATCACTTCATAGCAACGTACCCGAAAATCTTTTATAAATTATAACCCAAGCTTACTAGCAACTCTCTCTCATTCGTACTGTCCCTCACCTCAGTTCTATTAAAATAAAACCCTAGAGCATTTTTTTATCCTAGCCTTCTCCCTACCCGAGCACAGCCACCCTACCCAGTGTTTTCTCCACGCAAACGCCGCCTAGCCCTGCTCTTCTCGCCCACGCATGCCAGGCAACCCGCGAATGCTCATCACCCTTCTCCGCGGCCTTCCCCTCACACAGACCACCGCCTGCCCCCTTGCTCCTCCAGGCGCCATCACCCCGCACCCACCTCCTCCGCCTGCGAGCAACCCCGAACGCCGCACGCCCTCGGCCCTCTCTGACACCACCAGCAGTCACCATCTCCGTGCAACCCGGCCCCAGTTCGTCGCTAGCACACCCCGAAGACCTCCCTACCCTTCATCCTCCCTCGCCCAGCTTCAGGCCGAGTGCTCCATCTCCTCCCCCGCCATCAAACAGCCCCTCAATATCTCCAGGCCTTCCTCCTCCTCATCTTCACATGCACAACCCTATCTCCAGATCCGCAGCAGCTTCACCCCGCTCACGGCACAACACCCACGGCCCATGCACACAACCAACAGCTCCACGCCCTCAGATCTGACGCCGACAGTCCTCGGAGCTCGCTGACAGCCGCGGTCCGTCGCCTACTCGCTGCCATTACAAGTTCGGAGCGTGAACGTCGAAGTTTCCGCACCGTACGCGTCGCCACCGCCCGTGGTCGTCATCCGATCCCTCGCTTCACTTCAGGTTGGTAGATCTACCCCTATAACTCTCAACCCACACCATAAAGTAGAGAAACCTAATAAAACATGTTGATTAGACGTCGTAGGAACTTTTTGAAATCTGACCTGAACTGAAAAACGCTATTTTTGATTTTATACTCTGCCAAAACAGTGAACCAAACCCTCCACGGCGTAGTACTCGTCGAGACGATTCCAACGACACCAAGAACGTCAAAAACAGGCGAGTATATGATTTGTTATGATTTTTAGAAGTTTCAGCACGTTTACGCCGCCTTCATGTATTCAAGGGCGGAGCCAGGATTTATTTCCGTCATGGGCTACCAACTAAGAGCCTGATCTTTTTTGTGAGAATGCGTTTTTGTGAAAGTTGTGAATAATGTTTAGGGGTTGGAATCTGGATGTGAGGAAAATTGGGGTTTGTGTTACCCGAATTAATTAAAAAAATTAATTATAAAATTAAAAAATCTCAATCTCGCCTGGGATTGGACGGAGTGGGCCCGGCTTCACATTCTCATGCGAATTCCGTGGTTTTTCTGGATACTCCATCCGCTCAAAAATTCTGGCTCACGGTGTATACATGTCTAGTTCCGTAGGTGTATACAAAACCATGTCAAGGGCATGTCTAGTTGCAAGGGCATGTCTAGATTGAGTATTCTGACAAAACAATGATGAATAGTGTTGTTACATGGTTTTTTTAACTTTCTATCCCACATTCTCGAAAATGAATAGCCCCTAAATACAAAAATCATACAGATTTAGTTTGGGATAATTGATTTTTGACGGTTAGAAGGCTACAATGCCCAATGGCAAGCGCTTTCGAGAGATTTTATATTGAAAAGGGAGGATTTTTGTGGTAATAGGGATATTTCCTTTTTTAAAAAATATGCTTCAGTTCTGGATCTTTTTGGCACAAGTTTTTAATTTTTTGGCCTTTTGGGTGTAAATATCGTTGCAAATACAATTTAAATGTTTGGTTATTTATAAGTAGCGTTTTATTATGTGTTGAAGGAGAGGTATAGCTTAGATTATGTTTGATTGCAAGAAAATGTTGAAAGCTTGAACTCAATTCTATAAAAATGACTTCTTTAGATCTCAAATTGGAAATATTTAATGTTATTCACTGTATTCATTCATACAAAAACAATATTATTAGGTGTCAATATGTCATTATGTAATCTTGATATCAATTAGTTAGAAAATATTGCACATTGGGCCATTAATCTATATGAATTTAACAGTATATACACTAAATTAATCATGATGATGTTGACAAAAATGGTTACATCTTGATCATCACTAATTATGAATTATATCAAAAAATTCAAACTTTTTCTTAAAAAAATCAACAGGGCACCGTTAGTAATGGACAAGCTTTCCCCATCGAGAAATCTATTCATCGAAATTTGGAACCTTCTCTAAAAATATGGGTTCTCCACGTTCCGCAACGTAAAATACGGGTTTGAAAGGCTGGCATAGGGAGGACCACCAAAGCTAATAGTGAAAGAAATAAGACCACTGCATCAAAGTTAGGGTCATTATGTGTTAAAATTAGATTTGAAAATTAAGGGACTGCAACATGGCTGGAACAAATAGATAAATGATGTTAAGGGGGGGTTTTTGATCAAGTTAGGGGGTCAAAAGTAAATTGTATCTAAATATAAAAATGGAATATAATGGAGCGCCCGGTAAGCCTCGAAACTTGGACTTCCAGCGGCTGAAACAAAGGCTCTACCATCTGGGCTACATACTGATGTTTTGAGTACTCTATAAAGGTTTTATTAAAATGTTACCCGGGCTGTAGCCCACCTGAGCCATAAGGTAGCTCCGCCCCTGCATGTATTGCTGGATAACCTGAAATTGTGACGTGAAATAACGTAGGGAAGTGACACTATAATAACCAGGACAAAATTTGGGATCCAACGGTATATCATACGATATATCCCCATTTTAAACACTAAGAGGAAAAAATCGTTTCTGTAGAAAGCTGAACAAAAAGGACGTATTCGTCATTATTTGAAATTACGGAAACGGTCGTTCGACCCGTTTCCGCTTTGCAGAACTGTCACCATAATACTTTAATATTGTTAACGGTAAAATACAGTGAGTCCTGACATGTTTAACAATATGGACATCATGAAATCGTGCGCCTCGAAGGCGGTATCGTGATATCGTGATGTCGTGTGAGTCGACTAGGCCGGCTCGTGTTCCGGCAAAACTTTCGGGTGGGGTTAGGGTTGAGCGGCCACTGGGCGTATGAAAGGTACTCTCCTCAAGAGCACCACCCGACGCGGTGGGTTAGTGTCAATCACGGTAAGCCCCCGTGAGAGGAACGACCTTCTCATCACGACCTAAAGGTGAGAACCCTAGATTAGATGTGAATTCTTGACATGGACATTGCAACGCTAACTTGGTCATCGTGATTATTGAAATACTAACAAACTCAGAGAATCTTAACTTTAAACTTGCCATCGACTAGAATTGCATGCCTAGGATTGTACGTTCCCGTTCTATAAAATTGTTAATCGTTAAATTGCTGCAGTCACTTCTTTTAAATTATTGATGCTCCTAAAATTTCATATATCTGTCGTATACTTCGCTTGGGATACTAACTCTTTCTTGCAGACCCCTAGCTGACATACATTCATGTTTGTGGATGTATGTCAGGTTCAGAGCTTGAGTACCAGGAGGACCAGTACGAGACGCCAGAGTTGGAGAGTCAGGAGTTCGCACCTGACGCAGTGCCTCTCCCAGCAGAGGACTAGTGGACCCCGACACCTTACTACTTTCTTAGTTCCTTTTAGTCGTTGTAGTTACTTTCGAGTACGTTACTTTCCTTGTTGCTACTTTTAGCCCAGCTGCGGCATTGTTAAACTCTGTGTACGAACATTATTTCTGGATGTGGCTTTATCTTTTCTGGATGTGTTTCTTATTGTTCTGAATGGTAGTTGCAGGGACCTCATCTGTGTTTTTAATCACAGACGCTTATTGAACTCGAGCTTCACCGCTCCAGTTCAAGCGGACCGCGTAACACTCTCGCTTCCGGTGTCTTTTGGGAAGAGGGGCGTTACATTTTTGGATCAATGTATCAGATTTTTGGGGCATGGCTCCATGTTGCAGTAAGTGATTATGGGGTGTTATTTTTGGATCAATGTAACAGATTTTTGGGGCATGGCTCCATGTTACAGTTTGCGTTTATGGGGTTTTATTTTTGGATAATTGGAACAGATTTTTGGGGCATGGCTCCATGTTGCAGTTTGTGTTTATGGGGTGTTATTTTTGGATCAATGTATCAGATTTTTGGGGCATGGCTCCATGTTGCAGTTTGTGTTTATGTGGTGTTATTTCTGGATCAATGTATCAGATTTTTGGGGCATGGCTCCATGTTGCAGTTTGTGTTTATGGGGTGTTATTTCTGGATCAATGTATCAGATTTTTGGGGCATGGCTCCATGTTGCAGTTTGTGTTTATGGGGTGTTATTTCTGGATCAATGTATCAGATTTTTAGGGGCATGGCTCCATGTTGCAGTTTGTGTTTATGTGGTATTATTTGTGGATCAATGTATCAGATTTTTGGAGCATGGCTCCATGTTGCAGTTTGTGTTTATGTGGTGTTAATTTTTGGATCATTGTATCAGATTTTTGGGGCATAGCTCCATGTTGCAGTTTGTGTTTATGTGGTGTTATTTCTGGCTCATTGTATCAGATTTTTGGGACATGGCTCCATGTTGCAGTTTCTGTTTATGTGGTGTTATTTTTGGATTAATGTATCAGATTTTTGGGGCATGGCTCCTACATGTTGGTGGTTCCTATATGGGATTTATGGGCATGTCTCCTTGTATCAGATTTTTGGGGTCTGGATCCTTGTTGCAGTATGTGTTATTGTGGTGTTCTTTGTGGATAATTGTATCAGATTTTTAGGGCATGGCTCCTTGTTGCAGTATGTGGTTTTGGGGTTTTATGTTTGGCTGATTATATCAGATTTTTTGGCATGCTCCTTATTGTGGTTTACCTATAGCCCAATGATGAAGATGATTATTTGATCCCTATGTCCCTTGGTTATGCATAAATAATTGGTACTAGGCTTGATAGTTCCATTACTCCCCAATGATGTATATTCGTGAGATACATTGAAAATCATATGAATTGATATGGGCTGTATGGATCGGTATATGAGATGGGAGAATGTTAAAGAGGGGGTGATATGTGATGGAGCAACTGCCTATTATCAATATTTTATCATAATAAAATTTATTTCTTCCTAAGGGCTTATGTATATGTTGCATACAACCAGCAATAAGGAGCCATGCCCCAAAATCTGATACAATTATCCAAAAATAACACCACATAAACACATACTGCAACAATGAGACATGCCCCAAAAACCAACTTACGCCCGATGATGATGAACAATAAATAAGAAAATTGACCCTATGAAAAGAAGATATAGGGGGTATTTGGCTGGAAGGTTCGTTTATAATGAGCAACTTCCAAATACTTTCTGCTGTTCACGCTACAAAACATGTTTACCTAAGGGCAGAAGTCAAATAATTTTTATTTGACTTGGGTATGGACCAAGTTAGTATGGTGCAATTTCATTGTGGGGATTGTTTGGTTTTAGCAAACGATAATTATTTTTTCCAGTTTCTTTCTTGGTTTTTATGGATGTATCTGTTTCTTTTTTGGGTTCTTCATTTGTATGTATCAGTTTGAGATGTTGCTTCTTGATGCAATTCTGTATGTACCCTTGAGACCTAAAATTGTTTTTTGTAATATTTATTTGTATATATGTTGCCTGCCTCCGTTGTCACTCTTTATTTCATGCATGGTACACATGAGCACCGGGTCCAGCCAGTCTATTCAATCCAGACCCAGAGTTCCTACAGGTTCTGAGTTGGATGCAGATGAAGCTGACATCAGGTTTTACCATTGTCGAGTACGGGTTTCCAGGAGGACATCATGGACCAGAAATAATCATGACCGTCGCTTTTGGAGCTGTCCAGTGCGAGTGAATAATAAATGCAACTTCTACGAATGGAAGGATCCACCTCACTCAAAGTGGTCCACATATGTGATACTACAGTTGCTTGATGAGCTTGCAAGAAGCCCGACCCATGCATCCTCTTTCACAGCGATATCTAATAGGCGGCTTTTGGAGATTGAGGGGCGGTTGACGTGGAAAATGGACACCATTCTCTCCGAATACAAAACCATTAAGTTGGTTTTGTATTCGATCATAGGCTTGCTGGTTTCTTTGTTAATGTTGTTTATTATCGCGATGAAAATGTAAAACTTTATTACTGTATTTTGGGATGTCAGATGATACTTGTATTATGTATCTTATATGCATTTTGATTATGATGGCCTATTATGGTTTGTGACATGGGTTTGTGCTATCTGATATGTGCTCACTAACGTGCATTTAGTATTTTAATATTTTTAGCTTCCAGTTCATTAAATTGTATTTTTATTTCTGTTGATTGTGTTGCTTGTCGTTATTGCGTTACTAACTATTCGGCCATATTCAATTAAATATTCCTTTTTAAATTCGGTCTTTTAAAATTTAATTATGTAAATTGTATTTAAATATGCTTATTTAATAGTAATTTATTTAATATTTAATAGTTATTTAATTAATATTTATTTAACTGATGGGTTTCACAATTTTCTCCTTCAAATGAGGTTGGGGTTTGTTACGAGGTGGAACTCGCGTACAATGAATTTGTATGGTGGAGAACCAAGGGCATGGTGGTTATATGAAAAAGCGGGTTTGGGTTGGTTGTTTAACAAGTGATTAGTGGGGTGCAGAGGTTGGATTTGTCACCGGGGGTGATCACGGGGTCGAACCTCACCGGATGCGTCAGAGGAAGGTTGGATGGCAGGAGGCCGAAGTTGACGTTGGCCAAGGGGTGAGCTTTCCTGCAGCACGAGCAACTCGTCAGAAGGGCGGGGTTGGGGTTCAACCCTTAGCCCCTCCGATGCCTAAGTCAGTAATAGGACTTAAAACGGGGGCTGGACACGCCGGTCGGACTAACGGTGTGTCGACCGCACGTGGCGAGCTATAAGTGGGAGAACAAAGATATGGACGACCTTTGTTCTCGTGTGTGAATCATAGATTGAGAGAGAATTTTCCAACCCCCCTCACCGTAAGAGGAGAGGGAGTATTTATACCTGACGGGAGATGACTAGGCGGGGCTGATCTGGCATACTGACTAGTCGTGCTGAGCTGGCTCGGTTGTCAGCGGAAGCTTCGGACAAGGACGTCGGGAACATGAGTGCCTGACCTGCTTTTGTCAGGCGGCGTAACGGCCAGGGGGTGCTTTTGTCGGGACGTCAGGGCCGAAAGCATTAACTGTCAGTCGGCTCAACTGCCAGGGGGTGCTTTGTCAGACGGTCGGGTGACGTATGTGTCAGTCGTGTCCTTATCCTAGGTTGTTTGTCGTTGGCGACGAACTAAAGGTCGGGCTGTATTACCCTAGGCGCCGCGGTTCATGGGAATCAGACGGGTCGTCCGGATCGGTGGTTGCCTGGCCCGGCCGCGCCCCCCGTTCGGTCACGGGCTATGGTTCGTTGGCACGGAAGGATACGCCCGTGCCTATGTCAGCAGGCCCAGCGGTGCTATCCAGGCGTCCCCCAAGCGCGCTACCCCCGGTGGGTCGAGCAGCTGCGGTTGTACGCCTCGACCGGGCCGGGGGGGTACTGCGAGGTGCGCCCGTTTCCTCATAGCTCCGGATTTTCGGGGTGGCGGCCCTTTCGTGAAGTGGAGAGTTCATGGGGCATGTTGGCGGATTCGGGTGGGAGTCGGACTCCTACGATCTTTAGGTCGTAACAATTGCCCCCAGCCTTCGAGTCTGAGGCGGTAGCCCGGCTCGGCTCGGAGGGCGAACCACCTTCGATATCCAGGACCATCAGTACGGGCCTTGGCCCCTGCCCGGTAGTGGCGACGGCGGCTTCGGAACTCCCGCCTTAGTGGTCATTATTACGATTTGAAAGGGGGTAGAGGAAAACGAAGCGCCTCTGCGATTGGGTTTGCGACGTGTGGATGAAGTGACCCTCACGCCAGTCGAGGCGTCGAGGTCATCCCGATGGGCGCCGCGTGGCGAAAGTTCGACGGCCGAGATGGCCCGGGGGCCCACTTTACAGCTAAAAGGGTCTGGGAGGCGGTCGGCGGGAGTTTTTATCGCTCTCCGATTCTTCTCCGGCGTTCGATACTTCTATTTGTCGCTTGCTGGCTAATTTGCTGTTTCCGCCGCCGGTCATCTTCTTCCGAACGCCTTCCGGATTTGAGGGATCAACAGGTAATAACAGTTAATTTCCTTCCTTTCCGACCGATGGCTTCTCGTTTCGAGGTTGGAGGAGGTAGCCGAGTGGGGGAGGAGGAGTTGGTGGGCGAGGGGGCGTCGCAGCCGGGGGTGCGGCGGCCTAGGGAAAGAGGGTCATGGAGATCCGTTGTCCCGAGAGCCATTGAATCCCTCCGATGTAGGTTGGATAGGATCAACATCAGGGAGATTCGCGTGCGGTTCGTGCGACAACCCTATGAGGTTCGGGTTCCCGGGTCAGAGGAAGCGGTGTGTTCACCTGGAGATAATGAGGCCGGGGTCTATGTTCGGTCATTCGAGTTGGGGCTCCGCTTTCTGATCCATCCGTATTTGTTTTATTTGTTGAATTTCCTGGAGCTGCCGATATTTGCCCTAGCGCCCCGTTCTTGGGGCTTGTTGGTGGGGTTTGTCGTCTTGTGCCTTGCTTGCTCCTTGAGTCCCTCCTTGGCGCTGTTCCAGTATTTCTTCGTGATTCGGAAGAGGGGGATGTATCATTGTGTTTGCGCTAGGAGAGGGCGAGGACTTATCCTCGGGGTGCCCGACGACGTCGGCGATTGGATGAGGGAGTTCGTCTTCGTGACGGTGCCAAGCGACGTGGCACTGATGTCGAATTGGGGGGCACGGAATCCCTTAGTAAATGAAAGGGTGGAGCTGACTGGGGAGGATATTACCAAAGCTCAGATTTTGATGGAACTGCCCGAGGTGTGCCGTCAGTTGACGAGTCTGACGCTGAGCAATCGGCTCGCCCAGGACTTTTAGACCCTAGGTACTTTGGTGTTTTGTAAACTCTGGGCTAGGCTTGCCCTGATTGTCTCTCTTTTCTTTTCGTAGGCGGAGACGCGATGCGGGTGCCGGAGGAGGTGTCAGGTTCGGCCGGAGCCCCGCTCTCGGAGGACACTGATCCCCGCGGGAAAGGCAAGGGGGTGGCGTGCGAGGCAGGATCCCGGGAACGTGGAGGCGGGGTTCCCCGTGGGGAGAGGGCGCATCCGGGACGGAGGGCAGTCGGGCAAGGTATCTCCGCCGGCGGGCCCGGCGAAGATCTTCATGAGGACGCGTCCGCGCGGGGGGCCAGACCCTCCGTTCCTCCGAGGGTATCAGAGGTGGTCGCGCCTCGCCGAGCGCCTGTGGTTCAAAAGTGGCCATACGGGATCCCTCCATGGGAAATGGGGGGGTCGTCGAGTCCAGCTTGTGAGGGTGCCCTTATTCGTTTTAAGAGGACCCGAGAAGAGGTCGAGGCGTATCCAGATGACCGTCTCCATAAGTTTCCTTTTCGAGTTAGCTGCGACGAGTCGGTATTCGAGGATGCGGGAGTGGCGGCGCGCCTCGCCGAGTATTGCGTGTTACCGCGCGATCGGGAGTCTTTGACTCGTGTGGGGGCGAAACGGTTGTGTGGCTCGGCTATATGGCACGTCGTGCAGGTAAGCCGGTTTTCTTTCCTCGCCCGCAGGATTTATTTGTTTGTGTCCCGCTGATTCGGGGTTTATGTAGATGGTCGCGAACGTGTTAGCCTTGCGGGGCCGTACCCCTGCGGCCGTTACCAGGGCGTCTCTGGAGGTAGCGAGGGCGAACCTTGGCGAGGTCAAGGCAAAGCTGAGGGACACGGAGGCAGAGCTGGAGAGGGTTAGGAAGGCCTATGGGGTGGAGAAGGGGCGGGCTGCGTATTTTGATTCGTCCAAAGCAATGGTCGAGAAGCAGCTCCAAGAAGTAACGCGAGAGAGGGATGACATCCGGTCGAAGCATACCTCAGAAGTTGTTAGCAAGGAAGCGGTGATCGGGGTACAGATGCGGCAAATAGCGGACCTAAAGGACGCCATTTGAGACCGAGAAAAGGGAGAAGGGTCTAGCGATGCGACGGTTGGAGGAAAAACGGGAAGCTGAAGGCGAAATGATCGAAGCCGCTATCCGCAGCTATCATGACAAGCATGTTGTGCCGATGCTGCAAGAGGCTAAGGATGCGGCGATTCGGCAAGTGGCGAGGGATGTGAGGGCTGGGTCGGTTGAGAGGTGGCGCCGCTAAAAAGGTGGGTTTGGGGAGGCACGTACCTTCTTGTGAGAGGGTTATAAACAATGTGTTGTTGTAGTGTGTGGAAAGTTCAATGTACGGTTTAGCTATTTGGGTAAATACATTGTGTTGGTCTTGTGCCGAACTGTATTCTTCCTTGGTTTGTTCGTAGAACGTCAGCTTTGTGAGGGATGTAACTGCCCCCAACTTCGCTCTGCCGAGGTCTTCGGGAGAGGGGAGTTGAGATGAGTCGCGTTTACCGGCGGTTTGCTCGGAAGCACAGCACGAGTCCTGGTGGATCATTGGCGGGGCGAGGTTGCTTGGTCCGTACGAACGTTTGCCAAGCGTTGGAACCGAGATCCCCAATTAGTTGGGCGGCGGATTCCTGTTCCGGCCGCCCCGATGGAGGTCGGCCCCTTCATTGGTACGAGCGATGCTTTCTTGTTTTGGCCGCCCTGACGGAGGTCGGACTCAATCTTGGAACGAGCGTTGCCTTCTTGTTATGGCCGCCCCGGCGGAGGTCGGACTCAATCTTGGAACGAGCGTTGCCTTCTTGTTATGGCCGCCCCGGCAGAGGTCGGACTCAATCTTGGAATGAGCGTTGCCTTCTTGTTATGGCCGCCCCGGCGGAGGCCGGACTCAGCCTCGGGACGCGCGGCGCATAGAGTAATTTCGAATGGGGGTAATCATTTCGCCGGGATTTGGGCGGGAATTGTTGGCGGTCGCATGACTAGACGTCATCCTGGCGATTCGACGGCGGGCGGGAACCGAAGCGACCCGACCACTGCAGTGTTGACGCGTGGCGGAATTGACGGGTTTGACAGTACGCGAAGCATCAGAACACGTGGGTCGGTGCTGGATAGGGCCCGGATTGGTGACACGTGTCTCGAGGTCGACGGTCATGATGCTTTGCGCAATCGCGTAAAAGAGAACTCAGGGAGGGGAGCGAAGCAAAGATGATTGTTGGGCGAAGATTTTTGGCAAGCAGCTAGAGCTCGTCGGAGATTTCATTATCCTAGCCAGAGTCGTCCTTGTGGGAGCGGTCGACGAAGTAGCGCAGGCACCCGAGTCGTCGGCACCCATTAGGTAAGGGGCTCGTTTTATAGATGTCTTCCTTGATGTCTCCGTTTCGTGGTCAGGGGTCGGGGGTGGTTGGGGAAGGGAGCTCCGCCGCGGAGACATGAGAGGTGCCTCTCGAGATTGCAGGCGTGAAGTCGGTGCTGAAGAAATCCATTGCGGAGATCTTCAAGATGTATGTCAGGCCACCGTATTCGGTTCGTGAACCGGAGCCGCAAGAGAGGGTGTGTTTTGCGGGCGACCGGGAGGTGGGAGTATATGTCTCTTCGTTTAAGCAAGGGTTGCGCTTCCCCCCCATCCGTTCTTGCTGGAAGTGTTGAACTTCCTGGAGCTGCCCTTGTATCGCCAGATGCCCAATGTCATCAGTGCCGTTGTGGGGTTCCTAGTGCTGTGCGTGAGCAACCAGGTTCGCCCATCCCTGTCCTTATTTCGCCACTTCTTCTCGGTGAAGAGGTTGGGGTCATGCTACTATCTCTCCGCGAAGAAGAAGCATCCGCTCATTAGGGGGTTGCCCGGGAAAATTAAGTTGTGGCGCCAGCAGTATGTGTTTGTGGAAGTGCCGGAGGATATGCTGATAAGGTCTGATTGGGCGGAGCTGAATCCTGAGGCGAAGGAGGGGGTGGAATTGGGGGATGAGGAGAAAATGGTGGCCCAGATTTTAATGGCCCTACCAGTGGAGGGCCGAGATTATCGGATGCTCGCTCGGGCTGAGATGATAGCGGCGTACATCTGTCCCGAAGGTACAAAAGATTTTGGTGTTCGTGCATCTGATGTGCTTACGCTGAACTTTCTCTCTTTGGCAGGTCGCACAATGATTCTGTCCCTTGAGGAAATGATGCGACGCGCCTCGGAGCAGGCGGGGCGAGCGTCGACGAGAGTTGGCCCTAAGAGGTCGCGAATGGAAGGAGGGGTGGGGAGCTCGACTGGGGTGCCAGCGTCCATGAAGAGGAGGAAGAGGCCGATGAGGTCGTCCGAGCCTGATGCGCCGGGGCGGGGGGAACCGGTCAGCAGGACGGTGGAACCGGGGAGGGGATAGCAAATCCTGTCATCGACCTGGAGGGCGGGGACGAAGGGTCGACAGGGGGAGGGGTGGAAGTGCCCCGAACGAGGCCGTCTAGCCCCCTGGCATCTGCAGGAGGGGAGGGGGCGGCTGCTATCGGTCAGTCGGGGAGGGCCGAAACGTCGGGTGGCCCGACCGGGTCCGCAGGATGGGACACTTGGCCCTATGGTTGTCCCATGTTCGGTCTCGAGAGGGCCACCGATCCTCGCTGTGAGGCCTCATTGGTTAAGTTCAAGGCCAAGAGGACCGATGTCGAGGGTTATTCCGACGAGTCGCTTCATCGGGCGCCGTACAAAGTAGCGAGTGATGAGTCCATGTTTGAGGACGGAGGCGTGGCGGCGAGGCTGGCGGAGAACATTTTCCTGCCCCGCGATAGGGTGGTGCTGGAAGCAGTGGAGCCCGAGGGTCTGTGTGGGACCGCAGTGATGCACGGCGTCCAGGTAGGTTTTGTAAGACGGTTGACGTTTTTCAGCGGGTTTTATTGAACACCCTAGATGGGTTCACTTTTCTGCGTTTCTTTATTCAGATCGTCAACTTGATGCTTGGGATGATGAGGCACGTGCCAGCCATACATAAGGCCGAGGGTGCCGTGGCTAGAGTGGTGGCCGAGTTCGCCGCCTTTCGTTAGAGCGCTGGCGAGGACCTGGCGAAGGAGAGGGAGAGGGGCGGCCAATATGTGGCAGAGGTAGAGCGCCTGAAGGCGGTCGTGTCCGATCATGAGCTGCGGGCAGCCGAGGCTGGAGAGAGAGCGAAGGAGCTGGAGGAGGCCCTTAGGAGGGAGGAAGCCCGTGCGGAGGATCTAGCGGGACGTGCCAAGACCGCCGAGGAGGAATTGGTTCGTAGGGTCGAGAAATTTCGGACGTATCAGGAGAAGACCGTCATTCCCGCCCTCACAGATTCGATGTCCCAGGGCATGGAGAAAGGCCACGCGGAGGGATGGGAATCCTGCTTGGCTCGGATGAAGGAGAAGGTGGCGGGCTTGTTCCCGCCGGTTGAGCTCGACCTTGACAGGCTCGCTGCTTGTAGCGACGAGGAGGGGGATGGAGACGGAGGGGCGGGCGACGAGCCAGAGAGCGGCGGGGCGGTGGGAGATTCCCCCGAGGGGGAGGGCGTCGTGACTGGCGGAAGCGCCAAGTAGATTTGTATAGGTTTTTTTATTTTTTATTTTTAAACGAAAGAAAGCGAAGTTATGCAGGGTTGATACCCGCATTTTTCTGGGATCTTCTACATGTGTGCGTGCAGAAATTCCCATTTAGAGTTACGCCTTGGTGCGGCTGTCTCTATCCCGGCGTTGGGGGAGTTGTGTTAACTCCCTTTATTTTGTGTAGCGCGCCCGAGAAAATTTACAGCGGGTTAGCCTCCCTTTTCGGGGGTTGCTCCCGTGCCTAGGTGCGCCCGAGCTATAACTAGTGGTCAACCGGGAGTAGTCTTTCCATCAGCTATTATTAATAGTTTACTAAAACAGGATCGGCCCGTAGGCGTAACGTTGAATCGCTCTAGGTAGGTTGACGTTCTCATCGTATTTGATTCGCCTTTCTCTGGCGTCGCGCCCCTGAAAAGGGGTGTGGAGTTGATTCAGAGGGTTCCCACTCGTGGTAGGGGTGGATGGTCGTGTCGAAGCCGGGCGGTGGCTTTGGCCCTCGTTCCCAGAATTGGGGGGAGAGGGAGTCCTTGGTGGTTGCTCTATCCTGCGGGGCCTTGTTGCTCCCATCGACTGGAGTCTCCGTGTGATAGGTGCGAAGGGACATGGTTCGCAGCCAACCTGTGCGTCTTCCTGGCGTATGCGGTCCAGGGGAAGTCGATGAGTGGAAGGAGGGGCGCTATCGGTGTAAGCGGAGTAGCCTGTTAGAGTACGCAGGCGCTCGGGGGCAAGTCCCCTTCGGTTGGGGCGACTTTGGCGGCTGCCGGGGTGTCCGATGGGGTGATTTGGCAGGTCTGTCCCATCCATCGGGTTGTCTGCCAGCCGCGCCTGCGTCCGTGGGGCGTCCGTGGAGAGGCATGGTATGCCATTAGAGCACCGGTTCCCGTGCCTTAAGTTGTCTAGAGGAAGGAGGGGAGCAGCAGGCCGGGCGACCGTCGTGTAAGAGGAATATCCTGTTGGGGGATCGTTTACTTGGGCAGTCGGTGATACTCGTATTTTCCGCGTATTTTAGGGGGAGAGAGTGGCGAAAGGACTGGTCTTTCTTCGTATTCTCTCTCTCGCCCCTCTCTCCTCCGAAGAAGCTGAGGGGGGGGGATTTATAATGGCGTATTTTTGCCTCCTCCATTTCCTCATCATGGAGAGCTGGGGCCATCTTGGAATTTCGTTCTTTGGGGAGCGTTTCCGATGGGTGACGTCTGATGTGACTCCTCAGCTCCTGTTTTTCGGCGGGCGTGCCGTTTGTCAGTGGCGCTCGTTCCGAGTGTCCTTTTGGGTTGGGCAAGTCATTTCGGGTGTCGGCTTTATTGGTGTCAGGCGTTACTCCTCAGGGATGGCTCCGCGTTGGGGTTGCCTCGATTTGCGGACCCTGATTTGTTTCCCGAGGTTTGAGGAGAGGGGTCGCAGGCCCTTTCTGGGAAGGGCGGGTATTGGGCCGTCGCCTACCCCGCATATGGCGCTCCGGTTTGGGTGGCCAAGCTCCGTGAGCTTGCCCCGGAGGTCTTCTTTGGGGGGGAGCGAGTGTGCAGCTCGGCCCATGCCCCTCTCCGGTTTGGGTGGCGAGGATTGGTCCTGCCCCGGAGTTTTTGAGAGGGCGGGTATTGGGCCGTCGCCTCTCCGCAGCCTCTGAAGTCGGACGGGTATTGGGCCGTCGCCTACCCCGCATATGGCGGTCCGGTTTGGGTGGCCAAGCTCCGTGAGCTTACCCCGGAGGTCTTCTTGGGGGGGAGCGAGTGCGCAGCTCGGCCCGTGCCCCTCTCCGGTTTGGGTGGCGAGGATTGGTCCTGCCCTGGAGTCTTTGAGAGGGCGGGTATTGGGCCGTCGCCTCCCCGCAGCCTCTATAGTCGGACGGGTATTGGGCCGTCGCCTACCCAGCATATGGCGCTCCGGTTTGGGTGGCCAAGCTCCGTGAGCTTGCCCCGGAGATCATCTCGGGGGGGGGGGGGGAGCGAGTGCACAGCTCGGCCCGTGCCCCTCTCCGGTTTGGGTGGCGAGGATTGGTCCTGCCCCGGAGTCTTTGAGAGGGCGGGTATTGGGCCGTCGCCTCCCCGCAGCCTCTATAGTCGGACGGGTATTGGGCCGTCGCCTACCCCGCATATGGCGCTCCGGTTTGGATGGTCAAGCTCCGTGAGCTTGCCCCGGAGGTCTTCTCGGGGGGGGGGGGAGCGAGTGCGCAGCTCGGCCCGTGCCCCTCTCCGGTTTGGGTGGCGAGGATTGGTCCTGCCCCGGAGTCTTTGAGAGGGCGGGTATTGGGCAGTCGCCTCCCCGTAGCCTCTATAGTCGGACGGGTATTGGGCCGTCGCCTACCCCGCATATGGCGCTCCGGTTTGGGTGGCCAAGCTCCGTGAGCTTACCCCGGAGGTCTTCTCGGGGGGGGAAGCGAGTGCACAGCTCGGCCCGTGCCCCTCTCCGATTTGGGTGGCGAGGATTGGTCCTGCCCCGGAGTCTTTGAGAGGGCGGGTATTGGGCTGTCGCCTCCCCGCAGCCTCTATAGTCGGACGGGTATTGGGCCGTCGCCTACCCCGCATATGGCGCTCCGGTTTGGGTGGCCAAGCTCCGTGAGCTTGCCCCGGAGGTCTTCTGGGGGGGGAGCGAGTGCGCAGCTCGGCCCGTGCCCCTCTCCAGTTTGGGTGGCGAGGATTGGTCCTGCCCCGGAGTCTTTGAGATGGCGGGTATTGGGCCGTCGCCTCCCCGCAGCCTCTATAGTCGGACGGGTATTGGGCCGTCGCCTACCCCGCATATGGCGCTCCGGTTTGGGTGGCCAAGCTCTGTGAGCTTGCCCTGGAGGTCTTCTCGGGGGGGGGGGGGGAGCGAGTGCGCAGCTCGGCCCGTGCCCCTCTCCGGTTTGGGTGGCGAGGATTGGTCCTGCCCCGGAGTCTTTGAGAGGGCGGGTATTGGGCCGTCGCCTCCCCGCAGCCTCTATAGTCGGACGGGTATTGGGCCGTCGACTACCCCGCATATGGCGCTCCGGTTTGGATGGCCAAGCTCCGTGAGCTTGCCCCGGAGGTCTTCTTGGGGGGGGGGAGCGAGTACACAGCTCGGCCCGTGCCCCTCTCCGGTTTGGGTGGCGAGGATTGGTCCTGCCCCGGAGTCTTTGAGAGGGCGGGTATTGGGCCGTCGCTTCCCCGCAGCCTCTATAGTCGGACGGGTATTGGGCCGTCGCCTACCCCGCATATGGCGCTCCGGTTTGGGTGGCCATGCTCCGTGAGCTTGCCCCAGAGGTCTTCTTGGGGGGGATCGAGTGCGCAGCTCGGCCCGTGCCCCTCTTCGGTTTGGGTGGCGAGGATTGGTCCTTCCCCGGAGTCTTTGAGAGTTTTGAACTTAAATTTTCATGCAGAAGAGGTGAAATTCGAAGATACGAAAGGGGACAAGATATTTCATTCATGACTTACAGTTTCCAGCTATACCACGACCGGCGCTCCACGTCCTTTAGAGCGATTAGCCCATCCTTCTCAGGGGGGGCTTCGGGGGGCGCAGTCGGTCATGTTCCCCTTCGCGGTGGCATCGACTGGAGCTAACTCTTGATGGTAGGGGTCATACCTCCGCCCGGTTGAGTCGATCTTCAGGTTCATCTCTGGTCCCTTGTGCTTGGTCGACCCCATGTAGCAGCTTCTAGACAGCTTCTGGCTTCCCCGTACGATCCCTACCCCTCGGGGGGTTTGGAACTTGACCATCTGGTGGAGAAGGCTGGGGAGCGCTCCGATGGCCGCCATGTAAGGTCGTCCTATGATCCCGTTGTACGCCGACGTAATTTCGACCACAACGAACAGTGTCATTCGAGTGACGACCTGCGGCTCTTCTCCGAGGGTTATCAGCAGGGTGATCACTCCCACGATGGGGGTCGAGTGACCGATGAAGCCGACGAGGGGTCCGGTACAGGGTCTCAGGTCCGTCGGCCTTAACCCCATCTTTTCGATTGTGGTCATGAACAGGATGTCGCAGGAGCTCCCTGTGTTGATCAGGAGGCGACTGACGATGGCCGTCCTAATCTGGGCCTCGATGATGATGGCGTCATTGTGGGGCAGCTCGACCCCCTCTAGATCCTCGTCGCTGAAAGTAATGGGAGGGTAGGCCATCCTTCTCCCTCTCGGATCCCCTCCAAGACCCACCGTCATCACTTGTCTCGCATACGCCTTTTTGCTTGACGACGATGCTCCTCCGGAGGATGGCCCGCCGCATATCGTGTTTATGCACATGACGGGTTTCAGAGGGTGAAGCTCTTCCCGCTCGCCGTTTGCAGGAGGGTCTGCCCTCCGTGCCCTTCGGTGGTTCCCCTCCTCTCGGTCCGGTCCCCGGCCTCCGACGAAGCCCCCCAGGTGGCCCGCCTGGATCAGCCGCTCGATTTCCCTTTTGAGGGTGAAGCAGTCGTCGGTGTCGTGGCCGTGGTCCCGGTGATAACGACAGTATTTTTTGAAATCTCTCCGGGCCGGATCCGACTTCATTTCTCGGGGTGGCTCCGGCAGCAGTCCGGCTCTTGTAGCCGCGGCCATCACCTCGATCAGGGGAGCATTGAGTTGCGTGTAGGGGTGGCAAAATAGACCCGACCCGACCCGACCCGACCCGAACCCGGCCTCTTGGGTCGGGTATGGGTATGGGCCAATCCGGGTCGGGTCGAATTCGGGTCAACCCGACCGACCCGGATAAAAATCCGGGTCGGGTACGGGTTTGACCCCTCGACCCGGTTGACCCGAATTCGACCCGTATTTTCACTCTTTTCACCCCAACCCGACCCGGACCCGACCCGAACCCGACCCGAACCCGACCCGTAAGACAAACCGGGTCGGGTACGGGTCACCCGGGTTACGGCCGGGTCAGGTTCGGGTATCCGAACCCTGACCCGAATTTAATTCGGGTCAGGTTCGGGTTTACCCTTATTCGGGTCGGGTCAAACCCGACCCGACCCGACCCGCCCGTTTGCCACCCCTAGTTGCGTGTAATGTGCCCGTAGGGGGCCTTCTTGTCTCGGAACGACTCGAGGGAGCCCTTGCGGCGGAGCAAACTCGCGCGCCGGGCCAGGGCGATCTTGTGGGCGAGGCCCCGGCGGTTCCCGCCTTGGTCGGGCCAGCTGGTCGCGACCTCGGTGACCCTCTTCTTGCCTCGGCCGATGGTGTGACCGGGGTTCGCCTTGGGATGGTTTCGCCGGGGGGAATAGGGCCTTTGCGCCGAGAGTCTCTTCGGCCAACGCGTGCCTCTCCGCCATAGCAACCAACGCCTTATAGTCGGCCGGCGGATCCCGGAGCAGGGATTTGTGGAGGCTCCGAGTCCGCAACCCCGTTTTGAAGGCCAGCATAAGCACCTCATCGCCGCATGTCACCACCGCCCGTCTCTCCTCCTAAAAGCGACGGAGGTATCTGCCCGTTGTCTCTCCCTCCCCTTGGACTTTCGTGCTGAGATAGTCTAAGGGCTTCTTTTTTGTCCGCCCGGCCTGGAACTCTTGGCAGAACTTGTGGGACATCTCGCCAAAGCTCCCAACGGATCTCGCGGGCAAGCCAAAGTACCAGTCCAACGCGGTGTCCCTCAGGCTTTGGGAGAAATGTCGGCATAGGAACGCCTCATCCACATCCTGCGCCTCCATCGCCCCCCGGTATTTCTGCACGTGCGTGAGGGGGTCGCCTCTCCCATTGTACGTGGCCAGGTGAGGGGGTTTGAACCTTATGGGCCTTGGGGCGGACGTGATCCACCGTGCAAGCGGCGTGGCCTCCTCCGGATAGGTAGGGCGATAGGGCGCATCCCCTCTCCGCCACTCGGGGGTCTGGCTTCGGTCGCGCCTCAGCCGCCGACGGTCCTCCGGCCCCGGGGATCAGCCCGACGGTCGTCTGGCGGGGCTCCTTCCTTGGGTCGAGGATTCGACGGGCTGCGGGCTACGGTTCTCCCAGCGCCAGCGCCTCCCAGCCAGCTCCCCTCAGGCCTCCATCCGTTCTTGATTCTCCCGAAGAAGCCTTTCGCGCTCGATGGTGAGGAAGCGTAGTTGTCGACAAACGGCTTCCTTGCACAGGGAATCGGAGGGGTGGTGTAGGCGATGCGGGCTGCCTCCTCCTGGTGGGGACCTGGTCAGCAACGGGTCCCGCCCATCCCCGAGCCGCCGACCCGTCGCAGTTACATCCAGGATTTCTCGGTTGCTCCAGTTCTCCCTCCTTAGCCTCTCGCGCTCTGCGACTATGAGGCGGAGTTGGCGGCGAGCGGCCTCTTCGTCCTGGTAGGCCCTTCGGGCGGTCTCGGCCGCTTCGTCCAAACGCCTTTGCGCGGCGGCCGCCTCCCCCAGGCGCCTCCACCGCCGCGCGACTTCCATCTCCTCTTCCAGGAGCATCTGCTGGGCCGCAATCTCCTCGGCGAGCCCCCTGTTCTCCCCCTTCTCCTCGAACTGAGGGTGGAGATTCCGCCTCACGTTCTGGGGCTCCGAGGGGCCGAGCTGAGGCTCCGTTCCTGCCGCCGGATAGCCTCCTCTGGCCTGAGTGACGGCCTCGAAGCTCTTCAGGACGGCGGGGGCCGAAGTATGTTCAGTTTCGGTGCCCATCCCCAGAAGGGGGTCGGGCGCCGGGGTGATTAGTAGAGAGAGCGGTTCCTGACCCACGGGACCTTTGCCGTGGTCAGGGTTCCGAGAGATCGGCATGGAGTCTAACATGGGTATGACCCTTCGTTCTCACAGACGGCGCCAATTGTTACGAGGTGGAACTCGCGTACAATGAATTTGTATGGTGGAGAACCAAGGGCACGGTGGTTATATGAAGAAGCGGGTTTGGGTTGGCTGTTTAACAAGTGATTAGTGGGGTGCAGAGGTTGGATTTGTCGCCGGGGGTGATCACGGGGTCGAACCTCACCGGATGCATCAGAGGAAGGTTGGATGGCAGGAGGCCGAAGTTGACGTTGGCCAAGGGGCGAGCTTTCTTGCAGCACGAGCAACTCGTCAGAAGGACGGGGTTGGGGTTCAACCCTTAGCCCCTCCGATGCCTAAGTCAGTAATAGGACTTAAAACGGGGGCTGGACACGCCGGTCGGACTAACGGTGTGTCGACCGCACGTGGCGAGCTATAAGTGGGAGAACAAAGATATGGACGACCTTTGTTCTCGTGTGTGAATCATAGATTGAGAGAGAATTTTCCAACCCCCCTCACCGTAAGAGGAGAGGGGGTATTTATACCTGATGGGAGATGACTAGGCGGGGCTGATCTGGCATGCTGACTAGTCATGCTGAGCTGGCTCAGTTGTCAGCGGAAGCTTCAGACAAGGACGTCGGGAACAGGAGTGCCTGACCTACTTTTGTCAGGCGGCGTAACGGCCATGGGGTGCTTTTGTCGGGACGTCAGGGCCGAAAGCATTAACTGTCAGTCGGCTCAACCGCCAGGGGGTGCTTTGTCAGACGGTCGGGTGACGTTTGTGTCAGTCGTGTCCTTATCCTAGGTTGTTTGTCGTTGGTGACGAACTAAAGGTCGGGCTGTATTACCCTAGGCGCCGCGGTTCATGGGAATCAGACGGGTCGTCCGGATCGGTGGTTGCCTGGCCCGGCCGCGCCCCCCGTTCGGTCACGGGCTATGGTTCGCTGGCACGGAAGGATACGCCCGTGCCTATGTCGGCAGGCCCAGCGGCGCTATCCAGGCGTCCCCCAAGCGCGCTACCCCCGGTGGGTCGAGCAGCTGCGGTTGTACGACTCGGCCGGGCGGGGGGGGGGGGGGTACTGCGAGGTGCGCCCGTTTCCTCATAGCTCCGGATTTTCGGGGTGGCGGCCCTTTCGTGAAGTGGAGAGTTCATGGGGCATGTTGGCGGATTCGGGTGGGAGTCGGACTCCTACGATCTTTAGGTCGTAACAGGGTTAATCTCACCTCAAAACACCACAACCAACTTTCTCACTTTCATCTTCCAACTTTCCCGATGCCACTATAACCAAAGAAACACACTACTTTACTATGGGCTCCACATACAAACCTCCACTCTACTTCCAACCCCACAGCATCCAAAAGAAACACACCACTCCTCTTCTCTCTCCTTAAAATTCCTCCTTGGATTTACTATTGCAAGCAGTAAATCCCATCCCAAAAGAAACCCAATGGAACAGGCCCTGAGTAAAAGTGTAAAACTACGGGAGCTGCTATTAGCACATGCCTGGTTGCTAAGTTTATAGACCACTTATTTACAAGTTTTCCATTAAAAATTTTCTTGATGAATTCACAAACCACTTATTTATAAGTTTGTCATTAAAATGTTTCCAACAGACGAGGGCTGGGGAGGGGGATGGCGACGACGCCGGCCGTGATCCGACGATGGCCTCGTCTCGCGATTCATCCAACAAGATTGCTCCTATAGCAATGAACTCCGACCTCCTCCTCGAGAACCCTAATCTTCTCATGTCTGCAAGCCCCAACCATTCAAAATCAACAATTTTCGACGTCGACGAACAGACATTGGCCGCCATGTGGAGAGGCAGCGACGCGAGGTGCATCTCGACGATGCTCCTTCCATCTCGAGGATCAAACCCCAACCCTATCCCTCGAGCCACTTCCACTCTCTCCTCATTCGACGATCTTCTCATCGGAAGAAGACTCAGCCTCCTCATCAGTTCAGAGATCCATTCATCATCGCATCACTGAAAGCTAGCTAGAAGGGAGGCGGTAGGGTTATCCACCGACTCCCCCTGCCGAGGCATCGGCGGCGGTGAACGGATCTCTTGGCCTGGCCTCTAAGAGGGCTAGGGATTTCTCCAACGCCCTCTGTCTCTACGCCCACTGCTACTGAGAGCTCTCCAAAGATCGAGACGAATCACGAGGCAAGGCCATCGTCGAATCACGGCCGTTGACGTCGTCGTCCCCTGCCCCAGCACTCGCCCATCAGAAACAATTTAATGGCAAACTTGTAAATAAGTGGTCTGTAAAACTAAGCAAAATTTTTTAATGTCAAACTTGTTAATAAGTGGTCTGTGAACTCAGCAATCATGTCTGTGCTAATAGCAACTCCCCAAAACTATTCTGTACTCCAAATAGGCTATGGGTTAGGGCATGTTTCTTTCGCGGAAACGGGAGGAGTAAAGTGAATTTTTTCACTATTTCGCTGTCAAATCAAGCAGAAATCCTCGTTTGTGTTTCACACCCCCCAAAAAAAAACGAAACCGGGATTTTGCCTGCGCCGCTTACGTGGACTCCCGGACATCGCCTCTGCGCAATCCGCGAAAAAAGCGGGGATTTCGTTGCTTTCAGATGAGAAAGCAAAGGTGTGGGTCCCACTTCACACACACTCTCTTGTTTTGTCCAATTATATCAATTCCCGCCCTTTTTTCCTCTTTTTAAATTACAATTAATTAATTAGTGGTACCCACATCAAACTTTCTCATACAACTTTCTCAACAAAAGAAACACATTAAACACAAGAAAGTTGTGTGGACCCCACATACAATTCTCAAACCAACTTTCCAACCTGTGGACCCCACGTCAAGATTCCAACAAGATTTACTATTCACAACAGTAAATCCCAACCCAAAGTAAACGAAAGAAACATGCCCTTAATGTAAGGCCCAGACCAGCATTTATTACGGTACATTTAGGCCCATTCCACTGCGCCCAGCACAACGTTTAGAATAGTGCAGCCCAATACATGAGATAAACTTACTAGAAACAATTTACCCTAGTCAAGTCAATTTCCAAGTAACTCGGGCGCATGTGAGCTGCTGAACTCAATAATAGTTTAGGAATTGACTTGCTTAAGTCTCCTCTCCTCGTCTCCATGTCCATGGGTCCCTGAAACTTCACTCTTAAGATTTTGGAAGAAAATGTTACACTCACGTCGAGGTAATTGACTTGACTTGGGCTCAAGAATTTTCAAACTAAGCTTGTTTCAATTGTGAACGCCCAAACTCATTTAGGGCCCACTCACGCTACAGGCTACAGCAAACTGAACCCAGCAGCGGATCCCCACGGGGCTCCACGGGCGTAAAGTTTAATAATTGGCGGGGCCAACGGTATATACTAAAATACCCCTAATATTGAGATGTTGAGTGGCTTGAGTCCCGTTTATATAGGGACAACATGGTCATTGCGCTAACCACGGCCATGCACGACCCTCCAACGACATCTCACCACGTGTCCACGTACCGTACTCGCGCTAAAAGAGCAAGGGAATTGCTATATGCACCCCTATGAGTAAGGGTGCATATTGTATTTTGTGTAATTTTTAACTTTAAATAGAAATAATAGGTTGAGGAGAGAGAGCAAGAACATGTAGGACTTCCAATTTTAGATAAAAAAAGTACATTGCACCCCTATGAATAGGGGTGCTGATAGTTGTTTTCAAAGAGCAATGCCTTTCCCCATGGCATCCCATCAACGAGGCATGGGCATACATACACATTGGCAGCTTGACACCATGGATGCATTCATGCATACATGACATGCATACATTGAGATTCTTCTGATCGTTAAATACTGCTGGCTCTGTTGCTCCCCCGCGTCGCATTTTCTCATTCTCTATCTTCTCCGATTCCAAACGAGAGAGAACGCGCGGGCGACAATGGGAAAGGCACCATCTCTTCTCCATTTTAATTTTATTTTCTGTTTTCTTTAATTTTTTACTTGTCGCCGCTTATTTCACTAATAATCTTTGTTTGCTTTTCTCGTTGCAGAAGAAACGAGGCGGAGGCGGAGGCGGAGGCGCCGGCGGCCAGCCAGCGGCGGAAGAAGAAGCTGAGAACAAAGGAGGAGGAGGAGGAGAGATCGTCAAGGAAACGAAGAAGGAAGGAGGAGGATCGAACGCCGTCGTTCTCAAGGTCGACATGCATTGCGAGGCTTGCAAGAAGGAGGTGATCAAGGCCGTCAGGGGAATCGAAGGCGAGATCCAAATACATCGAGCTCCGATTCGTTAGGCGCACGATAGAATGGAACCTTCTTTCGATTTTTTTCGGGGATTTATTTCGGATTTGTTTGTTGGCAGCAGGCATTGAGAAAGCTACGGCGGATATGGAGAGCGGCAAGGTGACCGCGATCGGGAAGGTGGATCCGATAAGGATCCGCGATCGGATTCGGATCAAAACCCGCAAGAACGTGGAGCTCATCTCCGACTCTCCTGTCCCCAAGAAAAACGAGAAGAAAGAGAAGGAGAAAAACTCCAAAGAGGTTGCTTCGTCTGAAATCATTTTTTAAATATCGTGCAATAATTTCTGTTTTAGATAGGGTTTTGGCTCTTACTTTATTTTATTTTTTTTGGCAGCCGCAGTTCTCTACTGTTGTGCTGAAGATCCGATTGCATTGTGAGGGATGCATCCATCGAATCAGAAAAACAATTATGAAAGTTAAAGGTAATTAATTCATTGGTTTTTTTCTCTGACTGAATTTGGAGGAATATTTACTTTAGCCACCTCTTTTCTCCATTATCGAATCCTTATTGCTCTCTAATTCCATTTGAAATATATTAGATAGTGAAATTATAGTTTTTTTTTGGTACTTCAGAAAAAAGATCATATGAGATGAAAAATTAATGTAGGGGCTTATATGAAAAATTCCACAGCACTTTTACACTCCCGCTGTCTGTCCCGCTGTCTGCCGTTCTGTTGCCAGCTGACACAACAAATTACGAAATTATCGCTACTGTTTTTCGTTAGTGAAAGCAAATACCAGAAATGACCCTGTTAGAACCATGCTATTGCAGGAGTGGCAACCGTGTCCATAGACACTGAAAAAGACCTGGTCACTGTGAGAGGCATCATGGATGCAAAGGCCCTGCCGGAGGACCTCAAGAGAAAGCTGAAGCGGCCCGTTGAGGTCGTTCGGCCGAAGGAGGAGGAGGCCGGCAGGAAGAAGGGGGAGGGTGACGACAAGGGAGCCAAGGACGACAATGAGGAGATCGGCGACAAGAAGGAGAAGGAGAAGGAGAAGGGCGAAGCAAAGACGAAAGCGTACAACTACGGGCAGTATGGCAACTTCCCTTACAACATGGAGTTGGTTTTTCCCCCATCGATCTTCAGCGATGAGAACCCAAACTCATGTTCTGTTATGTGAAAGGCGGCTAAGGGGGTAAACTTGTAAATAAGGGGAAAGGGAAAGGAGAACGTAGGAAGAGAAATATAGTAGTAGTCTTGCCCGCAGTATGAATTGGATAGCGGGCATGTCATATGAGCTGTTGTTATTTAGGTACGAATGCAATGATTACCAAACACGAGAGTGCCAGTTTTCTACCTATCCAGATACAAAATCATCCAACAAATGAAACCAAACCCACTTCTGGATGTTCTGAAGAGCAGCATTGCAGGCTGACAATAATTAAGTTAATGCACGTAGACCATCGACGCTGCCGTCAGGGCCGGTACGGGTATGAAGGATACCGATCGTCGTTGTCGAGGAGGAGGTTGATGCCATGGGATCGAAGGGCGTTGAAGACGGCCCACACCTTCGTGCTGTTCTTGAACCCTTTCTTCTCCACCTCCTTGGCCGCGTCGGCATGGATGGCCTCCCGCGCCAGGCCATCGACCTTGAGACGCATCGCGAGCACCTCCCCCACGGCCGCGGCGGCCTTGGCGTTGCAGGTCCGCCCGCACTCCATCCCTTCCTTGAGGGGCTTCTCGACAGACGACGCGGTTACAACCACCCGCCCGCTGCGCCGGTCCACGACGTTGGCCGTCACGAACTTGAGTGATATGAACAGCCTCAGCACGTACCTCTTCGTTAAACACCGTGCCGTCGGAGGGAGCCTATCCATTTGTTTATATCAGTAACATGTCTGTTTTTGGCTTCTCAGCGTGCCTGCACAATGAAGAAGGTAGTGATCAGAGAGCTTCAGCTAGGTGTTCACAGATAGATAATGATGCTCATATCAAATATTAATAGAAGCTTGTAAAATGATGAATCAGATACACAATAACATTCAAACAGTAAAGAATCAACGTAAATGACTGAAGATTAGTAAAAAGGAAGACTGAACATAAAAACTGAAACTGAAGAGGCATCAGAAATTGTACAGTGTAATGTATAATGATAAGGGCCTGGTAAAAAGCAGAGCAGTAAGAAAACAAGTGCTTTATAACAGTTTTTAACTTTTGACTGAGATTTGGGCATTGTACTAGAATTGGCTCCAAATGTAGAAAGTTTCCCCATTTAAATCATCTCAAGAGGCAACACACCTAAAAGCCACATATATAATCAAAATTCCTGCAAACATTTTACTGAAAACATAACAAATCCTTAAAATGGTACAAATAAATTCAGCAGAAGTGCATAATGAATTGCAAATATGATGCCCCAATAACTACTTATGTTATTCCTACATCGTTTGCTTAATAGTAGAAGTTACATATACTTTCACCGTAATAAAATTCCTCGAGCTCGTCGGATCTTTAAGATGTATATTATTTCCTTGTTACAGGAGAGCTGAAGCAGAGAATATTACATGCATCCAAGTAACAATGAGCACAGAACATATTATGTGTGCAGGCTGATAGTTTGGTCAGTATATACATCATGCAACAAAAGTGGAGCAACCAATTCTGTAACTTTAAACACTATAATCTCACTTGGTTTGTGTTTCTGATACTTGTTACACCTGAGTAACCTAATTTTTTTTCGACGCAGTTCATGACATAGAGACTGAAAACCATCATACTGACATTAATGTGCAAAAAATCTCAAAAAATACTTGCACTTTCCGAGCTATTGCTAATTTCTGGGTGAAATTCGATAAACCTGCCACCATGTCCGTCCATTGATATACACTACTAGATGAATACATGATTAATGTCTGTAAGCATAGAATACAGCAAGCTAATGAGATGATTATGCATGCCTTTATAATGGAAGACGTGTCTCAAATTTGCTGGTCTTTCGGACACTGCAAACATACACATGTCATTGAGAAGCCATTCCTACTAGTGTCAAAAAGGAATAAAATCCTACCACACTGAGTACTGTCAAGAACAAAGCATGCCATGGTGATAGGATTTCCACTAGGTTTTGTTGGATAATAAAGGGTTTTTTGGTAGAAAGATGAGATTTTTAGTGCAAAGGAGGTATTTTTAGGGTTAGTAAGAGGATGTTGGGGAAAAGATTGGATTTTTATTAATAATAAAACTGAAAATAAAAGGGGATACAAGATTGGTTAAGTTCGTTCAAGACGAGCTCTCTCTCACAAGCAGCTGATTTGAAAGGGGGGCCGCGTTCTCCAATAAAATGGAAATTTTATCAACATCACACAATATTTCACTCAATATTCGACACCTCTCTAATCCACATTCGTCCCATATAAATACTAAACTGAAAAATTACAAAAAGATTCCTAAAACTAAAAATTATGAAAAAGCTTATAGAAAAACGAAAATTACGAAAACACCCCTGATGGGCGAAAATTCCAAATCTATCATTAATCCTCCCCCAAAAACTTTTCCTCCATCCGTTTCGTCCATGCTTCATGTTGTTCCACGCAAGCCTCCATGGCTCTGATACCACTTGATGGGATTTTTTTGAGTTTTGTTGGATAAAAAGAGTGTTTTGGTAGAAAGATATGAATTTTAGTGAAAAGGATGTATTTTAGAGTTCGGAAGAGGGATTTAGGGGGGAATATGGGGTTTTTATTAATAATAAAACTGAAAATAAAAGGGGATACAAGATTGGTTGAGTTCTTTCGAGAGAAGCTTGCTCTCCCAAGCCACCAATTCGAGAGGGGTGCCACGCTCTCCAATAAAAGAGGGATTTTTATCAACCTCGCACAAGATTTCAGTCAATATTCGCCCTCTCTAATCCCCCTTCGCCCCCAAATAAATATTAAACTGAAAATAACAAAATTACAAAAAGACCCCTAAAACTGATAATTACAAAAAAGCCTCCAGAAAACCGAAAATTATGAAAACATCCCTGATGAACCAAAATTCCAGATCTATCACATGGCAAACGAAAATTTTGAGATATTAGGCAGAGTGCACATCCTATGCACATGGATTGTAGAGAACCATCGTATAGTAAGGCATTGTAGTTCAGAGTAAAATGAGATTTGAGGTGCACACATATATCTTAAATGTACACATGCATTGTAGTTTTTCAACAAAAAAAAAGAGAAAAATTGATGAAACTAGACACTCCGAGATAGGTAGAACCTGTTTATGTTCTTATTTTGAATTCACACGAGACAATCTTTTTTTCTCATGTTTTCTGCGTAGTTCGGAAAAGCCCAACAGGTACAGAATAAATATGAATATTGGATTAGCATCTTGTTCATAGCAAGGTAATAACATGATCGGAATTATCTCCTACATTACATTTTAAATGTACACACACAATGCCTATTATGATCGATTTGCATTAAGAATTAGACAAAAACAAACATGTCTGGGCACACTGTTTAGTCCCAAGTCTGCATTAAATAGATTGTTCACATTATTTTTCTCAAACAGCTTAAAACATTTGAGTATCAACTTCAAACAGGTACATCCAGTCTCATAAATATTCATCATGTGAAATATTTGGAACAAAATTAGCAATAAACATATGAAAATTACAAAAGAATAATAACAACAGCAAAATCAATCAATATTCAACTTGATAACTAAAGCTGAGTGAAGGAAACCAATAACTGCAGCTACTCGGAGGAAGCTGAGAATTTGAACCAGCGAAAGTACATCCACTGCCGCAAATAATTTAACATGTCAACAATAACAGGAAGAAATGCCGACAGCAAAAAGTACCACATAACTTTCAAGCTAGGAAAGCACTCTAGAGATATTTTAACATATTGATTATAATAAACTTAAGCATAATTAGTTTGAAACGCAAAGGGGAAAAGTAAATAGTTCATTCTAGGATCCATTCAAGCAAAGGAAAGCTTCATTCCAACTACGCTATCATAGATTCTTTTTATACTATTCTTAATGTTTATGGTTTTTGACTTATATTCTCGGGGTGAACAGAAACTGAATATTTAGACAAACTGACAAAGTATTCAAATCTTCTATTACTGTATAAAAACCTATAGTTCTCCTGGCCATTGGTGTATTTTTTTCCCTTTTATACGGAGACATCAAGACTATTGGCGACTGATTCAATCTGCAATGAAATCAAACTTTAATATAAATCAACATGAACACGTTGTTCGGACTTGGGGAGCAGTTCTCGTTAAAATTGAGATGCAGAAAGAATGGTTTCCAAAATTCAGTTATGAAAAGAATTGACTGGAAAGCAGTTTAAAAAGGAAAAAATTGAAAAATTGAAACAAAGTAAATTGTTTTATATCATTTTTTTGTGCCACTTATACATTGTACCAAATAGGTCATATGCACCGGATAAAGAAAGCCTTACCCTATGGAAAGGATTGCGCATCGCTTTGGTTTGGTTATGGGCTGACCATGTGAAGATTGAAAATTGGTAATAGATCCAACATTGTTGACTTGACCGCTAGTAGTAATCTGACTGTTAAACTGCCGAGTGCCGGTATATATAATGAAGGTGGCAGGGGAGATTGCTAAGATTGTGGAGAAAGGAGGCCAATGATCAGAGTAAGGGATATGCCAGGATTAAGGAAAAGTTGGGATGTTGGCAGGTTTTGCAAGAGATGATGGGAGAAGACAATCTTGAGTCCAGACTCTCGACTTGTGGCCCATGGCAGATGACTTACTCATCCTACCACTGGATGGCCGAGATTAGTTTTAATGATCCAAATGCTTTAAACTTACCATAACATATAATTGTGTTATGATGTGTCCATGTTAATTGACTCTTTAGGTTTCTAAGTATAGAATGCAACAAATATCGGACAAATGAAACACCAAAAATATTTACATGCCATTTAGTTATTGATACAGCAAAAGCCAAGTAGCTGGTCTCCAAGATAATTGCCCTTTTTTCTACTCTATGATACGTGGGATAATGTTCCATCTGCGACCACCATGTTAGTGAATTAACCACACTCAAAAGAACACATTATTCGTGCTATAAGCACAGGGCCGGTTCAAGGATAAATGAGGCCTAAAGCGAAACAAAATATGAGGCCTAAGTATTATAACAAAATTTTTAGAAGCCTTAATATTACTGAATTTAGAAGGACAGAACCCTCTCTCAAACCAGTCATGTTACAATCTTAAAATTAAAGAAACAAAGATCAAGTTATTTGAACATTTTTCTAGCTTTTTAAGAAGCAAAGTTTTTTATCAAAGGCTTATATTCAAGACTTTCAAGTATATCTCTCTCAATGAAATATGCACAAAAAAACTACAACCCGGCAGTAGGTTATTGAGAATGCATAATAGGTTTTTAACCCTTATTAATTCGTTGCACTAATGCAATCAATTAAGCTTGTCATTAATCGGTGATAGAAAATTGCAAAATTGTTTAATCCTTACTGATAGATAATTGCAAAAATTCAAAGTTTCTTCTCGGTCATTCACAAAACTAAGAATTTCTTCTTCCACATCATTTTCCTTTAAACTATGATGATCATCATCCTCAGTTTCCAAATACTCCATCTAAATAAATTATTCCTGAATTAAAATGGATAACTTGTAATTGAAAGGCCTAAATATTAAACCTAAGCAATCAGATGCAGATTAAAGATATCGATAGAATACAAGATTTAATAAAATTTTAGAGTGATAAAAAAAGATGATTTGCAAATTGTTAGGTACCAATTTAGAAGTGAAATCGATAGCCGATTTGAGAGGATTCCGTCCATTTGAGAGAAATCACTTTAGCAAATTAAATTTTCAGAGGAAATGGGTTGCCTTGCCTTGAGAGTTGAGATTATTGGAGCTCCGATGGCGATAACTATAAGGGGTTGTTGTTGCCAGTTGCCACTTGTCGACTCACAGTCACAGTCACCGATTGGAGCCGTCGACCGATCTGCCGGAGAGAGACGGGCCCGCCGAATCGCCGAAGCTGGAGGGGTAGAGAGAGAGTCACGAGGGGATTCGGCTGATCCGCAGTCGGAGAGATTGCCGGCGCGACGGGGCCAAACTGCCGATGCTATTGAGTGCTGTCGAATGTCGATGATTCGATCAGAGATTTGGAGGCGGAGCTTCGAATGGGTCCGGGAGAGCCTCAGAGCCAGGCTGCCAGGGAGATAGAGAGAGGCTGAGAGAGAGAGAGAGAGGTCTGAGAGCACAGAGGGAGCAGCGATTGGAGAATTGGAGCGCCGCAGGCGAGGGTTTGAGTCGTTTGAGATTTTTTTTAACTCACACACTCTTTCGGTTTCAATTCATTGGAGTTGACTCAGTTAAGGGCCTTGAGGCAATGATGCGGGCCGTATAACGATTAGGCTGGGAAATGGAGAATGGGCTTTGACCTAAAATAAAAATTGTGATGGGCTCAGACCCAAAAAATGAAAATATGAGGCCTCCGAATTTCGGAGGCCTAAGACGGCCGCCTAACTGGACTAAAAGTAGAACCGGCCCCGTATAAGCATCCAAAAGGATACCCTTGATACGCTAAACTGCATGTCATAGTAAGTGCAGACATGCCTGACAATGTCATGATATAGTCACAAGTCTACAGCGTCTTTGCTATACATCAGATCAAAAAGGCGAATGCCCCCCAAGAACGCACCCCATGTAGGGTGGAAATGAGTCAGAGAGTCTCTCTAATCAGGAAGTACCTGAAGAATGCTATGCGATCTTCAGAGCCATCCTGGACTCAGCATGAGAATACCTAGGAATTGGCAAAAGATATAAGTTACAATATGCTTAATACAGAACAGCTCGCAGTTCATAATTGCCCCATGATGCTGATAATTTTGTAAATCCAAACAAAAAGATCTGAATAATCTTAAAAAAATTTCAAAGAAAACATCGTGTTTAAATTGGCAAAAGCACTTCCCTAATATCGGAAACTAATGTAATTACTGTGTGACAACTGGATTAGTGAACTGGGCTCTCAAAAATCGCATGACTTATGGTCCAATTTATTATGCTCTTTATTCCAGCTCTTAAGACCCCGGTGCACTCTATTTGTCATAGTACACGTTTTGTGAACATTAGCATTAGCGGTAAGCACATCAAAGATCGTGCTATTTAGAGTCATTGTATCTGGAGCATGTAGATTCCGCCACCCGTGCCACCTACCCCTTGTTCCTCATCTACAGCTCTTGGTTCCTGCAATGTACAATTTTCGATGTTTGACGTGCTCAGAGAAGACATGAGAAAGCTTGATGTTGTGTTGGGTCTTTCTTTATCTGTCTTTCTTTTAGCACATAAATGAGTTGGAGCAGTCCAGACTTCAGTGTCTCAAAGAAATCATGTTGGGGTAAGGTTTTTGTGAGGGGTGTGATCCTTACTGAGTTGATCCTATCATGTTTATCAATTCTTAGGTTTAAGAGGACCAGTAATCCCCATATGTGGTGTACCGTTCTGATGGGCCTGGGCCCCTGCGGGTTTACACCCGCAGGAAAGCCCGCGCGCTCCCGCATAGAGGCGGCCATCCCCTTGCTGACTCCACCTAGCCGCAACCCTCCCCCCATGACCTAGCTTTTATTATTTAAGGAGGGGGTATCCGTCACCTAGGGTTATGCTATTTTGATAATTGATATTTGGAGACTCTTAGGGTAGACGAGTGCGGACGTCCTCTAGGCGTCTTGGGAGGAGGGCTGATGCGGACGCACCAAGCCCACACGCGGGGGGAGCGGCTAGAGCGGAGCCCACGATCACGTACTTCCGCAGGAGGAGACGTGGGGGCGGGAATTAGTCACTTCAGGGGTATTTTGGTCTTTCCAGACCAAATTAGTAAATCCCCTTTTTCTTATATTTAGGTCTAGCCGTCATTAGGGAGGTTTTATGCTTGATTTGTAAAAACACTTTGAGTTATCATCTGTGAGGGTTCTTAGGCTTTGATCCGTGCATTCAAAGCTAGGAGACAGGATCTCGTCTCGAAGGAGATCCAATTATCTTGTGTTCTTCGCAAATCGTTCAAATATATTTCCACTTTTTATATTTTTCCACCTTAAATCGCTGTTTTGATCTAATCAGCAAGTGAAACGTATCAAATTGGTATCAGAACGGTGAGATCTAATGGCGGGAGGGACAAGAAGCGGCGCGACGGAAGAACGGCTTCAAGGGTTTCGTGAAGAAATCAACCGCGAGATGGAGGAATTGAAGAAAGCCATGAGCGATGATATTCAATCATTGAAGACGGCCATGGAGATCTCCAACAAGGATCACGCCCATACGCAAGAGGACATCCAAGTCGAACTCAAACACATGAGGATCGAGGCGGTGAAAACGGCGAGAGAGGTTGCGCAGATCCCGACGATGATGACGATGCTCCAGACCATCTCAGTGGCTATCGGAGGAGATCGAGGCAAAAACCCGGAAGGGTTTGTCGTCGAAACGGTGGCTACCAACTCTCCAAACCAAGGCGATTGCTGGCCAAACCCTCTAGGGTTTGCGGGGGAAAGCAGCGGGGCCCACCAGGCCCTCGCGGCAAGCACGGCATGCCCAACTGGGCCTGTCGGAAGTGCGACAGGCCCAGCGGGGCCTGGGGGGGGCTCGACGGGCACTTTCGCCCCCCCACGGAAGCGACACCACCTGTCCGGGGTGTCTGAAGGCTGGCGCCCCCGATCGGGGGTGCTGGAGGCGGGGCGCCCCCGATAGGGGGCGCGGGAGGCGGAGCGCCCCCTCCGGGGGCGCTGGAGGTGGGGCGCCCCCGACAGGGGGCGCGGGAGGCGGGGCGCCCCCAACGGGGGGCGCTGGAGGTTGGGGGCCCCTTTTAGGGGTGCGGCAGCCCCGGTAGGGCCTCGGGGTGGCGCCACAGCCTGGGCCACCCCTCCTGAGGACCCGGCGACGTGTTTTGGGGGCCCGGCGAGACCACTGAGGCCTTTTGGGGGCGTGGCGGGGTTTGTTCAACCCCCAGGAGCGACGATGAGACCCGACGGAGGAAGAGGGGCTCCCAGGATGACGATTGGGGCTCCTGCGGCCCAATTTTGGGGCTCAGGGGGCCATCTGGAGGGCGGGACAGCGCCCGTTCAGCAGCACGGAGGGGCTAGAGAGCCCATTTTTGCGCAGCCACCACGACCACTGGAGTGTTTGGGGAACTACATCCCTGAGGGGGGTATGGAGAGACCTCAGTGGCCTAATGAGCTGTACGAGGGAGGCGACGGAGGCCCCGGAGGGGGGCATGGGGGCGTGATGGTGCTTGGAGGCGGCCGTGGGAGGTATGGAGGACAGTACGGAGACATAAACGCGGATCGTCGGCTGAAAAAGCTGAAGATGCCGACGTTTGATGGTACCGATCCTGACGGCTGGGTCTACAGAGCGGAGCGATACTTCCAGGTGATGCAGCTCACAGAGGAGGAGGTCCTGCGGGCTATTGGGATCTACTTTGAGGGCAAGGCCCTAGCCTGGTATAGATGGAAGACAGCCCGCTCCCCCTTTCGTACTTGGGAGGAGATTTCTTCATACCTCCTCGATAGGTTCCAGGAGAAGTCCGGAGGGGACTTATATGAGCAGCTTTCAGCACTGCGGCAGGAGGGGACAGTTCGAGACTTCGTGGAGAGGTTCGAGATGTTGGCCAGCAGGCTACGGGGGGTGTCCGATCAGGTGATGATTGGGAGTTTCATGAGGGGACTGAAGCCCTCGATACGGGCGGAGCTTCGGATGCAGAGACCCATCGACTTGGAGGATGTCCTTCGCCTGGCCCATATGGCGGAAGAGAAGCATACCGAGGAGAGGCGCCTGAGGGGGCTTGGGGTACTCAGGGTCAGCGCAGTCTGGCAGCACCGGTCCCTCCACGCCCAGCAGCAGGAGCACCAGCGGAGCCTAGAGGAGAGGTCCGACCAGGAGTGGTACCCTGCAGACGGCTGACGGAGGCAGACATGCGGGCGAGGCGTGCAGCAGGATTATGCTTCCGATGCAATGAGAAGTTCAGCCCCGATCACCGATGTGCGAGCAAGTTGCTGCAGATCGTGATCGTCCCCGACGAGGAGGACTATGAGGAGGAGGTAGTGGAGCCAGAGCTGACGGTCGAGGATGAGGTGCATGTGCACATGGACGTAGCAGAGGTCTCTCTGAACTCTGTGGTAGGATTCACTCCGAATCATACCATGAAGTTATCAGGGACGTTGGTAGAGCAGGCAGTGACCGTACTTATTGCCAGTGGGGCGACTCACAACTTCATCTCAAGGAAGTTGGTGGAACGTCATAGGCTAGAGCTGAGCACGTTGGAGAGATTCACAGTGTTGCTGGGGACGGGGAAGATGGAGAAGAGCAAGGGACTCTGCAAAGGGGTGTGCCTGATGCTGCAGGGCATACAGATAGTGTAGGACTTTTTGCCGCTGGAGCTGGGGAATGTGGATGTCATTTTGGGGGTACAGTGGCTGAAGAAGTTGGGGGAGATGAAGGTGAACTGGAAGCTCCTGCGGATGGAGTTCCAGGACGGCGAGCGGACGGTGGTGTTGACCGGAAACCCTACACTCTGTTTTTCGGTGGTGGCCTTCAAGGCCATCACTAGGGCGTTGCTGGATGAGGGTGAGGGGTTCCTGGTGGAGTGCCAGGGGTTGTCGACTGAGGATGAGCAGCAGACAGAGACCGCAGAGGAGGTGGAGCCGGTACTGGAGCAGTACCAGGAGGTGTTTCAGAGCCCACAGGGGCTGCCTCCGCAGAGGGGCCACGAGCATGCGATCGTGCTACGGGGGGATGGGGCTCCAGTCAGCGTGCGGCCATACAGATACCCGCATTCGCAGAAGGATGAGATAGAGCGGATGGTGCGGGAGATGCTGCAGGGGGTAATACAACCCAGTGTGAGTCCTTTTTCATCACCAGTGCTGTTGGTGAAGAAAAAGGACGGGAGTTGGAGATTCTGCGTCGATTACCGGGCGCTGAATAGGGAGACTGTCGCAGACAAGTTCCCTATTCCGGTAATTGACGAGCTGTTAGACGAGCTACATGGGGCAGCGGTCTTTTCGAAGATCGACTTGAGAGCGGGGTACCACCAGATACTGATGCGGCCAGAGGATGTGCCGAAGACCGCTTTTCGGACCCATGAGGGGCATTACGAGTTTCTCGTCATGCCTTTTGGCTTGACGAATGCTCCGTCGACGTTCCAGACCCTCATGAACAAGGTGTTCCAGCCTTACTTATGGCGGTTCATACTTGTATTTTTTGACGACATCCTGGTCTACAGCCGGGATATGGAGGAGCACATAGGCCATTTGGAGGTGGTATTCCAGGAGCTGTTGGCGAACCAGCTCTTCGCCAACAGAAAGAAGTGCAGTTTCGGGCAGCTGCGGATTGAGTACTTGGGCCATGTAGTATCGGCAGAGGGGGTGGCGGCCGACAGGTCGAAGATAACAGCTATGCTAGATTGGCCGCTGCCTACTACACTACGAGCTTTGAGGGGCTTTTTGGGGCTGACGGGCTACTACAGGAAGTTCGTCAAAGGCTACAGCACGATTGCTTGGCCTCTCACCGAGCAATTGAAGGACGGTTTCAAGTGGGGGGAGGAGGCCACCAAGGCGTTTGAAGCCATGAAGGTGGCTATGACGACGGCGCCAGTCCTAGCCTTGCCGGATTTCAGCATATCGTTCGTGGTGGAGACTGACGCCTCGGGGTACGGGCTAGGGGCGGTGCTTATGCAGGAGGGTAGGCACATCGCCTATTTCAGTCAGGTGCTGACCGCTAGAGCACGACTGAAATCGGTCTATGAGCGAGAGCTGATGGCCATAGTTTTCTCGGTGCAGAAGTGGCGGCCATACCTGTTGGGGAGGGAGTTCGTGGTCCGCACGGACCAGAGGAGCCTCAAGTACCTACTGGAGCAGAGGCTCGTCACAGAGGAGCATCAGCATTGGTTGTCCAAGCTGGTGGTGTACCGGTTCGATATCGAGTACAGGCCCGGATTGGAGAACAAGGCTGCGGATGCCTTGTCACGTCAGGAGGAGAGCATCGATTTGAGGGCGCTGTCGCGGCCTATGTGGTTGGACTGGGAGACGATGCTACAGGAGGCAGACGCAGATGCGGAGTTGAGGCAGCTCCGGGAGAGACTGCAGAGTGGCGAGGAAGGGCCAGCTGGGTACTCGTTAGCAGGGAGCAGATTGCTGTAGCAGGGGAGGATGGTGATACCACGGAGCTCAGAGTTCATACCGGTCCTTTTCCAGGAGTTCCACAGTTCGGTGACTGGGGGCCATTCAGGGGTGCAACAGACCTATCAGAGGATGGCCAGAGAGCTATATTGGCCTGGGATGCGGAAGAGGATCGCGTTTAGTCGCAGCTTGTGACGTGTGCCAACGTCACAAGTACATGGCCATTGCCCCAGCGGGCATGTTACAGCCGCTGGCGTTGCCAGAGAGGGTCTGGGAGGAGGTGACGATGGACTTCATAGATGGATTACCCCGGTCAGAGGGCTACACGGTGATATTTGTGGTGGTGGACCGCCTGAGTAGGTACGCGCACTTCATTCCGTTGAAGCACCCTTACACTGCAGTGTCGGTGGCTACGGCTTTCACGAGAGAGGTGATATGGTTACATGGAGTGCCTGCTTCCATAGTGTCCGACAGGGACCAGGTTTTTATGAGCGGCTTCTGGCGGGAGCTATTCAGGGTGCAGGGTACGGTCCTGAAGAGGAGTACAGCCTACCACCCCCAGACCGACGGCCAGACAGAGGTTGTCAACCGCAGCATAGAGACTTACTTGCGGTGCTTCGTCTCAGAGACACCTCGTCAGTGGCATAGGTGGTTGGCTTGGGCGGAGTACTGGTACAACACCTCGTACCACTCTGCAGCTGGGACGACGCCTTTCAGAGTGCTATACGGGAGAGATCCACCGCCTTTGCTCCGTTTTGGTGACAAGCAGACTCCAGTGTCCAAGGTAGAGGAGTACATGGGGGACATGGATGTCTTGCTAAAGGAGCTGCGGAAGCATTTATTGAGGGCTCAACAGGTCATGAAGACCAAGGCTGATGGGCATCGACGTGATGTCAACTTTCGGGTGGACGATATGGTGTATCTCAAGCTGCATCCGTACCGGCAGAGATCTTTGGCAAGGAGGCAGAACGAGAAGCTGTCAGCTAGATATTTCGGTCCCTACAAGGTGGTGGCCAAAATTGGCCAGGTGGCGTACAGGTTGGAGCTGCCACCTTCTTTGGTGATACACCCAGTATTCCACGTGTCATAGCTGAGGAGGGCGATTGGGGATCAGGCGGTTTCGTCCCCTTTGCCTCCTTCCCTGACGGAGGACATGGAGGTACTACTCGAGCCCGTGGATGTGAGGGCGATTCGACAGGGCCCACGACGGCGCAAGGAGGTACTGATCTATTGGGCGGGCCTACCGGACTGTGATGCGACGTGGGATGCCTATGACGTGATACATGAGCAATTCCTTGACTTCCACCTTGAGGACAAGGTGGCTCTTTTAGGGGGGTATTGATGCGGACGCACCAAGCCCACACGCGGGGGGAGCGGCTAGAGCGGAGCCCACGATCACGTACTTCCGCAGGAGGAGACGTGGGGGTGGGAATTAGTCACTTCAGGGATATTTTGGTCTTTCCAGACCAAATTAGTAAATCCCCTTTTTCTTATATTTAGGTCTAGCCGTCATTAGGGAGGTTTTATGCTTGATTTGTGAAAACACTTTGAGTTATCATCTGTGAGGGTTCTTAGGCTTTGATCCGTGCATTCAAAGCTAGGAGACAGGATCTCGTCTCGAAGGAGATCCAATTATCTTGTGTTCTTCGCAAATCGTTCAAATATATTTCCAGTTTTATATTTTTCCACCTTAAATCGTTGTTTTGATCTAATCGGCAAGTGAAACGTATCAAGGGCAAACCTCTTTTGTGTCCAATTATCTTTCTATTTGCTATCGTTTTTCTAATAAAAATCTTGTCTTTGTTAGATCCTAACAATTTGGTATCAGAGCATGTGACGATACATGGCGGATTCAACAAGATCGCAAGACAAATTCGAGGCGTTGGGGGCGAAATTCACGGGTGAAATTGAGGCAATCAAAAAGTCCTTGGCGGGAAACGACGAATCCATGGCGAAGTTAACTACATCCATCTTCCAATTGGCGTCAAATCAAGCAAAGCACGACGATCAATTCGCGCAATTGATGGGAGCCCTAAATCAATTGGCGACGAACTCCAAAGGCGATGGGAACCCTAATCCGACGCAAAAGACAGCACCTTTGAAAAAGGAGAAGGAGAAGGAGTAGAATTTCCCCCAAAATCAACCCTATTACGTGGAGGAGATGGACGAGGAAGATGACGGGGAGCCATGGAGGGTGGAATACCGCGAGGAAATACGACGGAAGGCGATGGAGAGCCAAAGGAGGGGCGGCGGGCCTAGCCGCCCCAACGGAGATCACCACGGCCCAGAGGAAGGCCAGCCGAACCCCACAGCGCATCCCGGGGCTCGGCCGGTACGAGAACAAGGTGGGGGGCCTCCCCCTGCCTCCGTCGGACCACGGCAGGGGCGGCCAAGCCCTGTCGTGGCTCGGCAAGGCCCGGCGACCCCACCGGGCCTCCCGCCCCTCCGGGGGCCCCGGAGGGGGCCGATTGCTTACCGAGAGGGACCAGAGGCCCCCTGGCAGCCGCCAGGGGGCGGCGGCACTTCCAGCGGGGGCCGCCAGGGGCGGGAACCCCCTGGCAGCCTCCCGAAGGGCGGGGAGAGCGTGGACAGCCCCCTGATGATTTTTTGAGCCTCCTGGACAGCGGACAGCGGACAGCGAACGAGGAGGGCTACGGGCAGTTTTCGGGAGACTATTTTGACCCTTCGGAGCGTCGACCAGCAGCAGAGGACCCTTTTTACGGCGACGGATGCGGGAGAGATTATTATCCTGACGGTAGGGGTGGCTACGAGGCAGAGTTTGGCGACGACGCAGGTTGGGACGATTTTGAGGGGCGGCGTGGAGACCGCCGTGGAGACTACGGGGGCCGCGGAGGAGGGCCACCTAGGCGCTACGAGACACTGGACGAGAGGCGTCAGCATTACCATCCGCAGCACAGAGAGGAGGGGAGGCCCGAGCAGGGGCGTTTTGGAGGAGACTGCCGCGTCCGGAAGCTGAAAATGCCGCTATTTTCCAGGGAGGACCTACACGCCTGGTTGTTTACCGCAGAGAGATACTTCACGTCACATCACATGACCGAGGCCCAGAAGCTGGAGGCGGCAGCGATCTGCATGGAGGGGCGTGCCTTGGGATGATTCCAGTGGAAAGAGAGGCAGCAGCAGATTAGGAGCTGGGAGGAGCTAAAGGACCTGGTGCTGGAGAAATTCAGAGACCCCCGTCTGGGGAACTTACACGAGCAGCTATACGCCCTCAGGCAGGAGGGGCCAGTGCGGGACTACATTGAGAGATTTGAGACACTGACAGGGCGTGTTCATGGCGTGTCGGACGAGTCACTAGAGGGCACCTTTCTGAAGGGGTTGCGCCCCAGTCTGCGAGCAGCGGTGAGACCCTACAAGCCCAGGGGGCTTTCAGAGGTCATAGAGATGGCCCAGATGGTGGATGATGCACAGACCGAGGATAGGCGGGTCCGGAGCAGCTACAGCAGTCAGACTTCGAGGGGCACCCCATCTGGGGTTGGAGGAGCGGGTACCCCGGTAGGGGTGACCCAGACGAGCCGGGAGAAGATTGGGAAGAAGAGTAGCACGCCAGTGACTGGGGGCAGTACAGACGCATAACGGACGCAGAGATGAGGGAAAAGCGGCAGAAGGGCTTGTGCTTCCGGTGCGATGAGCGGTTTTCGCCGGGCCACCGGTGTGTGGGGCGCAGGTTCCAGGTGATCCTGTTGGAGGACGACGACGGCGAGTCTGAGGTCGAGGAGGAGGCCGCCGAGGCGGAGGAGGAGCTGGAGGGCCAGCAGTTGGACGTGGCGGAGGTGTCCCTCAACTCCGTGGTAGGGTTCACACCGAACCATATTATGAAGCTGAGGGGAGAGGTCGGCGACCAGGAGGTGACTGTGCTGATTGATAGTAGGGTCACCCACAATTTCATTTCCAGGAGGTTGGTGACACAGCTGGGGCTTCAGCTGACAGATTGCGGCAACTTTAGCGTGATGATGGGGACATGGAAGAAGGAGAGCAGCCGCAGAGTTTGCAGGGGATTGGTGCTGACCTTGCAGGGGATACAGATTATTGCAGATTTTTTACCTCTAGACCTGGGGAGCATCGACGTCATCCTCGGCATGACCTGGCTCCAGACTTTGGATGAGATGACCATAAATTGAAAGCTGCTACAGATGGAGTTTCAGGAGGCGGGGAGAGCTGTGATACTCCAGGGAGACCCTAGCCTCTGCAGAGTTTTGGTCTCTCTGAAGACCATGTTTAGGACCATCCAGACAGAGGGAGGAGGATACCTAGTAGAGCTGCAGTCGTTGGCAGGAGAGGGAGGCGCAGATGTCAGTACAGAGCAGCCCATTCCAGGAGAGGTTCAGCAGCTGATGGACCAGTTTGAGGAGATCTTCCAGGAGCCTCAGGGTCTTCCACCACCACGGGACCACGAGCATGCCATTGTTCTACGAGAAGATGTTTCCCCCATTAGCGTGCGGCCCTACCGATACCCTCAGCATCAGAAGGACGAGATAGAGAGGATGGTTTCAGAGATGGTGCATGCAGGGGTGATCCAGCCGAGCGTGAGCCCGTTCTCCAGCCCAGTCTTATTAGTGAAGAAGAAGGATGGTGGTTGGCGGTTCTACGTGGACTACAGGGCGCTGAACAAGGAGACGGTCCCTGATAAATTTCCTATACCCGTGATTGATGAACTCTTGGACGAGCTACACGGGGCAGCCTGGTTCAGCAAGCTAGATCTTAAGTCAGGCTATCACCAGATACGGATGCGACAGGAGGATGTGCCCAAGACGGCGTTCAGGACGCATGCGGGTCACTACGAGTTCCTGGTCATGCCCTTTGGTTTGACCAACGCCCCTGCCACCTTTCAGCCTCTCATGAATAAGGTATTCCGTCCCTTTCTCAGGCGATTTGTACTAGTCTTTTCGACGATATTTTGGTGTACAGTCGTACTCTGGAGGAGCATTTGGACCACCTGCAGGTGGTCTTTCAGGAGCTGCAGTACCACCAGCTATATTTGAACAGAAAGAAGTGTCTATTCGGGCAGCCGCATGTGGAGTATCTGAGACACGTGGTATCAGCAGGAGGGGTAGCCGCCGACAGAGCGAAGATAGCGGCCATGCTGGACTGGCTGCGCTCTACTACTCTCAGAGGGCTACGGGGCTTCTTGGGCCTTACAGGTTACTACCGCAGATTCGTAGAGGGATATGGGACGATTGCCTGGCCATTGACAGAATTACTAAAGAAAGATCAGTTCCACTGGGGAAAGGAGGCGACGACAGCTTTTGAGGCCCTGAAAAGGGCAATGACCATTGTGCCAGTATTGGCGTTGCCCGACTTCACCAGACCATTCGTAGTAGAGGCGGACGCATCCGGACACGGGTTGGAAGCAGTACTCATGCAGGAGCAGCGACCTATAGCTTACTACAGCCATGTGTTGACGGCGAGTGCCCAATTACGATCGGTATATGAGAGGGAGCTGATGGCGATAGTGTTTTCCGTCCAAAAGTGGAGACCACATTTGTTGGGACAGAGCTTCATAATGCGCACGGATCAGCGGAGCCTGAAATACCTACTAGAGTAGCGGATGGTAGCGGAGGAGCATCAGAAGTGGCTGTGGAAGTTGATGGTGTACAGGTTCGAGATAGAGTACCTCCCGGGATTGGAGAATAAGGCAGCTGATGCGTTATCCCGGCGGGAGGAGGAGGCAGAGTTAGCAGCGCTTACCGTATCCATCCTGGAGGATTGGGGCCCACTGCAGCAGGAGGTTGAGACGGACCCGGATTTGGCGGCTATACGAGAGGCCCTTTTACAGGGGTCGACTGAGTACCCGGGGTACTCTTTACAGGAGGGACGGTTACTTTACTGGGACAGACTTGTGATGCCGAGGACTTCTACTTCATTACCGGTCATATTCAGGGAGTTCCACGGCAGTGCTATTGGAGGACATTCTGGGGTCCTCAAGATCTACTAGCGGCTATCACGGGAGGTCTACTGGAAGGGGCAAAAAAGGATGTGACTAGGATGGTGGCGGAGTGTGACGTTTGCCAGCGTCACAAGTACCAGGCGATGTCTCCAGGGGGACTCTTACAGCCACTATCCTTACCGGACAGAGTTTGGGAGGACCTCTCTATGGATTTTATTGATGGATTACCTACGTCGGGTGGATTCAGCGTCATTTTTGTTGTGGTAGATCGCCTCAGCAAATATGCACATTTTATTCCGCTTAAGCATCCTTACAGCGCCGTTTCAGTGGCAGAGATTCTTGTGCGAGAGGTTATTCGTCTGCATGGTCCGCCGAAGTCCATAGTCTCGGATAGAGACAAGGTGTTCCCGAGTAAATTTTGACAGGAGCTTTTTCGCCTACAGGGGACATCCTTGAAGAGGAGCACTGCTTATCATCCCCAGACAGATGGTCAGACGGAAGTGGTAAATAGGAGGAGTGTGGAGACTTACCTGCGATGCTTCATCTCAGAGAATCCTAAGGAGTGGGCGCGATGGCTACCGTGGGCGGAATATTGGTACAACACTTCATACCACACGGCGGCCCAGACTACACCATTCAGGATTTTATATGGCAGAGACCCTCCGCACTTACTTCACTATGGCCATGAGACGACCCAAGTTTCCGATGTGGAGCAGTACCTAGCGGAGCGGGACCGGGTTCTAGAGGAGCTGAGCTCCATTTGGCGAGGGCTCAGCAGGTGATGGAGGCACGGGCAGACCTACACCGTCGAGATGTACACTTTGAGGTTGGTGACATGGTATTTCTGAAGCTGAGGCCCTACAGGCAGAGGTCGGTAGCTCATAGAAGGAATGAAAAGCTGGCACCACGGTATTTTGGGCCTTTTGAGGTGGAGGCGAGGATAGGACCGGTGGCTTACAGGTTGCGCTTGCCCCAGGATCTACTATTCACCCAGTCTTCCATGTGTCACAATTATGCCAGGCCATTGGCAACCATACCACTTCCCCTACATTACCCAGACCCTTACTACAGATATGGAAGTGAGAATGGAGCCACAGTTGCTGAAAGGAGTCCGATAGAGCGACACAAGCGCGAGACAGGTGTTGTTACAGTGGAGGGGCTTACCGGAGCACGAGAGCACGTGTGAGGACATGGATGATATGATGGCGTGCTTCCCGGACTTCCACCTTGAGGACAATGTGGCTCTTTGGGGGGAGTATTGATGGGCCTGGGCTCATGCGGGTTTACACCCGCAGGAAAGCCCGCGCACGCTCCCGCACAGAGGCGGCCCCCCTTTGCCGACTCCACCTAGCCGCAACCCTCCCCCCATGACCTAGCTTTTATTATTTAAGGAGGGGGTATCCGTCACCTAGGGTTATGCTATTTTGATAATTGATATTTGGAGACTCTTAGGGTAGACGAGTGCGGACGTCCTCTAGGCGTCTTGGGAGGAGGGCACACCTCTTTTGTGCCCAATTATCTTTCTATTTGCTATCGTTTTTTAAAAAAAATCTTGTCTTTGTTAGATCCTAACATGTTCACTATGTTTTTCTTATATATGAAGAGTAACATCACCATATGTTTTCACTGGGATTTTTTCCATAAAATTATGAAAAAATCTTCTCAAAAAATGTATGGATGACACTAGACAAATAACAAACAAAAACATGGAGTTCAGAGACTAAATGATTATGGTAGCAGATAAGGAAACAAATCTATCTTAATCACAAAGGTCACTTGTATCTCCATGCAGTTTTAAGAGATGTTGGCAAATAATCATGCATGTTCAAGTAAATGTACAAATGTGAGCTAATATACACCAACAATGGAAGGTATCATGACACACATGTAACCACATCCTATCATGATGATAATTGTGCGGCATTGTACATATCATATAGCAAAATACAAGACAAACTGCAATACATCTGATAGGTATCAGAATTTTAATTTTTAATTTTTAATTTTATTTCAGTTTTAGAGTTCTGGTTATTTGAGTCTTTTATGAATTTTACAGACTTTTTATTATTTAGGAGTTTTAGTCCCATATTGGTTGAGAAAAGAGAGGAGTTGAGTTGTAAGCCTATATATTTGTTTTATTTTCAATCAATGAATGAATCAATGAGAAAGGTTCCCCCTCCTTGGTGAAAAGCCTCCGAACTTTTGGTGAGAAGCCAAGAAACCCTAAATTATCAATTTTCCCACAAAAATCCCTAAAGTCTAGCCCATCATACATCAATTTGGTATCAGAGCCAGAGCCAAAGAATCCATCTTCGCTCTTTTCGAATTTCAGATAAAAAATCATCAACATCTAAACCCAAAACCCTACCTGCCACCATCCAAAGCATCTATGCCGTCACAACCATTCCGACATCACCACCCTCCCGCAGGGCATCACCGATGACCACAAAACACTAGTTTTGGCCATGCAATCAGACGCCGATCAAAATCCATGCAGATCTATCCGCTCTCGAACCGCGCCCCAGCACATCGACAACCGTCGGCAACAGCCGGGGTCGACCCCACAAACAGCTTCACCCCCTCCAGGCAACCCCCTTGTATCCCTTAGCACCCTCGTCGACAACCAAAGCCTCCAGAAGTGCCGCCGCATGTCTTGTCGGACTTCGTCGGTGCCACCGTCGACGACGACTAAAGTTATCAACCCCATAGAAGTGTTCGCAATCCCCAAGTGAACCACACGGCCACAAGCTTTACGATGAACCATCGCCAAAATCGACGAAAATTACTATCGACACCGACCAAGATGACGGTGCTACAAATTCGGCTCGATAGAGCCGACCCCGATGACCAACGAAGCCGGCTGAGTTGAGCTATCGGTTCAACCGGTACTGCTCATTGGCTGGGGCGGAGCCGAACCCTGAGCTAACCAGAGTCGGCTCGAGCTGACCAAACCGACGAGCTGATCCCTGAGCCAGCTTAGCGGAGCCAGTTGACCGGTCAATGGCTCAGCTGAACCGATGGTCGAGCCACAGCGCAACACAGTGAGTCATTCTATTTTCTGAGGATTTTTGGTCATATTTTCTAGGATTTTCTGTGCATTTTTGCTATTTTGACAATTCTGAATCCGTTTAAAGATCAAATTGGGTGTCGTTCGTGTCAGTGGATAGCTCACTTGGCCAAATACACATGGATACCCTCCATACAAGAAGATCTGCTCTAAATATATGATATTATGATTACTACGATGATGATTATTACAAATGCTATTCTACTCAAACAATGTATGATCAAGTCACATACTTTTATGGCTTTGAAGACATGTATGGATATGATAATTGAGAATCACAACTAAAATATTTATTCTCCTATTTTAAGTTTTCAGAAGAACAGAAATAAACATATGCATATCATGCATTCAAATGAGAAGTATGATCTTGGTATATAGACAACTTTCATGGCATAATCGTCGATGGTCAGTGTTCAAACTCAGTGTTTAGTCTTGCTATTCTTCCATGTATCAATATATTCCATAGATACACCAACAATCTTCAATAGCATATGGTCATATAAAGAGAAACGAAACATTCAAGAGATGAAACAAAGGTGGAAGGAACAAAAGAGAAAGATCAAACCACAGCTCACGATAGAGATTGATCCAACATACGAGGTAGAGCGTAAGCTTGAACATGAGCTGAAGCCAGATCTTGACCAAGAGATTAAGAGACAGCTTGCACCTGAGCCTGAATTAGAACTTGAGCCAGACTTGAAGCATGCGCCAGTATTAAAGACCCAGTAATAGCCTGAGCCCAAACCATAGCTAGAGTCTAAATCAGAGCTTGATCCAATACCACATCCCGAGTCAGAGCCTTATATATAGCCATAAGTTGAGCCTGCACTAGAACTGCCCAAAAGAAGTGCTGTTAGATCCGATTGAACACATCAAGTTTATTATTCCAAATCCGCCTCTCTTAACCAACAAACAGGTGCTAAATATTTTTATATCTTTCATGAATTGTGAGAAATTATCACATGATATTCGTCTGCATATCTGCATCTTATTACACTTTAATGTTCGTGGATGCATCTTCTCCAACTGTAAAGTACTACTAATTTCTGTCTAACGGTGCTACTTTTGCCGTCCTTCACCAGATGTCGAAGTTCTCAATCCGGGAAGAATGATATGATTCAAAATTTTAATTTTTTAATTTATTTTTATTTCAATTTAGAGTTTTAGTTATTTTGAGTCTTTTAAGAATTTTAGAAATTTTTTATTATTTAGGAGTTTTAGTCCCATATTGGTTGGGAAAATAGAGGAGATGAGTTGTAAGCCTATAAAAGACCCTAGAGACTTGTTTTATTTTTTAATTAGTGAGAAAAAGGTTCACCCTCATTGGTGGGAAGCCTCAGAACTCTTGGTGGGAAGCCTCAGAACTCTTGGTGAGAAGCCAATAAATCATAACTTATCAATTCTTCCCCCAAATCTTCCACAAAAATCCCTAAATTTCATCCCGTCATAACTTGAACCAATTCCCTAAGTTGCAGAAGGAACAAAACACAAAATAGTGTATCAATAAAGATTATATAATTAAATTATGAATCTGATTTCAATATTTATATACTCAAACTTAAGACATGACAATTGTCGCAACCAAAAATGATTTGCACGTGATGGCCAAGTCCTGCATGTTTTATGCAATTTTGTTCAATTCAGTGAACCCTAGTCTACAAAAGGGCCCTTGTCAATGATACTGAAAAGAAATTTTACAATCATCTACATTATTAAATTAGAAGGAAAAGGACGATAATATATATTAATATATATTGACATAATCTCTATTATTAAATTAGAAGGAAACGGAAGATAATATATATTGACATAATCTCTACAAAGACTGTGCATGACTGGCATTCGAAAGGGAGGGATAAGACGATACAGCATGACTAAATAGGAACATCATGATCTAAGCTTTTTCCCATCAGCTAGCATATGACTCGAATACGAGAAAAGTTCAACAAAGTACTCGCATTTCTTGAACCCACACCGTAAACACACAAATCATGCTTGAATACAATTTAAAATAGATTCACAAAGACCACTCATGCATTGCCATGAATTGGCATGATCCTTCCAGAAGTCCAACACGGGTTATGCATACAGGCGGTTCAGTTCGTGTTTGGCAAAAAATCCAATTCAAGCCGAACTGAACCGTATTAAATTTCAACCCAACCCAACCCAACCCAACCCATTTTTCTGTGGTTACGTTTAAAAGGGTTGGGCATTAGCCCAAAACATTTTGATGCTAAATTTTATGTGTTGGAATTTGGGTTCTAAAAACTTATGATATTGTCAACATTCAGAATACGTAAATGCATCAAAATAAAGGTAAATCAAAATAAAGGTAAATGCATCAAAATAACGTGAAAAATTCAAAAACAAATAAAGGTAAATCTAAGAGATAAAAGATACGCTTCGCTAATTTTGTGATCAAATAGAAATCAAAACTCCTTTTTCCACATCCATATCGAAGAAAATGTAACTTGTTAATTTCAAGAATTAACACAAGCCAATATATCTTGGGGCTCTTAATAGTTTGTGAATATCAGCTACATGGTTCAAAAAATTCGGTTAATATGGTTCACTTTTGTAACTTGAATGCAAACTTATCCAATCCAAACCGAAATTAAAAAATTGAACGCAAACCAAATTGCTTGGATTTAGACGGTTCAAATAGGTTATACAGGTTGAACAGAAATAAGCTCACCCCTAAATCCAACCATTGAAATTATGCACATGTGCAAGTCTTATAAAGAATTAAGACTCCATACTAGTAACCAAACGTATCCGGTATCCACTCTAACAGGCTAATAATATTCTTTTTATCTGATTTTCATTTAGTCAAACATCTGTGCTGCAATTTGGGCACGGTTTGGAAACTTGGGTTAGATACATAAATGTATCCTTAAAGTGGATGTAAGGTGGTTGCAATCTCTTTTTTGCAAGCCCTTGCCTTCATTTTTTGAATGCAAGGAAGACCTTATGTCTGAGTGGATTTTCAATACATCAATTTTTAGGACAAAAGTTTGAAGATATTTAGCCTCCAACATGGTTTCTAAACACTGCTATCTTTAAAATTTTGACCTGAAGTGAGTTACCTCTAAAATTTGGGGGTGATGACTAACCTCTGTTTCCCAACATGGCCTTAATATGTAACATAAGCAGAAATACATATCACATTTTGGTGTCCTGCTAAATGAGTGGGAATAGCATTTTCTTTGAAAAATTTCAGGTGCTTTTTTAACATCTAATGTTCACAGTCCCAAGACATAATCTATTTGTACTTAATCTTGAACATTATTTTTTCCCTCTCTCCTTATGAGAGGTCATGATACATTTAACCTGCAAACTATCAAGTTTGCTTATTCGGTTCATAATTATAGAATACTAGTCATAACCCGTGCCCGTAGGCACGGTGCATTTAAGATTTTTTTCCGCGAAAACTTTGTCCCCCAAAAAATATTTCTACGGCCAAAATTTAAAAGAACAACAAATTAGCGTAAAAAAATTTAGAGGCACGACCGCCGAAGAAACAATAAATTCGGTGCTCCTTCGGCACAGAACAACAAATTAGCGTATAAAAATTTAGCGAGCGCCTTCGGCGCGGGCGCCTTCGGCGCGGATAGGTTGGTTAGACCTCTGCTTGACGCCCAAAAAACTCAGCCCGCCTATTTGAACGCACATTCCCTGTATTTTTTTTGGGTTTCAATTTTTTTGGGGTCAGCCGAAATAAGCTCAGCCGATATAAAGTTCTCTTTTGCATACTTGTAATTTAAGTTGCATATTTTTTGGGTTTCATTGTGTGTGTGTGTTTTTTGGGTCTCATTTTTTGGTCATTTTTGAATGAAGAGTATTAAATGCTGATGGTGCCAATTTCAAAAAGAAAAGCTTTTGTATTCTCCCAACAAATTTTCCCCAACCCAAAAAATTTTCCCCCCAAAACTTGATGTGACATTGCCACATAGGACAAAGTTCAAAAACAGCCCTCATTTGTAATATAGATTTTTCCAATTTATACTGTGATGAATTCTTAAATGGTCTTACGAATCTGTTCATACTCCTGAAATGAATCACGAATTCAACCATTTCCACAGAAATTGAAGAGACCGAGGCCGCACCAATCACTCATTCAGTTATTCCATGTAAATCAAGAATAAAGGCATATGCCCAAACCCTAGCAAGTAAGAAACTGCTGAGAGTCAAATCCAACGCAGGGAAAACACATGATTTATAATTCAAGGAACTAAACAAAGAATTGAAGGGGTCCAGAAAATGCGGGAATCATACCAGAAGTTAGATCACAAATGATCTCCTGCGAATGGTGAATTAGTTTACTGGAAAATAACCAGAAAATCACCGGCAGATCGCCGTATATAGAGGAAAGAATACAGGGCGAAATTATCAGTTCATTCGAGCGACAGGCACTCCATGAGGAAGAGCCACTACTGTGTTTGTTATTTACAACAGTGACAGCCCAGACTAATATGAAACAATATGGGCCTGGTCTCGATGGGCCCGTAACTCAAAAGAAATACTAATCTGGAAATCATTTGGAGTGTTATGAAAGAGGGAGGCCTTTGGCCTCCCCTCCTTCATTACACATTCATTAGGCCCCCATTATTTAGAGTAATGGGGACCCTTGGTCTCCTAGAGGCTTTTGGCCTCCCCACTATGAGATATATAAATAGAGCACCATGGCTCTTAGCGATGGTGACTTATTCTTAGCAATGAAATTCTCTCTCTCTCTCTCTCTCTCTTGAGTTCATTATCATACAACACGTTATCCGCACGTTTGCTCCCCTTTTCTTGAGCCTTTCTACCCTCAATCCATCCCAAAAATTTGTTACGCTATTCTTACTTGTGACGCGCGAATGAATCTCTTGTTGCGGCTCTACGTATCGGCGTTCCTATTGTGCGTACTCGGAGCGTGGGATTTTATATCTACGGATCTTCTCATTTTTCGATCGTCCCTAGATTTATAATCTAGAGACAAAATAATCCAAACAGAGTATGGCATTTATCCGGGTCGAAACACCTCTTGTTTTATACATTATCGCCTATTTGAAAGGGTTGGAATACTACAGTCATTGAGGCATCATAGAGCAACGACATATTTACAAGTTACTGTCTAAAATCAGAAAACAAGATGATGTATATGAAAGTAGACTTGATTCTTTTTGACAGTAACTTGATTCTTTTGAAAACAGTTACTGTAACTTGTAAATATGTCAATGAAAACAGCATCAGGATGTAAATATGGTTTTCAAGCATTCCTATTTACATATTTACATATTTACAGTACCTTGTAAACTTGTAAATATGTTTTCATTGAATCTTGTAAATATGTAAACTTATTTACATATTTACATATTTACATTTAACATATTTACATATGTAAACTTATTTACATATTTACATATTTAAATATTTACAAGTAACTTGTAAACTTGTAAATATGTTTACAAGTTACTGTCAATATGTTTACAAGTTTACATATCAAGTTTACATATTCAATGAAAACAGCACAAAAACTTGGTTTTCATGCATTCATCAGGATGTCAATGAAAGTAGACATAAAGATTAAACCAAATGGAAAATAAAAAGAAAATTATAATACGGGGTTTCTGGGCGCTGACGCTGGCCGACAACAGTAACAGATGGGGTGGAATTTGAGGTAACAGACTTAGTGTTTTTGGGATTGTTTACATTCCACAACCCAAAAATGGGCTTAATGGCTGATTTTGTTTAAATTCAATAAAATTGATTATTTTGTTGTTGGGCATGCAGCCCACTTGTACCTATCAATAACTAAATAAATTAATTGGGCCTGCAGCCCCAATTCCTTAACGGTTATTATTTTTTCCCACTAAATAATGGCCTGAAGCCAATTACTTAAAGGGACTATCCTCTATGTTAAATCACAAATAATTTCTATAGCCCATGTTGACAACTTTATTTAAACATCGCTTTTGCAAATTATAATCTATGGTTTACTAGGACTCTATTTTTCAAAATATAATTATCTTAAAGATCCTGAGACCGCTCTGCCGTTAGTCAACTAACCTAACGGTGTATGACGTTTCCACGTGGTCTACAAGATATTTATATTTTCTAGTTTCCATTACCATATGTTTTGCTTGAGATATATGCGTGGTTGTTTACTTTTATGCCCGTAGCATATTTAGAACTGCGTGGATGTTTAAATCAGTAAAAATGTGTTTTTCGGGATCGGCCATTGTATACCTATTTACTTTCCTTGCACTTTTATTTTCTTTTGAGAGAATTTATAAGTGAGGAAATTTGTATTTTAAAGCCAAAGCTCGATGCAACAGCACATAGAATTGATGAAAACTCCTTCAATGGATCATGATGTCGGTCAATGTGCTTGGCTAAGTTTGCTGGACCAACCTAGCTTGACTGGGTAACAAGTGGTCCTGGCTTAGTCAATTCCCTGGCCGCGTCCGCTGGACCGCAAGGAGTCGATTCATGATTGTGTAAGCCAAAGCTCGATGCAACAGCATATGAAGACGGAGATATAGGGACCCAGTTCAGTTTGGGTTTCCAAAGTTGTATTATTTTTTTTTCTATTATGGACTTTAAATGAACTTTGGACTGTGTACTATTTTGGGTATCTGGCCGATCCCCGCATTTTTACTTGTTTATTTCTTTATGCATGAATTTTTGAATTTTAATTAATTCATGCTCATTTTAAAATACGTAGATAAATGGCAAAATTGGCAAGCGTCGATTTCGAGGTCCTAGATTCTACAGGGACAAATTACCTGAGTTGGCGAGTGGACCTGAAGTTCCACTTGCGTTCAATGGCCCTCCTTGGGTCCATTTTGGCTCCTTCCTCGGCCCCAGCAGCGGCCGAAGCTTCTGCTACAGCTAGCAGCAGCCCCACAACTACTGTATCCGATGTAGATAAGGCGAAAGCCATAATCTACATTAGGAAGCATATAGATCGGACCTTAAAGGCCGAATACTTAACGGTTGAGGACCCGAAGGACCTGTGGACAGCACTGGAAGCACGGTATAAACATCAAATTGATGTTATATTACACCGTGCCAGTTATGAGTGGGAAAACCTCAGACTTCAGGACTATAAGTCCGTCGCTGAGTATAATTCTGCACTTCATAACATCACCTCACGCCTGAAGTTGTGCGTTGAAGAAGTGACAGAACAGCGCATGTTGGAAAAAACATTTACCTCGTTTCACGAGAAAGATGCAATCCTCATGCAGCAGTATCGTGAACGCAACTTCACGAGATTCTCCGATCTGATCTCATGCCTACTTAGAGCAGAGCAGAATCGAGATTTACTGCTAGCAACTCATAACTTACGTCCAGCTGACACTGCCCCTATCCCTGAAGCCCACCACGTTTCTCCCCAGAAGTGGAAAAACAAGAGGAAGACTAAAAATACTAAAGGGAAAGCGGTAATGAAGCAACCAAGAGGTGCAGCTCCCCAGACAAACAAAAACAATAAAGGGAAAAGAAACTTCACTTGGAAGCGAAAGGACACCAAGCACGTGTCACTTCCAAAGAAGACCTGGGAGGACAAATGCCATAGATGCGGCATGACTGGCCATTGGTCCAGAAACTGACGCACTCCTCGCCACCTACAGGATCTATACCAGGCGAGCCAGAAGTCTCGACCTGAAACAAACTTGGCAAGTGTACAGCCGCCAACAGTCTTTACTGCTAAAGACTTCGAGAACGACGATCTGCTAGATTGAGCATCATCATTTATCTATGCATTTAGAATTCGATGTATCTTCATCTGTTATTTGATTTAGTGCGGACTTTTATTTATGAATGTTGTCTACATTTTCCCTCAAATAAAATTTTTTTTTGGCTTATATAGATGATGTCTGAGTGCCTAGTGGACAGTGCCTCGACGCACACAATCCTTCGCGATCATTGCTATTTTAATAGCTTAAACAAATATGACGGTCCTGTTATCACAATTTCAGGACTGTCCCAAATAATCGAAGGAACTGGTGAAGCAATTATATTGCTCCCAAATAACACAAGACTTCAAATTAATAATGCATTATTCTCTCCTATATCAAACAGAAATCTCGTAAGTTTCAAGGATTTCCGTTTAAACGGATATCACTTAGAGACCAGGGATAAAAATAAGGTTGAATATCTAATTGTAACTCGTCAAAAAGATGACCGGAAGATCATCTACGAGCGATTCAAGGGACTCCCGTCGGGTCTATACCAAACATACATTCAACCAGTAGAAGCCAATATGATTAAACACCAGACGTGCCAATCACTACCAGAATTCCAACTCTGGCACAATAGACTTGGTCACCCTGGAAGAGCAATGATGCGCCGCATCATCACTGAATCCCGTGGACACAAATTGAAGAACCTGAAGATTCTTCAAAAGGGTGAATTTTCATGTCTCCCTTGTTTTAAGGGAAAACTAATAACGAGACCATCCCTCCTGAAAGTGGGATTAGAGTCTCCTGGCTTCCTTGAGAGAATTCATGGTGACATTTGCGGGCCTATTCATCCCGCAAGTGGCCCATTTCGATACTTCATGGTACTGATTGATGCATCAACCAAATGGTCTTATGTGTGCCTCTTGTCCACCCGCAACCTAGCTTTTCCAAAGCTATTGGCACAAATAATAAGGTTGCGTGCTCATTTCCCCGATAACCAAATCAAGAAACTACGTCTTGATAATGCGGGAGAATTTACTTCACAAGTCTTCGAAGACTATTGCCGGGCAACGGGTATTGAAGTTGAACATCCTGTAGCACATGTTCACACCCAAAACGGATTAGCTGAGTCCCTTATAAAGAGACTCCAATGGATTGCACGTCTATTGCTTATGCAATCCCAGTTGCCTGTGGATGCTTGGGGGCATGCTATTTTACATGCCGCATCACTTATTAGGATAAGACCCTCTGGAGGTCACACTTTATCCCCGATGCAACTAGCATACGGCGCACCTCCGGATATCTCTCATTTGAGAGTGTTTGGTTGTGCGGTATATGTCCCAATAGCACCACCGCAGAGGACCAAAATGGGTCCTCAGCGTCGTCTAGGTATATATATTGGGTTTGATTCGCCCTCTATTATCAGATACCTTGAACCCCTGACGGGTGACGCATTCAAGGCACGTTTTGCAGACTGTGAATTTAATGAGAAATTTTTTCCAAAACTGGGCACACAGTCTAAGAAGCCAGAAGCTTTTGAGACCATTAGTTGGGACCAGAAGTCTTTGTCCCTATATGATCCGCGTACTAATCTGTGTGAAGATGAGATCCTGAAGATCCTTCACATCCAGAATACAGTACATCTTTTAACGGATAAATTCACGGACAACCAGAAGATTGTCCGTTCACACGTCCCTGCTGCCAATACGCCAGCTAGGATTGACATCCCCATAGATGGATGCAGCCCACCGGCAGCAGAATTGGTTGTACCTCAAATGAAAAGAGGACGCCCACCAGGTTCAAAAGATAAAGTTCCTCGAAAGAGGAAGACTCCTGGCGATACTAAGATTATCCCTCCACAGGATGCTGAGCTCAGACCAGCTACTTCTCCCCTCCTGATTTCCCCAGCAGAGGAAACAATAGGAGAAACATCATTAAATTTTGTACGTACTGGAGAAGTACTGGACAGAAATAGCATAGTCGTCGACGACGATTTTGCGTTCGATATTGCCGTTCACGTCACTGAATATGACGATGACGTCGAACCACGATCTCTAGCGGAATGTAAACGCAGAGATGATTGGCCAAAGTGGGACGAGGCAATAAGAGTAGAGCTGGACTCACTCTTGAAACGCAAAGTCTTTGGACCAGTAGTCCAAACACCAGTAGGTGTAAAACCTGTGGGATATAAGTGGGTTTTCATAAGAAAAAGAGATGAAAATAATGTGATCGTTCGCTATAAGGCACGCCTTGTAGCCCAGGGATTTTCCCAAAGACCGGGGATTGATTACGAAGATACGTATTCCCTGGTCATGGATTCGATCACCTTCCGATTTTTAATCAGCCTAACTTCTCTGGAAAGCCTAGAAATGCAGCTCATGGACGTTGTGACTGCATATCTATATGGCGATATAGATAAAAATATCTATATGAGACTTCCTGATGGGTTTAATCTACCCCCAGAGATGAAAGAGATACCTCGGGACGTATTCTCTGTAAGGCTACATAGATCATTATATGGTCTAAAACAATCGGGCAAGATGTGGTATAACAGACTAAGTGATTTTCTTGCACAGCAAGGATTCACGAATAACGAAGGCTGCCCGTGTATCTTTATCAAAAGAACGGGAACAAGATTTGTCATCATAGCTGTATATGTAGATGACTTAAATCTCATAGGATCCCCTGCAGAGATCAAAGAGATATCTGAAAGCCTTAAACATACTTTTGAAATGAAAGACCTAGGCAAAACAAAGTATTGTCTTGGCTTACAGATAGAACACCTAAGAGATGGAATCCTATTACACCAATCTAATTATACAAAGAAACTTCTACGCAAGTTTCATATGGATAAATGTCATCCTTTAGGTACTCCTATGGTCGTAAGATCACTAGATGTACATAAGGACCCCTTCCGGCCACTGGAAGAGGGGGAGGAGATACTGGGTCCTGAAGTACCCTACCTCAGTGCCATTGGAGCACTTCTATATCTGGCTAACTGTACGCGTCCCGATATAGCGTTTACAGTTAATCTACTAGCCAGACACAGTGCTGCGCCCACAAAGCGCCACTGGAACGGCGTAAAGCATCTTCTGCGATACCTTCAGGGTTCCATTGATCTTGGACTTTACTACCAGAGAGGTGCCTCCCCCAAATTGTTTGGTTATGCTGATGCAGGTTATCTTTCTGATCCGCACACGGTAAAATCTCAAACAGGTTTTGTATTTACCTACGGAGGTACTGCTATCTCTTGGAGATCGGTAAAACAAACCACTACTGCTACATCTTCCAACCATGCAGAGCTCATCGCGATCCATGAGGCGAGCAGAGAATGTTTTTGGCTACGCTCCGTCATCCAACACATCCTCCAATCCACTGGCCTGAAGACCAGTGATCTGGAGCCTACTGCCCTATTCGAAGACAACGCCGCATGCATTGCTCAGCTTCAGAAGGGCTACATCAAAGGCGACAGGACAAAACACATTTCTCCCAAGTTTTTCTGGACGCACGAGCAGAAGAACGACAAGCAGATTGAAGTTCGACAGATCCAGTCATGCAACAACTTAGCTGATCTTTTTACTAAGGCATTGCCTAAATGTACTTTTGTAAAGCTTGTAAAGAACATTGGTATGCGACAGTTGAAAGACCTGCAAGCCTGAAGCTTGTACGGATCAGGGGGAGTAACATGTGGGTTGCACTCTTTTTCCTTAAGATGTTGGGTTTTCCCACTGGGTTTTCCACAGCTAAGGTTTTAACGAGGCAAACACACTTACTCTGGATCCAGAAGTATCCACCCCTTGCCTCAGTAGCTGAGACCGAAGTGATGAATGTGTAAGGGGGAGTGTTATGAATGAGGGAGGCCTTTGGCCTCCCCTCCTTCATTACCCATTCATTAGGCCCCCATTACTTAGAGTAATGGGGACCCTTGGTCTCTTAGAGGCTTTTGGCCTCCCCACTATGAGATATATAAATAGAGCAACATGGCTCATAGCTATGGTGACTTATTCTTAGCAATGAAATTCTCTCTCTCTCTCTCTCTCTCTCTCTCTCTCTCTCTCTCTCTTGAGTTCATTATCATACAACATGGGGAGATTTTTCCTCTTCTATTATCTGGGGGAATTATTTAAGGAATGCAAGTAGCAACATGTCAAATTATATATGAGAGCAATGTCTATATTTAACAAATAGGGTCTGTTTGGTTTGAGGGAAAGTAAGAGAAAGAAAAATAATATAAAAAGGAAATAGAAAAGGAAAGAAAGGGAAAGAGAATCAATATTCTTTTTTATGTTTGGTTATTGAAGACAATTGTAAAGAAAATAAAAAAGAAAATGATAAAGAAAACAATTTCTCATGTTTGGTTGCTCGATGAAAATGAAAAGGGAAATTAGAGAGAAAATATGATTTTAATTATAATTAATATTTTAAAGTGTCTTATTTCTCTATCAACCTCAAACCAAAATCTTTTAATTGTAATTAAAAATGAGCAATAATAGAAAATTATGTTTTTCTTTTCTTTCTGCTGATGATGATAGAAAATTTCAAAATTAACTCATACAGCTATATAAATGATATATAAATGAGTGATGTTTTGGAAAAAAACGAATGCTTATGAATAATATTGAAATTAGCAATATCGATTGTATATATGCCAGCCTCTACATTTTCATCTACTTGAAATATCAGCAAGTCATCATCAATACAAACATTTTCAATCACAATCATTAGCAAAAATTTATTAGGTCTCAATCAAATAAACAGAATGATTTACCACCACAAAGAAAACAATCTACAAGATCCTATTAACACAAGCAGATGTTGCTAAAGAGATAAGGCTGAATTTTCTAACACATGTGCACGGATGCAAAAACAAATCAAGCTAAACAACAGCTATCTAGTACCTGATTCGAACTTGCAAATATAGCACCATTTCCTTCTACATTTTGATAAACAACACAGATTGCATATTAGAATAAACAAAACAACCGATATCAAGTAATGTTTCATATTTTAAGATTTACATGTATGCGACAAATTGCTCATTGCAATCTAAATTTAACAGCAATCCATCCTATTCATGAATACAACATGTTACAAACTGTAGCTTGCAAGCCTCTAATTTTTATTTTACAAGCTACAAAATGGAATCCTTTGTTCTCTTTGCATTTTGAAGTATACATGAGTTTAGTATGACTCAATTGAGAACAGCTTTCGAAGGTTATCTCACTACAATTCACATACTCATATACTGATAATGTTAAGAAAACACACCTCTGTCTTTTTTTGGAGTTAAAGGGGTCTAATTTATTTAATTCATTTATCAACCAATAGACACATTCATAGGATTGCAACAAATCATAATCTACAAAAAATAGCTCTCTAGCAAATTTTAGCTAAATTAATAAGTCTTAAGACACCGAGCTCTACTAAAAGAACATCTATGAGTAAACATAATAGAAAGCCCATCAAAAATGCATTGGTCCCAAAAAATTTCCTGCCTATTACAAGAAGCCCCAATTATAATAGAAATCAACTGGAAAATTGACCATGATGAGCATAATAAGTCTTCAAGGAAATTAATCATTGACAACAAGGATGTATAAGTTCATCAACCTAATAATTTAGTCAACTATATATGACCAAGAGCATATCATCACAAATATACTCACACAAAAATTTGCTCAGAAAATGCAAAAAAAATAAGGTTAGCATAAGTATACCTCGCCGACAAATGAGCTATGTGAAGGATAGAATCAATAGATCAAACTGAAGCTCCAAGTGCAAATCTAGCCTCTGCAACTGAATTCAGATCATAAGACGAGAGAGCAACGACTGACGATATAGATCAATCGCGAGCACTGAGGATGAGGGAGATCGACGAACAATGATGAGATCAAAAAGTAAGGATGGAGATCGACGAATCGATTAGGTTGATGGAGATCGACGCGCGAAGGTATAGATTTGCGAATCGATTGGGATGATGGAGATCGCTGAGCGAGATGGAGATCGGTAGCAGATAGGGGGATCGAAAGGAGAGCCAGCGAGCGACGAGCTCCAGCGATCCAGTGCCGCCTCAGATTCTCGAGAAAATTGGCAAAATGACACCGGTCAACAACGGTTTTTAAATTTTACCATCAAATTTAAAAACGTGCTAAAATAACACCATAACGAAAAAAGTGACGAAAATATCCCCAGTCAATAAAAAATAAACCCTGAGAAAAACGAAGCGGTGGTAGGTCTCGCACTCCCCCAATTTCCCGCCTAAATCGTCCCCCTTCATGCGAAACCCATAAAACCTCCCAGCATCCTCCTCTCCGACCAGCCATCAACCACCGTATTCCGTCTTCGACCGCCTATGTCGTAGCTGCAACGATCCCAACCACCGAACCCACAAACCCTTCGCCGCTTCTCCAACTCATACGGTGTAGCTCTCGCAAGTAGAACTCACAGCACCGACTTACCAAGCCGACAGCGACTTATTTATTTTCGAAACAGGTAATTGATTGGCACATATTTTGGAGGTTTTTTTTTATTTTGTACAATATTTTTTGGGGTATTAAGTTAAGGTTTTGGGAAGAATACATTTTGAGAAAAATACGAAGATGTGAATCAATATTCATGTTCAAAATCTTCGCAAATGTACCGGATATTGATGCTCATACCACTAAACTTGCTTAATTGGAGATGTGCATCAATATGAGGTAAAATACGTTCGAAAACGTTAGTAAACGCTGATTTACGTTACATATAGAAGCGCATATCAGCGCATATCAGCGCAAATTGGTGTATATCAGCGTAAATCAGTGCATATCAGTTAATTTGAATGAATAATACTACTTAGCTAACTAGGAAGCACTTTGATGCGATGAGCATCATGTTTTTGTAGTTTTTTCGTAAAATACGATGTAATACGATGTAAAACGCAGATTTATTAGGTAAATAATTTGTCTAATTTGTGTTATACGCTGCCTTGGAGTTTTGCATACCACTAAACTTGCTTATTTGGAGATGTGCATCAATATGCGGTAAAATACGTTGGAATACTTTAGTAAAAGCTGATTTACGTGACATATATCAGCGTATATCAGCGCATATCAGCGCAAATTGGTGTATATCAGCGTAAATCAGTGCATATAAGTTAATTTGAAGGAATAATGCTACATACCTAACTAGGACGCACTTTTATGCCATGAGCATCATGTTTTTGTATTAAACGCTGAATTATTGGGTAAAGGATTTGGTTTACACTGTAATGTATGTACTAATGTCACAACTCTTTTTTTAGGGTATCAACCAGAATCAACCATTTTCTGAGGCCAAAATCCAACTGCGAGCTAATGGATTCGAATAAAGGTGAATTTTTGGATTTGTACTATTCAATTTTTGTTAGATCTGACATGTTTGTATGAAACATATGTAAACAGTTGTATACGTTGTTATGCATGATTAATTTTCCTGCAGGTCAACTAGTTCCAATTAATTATGGGGGACAGTGGAAAAAGGGTAGTGATGGTTGTTGAACCTATGATGCATTGTTTACAAGGTATGTAAGAGTTAGAGGGTCGACAACATACCCGGAACTAATTGATCAGATCTGTGCTGAAACTGGGATCAGTAAGGATGATAGCATAATTGACGTGAAGGCATGGATTAGTTACCCGGTGAATACTGTGATGCCGCCCTTTATAGTGTTGAGGAATTCAGATATTTCAACTTTCATTGAGCTCAGTGCCAAGAGAGAGTACAACGTTCCTTTATGTATCAGTACATCGCCAAAACCAAATGTATTGATAGCCCCTAGACCGCCAGTTGTGGTAGAAAAAATAAAGGTGCAGGCCGCCGGCGCGGAACATCCAGTAAGCAAGAGCGTGAACAAGCCCGAAACAGTCCCAGTTGGTATCCAAAACAACAATGATGGTTGTTCTCCTATCGGTCTGGATGACATTAAACTGACCAATCCAATAGATAAATTTGGTAGTAATGATGAAGCGTATTCGATAAACGAAGAAGAAGTCGAAGAAGAGGAAAGTTGTAATGACGAATTTGACAATGATGACCCCTTTAATGATGTTTGTGATGATGATTCGTATGAACGACAGGATCCATTTGCTTGTGTATATGATGGTTTGTTTGATCCATATTTTGGTGTATTTGTGGAATCACATCTGGCCGTACATCCAGAAGAGGGTGCTCATGCAACAGAAAATATAGACAATTATGATGATGGCCATACAAACAAGCCTGCAGATTCACGTCCTCTCACCATAGTCCCAACTAATCCTGTTTTTACAGGTATGCTCTCAGATAATCACAATCATACCATCACTTGTGGTAATGATGGTCCTTCTGAAGCACATTCGACCAATGTGAACGTTCATGTGATGAAGGATTTCAGTGTTGGTGAACTTGTAAGAAGCAAGGTTGAACTGTTGCTCCGATTGCGTATTATAACCGTGAAGGCGAATCGCGAGTTTCGCATTACACATTCTGACCGCATGAGGCTTATTGCTACATGTGTTGACAAGTCTTGCACGTGGAGGCTTAGGGGGGTCATTGTCAAAGAAGCAAGGCTCATGGATCATTCGGTCATACGTGAAGGTTCACAGTTGTTCCATTGATGCAATGTTTACCATTGATGCAATGTTTAAGCGTTATCGTGGAAGTGCAACAAGCGAAGTTATTGCGCAAATGGTTAAAGATGATAATAATGATCCGTGGGATATCGTGAAAATGTTAGAAAAGGTGTATGGTATAAAAATATCTTACTGGAAAGCTTGGAAAGCCAAGGAGATTGCTACACAAATGGTACGTGGCAGTCCGGAAGAATCTTTTATGGGACTCCCATCTTACTTGTGGTTGTTGGAGCATGCAAATCCCGGAATGTATTCGGCATATCAGTTAGACGTGAACAATTGTTTTGTGCAATGTTTCTTGGCATTAGGGCCCTCGATTGTGGGTTTTGAATCTTGCATCCGACCCGTTATAGCTGTAGATGCATGCTTCTTGAAGGGACGTTACAGAGGCAAGTTATTCATTGCTACTTGTATGGACGGAAACAACCAAATTTATCCATTAGCATTTAGCGTCGCAGCAACAGAAAACGATGCATCGTGGGCGTGGTTCTTTAAGCAACTTCGCCATGTTGTTGGGGCCCGAGAAGATTTAGTTTTTATTTCTGACCGTCATCCTTCAATTGAGAAATGTTGCATGGATCAATTTCCTGAAGCAGTGTATGGAATTTGCATGTTCCATCTGGGGTTGAACATGAATGCAAAGTACAAGGTGAAGGCAAAGGAATTCTTGTACAGTGTGGCTAAGGCTTATACAGAGATAGATTTCGAAGAGAAGTTACAGCATGTGCGGTCAACAAAGAGGCAAGTATATGACTACCTTATGGATGCCGATCCAAAAAAATGGGCTCGGTGTTTTTTTCCTGCCAGGCGATATAGTATCATGACGACCAATATTACCGAGTCAATGAATGCTCTCTTGAAGGTGGCTAGGGAATTTCCTATTATCGCTTTGTTGGAAACTATTAGAACCAAGCTTCAGTCTTGGTTCCATGATCGGCTAAGCCTCGCCAACAAATGCACTAGCATACTCACTCCTTATGCTGAGAGAAAGATGGGTAAGCGAGATGATAAGTCACGCCACTTCATGGTACATCCAATTGATGAATTCAGGTTTTACATTCTTGATGGTCAACGTGATGCAACGGTTGATTTAAATATGCGCAATTGCACGTGCTATAAATTCCAGCTAAACCAGTTGCCATGCGCACATGCAATCAGGGCTTCCAGGACGCGTAATATATCTTCTTATACCCTTTGTTCAAGGTAAAATGGTAAACGTTTGTATACTTTCCGTTTATCAGTGTTTTAAAGCGTATAATAGTGTTTAATGGCGTAGAGTAGTGCATGCTGGTATATATTAGTTTTTACGAAGATGTGTTACAATATGATTCTTATCTTATGCAGGTTTTACACAATTGAATGTTTAAGGCTGGCATACGCCCTACCAATGAATCCAGTTCCACATCGAAGTGAGTGGTATCGAGTCGTACCACAAAGTGTCCAAGATGTGGTTGTACGTCCGACAGTTGTTTCGAACAAAAAAGGAAGGAGAAAGAAGAAAAGGATACTGTCACAAGGTGAGGAAACCACTGGAAATCTCTCAGGAAGGAGGTGTGGACGATGCAGAGAGCCGGGCCATAATAGGCAAACATGTAAGGGGAAGGAGTATGTACCAACTCAACCAATATGATGGTGCAACAAAATTTTATGTTCATCCCTTCGTCAGATTGTAACAATTTGCAATAATGTAAGTGGAAGATTTAAATAATAAATTGCATGTTCAGCAACTGTCGAAGTGCATCAATATGTGTTGAAATACGTTGGCATACGGTGGTAAACACTGGTTTACGTGAAATATTGATGCGCAAAGCAGCGCATATCAGCGCAAATTGGCGTATATCAGTTAATTTGAAAGTATAAAGGGTGAAGAAGTAACTAATCATTCGTAGAATGAATAAAGTAAGATTTCACCTTAAACATGTGAAATAAAATTAAACGCTTGTACACAATAATATCAGTCCTTCCTTAAAGACATCCCAAAAATGTACATTGTGATGACTGGAAGGTGCCAAGACAATCCAAAAACATGCACGTTCAACACCTGGCGAAGTGCATCAATATGCGTTGAAATACGTTGGCAGACGATAATAAACGCTGGTTTACGTGGCAGGTTGAAGCGCATAGCAGCGCATATCAGCGCAAATTGGCGTATATCAGTTACTTTGAAAGTATAACGGGTTAAGAAGTAACTAACCCTTGGTAGAATGAATAAAGTCAGATTTCACCTTAAACATGTGAAATGAAATTAAAAGCTTGTACCCAATAATATCAGTCCTTCCTTAAAGACATCCCAAAAATGTTAATTGTGAACACTGGAAGGTGCCAAGGTAATCCGAAAACATGCACGTTCAACACATGGCAAATTGCATCAATATGCGTTGAAATACGTTGGCATACGGTGGTAAACGCTGGTTTACGTGGCATGTTGAAGCGCATAGCAGCGCATATCAGCGCAAATTGGCGTATATCAGTTATTTTGAAAGTATAACGGGTGAAGAAGTAACTAACCCTTGGTAGAATGAATAAAGTCAGATTTCACCTTAAACATGTGAAATAAAATTAAAATCTTGTACCCAATAATATCAGTCCTTCCTTAAAGACATCCCAAAATGTGTATTGTGAAGACTGGAAGGTGCCAAGGTAATCCGAAAACATGCACGTTCAACACATGGCGAATTGCATCAATATGCGTTGAAATACGTTGGCATACGGTGGTAAACGCTGGTTTACGTGGTATGTTGAAGCGCATAGCAGCGCATATCAGTGCAAATTGACGTATAACAGTTAATTTGAAGGAATATTAGTACATACGACATAATTATCCCCACATCTACATTGAGGAAAATTTAAACTAATCATTTGATACATGGAAAGAGAGATTTGAGATTAAACATACATAACCAAAAGTAATGTGTCAATTTTCTACACATAATATACATATCATATACATATCAAGCTTTGAAATCCTTCTCAATATATACATATGTACCGGCTGTTGTTTTGGACCACTTTACCATATCCACAGCTAGTTGCCTCCTGTACTCAATGAAGTGCGAAGCCGATAATCCATGGACGTCAGTATTCATTGCCAGGCACTGAACAAATTTGATTGCATATACCCCACAGTCCCAACTGTTGGGCTGCTGTGGAACTTCAACAATTGTCAGAACAAAAGGGATGTCAGGGTCCATTTTGGCTTCAGCAGTTGCAAAACTCTCATTGTAAAGTTTTTGGTCCGATGGCAGCATGCATACTAAAGACCTCGAGGCGCTCTTCCTTGTACGCACTCGACATAGAGTCATACACTTTGATCTCTTTCTTACCAAAGTCGTATGCATATGCTGCCCAGTGCGACCCCGCTATGTTTTCAATCCCATAGACGTGGTCACAAGAGACCCATGCCTTACTCTCCCAATTTTCATTCATGCCTAAGACAAACTTGCATAAATCAATGTCCATGGCACCCCATGAAACCTCAGCTCCAGCCATCCCCCTCTCCGAATACATCAGCCGGTTTTCCAAAAACAACTTGTACCCATACTTTACAGACCTACTGTAAAGACCTCCCAAACATGTCCATTTTGATGATTGGAACATGTCTGGATACTCCTCAACTTGCATGTTAAGCAACTGGAGATGTGCATCAATATGCTGTAAAATACGTTGGAATACGTTAATAAACAGTGGTTTACTTGGCAAAAGGAAGCGTAAATCAGTGCAAATCAGCGCATAATGGTGTATATCAGTTAATGTGACGGAATATTAGTACATACCTCACTACTAAGCCAACCTCTTTCAGAAATGAGCACTTCCAAATCCTTGCAAGAGATGGAGTCCATTGTCTTCACCATAGGCACAAGTCCAACACCTGCGGCCCTTGAAACATTATTAGATATCCATGATCTTAACAAATCAAACCTCGACATATCGTATGAGAAATCCGTCGTAGTAGGGTTGGAGAGGGGTAAGTCAATAAGATTTTCTTTGTGAGCTGTGGCTTCTTTGTCATAGCATATCAGCTGTTGCTTCTTATCGGCCTCTTTATCATCACCCTTCTTCTTCCTTGGTTTTTTTTGGTCTGCATGTTTCAGGTATGGGCTAATAACAGCTGCTGCGGGTCTCTTCATTCTCATTGGTCGTCCAGGCATGTGACTAATGGGCTCCTCGACCACAACACTAACTTCAAGAGAGATAGCCTTAGACACGTCAGGCATTTCAAAACCAGCTACGGCAATATCCACCGCACCATCAACAGACTTTCCATCCTCATTGATGTCAATCACTGTAGGGGGTTCATTTGTAGATGGTGGGAGGTTCAGTTCAGCCCTAATTTGCCTCTCCATTTTGAACATAGCCATGGCGATCTGATATGAAAACATGTCTCTCACTCGCTTGGCAACATTGATCTCAACCTTTTTGTCATCCAACTTGTCCTTCTGTAAAGAGGCCACCCTCTCCTCCAACACGGTTATCCGATCTTCCATCTTCTGGTTGCTCACGGATATCTTCTTATCTAGCTTCTTCAAAGCCAACGTCAAGTTTAGAAAACCAGGGACGTTCTCTTCATCATCTCCACCAGGAGGCATTGAATATCCTAGATAAGCTGGTCTGTAATCAATGAAAGCTCGGACGCCATTATAGTAATCCATTTCCAATTCTGCGGCTTCAGGTGTTAATCGCATGAAAGGCAACTGCGAGAACAATGAAAAAATAACTATGTGGTATGGAAAAAGCTGTGTTACGTTAACATACACTAATATACACTATTATACGTTAATATACACTAGTATACGTCGCCGTACACTGGTGTATATTGGCGTATGTGGGCGTATACTAGTGCATATAAGTGCATACAGTGGCATAACATTTTATATAATGAAAAAACAAAAGAATGTTGCAAGATAACTGCAAGAAGAATGAAAAAATACTTATATCTCTGTGTAAAAAGCTGTGTTATGTTAACATACACTACTTTTACGCTATTATACGCTAATATACACCAGTATACGTCGCCATACACTTGTGTATATTGGCGTATTTGGGCGTATACTAGTGTATATAAGTGCATACAGTGGCATATCCTTATATATAATGAAAAAACAAAAGAATATTGGAAGATAACTGCAAGAACAATGAAAAAATAACTATGTTGTATAGAAAAAGATGTGTTACTTTAACATACACTAATATACACTATTATACGCTACTATACACTAGTATACGTCGCCGTACACTGGCGTATATTGGCGTATGTTGGCGTATACTAGTGCATATAAGTGCATACAGTGGCATATCATTTTATATAATGAAAAAACAAAAGAATATTGCAAGAAAACTGCATGTACAATGAGAAAATAACTATGTGGTATGGAAAAAACTGTGTTACGTTAACATACACTACTTTACACTATTATACGCTAATATACACTAGTATACGTCGCCGTACACTGGTGTATATTGGCGTATTTGAGCGTATACCTGTCACGCCCCGCTTCCCATTATACTTGGGGCGAGGACGCGAGCGGGCCTGCTTAGGTTGGAGCGGTGAAGCTCGAACCCAATAAGCGTCTGTGAAAACACCTTTCGCAGGAACTTGCATGCAACTCAGAACAATAGAAATATTAAAGCCAACATCCAGATAAAGTACACAATAATAAAAGGGCCCCAAGCATGGCCTACAACAATAGCGATACAGATAAAGTGGGTACACACCCTATAAATCACAGCGGTGAAAATAAATAACTGCAGCGGTGATAATCAGCTCTAGTCCACGGTAGGGTGGACTTCAGGATCATCAGAATCCTCGTCTATTGGATCACTCTGATCCAACAACTCGTCCTCCTGGTAACATGTCTCGTAACCTGACATACATTCAAACAACATGAATGTATGTCAGCAAGGGTATACAAGTAGATGTCAGATGACCCAAGGCAAGATATATATAACAAGTTATATATATGGCAGTTTTACAGCAGTTAAAAGAATTTACACTAGCATGTATTTCAATGAACTGAAGCAGGTAAAACAATTATGAAAAGTTACACTAGCATGGTAGTTAAAGCAACAAGTTACATTAGCATGGCATTTCAGTTGTAAAAATTAACATGACAGTTGAGCAATGTAACATCAGTCTGTAATTAACTTTCTTTTTCAATTATTTAACTGTGTGTGCAAGTCCGTGAATAAGATTCCCGCCGTTAGACGAATAGTAAATAAATACACCTTCAAGTGCCCCCAAAGGCGATCCGTTTACTACCGACTAGTGCCCGGGAACCAACCCCACCCACGTGTATTTCCTGGATCACGTGCCAGGATACTAATCCGCCATATACTGAAACATGAGTCCAGACTAGTCGCATGTGACGTAATCACATGTGACCGACGAGATTAACTAATAGCCAACGGCAACTTGGTAGCCAACGTCATGGTAACATCGGTAGCCAACGTCATGTAACATCGGTAGCCAACGGCATTTAACTACGAGAGCCAACGACATTTAACATTCTATGAGTATCAACAGTTCTAAAATTAACCATATATGTACAGAAACATTACTATTCACAATGTGTGTTTCATTTTGATTGTTAAGGGTCCACACACACACACACGAGTTTAATGTCTAGCATTTCAAAAAAATGTGTTTGTGTCAGCAATTAAATGTACATCATCAGATATCACAAAACATAAAATAACTGCACGCTTGCCTGACTGGGACAGTTTAGGTTGTCCGAGTAACGGTAGGAAAGTTCGCGTCGTATCTGCGTCATTAAATAATAACATTTATTATAATTAACAAAAAGTGTTTAAAACGAGAATTAACGAATTAAATCTATAAATTGGGTTCGTCTAATTTTATGGGGTTCACTGGCTAGGGTTGTGTTTATTAGGTTATACAAACCGGGTACGCAATATTTATTTAAATTTTATTACATCAACAGTATTTAATCATATCAACAGGGTGAACTTATCATTAACAAACTAATAACAATTTTAATACCAACTTAACTTAATCTTACTCACTATTAGATAATATGACATGTTTATATTTCTTATTAAGCCCACCTACCCAGTTTGACCAAAGCAACATGGTTAAAGTTTTATACTTATTAAACTCTCATTCCCTCACTCACTCTCTCTCTTCTAATAACTCTCCCCCATTTTCCTTATCTCTTTCTTTCTTTGTCCATGTCGTTTCCTTCTCATTTTCCTTTTTTTTCATCTTGATTTCCCATGGCAGCAATTAAATCGTAAGGAGGAGCTCGGATCTTACATGCGCAAAGGGGAGGAGAGGCTTCACGACGGCGGCTCCAGGCGGCAGGGGCGGCGGCGGGTCGGCGGTCTGGCGGCCGGCGCGCGCCGGCGGCCGGCGGCGGCGGCTGTGTTGCTGAAGCGCGCGCGCGGGATTCAGGCGAGGGGGCGGCTTCCGGCAGCGACGCGCGGCTTGGGTTGGTGGTGATGCAGCCAAGGGGGAGGAAGAAGGTGGAGGAAGTTGAAGAAAAGAGTTGTAGGGTTTTGTTGATTCAGATCTGGTTTCAGATCTTCTTGCTTCCCAATTTCAGATTTCAATGGAGATGGAAATAGAGGGGAGAAGAGTTTGATTTGATTCTGAAGTTGATTTTCAGATTGGGGTTTTGATTCAAAGAATAGATAGTATTTGAATCTGAATTTGGGTTACGAATTTCTCCTTGTATTTGATTTCTTTTTGAATCAAGAATGGGTTTGTTTGAGGGAAATTTTGGGTTGGGAAGATGATGAATTTGTGGGCTAATTTGGTTTGGAAATTTGTTCTTGGCTTTGAAAAATCTGATGGAATTTTGGTTTGGGGAATTTGGTTGCAGGGAGTTGTTTGCAATAGATTAGCAGTGATGAATACGGTGAGTTTGCAGATGATTTTGGGTGAAGTGGGTTCTTGGGTTGTCCGATGAAATGGCAGATGAAGATGTCGCCTTAAGAAAGATTCAGCAGGGAACCATGTCTCCAATTTGTCAACGAGAATTAATTTGATTAGGTTGAGGATTAGGATGGTTTTAAATTTTGTTGACTTACGAGGAAAAGAATCGTGCTAAAACTTCTCCTCCTAAAACCCAACGTATTTGTTGAATGAAGATTATTAATTAATTAATTAAGTTTTAAACGCGATTAGTAAAACAATAAAAGTAATCAGTAAATAATTAAATTAAAGTTTGTTTTAAAACACGATGGTTAATTAACGATAATACGGTAAATACGGAAATACAAAGTCGCATACGTGTAACATGAAACGTACGGACAAAAATTACTGATACACATGACTTAAGCACGGCTAAAAATACCGGCCGTTACATTCTACCCACCTTAAGAAAATTCCGTCCTCTGAATTCTTATCAACTAAGGAGCAGGAAATAAATATGGATAACGCTCGCGTATCTCATCTTCCCGCTCCCAGGTAGATTCTCCTGGCGAGTCGCGACGCCACATCACTCTGACTAGATCAACAGTCTTGGTCCTGAAGACTTTCTGACGTCGATCTAAGATCTCCACTGGTTGTTGTTCGTACGTCAGATCTGGTCGAATTGTGATCTCTGAGTAGTCCACAGCGTGAGAGGGATCGCTGATATAACGACGCAGCTGGGACACATGAAAGACATCATGTACTCCCACTAAAGACGGTGGTAGTGCTAAGCGATAAGCTACCTCTCCAACTCGCTCTAGCACATCGAAAGGTCCAATGTATCTCGGACTAAACTTTCCTCGCTTACCAAAGCGAATCACTCCTCGATTCGGTGAGATCTTCAGGAACACATGATCTCCTGGCTGAAACCCCAGAGGGCACCGTTTAGTATCTGACCAATGCTTATAACGGTCCTGAGCAATCCGAAGCTTGTCTCTGATATCACGCACAACATCCACAGCCTCAACTATCATCTCTGGTCCCAACAGTTCTCTATCACCAACGTCATCCCAACTCAGCGGGGATCGACATTTCCTTCCATAGAGAGCAGCAAATGGCGACATGCCAATGCTCGCCTGATAGCTGTTGTTGTAGGAAAATTCCACCAGATGCAGATGATCCTCCCACGAACCCTTGAGATCCAACATGCAAGTTCTCAACATGTCCTCCAATATCTGGATAGTGCGCTCCGACTGTCCATCAGTCTGTGGATGATACGCAGTACTGAATTTCAGACTGGTACCCAGATTAGTCTGCAAACTCTTCCAGAATTGAGACGTGAATCTCGTGTCCCGGTCGGAGACGATACTCACAGGAACTCCATGTAATCGCACAATCTCCTGCACGATTATCGTTCACATCACGACGTATACTAGAAAGAAGCTATAAAGGTATAAGAAAGATATTTACCTACATATACTTCTTCGCAAGTATCTCAGTAGCTTGTCCTACTCGGAAAGGTATGAAATGCGCAGACTTGGTTAATCGGTCAACGATAACCCAAATCGCGTCATTTTGCTTGGTGCTCTGAGGTAGTCCAGTTACGAAGTCCATGGTGATGTGATGCCACTTCCATTCCGGAATCGGCAGAGGTTGAAGTAATCTGGCAATGCGATGGTGTTCAGCCTTCACCTGCTGACATACAAGACATTTGGCGACGCTACGAGCTACGCTCCACTTCATACCGTGCCACCAAAAATTCAGACGGAGATCCTTGTACATCTTGGTACCGCCAGGATGAATAGAATAGGGAGAGCTATGAGCTTCATTCATCAGCTTATCTCTGATATCACCAGAAGGTACGCAGATCCTACTGTCGTATCTCAAGGAACCATCGTCATGAATGACAAAGTCCGTCTGAAGTCCAGCTTCAACTTGCTCTCGGATCTTCTGTAGTTTAGCATCTCCAGACTGTGCAGCTTTAATCCGATCCACAATCGTTGACTGAATCTGCATATTCATCAACGATGATGTGACTCTAGGTAATACAACATCTGTGCTCATCCCACACAGATCCTGTTGTAACCTCCACTGAACTGTGAGAGTCATGACCGCTGGAAGTCTGCTCAAGGCAACAGGTACAACACTAACCTTCCCTGGATGGTACTGAAGGTCGATGTCGTAATCAGCCATCAGCTCTAACCACCTTCGTTGTCTCATATTCAACTCCTTCTGGGTAAAAATATATTTCAAACTTTTGTGATCAGTAAAAATCTTCACTTTCTCACTCAGTAAGAAATGTCTCCAAATATTCAAAGCGAAGATAACAGCGGCTAACTCCAAGTCGTGAGTCAGGTAATTCTTCTCGTGAATCTTCAACTGCCGAGAAGCATACGCGACTACATGACTATGCTGATGTAGAACACATCCAAGACCTTTGCCCGAGGCATCACAAAAGATCTCGAATCCTCCAGTCCAATCTTGAATAGCCAGAACTGGTGCAGATGTTAACTTTGCCTTCAAAGTCCCAAATGCTTGATCACAAGTGTCTGACCAAACATACTTGACGTCCTTCCTCGTCAGTCGAGTCATGGGCTCTGCTATCCTCGAGAAATCATGAATGAATCGACGGTAGTATCCCGCCAATCCTAGGAAACTCCGGATATCTGATGCTGACCGAGGAGTAGGCCAATTCCTGACTGATGTAACCTTCTCTGGGTCAACCGAGATACCTTCGCCTGATACCACATGTCCCAGAAATGCGATCCGGTCTAACCAGATTTCGCACTTGTTGTACTTGGCATACAACTGATGACGACTGTTACGAGGTGGAACTCGCGTACAATAAATGTGTATATTGGAGAACCAAGGGCACGGTGGTTATATGGAGAAGAGGGTTTAGGTAAGCTGTTTTACAAGTGATTAGTGGGGTGAAGAAGTTGGACTTGTCGCCGGTGGTGATCACGGGGTCGAATCTCACCGGATGCGGCAGAGGAAGGTTGAATGGCAGGAGGCCGAGGTTGAGGTTGGCCAAGGGGCGAGCTTTCCTGCAGCACGAACAACTCGTCAGAAGGGCGGGGTTGGGGTTCAACCCTTAGCCCCTCCGATGCCTAAGTCAGTAATAGGACTTCAAAACGGGGGCTAGACACGCCGGTCGGACTAACGGTGTGTCGACCGCGCGTGGCGAGCTATAAGTGGGAGAACAAAGATATGGACGACCTTTGTTCTCGTGTGTGAATGATAGATTGAGAGAGAATTTTCCACCCCCCCACCGTGAGAGGAGAGGGGGTATTTATACCTGACGGGAGATGATTAGGCGGGACTGACCTGGCATGCTGACTAGACGTGCTGAGCTGGCTCGGTTGTCGGCGGAAGCTTCGGACAAGGACGTCGTGAACAGGAGTGCCTGACCTGCTTTTGTCAGACGGCGCAACGGCCAGGGGCACTTTTGTCAGGGTGTCAGGGCCGAAAGCATTAATTGTCAAGGGGCTTAGCTACCAGGAGGTGCTTTGTCAGATGGTCGGGCGGCGTTAGTGTCAGTCGTGTCCTTATCCTAGGTTGTTTGTCGTTGGTGATGAACTAAAGGTTGGGCTACGCTATCCCTGGCGTCGGGGCGCATGGGAATCAGACGGGCCGTCCGGATCGGGGGTTGCCCGGCCCGGCCGCGCCTCCCGTTCGGTCGCGGGCTATGGTTTGCTGGCACGGAAGGATACACCCGTGCCTATGTCAGCAAGCCCCGCGGTGCTGTCCGGGCGCTCCCCAAGCGCACTGCCCCGGGTGGGCCGAGCCATTGCGGTCGTACGCTTCGGCCGGGTGGGGGGGTGCTGAGAGGTGCGCCCATTCCCATGTAGCTTCGGACTTCCGGGGTGGCGGCCCTTTCGTGAAAAGGTGAATTAATGGGGTATGTTAGCGGATCCGAGCGGGAGTCGGACTCCTACGATCTTTAGGTCGTAACAATTGCCCCCGGCATTCGAGTGTGAGGCGGAAGCCCGGCTCGGGTCGAATGGCGTAACACTACCTTTTAACTTGATTCGGACTTGGATCCAAGCTCGGGGGGGGGGTTGCTGCTCCCGCGGAGTGTGTGCCCCGCTATAGCGGGATCGCGAGGTCTTTTCCTGAGTGGGAACCAAGCGGGGCGGTGCCCTATAACGAGGTGCCGTTGTAGGTGGTTATTGGGTCGGATTCAGGGGGAGCTCAACTTTTTGAGAATGTTATGGTTCTTGTTGAGAGGTGTTTACCGGATGTGTTTGTTGTTTTCGCGGGATTACAACCGTGCTGTGCTCGGTGGGCCTCCCAGCTGTTGTGCGCTTGGGCTTAGGGGGAGGGGTTCGAAAGGGGGAATATTATTTATCAACCTTTACCGGAGATTTAGGTGATATTAACAACAATAGGGAAAATGTGGCCCAACCGGTGGTTGGGACGGAGGGTTGTCCACATTTGTCGTTCGCTCCATCGGGGTGAGCAGATCCCTGCGTCGGGGCGGTCTTCCTTTATATCGACCGCCGAATTCCTACTCCCTCATCGTCCAGGGGCGTGCTGACGCGCCGGGAACCAATGTTTGGTTTTTTAATCAGGGGTTCCGCCCTGTGGCGGTCTGCCCTTTGGGGGGGTTGACCCTCTTCCTTTCCCTTTCCTCGCTTCCTCGCGTTCTGCTTCGCTGTCGTCGTGCTGGAGGGTTGCCCAGCCTCGTCGGGGATCCCGCGCACCGAGGGGGAACCCCGGGGGAGGCGGAGGATGAGGTGGCAGCGGTGGCGCCGCTGGGAGAGCCGTTGGGGGTTTCCCCCTGACACCCCGTAGGGATCGCCGTCGGTTGGGTGTTAATTGGGGTGTTGCGGTCCGCGGCTAGCCTTCTGGACCTGCCTTTTGATCCAGTAACGGGCAGGAGGAAAGCTGGCGGGCGGGGCCTCCCATGTGTAAGGGGAATATCCTGTTGGAGGTGGTGGGGCTATGGCGGTCATCATCGGGGGAAGTGAGGCCCGTCGGTGGTTATCGGCCATCTTCGTAGCTCGGTGGGGCGCTCGGGGTCGTTTCATACTCGGTGTGAGGGGATGTGAATCCCCTTTGTCTCTCTCCCCTTCTCCCCTGACTTCTGGAGGGGGGTATTTATAGCGGGATTCTGTGGAAGGGGTTTTTTTCTCTGGATAATGTGAGGGACGGGTGCCATTAATGGGCTCCGCTGAGTCATGCGCTTTGGGAAGCGCTTTTCCCTGGCGGTATCCGACACGGGTGGCCTGCTCTGGCCTCTCGGGGGGCGTATTGCTGCTGATGGCGTGTTGTCCAAGCGTCCTTTCGTTATGTCAAGTAGCATCGTGGCGCTGCTTTTGACGAGACTGGGCCGCTGCCTTGTCTGGACTGGGCGCCTATTTCACGGCTTCTGACTCGCGACCAGTCCGTTCTGGGTCACGTGTCCTGGCTTCTTGCGTGAGTCACACCATCACCAATTATGCCCCCAACATTCCCTTGTCCCCGATCGCGAGTTCTGGGGGAAGGGGATGTTGACGGTTTGTGTTGTCTTTGGGCGGGGCGGGGAGTCGTCGAAGAGGTGTGGGATGAGACGTGTTGCCCTATCACGATTTGATCTCAGGCAGAGATGGCTACGCAGGGCGGGCCTCAGTTCACCTCTTTCCCCTTTGAGCGAAAGTTGTCGGTAACTTTCAGTGAGCGAGGGGTCTGGGTTCGAAGCGTAGTATCGCGGGGTTCGAGCTGCGGGGGTAGACTTCCTAGGCGTCCTAAGCTAGTTCAGGGGGCGCGTTGCGCCCTTCCTACTTTTCACGCCGTGAGGGGTGGCGAGCTTGCCCGGCACTGGGCGGGGGGATAGCTTCATGTTATGGTATTCTCCGAAAATCTGAGCGTGTCTGACAAGGAAGAACGTTTTCATTTAAATTTATAAGAATTGATCTATGGCTTGTACATGAGTTCTTAGATTATCGCCCGTTGTGGGGTTAGATCCGGCCCTAGGAGGGGCTACAGAGCTGTCCTCGCCCGCGGTTAATGACCTCCGGATCTAGGGGTCACCCTGTGCCGGGTGGGCCTTTTTAACTCGAGTTGTTCTGGGCGCAGAGGGGAGCGACCGCCTCCTGTGCTGAAGTGTTGCAAGGTCTCCTCGGCCCGGCAGACGCACTGGGGAGGTTCACCAGGGAAGCCGCCTTTCTGTGGCTTTCGTCCTGGGGGGGGGTCTTGATGATCGGGCCGCGCCCTCTCCATTGATTTGTCATCTCCCTCCACGCCTCGCGGTTTGGGTTTGAGGGCGGGGTTCGGTCCTGATTGTGCAGGGTTCGGTCTTGATTGTGCAGGGGCGGGCTGACACGCCATGACTTGCCTTTTGGGCTTGTCAGGGATGCAGCCTTTCCGAGGTCCCCGTCCGGAGGTCGACGGCGAGGAGGTACTGGCCGGTAAGCACTGGGGGGCTCTCGCCTGTCCAGCCGGCGGGGATCGGAGGCCAACCTTTCTCCGACTCGTCCGTGTTTAGGGCGGACGGAGGCGTGAAAGGCGGATTTCCCTTGTGTAAGCGGAATATCCTGTTAGCGATCCGTTTGTAAGAGGAATATCCTGTCGGAGGTGCTGGAGATGCGGGAACCGCCGCCCTGGGCGGTGGGAACCACTGATGGCCGGTGACTTCTCTTTTGTTAGGGCGTTGTATCTCGGCCCGTTTCCCAGTGGGTGGGGGGTCAAGTGGCGGTCTCTCATGTCTTCCAACTCTTGGTTCTCTTTCTTTCGGAGGGGTGAGTGGCGTCTTTATAGGGAGATCTTGCTGACGGTTTCTCCCATATTTATTGCGCTGAGTTGGCCGTATTAATGGGCTCCTCGAATTAATGCCCGTGGGAAACCGCTTTTGCCAGGTGGCTCTTACGGATCCTCTTTTGGAGTTTATCATTAATGGCGGCGTATTTCTCGAGCGTCCTTTCGTTTCGTCGAGTCACATCAGGGCCGCCTACCCGGGGACTGACGCCATTTCGTCCCGGTTTGTGTGCCTCTGCATTCTTTTGGTTTTTCGAGGGTCACGGGCGCATAGCCCTTCTCGGGTTTGGGTGGCGAGGGTTGGCCCCGCCCCTGAGGTCTTTGAGAGAGGGGGGAGCGAGCGCGTAGCCCTTCTCTGGTTTGGGTGGCTAGGGTTGGCCCTACCCCAGAGGTCTTGAGGGGGGAGCGAGCGCGTAGCCCAGCCCGTGCCCTTCTCTGGTTTGGGTGGCTAGGGTTGGCCCTGTGTCACGACCCGCTCCCCTAAAATGGAGGCGAGACGTGAAAAGGTCCGCACGGGAGAGGAGCTATGAAGCCACAAACCCGATAAGCGTCAATAATACATAAGCAGGTCCCTGTAACCACAACAGAATAACAATAATAACACAAGGAGAGACTGAAATAAAATCTCACATCTCATACATTGTCCAACAAGAAAATAAGTTCAACATCCAGAAAAGCCACCAGGCTAAACGAGAAGAGTCTAAGGGCCCAGAACAAGGCCAACAAAAGCAACAGCAACAACAAAGTATAGGTGCTACGCACCGATAACAAAACAACTGTCTAACAAAAGTAAAACACAACGAAGACACTAGGACTGGTCCCCAGTGTCCACGTACTCCCCGTCAAACACAAGCACAGGCTCGACGTCAGCAAACACCTCGTCCTCAGCAAGTAACTCAGGCTCGGGCTCTAACATGTGTCACCCAAAAGAGTAAAGGGGCACATGTCAGCAAGTCGAAAGACTTGTGCAAGGAAACGGGAATAATGGTAAACTAGCAACCTAGCAATTAAAACATGGTGCATGGCAAGTAAAGTAAAGGAGAGTACAAGTAAAGTAAAGGAGAGTACAAGTGGCAAGTGGTTGCTGTGACAAGTGGTGTCAAGTAACAAGTACAAGTACAAGGGATCACTCAACGAGTGCCCTATGCCCTCAGGCTGTGTTCAAGTGTCAAGTACAAGGGATCACTCAACCAGTGCCCTATGCCCTCAGGCTGTGATGCGCTCGTCTTCTGGAACACGAGCCAGAAAGTGTATTTAACAAGTATGGCGTAGGGGTGCACCTAGCCGGAACAAGTAGCACTAGTATGTAGCGATGCTACGCAATCACGATGAGTATTCAAGCATGCAATGACATGAGCAGTTAATACGCGTACCGTTAATTGTATTTAAACATGACAGGCAAAATGCAATGACATGAACAGATATTCACGTACCGTTTATTGAAATTAGACATGACAGGCAAAATGCAAAAGCGGTTAAGGATGCATGGATGACATGAACATTTAATACGCGTACCGTTTAGGGAAATTAAACGTGACATACAAGCATGATGAGGGTGACGGACCAAGCTTCGTTGTCAAGCTAGGTCAATGGCGTCTAAACGGCTATCCTTTCACCGTCTAGTCTCTTTTACGCTAAAGCAAGGTAAATGGCCTAAGACATGGCCCAAATCAAGAGATGCAAGTTTCACTTGCCTAGCACCGGGGATGGCGACTACTTCGTCACACGGATGCCAATCTATGGGGAAATCACTGTTATGGGGGAACAACCATCAAACAACATGAAATTTATTAGGGTTTCATAAAAATACCAATAGACTATGAAAACATAGAGGAATCGATTTCTTACCAAGAGGAGACGGAAGGAACACTCCGGGGAACCCTAGGATCAGATCTGGAAAAGATTGGAGAAGTTTGGGAGAATTAGGGTTTTGGGGGATTTGGGGATTTTGATGGGTTTTGGTGAGATTTTGGGGAAGATGAGAGGTAGATAGAGTGGATGGATGGTTTGGATGATGGATTTAGGGCTTGGAATGGAGAAATGAAGCTTGGAGGAAGATGGGGGCTCAAGGGGGAAGATTTTAGGGTTTTGGGTCGTGTTGGAGAAGATGAAATCGTTTGGGTTGGGTTTAAATAGGATGGGCTGGCGGCTGCCCAGAAATTAGGGTTTCAACACTGGTTAGTCGGTCAAAGAGCAACCACTGACCGACTAGTTTGGCAACTAGTCGGTCGGTCGACCAACGCAGACCGACTAAGTGCAAACAGTAACTCCTGAACGAAAATAGGATTTTAGAGTTAGTCGGTCCATGAACAAATACTGACCGACTAGTTTAGAATCTAGTCGGTCGATGAACGTTCTTAGACCGACTAAGAGTAAACAGTAACTCAACTAAAATTAAGATGATGAGTTAGTCGGTTAAAGAAGCATTGCCGACCGACTAGTTTGCAACCTAGTCGGTCAACCAACGTTCTTAGACCGACTAACGATAAACAGTAACTCCTGAATAATTTTAGAAAGCCAACTAGTCGGTCCAAGAAGGATTGCCGACCGACTGGATCGTCATCTAGTCGGTCGGTGGCCCTTCTTACACCGGCTAATGAGCACCAAAAGTTCCGATACGGAGCGCGGGGCCCCGGGATCGATTCCTAAGACTCATAGGCTTGATCTAACAGTTAGATACGACCGTTATAAAGTCCGTCACGAGTGACATACTTCGAAATCGACAATCCTAAGGAAGAAACGAGAAAATACGACGAATCGATCGAAAATGAAATCTACGGAGACGAAAACCACACAAGAGGAGAAAATCCACCAAAACATATATTATATTATATTATATTCAGATACATGAAAAGCAGTCGTTACATCCTCCCCAACTTAAGAAAAATTCCGTCCCCGGAATTTCCAAATACTCACGAGTCCGGAAACAAAAGTGGGAAACACTCTCGCATCTCATCCTCATTCTCCCAAGTAGACTCTCCAGGTGAACCGTGTCGCCACATCACCCTCACAAGATTGACAATCTTGTTCCGAAGCGATTTCTGACGCCTGTCCAGGATCTGCACTGGATGTTGGTCATACGTCATATCGGGGCGAACGGTAATCTCCGAAAAATCCACCGCATGAGACGGATCGCTAATGTATCGACGAAGCTGCGACACATGGAAAACATTGTGACCTCCTTCCAAAGATGGCGGCAAGGCCAAGCGATAAGCTACCTCGCCAACCCTCTCCAGAATGTCAAACGGTCCAATGTATCGCGGGCTCAACTTTCCATGCTTCCCGAAACGAATCACACCACGATTCGGGGAAATCTTCAAGAACACATGGTCGCCCGGCTGAAACTCCAAAGGACGACGTTTGGCATCCGCCCAATGCTTAAAACGGTCCTGAGCAATTCTCAACCTCTCCCGAATATTCCTGACGATATCCACGGCCTCCACGATCATCTCAGGTCCCAACAACTCCCGATCTCCAACGTCATCCCAACTCAATGGCGATCGACATTTCCTCCCATAAAGAGCGGCGAAAGGCGCCATGCCAATACTCGCCTGGAAGCTGTTGTTGTAGGAAAACTCTACCAAGTGTAGATGGTCCTCCCACGAACCCTTGAAATCCAACATGCACGCCCTCAGCATGTCTTCCAAAATCTGAATCGTCCTCTCGGACTGGCCATCCGTCTGCGGATGGTACGCCGTGCTGAAACTCAGACGCGTACCCAAGCTCTTCTGCAAACTCTGCCAGAACTGAGATGTGAACCTCGTGTCTCTGTCAGACACGACACTCACGGGGACTCCATGAAGTCGCACAACCTCCTGCACGATTCACGTTACATCACTATCCAAACTAGGAAAAGGAAATAAAACGGAGAGTAAAAGAATTTTACCTCCGTATATCTCCTTGCTAGCGCCTCAGTGGACTGTCCCACTCGGAACGGAATAAAGTGCGCAGATTTGGTCAATCGATCTACGATCACCCAAATCGCGTCATTCTGCTTCGGACTCCGAGGTAGTCCAGTCACGAAATCCATAGTGATGTGTTGCCACTTCCACTCCGGAATCGGAAGCGGTTGTAGCAACCCGGCCGTACGCTGATGCTCCGTCTTCACTTGCTGGCAAACCAAGCACTTGGCTACACTCCGAGCCACACTCCTCTTCATACCATGCCACCAATAATTCAGACGAAGATCCTGGTACATTTTGGTGCCACCAGGATGCACAGAATACGGCGAACTGTGTGCCTCCACCATCAGCTCCTCTCTGATATCCCCAGCTGGCACACACAACCTGGCCCCGAACCTCAGCGAGCCATCCTCATGAATCAAAAAGTCAGTCCGCAGACCGGCTTCCACCTGCTCCCGAATCCTCACCAGCTTCGGATCCTCAGCCTGGCTAGCCTTAATCCGATCCACGATCGTCGACTGTACCTGCATGTACATCAACGACGAAGCCTCTCCAGGAAGAACAATCTCCACACCAGACTCGCAAAAATCCTGCTGCAATTTCCACTGCGAGGTCAAAATCATCACCACGGGAAGCCTACTCAAAGCATCTGGAACCACATTCACCTTGCCAGGGTAAAACTGCAAATCAATATCATAATCCTCCATAAGCTCCAACCATCGACGTTGTCGCATGTTGAGCTCCTTCTGAGTGAAAATGTACTTCAAGCTTTTGTGATCGGTGAAAATCTTCACTTTCTCACTCAGCAAGAAGTGCCTCCAAATCTTAAGAGCAAACACAACGGCAGCCAACTCCAAATCATGCGTCGGGTAATTCTTCTCATGAACCTTAAGCTGACGAGACGCATACGCCACAACATGCCCGTGCTGATGCAACACACAACCGAGACCCTTGCCAGAAGCATCGCAAAAGATCTCAAATCCACCGTTGCGATCAGGCACGACAAGAATAGGGGCAGTTGTCAACCTCTCCTTCAGAACACCAAAAGCACCCTCACAATCACCCGACCAAACAAAAGCAACATCCTTCCGCGTCAACCTGGTCATCGGCTCAGCAATACAAGAAAAGTCCTTAATGAATCGCCGATAGTAACCAGCGAGTCCAAGGAAACTCTGAATCTCAGACGCAGACGACGGAACAGGCCACTCCCTGATGGCCCGAATCTTCTCGGGATCCACTGAAATACCATCTCCAGTCACCACATGCCCGAGAAAAGCAACTCTATCCAGCCAAAACTCGCACTTCGAAAACTTAGCATATAACCGATGCTTCCTCAAGATCTCCAACACCGTCCTTAAGTGCGAGGCATGCTCTTCCTCCGACTTCGAATAGATCAGAATGTCGTCAATAAAGATAACGACAAACTTATCCAAAAAGTCGTAGAAAATCAGATTCATCAGATTCATGAAAACTGCGGGCGCGTTAGTTACGCCGAAAGGCATAACCACGAACTCATAGTGTCCATACTTCATCCTGAATGCTGTCTTCGGAACATCTCCCTTCTTCACCTTCAACTGATGGTAACCACTCCTCAGATCCAATTTTGAAAACACCCTCGAACCTCCAAGCTGATCAAAAATATCATCGATGCGAGACAACGGGTATTTATTCTTAATGGTCACCGCATTCAACTCCCGATAGTCCACGCACATGTGACGCGAACCATCCTTCTTCTTCACCAGCAACACCGGTGCTCCCCACGGAGACACGCTAGGATTAATATAACCCTTCTGCAAAAGCTCATCCAACTGCTTCCGCAACTCTTCCAACTCTGCAGAAGATGAAATCGTTTGGGTTGGGTTTAAATAGGATGGGCTGGCGGCTGCCCAGAAATTAGGGTTTCAACACTGGTTAGTCGGTCAAAGAGCAACCACTGACCGACTAGTTTGGCAACTAGTCGGTCGGTCGACCAACGCAGACCGACTATGTGCAAACAGTAACTCCTGAACGAAAATAGGATTTTAGAGTTAGTCGGTCCATGAACAAATACTGACCGACTAGTTTAGAATCTAGTCGGTCGATGAACGTTCTTAGACCGACTAAGAGTAAACAGTAACTCAACTAAAATTAAGATGATGAGTTAGTCGGTTAAAGAAGCATTGCCGACCGACTAGTTTGCAACCTAGTCGGTCAACCAACGTTCTTAGACCGACTAACGATAAACAGTAACTCCTGAATAATTTTAGAAAGCCAACTAGTCGGTCCAAGAAGGATTGCCGACCGACTGGATCGTCATCTAGTGGGTCGGTGGCCCTTCTTACACCGGCTAATGAGCACCAAAATTTCCGATACGGAGCGCGGGGCCCCGGGATCGATTCCTAAGACTCCTAGGCTTGATCTAACAGTTAGATACGACCGTTATGAAGTCCGTCACGAGTGACATACTTCGAAATCGACAATCCTAAGGAAGAAACGAGAAAATACGACGAATCGATCGAAAATGAAATCTACGGAGACAAAAACCACACAAGAGGAGAAAATCCACCAAAACATATATTATATTATATTATATTCAGATACATGAAAAGCAGTCGTTACACCCTGCCCCCGAGGTCTTGAGGGGGGGAGCGGGCGCGTAGCCCGGCCCGTGCCCTTCTCTGGTTTGGGTGGCTAGGGTTGGCCCTGCCCCAGAGGTCTTGAGGGGGGGAGCGGGCGCGTAGCTCGGCCCGTGCCCTTCTCTGGTTTGGGTGGCTAGGGTTGGCCCTGCCCCAGAGGTCTTGAGGGGGGAGCGGGCGCGTAGCCTGGCCCGTGCCCTTCTCTGGTTTGGGTGGCTAGGGTTGGCCCTACCCCAGAGGTCTTGAGGGGAGGAGCGGGCGCGTAGCCCGGCCCGTGCCCTTCTCTGGTTTGGGTGGCTAGGGTTGGCCCTGCCCCAGAGGTCTTGAGGGGGGGAGCGCGTAGCCCGGCCCGTGCCCTTCTCTGGTTTGGGTGGCTAGGGTTGGCCCTGCCCCAGAGGTCTTGAGGGGGGGAGCGGGCGCGTAGCCCGGCCCGTGCCCTTCTCTGGTTTGGGTGGCTAGGGTTGGCCCTGCCCCAGAGGTCTTGAGGGGGGGAGCGGGCGCGTAGCCCGGCCCGTGCCCTTCTCTGGTTTGGGTGGCTAGGGTTGGCCCTGCCTCAGAGGTCTTGAGGGGGGGAGCCGGCGCGTAGCCCGGCCCGTGCCCTTCTCTGGTTTGGGTGGCTAGGGTTGGCCCTGCCCCCGAGGTCTTGAGGGGGGGGAGCGGGCGCGTAGCCTGTCCCGTGCCCTTCTCTGGTTTGGGTGGCTAGGGTTGGCCCTGCCCCAGAGGTCTTGAGGGGGGGCGAGCGCGTAGCCCGGCCCGTGCCCTTCTCTGGTTTGGGTGGCTAGGGTTGGCCCTGCCCCAGAGGTCTTGAGGGAGGGAGCGGGCGCGTAGCCCGGCCCGTGCCCTTCTCTGGTTTGGGTGGCTATGGTTGGCCCTGCCCCAGAGGTCTTGAGGGGGGGAGCGGGCGCGTAGCCCGGCCCGTGCCCTTCTCTGGTTTGGGTGGCTAGGGTTGGCCCTGCCCCAGAGGTCTTGAGGGGGGGAGCGGGCGCGTAGCTCGGCCCGTGCCCTTCTCTGGTTTGGGTGGCTAGGGTTGGCCCTGCCCCAGAGGTCTTGAGGGGGGGAGCGGGCGCGTAGCCCGGCCCGTGCCCTTCTCTGGTTTGGGTGGCTAGGGTTGGCCCTGCCCCAAAGGTCTTGAGGGGGGGAGCGGGCACGTAGCCCGGCCCGTGCCCTTCTCTGGTTTGGGTGGCTAGGGTTGGCCCTGCCCCAGAGGTCTTGAGGGGGAGCGGGCGCGTAGCCCGGCCCGTGCCCTTCTCTGGTTTGGGTGGCTAGGGTTGGCCCTGCCCCAGAGGTCTTGAGGGGGGGAGCGGGTGCGTAGCCCGGCCCGTGCCCTTCTCTGGTTTGGGTGGCTAGGGTTGGCCCTGCCCCAGAGGTCTTGAGGGGGGGGGGGGAGCGGGCGCGTAGCCCGGCCCGTGCCCTTCTCTGGTTTGGGTGGCTAGGGTTGGCCCTGCCCCCGAGGTCTTGAGGGGGGGAGCGAGCGCGTAGCCCGGCCCGTGCCCTTCTCTGGTTTGGGTGGCTAGGGTTGGCCCTGCCCCAGAGGTCTTGAGGGGGGGAGCGGGCGCGTAGCCCGGCCCGTGCCCTTCTCTGGTTTGGGTGGCTAGGGTTGGCCCTGCCCCAGAGGTCTTGAGGGGGGAGCGAGCGCGTAGCCCGGCCCGTGCCCTTCTCTGGTTTGGGTGGCTAGGGTTGGCCCTGCCCCAGAGGTCTTGGGGGGGAGCGGGCGCGTAGCCCGGCCCGTGCCCTTCTCTGGTTTGGGTGGCTAGGGTTGGCCCTGCCCCAGAGGTCTTGAGGGGGGGAGCGGGCGCGTAGCCCGGCCCGTGCCCTTCTCTGGTTTGGGTGGCTAGGGTTGGCCCTGCCCCAGAGGTCTTGAGGGGGGGAGCGGGCACGTAGCCTGGCCCGTGCCCTTCTCTGGTTTGGGTGGCTAGGGTTGGCCCTGCCCCAGAGGTCTTGAGGGGGGAGCGGGCGCGTAGCCCGGCCCGTGCCCTTCTCTGGTTTGGGTGGCTAGGGTTGGCCCTGCCCCAGAGGTCTTGAGGGGGGGAGCGGGCGCGTAGCCCGGCCCGTGCCCTTCTCTGGTTTGGGTGGCTAGGGTTGGCCCTGCCCCAGAGGTTCGGAGGTTTAGCGCTGCGAAACTTGTGTAGGAACAACAATGTTGGGAAAAACGGGTAAACGCGTATATTGCACGTAAAAAAAAGAAAAACTCACAACTATTGGTAGAATTTTAGCAGATGCTTTGCGTTCCAAGGGTGGGCCAGTTCGCTCCCTTCGGGGGTATCCAGGATGTATGTGGCTGGTCCGACAATATCGACGACCGTGTATGGGCCTTCCCATTTAGCATCCAGCTTTTCCCGCTGTGCAGTCTCGGGGCGGAAGGTGGCGTCTCTGAGGACCAAATCGCCGATCCTGATAGTCCGTGGCTTCACCCGGGAGTCATAATACAGTGCCATCCTCTGGCTGTGTTTGACGAGGCTGGTCAGGGCCCGGTCTCTTACCTCGTCTATCAATTCAAGACTGAGGCCGAGTCCCTCTCCGTTGATTTCTTCGTCGAAGAGCTTTAGCCGGAGCGTCTCTTCGCCGATCTCCACGGGAACGACCGCCTCCGATCCGTATGCTAGCATGAAGGGACTTTCTCCGGTCGAGGCCTTGTGGGTGGTACGATAGGACCATAGGATCCCCGGCAGCTCGTCGACCCATGCCCTTAGGGCGGCGTCCACCTTTTTCTTCATCGGGTTCAAGATGCATTTGTTCGCGGCCTCCGCCATTCCGTTGCACTATGGGTGGGCGACTGATGCGAACTGGAGTTTGATCCCCCAGCCCGAGCAGAAGTCGCGGAAGCCTTCACAATCGAACTGCTTTCCGTTATCCGTGACTATTGAGCGGGGAATCCCGAAACGGCATATGATGGATTGCCAGATGAAGCCCTTCATGTCCGTCCACGTGATTCGAGCCAGCGGCTCTGCTTCTACCCACTTTGTGAAGTAGTCCACGGCGACGACTAGATATTTCCTTCCACCGGAGGCCTTTGGGAAAGGCCCCAGGATGTCGAGTCCCCACTTGGCGAAGGGGATTGGGCTCACGATGGGCATCAGGTTGGCCGGAGGTGCAGTCGTCCGTCGGCAGAACTTCTGGCACGCCTCGCACCTTTTGACGTACTGTACTGCGTCCCGGATCATTGTCGGCCAGTAGTACCCTTGGCACATTATTTTGTGGGCAATGGTGCGCCCGCCATGGTGGTTTCCGCAGAAGCCTTCGTGTACCTCGCGGATGACTTGCTCAGCCTGCTCCGGGCCCAAGCATTTCAGGTAGGGCAGGACGTCGAAATTGGCGCGGCGACGGCGGTACATCACTCCGTCGAGGAGCACGAATGACAGGGCCCGCCTCTCCACCTGTTTAGCCAGCATCCGCTCCTCGAGCAGTTCCCCCGTCTCCAAGTACTTCATAATGGGGGTCATCCATGACGTCATCGTGTCCGTGCACATCAGTTCTCCTTCGTCAATGGTTGGCGTCAATAGGCTTTCGACGTAGATGGCCTTCCCGATCTCGGCCGTCGAGGAGGAAGCCAGCTTAGACAGGGCGTCCGCCCGGAGGTTGTTGGAACGGGGCATGTGCCGGACGTACGCTTTCTTGAACTTGCGGAGTTCGATCTGGATGCGCCTAAGGTACCGCTTCATTGTTTCTTCTCGAGCCTCGAAACTCCCCAGGATCTGTTGGATGACGAGACGGGAGTCGCTTAGGAGCAACACGTTCGTCGCCCCCACTGCCCTAGCGAGTTTCAACCTGTTAACCGCGGCCTCGTACTCCGCGACATTGTTGGTTGTCAGAAAGTTGAAGCGTAGGGCGTATTCCAACAAGCATCCGTCAGGGGTCTGAATGACGATACCCGCTCCTGTCCCGGACCCCGTTGTGGAGCCGTCGACGTGGATGGTCCACAATTCGCCCACGGTCATCTGGGAGGGCACTGAGGGTTCGCCCATCTCGGTCCCCCGCGGGGACGCGGTCGCCGATGGGAGCTCTATCCGGTCCCCCGGCAGGGTTCTCGTGGTGCATTCCTCCACGAAGTCGGCCAGCGCCTGGCCTTTGATCGTCGTCCGGGCTTTGTACGTTATGTCGAATTCGCTGAGCTCGACGCTCCAGTTGAGCATCCTCCCCGACCGCTCCAGTCTTTTTAGGTTCTTTTCGAGGGGCATGTCGGTGTGGACGGTTATGGGGTGGGCCTGGAAGTAGGGTCGGAGCTTTCGGGCTGTGGTGATTAGGCAGTAGGCGGCTTTCTCGATAGGGCCGTAACGAATCTCCGCCTCCCGGAGGATCCGGCTGGCATAGTAAACAGGGCGCTGCACCCCCCCCTTCCTCCTTGATTAGGACGGAGCTAACGGCCTCCTCGTTGGTCACCAAGTACAACCCTAGGGGTTCGCCTTCCTCCGGCCGTGCGAGGAGCGGTGGGCTCTGTAGGTAAGCCCTCAGCTCCGCGAACGCCCGTGCACAGTCGTCGTCCCACGGGATCACCTTCCTTTTGTCCTTAGCTTCGCCAAAGGCTGTGCGCAAGACCCTGAAGAAGGGGAGCGACTTCTCCGCAGATTTCGACAGGAATCGCCCCAGAGCAGCGATCCGGCCGTTTAGTCGCTGCAAGTCCCAGATCGTCCGGGGCTCCGCCATACCGATGAGGGTCGTCACCTTGTCAGGGTTCACCTCGATCCCCCGCTTCGTTATCATGAAGCCCAGGAATTTTCCTGACTGCACGCCAAAGATGCACTTCGCGGGGTTTAGCCTTAGGTTGTACCGGCGGACCCTTTGGAAAGTTTCCTGTAAGTCGGCGAGGTGGTCGGGTGCCCTTCTACTCTTCACCAGCATGTCGTCGATGTAGACCTCCAAGTTTCGCCCCACCTGAGGGCCGAATATTCGGTCTACCATCTGCTGATAGGTCGCCCCGGCGTTCTTCAGTCCAAAGTGTAATGCCCTACAAGCTACTGCACAAGTACTAGAGGGGGGTGAATAGTACTTTAAAAATAACAAGGAGTATAATTCCAAATTATAGTGCAAACAACTACCAAAACAATTTGCGGAAGCTTAAATTGAATGACAACAACAGAATTAACAATGCTAATAAGAGATGTTAATGGGTTCGGATCCACCCAAGTCTCCCCGACTTGTTCCCGGTGATCCTACGTCCCAACCACCCGGATCCCCTCCGGATACTTAGGTTAGAAACCCTAACCCAAGATTTCCACTATGATATCTTGTGAAAAACCTTCACAAGATCAAATCATACATGCAATGGTAATAGTGAATCCCACAACCCGGGATCACAACCTTCTCTCACAACCGAGAGAATCAATAAGCAATATAAACAAGTTTATAATGAAATAAACAATCTTACCACAAAATCCTATACCTTGAGTTTTTCTTACCCAATAGGTGAAAGGAAGGATTTGAGGAAGATGAAGTCACCAAGACCTAGCACCAAGGAAATGACCAGCAATAGATGCCTAGGAGTGATTTGGAGACTTGATTCAAGCTAGAGCTTGAAGGGCTCACCAAGAACAAGCTTCTCTCAAGATGGATTCTAGATCTAGAAAGTGAGAGAATGGATTTCTTGTGAGGAAGAGAGCTTTAGAAATGAGTGAGAATGGCTATCTCTTTCTATCTCAATGAATCTCTTAATGGCAGCTCTAACCTAGAGAGAAATGACCTAGGTTCGTATTTATAGGGTCCCATAAAAACAAGTTAGGTCAATTTCCAACGGATAGAAATCTGAGGCAACTAGTCGGTCAAAGAACAACCACTGACCGACTAGTTCATCAACTAGTCGGTCAGTCAAACAACATGGACCGACTAAGAGAGGAACTGAGAAGAGATAGAAATTCAGACCTAGAAATCTAGTCGGTCCAAGAAGACATTCTGACCGACTAGTTTAACAACTAGTCGGTCAGTCAGTGAACGTAGACCGACTAAGAGGCATAATGAAATAGTCTGAATACAAATTGCCTTAGTCGGTCCAAGAACAAAAGTTGACCGACTAGATTGTCAACTAGTCGGTCACCAAACGTTCTTAGACCGACTAACGATAAACAGTAGCTTAGGAGAAATTTAGTATGAACAGTAAGTCACAACTAGTCGGTCAAAGAAGCATCACTGACCGACTAGTTCACAAACTAGTCGGTCGGTGATTCAACGTAGACAGACTAACTGTAAACAGTAAGGTGCAAGAAATTAAGGAAGCAAACTAGTCGGTCCAAGAAGCTTTGCTGACCGACTAGATCACCATCTAGTCGGTCAGTACATCTTCTTGTACCAACTAACATGCACAAACAAGTCCGAATCGAAGCGCGACGCTTCGAGGAAGTTAGAATGAACTTGTACTAAGATCCTAGAGCTACGATATGAGCGTTATGAAGATAGAATCGTAAGATATACTCAAGGCTTAACATTCTATAGATCGAAGCTAAAAGACTATAAATAAAACCTTAATGAACGGTCTTCGAAAGCTTCGATTAATTCTTCATGACTTCCAAAACGGTCCAAGAGCTTCAACGAAGCTTTAGGCAATGAATACGTGCTTTGAGAAGTCTTGAGATGTCGCTTTGATTGTTCTCGTGAATTTGGCGACGATCTCCAATAGTCCAAAGGGCATCTTGGTGTAACAGAAGGTGCCCTTATCGGTGACAAAAGACGTCTTCTCCTCATCCTCCTCCGCCATCGGTATCTGGTTGTATCCCGAGAAGGCGTCCATAAAGCTTAACAATTCATAGCCGGACGCCTGGTCCACCAAGTGGTCGATCCTGGGTAGGGGGAAGCTGTCCTTCGGGCATACCTTGTTGAGGTCGGTGAAGTCGACGCACATGCGCCACTTTCCACTGGGCTTCTTCACCAGAACGACGTTGGCAAGCCAGTCCGGGTAGTCCACCGGCCGAACAAATTTGGCTTCGAGGAGCCGCTCTACTTCTTCCTCGGTCGCCCTCTTCTTTTCCCCCCGCACTTCTCTTCTTCTGTCGGACAGGTCGGGCTTCTGGGTCCGCATTTAACCTGTGGGAGATCACCGTCGGGTCAACCCCAGGCATGTCGGCAGGTGACCATGCGAATATGTCCGCATTTTCCCAAAGCAAGGCGATGAGGGTCGTCCTCAAGGCGGCCGGGAGTTTTGTCCCGATGGAGACGGTTCTCTCTCCATCCGAGGCCACGGGAACCTCTTCAACTTCCTCGACCGGGGTCGGCCGCTGGTCGCAGAAGTCCTCCCTCTCGTCGGGGATGAGAGCCGTCAGGGCCCGCCTCGGGCTCCCACGCCGGGTTGGCGTACGGTCGTGGCCCGCGAGCCCCTCCCGGCCTCCCTGCACCTGTCCCACCCCCCGCGGGGTCCGGAACTTCATCATCTGGTGTTGCAGGCTGGGGAGTGCCTCGATGGCAATCATGTATGGACGCCCTATGATTCCGTTATACGCCGACGCGACATCGACGATGACGAAACGCGTCCCCCTGGTGACGACCCTCGGTTCCTCCCCCAGAGTCATGGGCAGGGTGATCGTCCCCGCTATGGGGATCATATGGCCGGTGAAGCCGGCAATGGGGCCCGCGCAGGGCTCTAGGTCTGCACGCCCCCACCCCATCCTCTCGACCGTTGACAGGAACAGGATGTCGCAGGAGCTACCGGTGTCAATCAGGAGCCGGCTAACGGCAACCGCCCCGATCCGAGCCTCGACGACGAGGGCGTCATTGTTCTGGCTCCCCACCTCCTGCCGGTCTCCCTCGGTAAAGGTGATAGGGGGTCGGTGTGTCCTTCTCCGCTTCGGCCGGCGGCCGGCGCCCGCCACCATCACCTGCCGGGCACCGGCCCCCGGGATCGCGGGCGTCTTCCCCGCTGGGGACGGCCCCCCACTTATCATCTCAATTCGCATGATCGCCCCCGGGGGGCGTGGCTCTCCCCGATCACGGTTTGCCGGCGGTTCCGGCCCCCGCTCCTCCGGGGGGGCTCTCTCTCCTTCTGCTACCCGCCTGCCCGCGACGAAGTTTCCCAAGTGGCTCGCCTGGATCAGCCGCTCGATCTCTCTTTTAAGTGTGTAACAACGGTCGGTGTCGTGACCGTGGTCCCGGTGATAACGGCAGTATCTTCGGAGGTCCCGCTTCGCCGGATCCGACCTCATCTCCCGGGGAGGCTCCGACAGTAACCCAGCCCTTATTGCTGCGGCCAGCACCTCCATCATGGGGGCATTGAGTTGCGTGTAATGTGCTCGTAGGGGGCCTTCTTGTCTCGGGACGACTCGAGGGAGCCCTTGCGCCGGAGCAAACTCGCGCGTCGGGCCAGGGCGGTCTTGTGGGCGAGGCCCCGGCGGTTCCCGCCTTGGTCGGGCCAGCTGGTCGCGACCTCGGTGCCCCTCTTCCTGCCTCGGCCGAGGGTGTGACTGGGGTTCGCCTTGGGATGGTTTCGCCGGGGGAATAGGGCCTTTGCGCCGAGAGTCTCTTCGACCAACGCGTGCCTCGCCACCATAGCGACCAACGCCTCATAGTCGGTCGGCGGATCCCGGAGCAGGGATTTGTGGAGGCTCCGAGTCCGCAACCCCGTTTTGAAGGCCAGCATAAGCACCTCATCGCCGCATGTCACCACCGCCCGTCTCTCCTCCTGAAAGCGGCGGAGGTATCTGCCCGTTGTCTCTCCCTCCCCTTGGACTATCGTGCTGAGATAGTCTAAGGGCTTCTTTTTCGTTCGCCCGGCCCGGAACTCTTGGTAGAACTTGTGGGACAGCTCGCCAAAGCTCCCAACGGATCTCGCGGGCAAGCCAAAGTACCAGTCCAACGCGGTGTCCCTCAGGCTTTGGGAGAAATGTCGGCATAGGAACGCCTCATCCACATCCTGCGCCCGCATCGCCCCCCGGTATTGCTGCACGTGCGTGAAGGGGTCGCCTCTCACATTGTACATGGCCAAGTGAGGGGGTTTGAACCTTATAGGCCTTGGGGCGGACGTGATCCACCGTGCAAGCGGCGTGGCCTCCTCCGGATAGGTAGGGCGATCGAGTGCATCCCCTCTCCGCCACTCGGGGGTCTGGCTTCGGTCGCGCCTCGGCCGCCGACGGTCCTCCGGCCCCGGGGAGTAGCCCGACGGTCGTCTGGCGGGGCTCCTTCCTTGGGTCGAGGATTCGACGGGTTGCGGGCTACGGTTCTCCCAGCGCCAGCGCCTCCCGGTCAGCTCCCCTCGGGCCTCCATCCGTTCTTGATTCTCCCGAAGAAGCCTTTCACGCTCGGCGGTGAGGAAGCGTAGTTGTCGACAAACGGCTTCCTCGTGTAGGGAATCGGAGGGGTGGTGTAGGCGATGCGGGCTGCCTCCTCCCGGTGGGGACCTGGTCAGCAACGGGTCCCGCCCGTCCCCGAGCCACCGACCCGTCGCCGTTACATCCAGGACTTCTCGGTTGCTCCTGTTCTCCCTCATCAGCCTCTCGCGCTCCGCGATGATGAGGCAGAGTTGGCGGTGAGCGGCCTCTTCGTCCTGGTAGGCCCTTTGGGCGGTCTCGGCCGCTTCGTCCAAACGCCTTTGCGCGGCGGCCGCCTCCCCCAGGCGCCTCCACCGCCGCGCAACTTCCATCTCCTCTTCCAGGAGCCTCTGCTGGGCCGCAATCTCCTCGGCAAGCCCCCTGTTCTCCCCCTCCTCCTCGAACTGAGGGTGGAGATTCCGCCTCACGTTCTGGGGCTCCGAGGGGCCGGGCTGAGGCTCCATTCCCATCGCCGGATAGCCTCCCCTGGCCTGAGTGACAGCCTCGAAGCTCTTCAGGACGGCGTGGGCCGAAGTATGTTCAGTTTCGGTGCCCATCCCCAGAAGGGGATCGGGCGCCGGGGTGATTAGCAGAGAGAGCGGTTCCTGGCCCACGGGATCTTTACCGTGGTCAGGGTTCCGAGAGATCGGCATGGAGTCTAACATGGGTGTGACCCTTCGTTCCCACAGACGGCGCCAATTGTTACGAGGTGGAACTCGCGTACAATGAATTTGTATATTGGAGAACCAAGGGCACAGTGGTTATATGGAGAAGAGGGTTTAGGTAGGCTGTTTTACAAGTGATTAGTGGGGTGAAGAAGTTGGACTTGTCGTCGGTGGTGATCACGGGGTCGAATCGCATCGGATGCGGCAGAGGAAGGTTGAATGGCAGGAGGCCGAGGTTGACGTTGGCCAAGGGGCGAGCTTTCCTGCAGCACGAACAACTCATCAGAAGGGCGGGGTTGGGGTTCAACCCTTAGCCCCTCCGATGCCTAAGTCAGTAATAGGACTTAAAACGGGGGCTAGACACGCCGGTTGGACTAACGGTGTGTCGACCGCGCGTGGCGAGCTATAAGTGGGAGAACAAAGATATGGACGACCTTTGTTCTCGTGTGTGAATGATAGATTGAGAGAGAATTTTCCAAACCCCCCCCCACCGTGAGAGGAGAGGGGGTATTTATACCTGACGGGAGATGATTAGGCGGGACTGACCTGGCATGCTGACTAGACGTGCTGAGCTGGCTCGGTTGTCGGCGGAAGCTTCGGACAAGGACGTCGTGAACAGGAGTGCCTGACCAGCTTTTGTCAGACGGTGCAACGGCCAGGGGCACTTTTGTCAGGGTGTCAGGGCCGAAAGCATTAATTGTCAAGGGGCTTAGCTGCCAGGGGATGCTTTGTCAGATGGTCGGGCGGCGTTAGTGTCAGTCGTGTCCTTATCCTAGGTTGTTTGTCGTTGGTGATGAACTAAAGGTTGGGATACGCTATCCCTGGCGTCGGGGCGCATGGGAATCAGACGGGCCGTCCGGATCGGGGGTTGCCCGGCCCGGCCGCGCCTCCCGTTCGGTCGCGGGCTATGGTTTGCTGGCACGGAAGGATACACCCGTGCCTATGTCAGCAAGCCCCGCGGTGCTGTCCGGGCGCTCCCCAAGCGCACTGCCCCGGGTGGGCCGAGCCACTGCGGTCGTACGCTTCGGCCGGGTGGGGGGTGCTGAGAGGTGCGCCCGTTCCCATGTAGCTTCGGACTTCCGGGGTGGCGGCCCTTTCGTGAAAAGGTGAATTAATGGGGTATGTTAGCGGATCCGAGCGGGAGTCGGACTCCTACGATCTTTAGGTCGTAACAACGACGAAGCGTCTCCAAAACCATCCGTAGATGCTCGGCATGCTCCTCCTCGCTCTTCGAGTAGACCAATATGTCATCAATGAATATCACTACGAATTTATCCAGAAAATCATAGAATTTGAGATTCATGAGATTCATGAAAACTGCAGGAGCGTTGGTCACACCGAATGGCATGACAACGAACTCGTAGTGTCCATAGTTGGTCCGAAAAGCTGTCTTGTAGACATCCTCATTCTTGACCTTCACCTGATGATATCCACTCCTGAGGTCCAACTTCGAGAAAACTCGTGATCCACCGAGTTGATCGAAGATGTCATCAATGCGAGGTAACGGGTACTTATTCTTCATAGTGACATTTTTCAGCTCCCGATAATCCACGCACATCCGTCTCGATCCATCCTTCTTCTTGACCAGCAATACAGGTGCACCCCAGGGAGACACGCTGGGATGAATGAATCCTTTCTGCAACAGATCGTCCAACTGCTTCCGTAGCTCTTCAAGTTCTGCTGGAGCCATACGGTAAGGTGCCTTCGAGATTGGTTGAGTATTTGACATCAGATCAATACTGAACTCCAAAGCTCGATCAGGCGGCAATCCAGAAATGTCTTCTGGAAATACATCTTCAAAGTCTCGAACCACTACAGGCTTCTCTGGTTCGACTTGTATAGATGCGAGGATCGCTTCTTTCGGCTGAGCCCGAAATCTGATATGCTCGAGCGAACGACTATCGCTGATAAATTCGAACACAGGATGGTCGGGAATTTCGAATACTACTTTCTTCTTGTGACAGTCGATAGTAGCATAGAAAGTCCCTAACCAGTCCATGCCGAGAATAGCATCAAAGTTGGATGTATCCAGGACCATGAAGTCTGCATAAAGTTCATGTCCGCAAATCACTAAGGGGCAGGATTTGCATCCCAAAGTAACACTCACTACACCACCTCCGGTTGTGATATTCCATCTCTTGGGAAGTGGGTAGGTAGGGATCGAATGTTTAACTACAAACTTCTGGCATATAACACACAGGGAAGCTCCGAAATCAAATAAAGTAAGAGCCGGGTGGGAGGCCACTAAGATAATACCTAAGACGAAAATATTATACTTAGCAAAGGAAACCTAACTAACAAGCATTAATATATGGTAAAAGATAAATACTAGGTATCAATGTTACATGTGATCACGTCATCCTCAGTCTCAGCTTCCGCAGCTGTCATCGTGAACGCCTGGCGCTTCGGCTGATGGACCTGCTGATAAGATCGATCTTGAGGGATCAGAGGTGGTCCACGCTGAGCAGGTCCGGGTGCCCCTCGCTGAACAGGTGCAGGCACTGCACGCTGAACAGGTGCAGGTACTCCAGTAGGTGGTCGACGGTCCTTGCCGTGAGGGCAGTCTCTCGTAGCATGTGCGGGTGATCTGCATACCAGACACTGGTTCAGTATCCTCCTGCAATCTTTCTTCTGGTGTCCAGTCCTGCCGCAGAAGTAGCAAGTCAGATGCGATCGATCGGCAGAAGTGGATGGCCTCTTGAACGGTGTAGTCTGCGGAGGTCGGAAGTTTCCTCTGAGCACCATTCTAGGCGGATCCATGGGTCGCTTGCCTCCTCCAGCTGAAGGTCCCTCGGGGAGTTTATCTACCAGCTCATGCTCACGTGCACAATCCAGAACGTCATGAAGTGTCGTCGATCTCACCGAGGTCATCGAGGCTTGGACCTTGCGATTCAGGCCCTTGCGAAATTGAAACGCACAGTCTTCAGGGTATTCAACCATATGAGGTGCAAAACGGCTAAGCATGTCAACCTCAGCCTCATACTCATCCACGGTCATATCTCCTTGGACCAGGTTATCGAAACGTTGTTGAAGATCTCACTTAGCTGCCTTGGGAAAGTATTTAGCATCGAACCTTTCCCTAAACATGCCCCAAGAGATCGGTCTGATCAGACGTTTCTCCTCCAGTTTCCACCAGCTCCTGGCATTGTCGGTTAGTTGTAGTTTCGCCATGTCAACCCATCCAGCCTGTGGAATACGTGCAACACTCAGTTTATCTTCAGTCGCTTGAACCCATTCATCAGCTCCTAGAGGCCCTTCTTTTCCAGAGAAGCTTTTGGGCTGCAATTCATGGAATTGTCTGACTCCTGGTTCAGCTCGAGGGGGTGGCGGTGGTGCATTCTGAGCAGGTTGCTATCCTTACTGAATCAGATGTTGCTGCACTTCCAGCATTCTCCTGATAACTCCGAGGACTACATTGATATCAGCACTTCCGTTAGCTGCATTATCGGTCCCATTTCCATTTCTGGTGTGGTGTCCTCCTGCCATGCTGAGAAACGAACTTGGTTAAGTTGTGTACGAGATAAATCTAGATGTTTTTTGCCATTGATAGTATTTCTATTGTACTGAAGTTTCGCTAATGCAAGACCTGCATGGGCCACCACAAAAACCTGTCACGCCCCGCTTCCCATTATACTTGGGGCGAGGACGCGAGCGGGCCCGCTTAGGTTGGAGCGGTGAAGCTCGAACCCAATAAGCGTATGTGAAAACACCTTTCGCAGGAACTTGCATGCAACTCGGAACAATAGAAATATTAAAGCCAACATCCAGATAAAGTACACAATAATAAAAGGGCCCCACGCATGGCCTACAACAATAGCGATACAGATAAAGTGGGTACACACCCTACAATCACAGCGGTGAAAATAAATAACTGCAGCGGTGATAATCAGCTCTAGTCCATGGTAGGGTGGACTTCAGGATCAGCAGAATCCTGGTCTATTGGATCACTCTGATCCAACAACTCGTCCTCCTGGTAACCTGTCTCGTAACCTGACATACATTCAAACAACATGAATGTATGTCAGCAAGGGTCTGCAAGTAGATGTCAGATGACCCAAGGCAAGATATATATAACAAGTTATATATATGGCAGTTTTACAGCAGTTAAAAGAATTTACACTAGCATGTATTTCAATGAACTGAAGCAGTTAAAACAATTATGAAAAGTTACACTAGCATGGTAGTTAAAGCAACAAGTTACATTAGCATGGCATTTCAGTTGTAAAAATTAACATGACAGTTGAGCAATGTAACATCAGTCTGTAATTAACTTTCCTTTTCAATTATTTAACTGTGTGTGCAAGTCCGTGAATAAGATTCCCGCCGTTAGACGAATAGTAAATAAATACACCTTCAAGTGCCCCCGAAGGCGATCCGTTTACTACCGACTAGTGCCCGGGAACCAACCCCACCCACGTGTATTTCCTGGATCACGTGCCAGGATGCTAATCCGCCATATACTGAAACACGAGTCCAGACTAGTCGCATGTGACGTAATCACATGTGACCGACGAGATTAACTAATAGCCAATGGCAAGTAACATCTGATAGCCAATGGCAACTTGGTAGCCAACGGCATGGTAACATCGGTAGCCAACGACCTGTAACATCGGTAGCCAACGACATTTAATTACGAGAGCCAACGGCATTTAACATTCTATGAGTATCAACAGTTCTAAAATTAACCATAAATGTCCAGAAACATTACTATTCACAATGTGTGTTTCATTTTGATTGTTAAGGGTCCACACTCACACACACGAGTTTAATGTCTAGCATTTCAAAAAAATGGACAGTTTAGGTTGTCCGAGTAACGGTAGGAAAGTTCGCGTCGTATCTGCGTCATTAAATAATAACATTTATTATAATTAACAAAAAGTGTTTAAAACGAGAATTAACGAATTAAATCTATAAATTGGGTTCGTCTAATTTTATGGGGTTCACTGGCTAGGGTGGTGTTTATTAGGTTATACAAACCGGGTACGCAATATTTATTTAAATTTTATTACATCAACAGTATTTAATCATATCAACAGGGTGAACTTATCATTAACAAACTAATAACAATTTTAATACCAACTTAACTTAATCTTACTCACTATTAGATAATATGACATGTTTATATTTCTTATTAAGCCCACCTACCCAGTTTGACCAAAGCAACATGGTTAAAGTTTTATACTTATTAAACTCTCATTCCCTCACACACTCTCTCTCTCTTCTAATAACTCTCCCCCATCTCCCTTATCTCTTTCTTTCCTTGTCCCTGTCGTTTCCTTCTCATTTTCCTTTTTTTTCATCTTGATTTCCCATGGCAGCAATTAAATCGCAAGGAGGAGCTCGGATCTTACCTGCGCAAAGGGGAGGAGAGGCCTCACGGCGGCGGCTCCAGGCGGCAGGGGCGGCGGCGGGTCGGCGGTCTGGCGGGTCGGCGGTCTGGCGGGCGGCGTGCGCTGGCGGCCGGTGGCGGCAGCTGTGTTGCTGAAGCGCGCGCGCGGGAATCAGGCGAGGGGGCGGCTTCCGGCAGCGACGCGCGGCTTGGGTTAGTGGTGATGCGGCCAAGGGGGAGGAAGAAGGTGGAGGAAGTTGAAGAAAAGAGTTTGTAGGGTTTTGTTGATTCAGATCTGGTTTCAGATCTTCTTGCTTCCCAATTTCAGATTTCAATGGAGATGGAAATAGAGGGGAGAAGAGTTTGATTTGATTCTGAAGTTGATTTTCAGATTGGGGTTTTGATTCAAAGAATAGATAGGATTTGAATCTGAATTTGGGTTACGAATTTCTCCTTGTATTTGATTTCTTTTTGAATCAATAATGGGTTTGTTTGAGGGAAATTTTGGGTTGGGAAGATGATGAATTTGTGGGCTAATTTGGTTTGGAAATTTGTTCTTGGCTTTGAAAAATCTGATTGAATTTTGGTTTGGGGAATTTGGTTGCAGGGAGTTGTTTGCAATAGATTAGCAGTGATGAATACGGTGAGTTTGCAGATGATTTTGGGTGAAGTGGGTTCTTGGGTTGTCCGATGAAATGGCAAATGAAGATGTCGCCTTAAGAAAGATTCAGCAGGGAACAATGTCTCCAATTTGTCAACGAGAATTAATTTGATTAGGTTGAGGATTAGGATGGTTTTAAATTTTGTTGACTTACGAGGAAAAGAATCGTGCTAAAACTTCTCCTCCTAAAACCCAACGTGTTTGTTGAATGAAGATTATTAATTAATTAATTAATTAAGTTTTAAACACGATTAGTAAAACAATAATAGTAATTAGTAAATAATTAAATTAAAGTTTGTTCTAAAACACGATGGTTAATTAACGATAATACGGTAAATACGGAAATACAGAGTCGCATACGCGTAACATGAAACGTACGGACGAAAATTACTGATACACATGACTTAAGCACGGCTAAAAATACCGGCCGTTACAATACTAGTGCATTTAATTGCATACAGTGGCATATCATTTTATATAATGAAAAAACAAAGATTATTGCAAGATAACTGCATGAACAATGAAAAAATAATTATATCTTTGTGTAAAAAGCTGTGTTACGTTAACATACACTACTTTACGCTATTATACGCTAATATACACTAGTATACGTCGCCGTACACTGGTGTATATTGGCGTATTTGGGCATATACTAGTGTATATAAGTGCATACAGTGGCATATCCTTATATATAATGAAAAAACAAAAGAATATTGGAAGTTAAGTCCATTCTTACATCTTCAACGTCAAATATAGTCTGCCTAGCTAGGGAATAGCCACCTGGCAATGCTTGTGACGTTTCCCATCGAAAGATCCTTGGAAGAGGGTTCTCATGCACCCTCCTAGCCAAGGCAGCAGCGTAATCTGGCATAAGACACTCTATAACCCATGCTTGAATAGCAAATGGGAACGTCCCAACCTTCAGATGCGCGACACCAGGTTTCTTAACCCTGTTCAACATGTGTGCCCACTCCTTCGCCAATTCTTCATAAACCATTCTTCCACATGGGTATGAATTGAACAGCTCTGGATCATCTGCCAAACATATGGCCCTTGGATGCACAATATTCCCAACGTCTTTCACGAAGACCATACTGTGGATGATGTAAAGCACAGCAAGCTTCCGAATTTCTACGCTGCCTGGATTTTGAACGGCCTCAGCATTGAGCTTGGCCATCACATCTGAAAATCACAGGTTAGCGGTGTCAAGGAATCCCCGGAACGGCGTCTCTGCTTCCTCGTCACAATTCGGGAACTTTGTAACGACTGGTTTTTCATGTATGGATTTTATTGTATATATATATATATATTTGGTTGCTTCTTCTTGATTGTGATTTCCATTTCCGTCTCCGTAGTTTTCATTTTCGTTCGTTTCGTCGTGATTCTCTAGATTCTTCCGTCGGTCGTCGATTTTGGAGTAAGTCATTTGTGATGGGCTTCGTATCGGTCATATCTTATTGTTAGATCAAGCCTAGGAGTCTTAGGAATCGATCCCGGAGCTCCGTGCTCCATATCGGAACTTTTGGTGCTCATTAGCCGGTGTAAGAAGGGGCACCGACCGACTAGATGACGATCCAGTCGGTCGGAAAACCTTCTTGAACCGACTAGTTGGCTTTGTTAATTTCTCAGTAGTTACTGTTTGTCGTTAGTCGGTCTAAGAACGTTGGTTGACAGACTAGGTTGTAAACTAGTCGGTCGGCAATGCTTCTTTAACCGACTAACTCATTTACTAATTCTTGGTATCAGTACTGTTCATTCTTAGTCGGTCTAAGTTCATCTTTCGACCGACTAGTTGTTAAACTAGTCGGTTAAGTTTTGTACTCAGACTGACTAATTCTTAGTTCTTCTGTACAGTCGAGTACTGTTTATTCTTAGTCGGTCTAAGAACGTTCATCGACCGACTAGATTCCAAACTAGTGGGTCAGTAGTTGTTCTTTGACCGACTAACTCTTAGTTCAGGTTTTTGACTGGAGCTACTGTTTACTCTTAGTCGGTCTGCGTTGGTCAACCGACCGACTAGTTCCCAAACTAGTCGGTCAGTGGTTGTTCTTTGACCGACTAAACAGTACATGAAACCCTAGTTTTGCCCTAGCCGCCACCAAACTCTATAAATACCCCTCCAAACGTTTTCTTCTTCTCCCTCATGACCTAAAACCCTAATTTCTCCCCCATTGAGCCCACATCTTCCTCAAACCATTAATCCTTCATCCCAAGCTCATCCTTCATCATCCAAACCCTCCCTTGTCACAACCCACCTTCCATCTTCCCCAAACCTTCATCAAACCCCCAAAATCCACATTAAAACCCATTTCTCCAGATTTTTCCCCCATTTTCCAGATCTGAGCCGGATCGTTCTTCCGTTGCCGTGGTTGCTCGGCATCGTTCCTTCGCTTCTTCACGGTAATACTCGATTCCTTTAGTTTTAGCATAACCCACATTGACATTGTGAAACCCTAATAAAATGGATTATTAGATGATTAAGGTTCTAATAAGAAACCGATTTAGAAACATTGTGCTAATGATTGTTTTGCCATAACAGTGATCCATTCCGTAGTTAGCTTGTGTGACGGTCTTCATTGCTCGTCAATCCAGGTATCAGTCAAGTGAAACTTGCATCTCTTGATTTGGGCCATGTCTTAGGCCATTACCTTGCTTTAGCGTAAAAGAGACTAGACGGTGAAAGGATAGCCGTCTAGACGCCATTGACCTAGCTTGACAACGAAGCATGGTCCGTCACCCTCATCATGCTTGTATGTCAAGTTTACTTTCCCTTAACGGTACGCGTAATAACTGTTCATGTCATCCATGCATCCTTGACTGCTGTTGCATTTTAACTGCCATGTTTAATTCCAATTAACGGTACGCGAATATGTTTTTGTCATTGCATTTTGCCTGCCACGTTTAAATACAATTAACGGTACGCGAATATCTGCTCATGTCATTGCATGCTTGAATACTCATCGTGATTGCGTAGCTTCGCTACATACTTGTACTATTTGTTCCGGTTAGGCACCCACCTTGCGTGGGCACAATCCTATGCCAAATACACTTTCTGGCTCGTGTTCCAGAAGACGAGCTCAACACAGCCTGCGGGCAATAGGGCACTCGTTGAGTGACCCCTTGTATTTGATACTTGAACACAGCCTGCGGGCAATAGGGCACTCGTTGAGTGATCCCTTGTACTTGTACTTGTTACTTGACATTAGATGTCACAACAACCACTCGCTACTTGTACTTTACTTTACTTGTTACCACCTTACCTTACTTGCCATGCACCATACTTTAACTGCTAGGTTGCTAGTTTACCTTTCTTCCGTTTCCTTGCACAAGTCTTTCGACTTACTGACATGTGCCCCTTTTCTATTTTGGGTGACACATGTTAGAGCCCGAGCCCGAGATACTTGCTGAGGACGTGGTGTTCGCTGATGCTGAGTCAGAACCCGCGTTGATCGAGGACTTCGTTGACACTGGGGATCAGTCTTAGTGTCTTCGTTTAGCTTCTTTTGTTAGACTGCTTAGTTGTCGGTGCGTGGCACCTAGTTTGATACTCTGTTATGTTTGTGCTTTTGTTTGGCCTTGTTCTAGGCATTTAGACTCTTTCTTGTTAGTCTGGTGGCTTTTCTGTGATGTTGAATATTTTGTGCACAAACTTTGGGATTGGTTATTTCATATCCATCTCATTCCATTATTATTATTGTTGTTGTTCCTTTTGCGTTTACAGGGACCTGCTTATACTAAATTGACGCTTATCAGGCGTGCAGCTTCACAGCTCCACGTTTGAGCGGACCTTCTCACGTCTCGCCTCCATTTTAGGGAAGCGGGGCGTGACAGGTTTTAGTGGTGGCCCATGCAGGTCTCTCTGTAACTGCAATTATCAGGGATAACAATAATAATATAAGATTGTCCAACAAATAAATTCGATATCCGAGTCATAAGCTATGAGTCTAATCTGCTTCGTTTTCTGTGTCACTAGATGGCAGGAAGGCGATTCACCCGTGGTGGAGGTAGTGGTGCGCCCCCTCATGATGAGGAGCCTGAGCGGGAGCCCACCAATGGAGAGATGATGCGGATGATGATCCAGATGATGCAAGTGCAGCAGGGCGTGCTCCTGCAAGTCCAGAATGCTCCGCTTGCTCGAGCTGCCTGGGCACTTCCAGATGCCCCTCGCTCTGAGCCGGGAGCGAAGCAATTTCGGGAGCTGGGTCCCGCATATTTTGATGGGTCTGAGGGTCCTCTGGCTGCCGATGAGTGGATTCGGAACATTGAGGATAACCTGGTGATGGAAAAGATTAACCCGGCTGGATGGGTTGATTTGGCTAAGAGGCATCTGAAGGACAATGCCAGAAACTGGTGGGATGCTGAAGAGAAGATGCTGGTGGAGCCGATAGTTTGGGCTACCTTTAAGTCCAGATTTGATGGAGAGTTCTTCCCGAAGGCTGCTAGGCAGGTGATGCTACAGCGCTTCATAGATCTGAAGCAGGGGAGCTTGTCGGTGGATCAGTACCACCAGGAGTTCACGAGGCTCAGTCGGTTTGCACCAAAGATGGTGCAAGATGCCGATGAGAAAGCTCAGCGATTTCTTCAGGGACTTGCCTTGGAGCTTCAGAGCTTTGTGCCCTCTTCTGACCTGGAGTCATATCAGAAGGTTCTGATTGCTACGAGGCGGCAAGAGTTGAATTTGAACCAGAGGAAGGGACATGTTTCCGGAGCTGGGAAGAGGCCTATGGAGCAGGCCAGGGCGGTGGTTAGGCCTGGTTTCAAGCCTAATCATCCGGTGCAGTTCAAGAGGCCAGGAGGGCCTATTCTGAAGACTTGCCATTTATGTGGCAAGACTGGACACCTCAGGGATCAGTGTAGGAGGTTTCTAGGACAGTGCATTGTCTGCGGAGATCCTGCCCACACCATCAGGGAGTGTCCCAAGTCGAAGCAGCCTTGGCGGGCTCCTATTGCAGCACAGCCGTTGCAGCAGCGAGCTCCTGTGCCCGTTGGACGTGGAGCACCTCTTGTTCTGCAGAGACAGGCCTATCGGCAGGCTGTTCCACCGAGAGGGCAGGCCTTTCTGATGACTGGGGAGGAGAGCATGGCCGTGGATGAGGTTATTACAGGTAACGCTCGTTCTAGCTATTTTTCTTCCTTAGTTAGTTTGATTGTTGATTATGTTGGTTGCTTGCTCATGTTTGTTGCTAGAGTAGGATTTGATTGTTAGATTGTTTGCTAGGTGCGGTTTTGGTTTGCACATTTCCTGCACGAGTCCTCTTTGACTTAGGTGCGTCGATGTGCATTTTGGCCCGGAGCTTCGTGGAGAAGCATTCCTTGTCGACGTCCTCTCTTCCTAAGAGTTGGAATATCGTCACAGGGAACGGTGTGGTCTCGGTGCATCGTGGGTGCAATTCTTGTCCGTTGGTGGTTTGTGGACGTGAGCTTTGTGCTGATTTCATTGTCCACGACATCATCAACTACGATGCGGTCCTTGGGATGGATTGGCTTGCGAGCTCCTATGCTACGATTGAATGTTGGAGGAAGAAGGTGGTGTTCGAGATTTCCGGACATCCGGTATTTGAGTTCAGTCGTGGTAGCAGTTCGCTGGGTCCGGTCAGATTTCGGACCAGACCGATGGATGTTGTGGCTATGCAGATGGAGTTGGAGTGGCCAGCTGTGGTGCGAGATTTTGGTGACGTCTTCCCCGAGGAGATGTCTGGATTGCCGCCTGATCGAGCTTTGGAGTTTTCTATTGATCTTATTCCAGGTGCGCAGCCCATTTCGAAGGCACCATATCGTATGGCGCCAGCAGAGTTGGAGGAGTTGCGTAGGCAGTTGGATGAGCTTATGCAGAAGGGTTACATCAACCCTAGTGTGTATCCGTGGGGAGCACCGGTGTTGTTGGTGAAGAAGAAGGATGGTTCGCGTCGCATGTGCGTGGACTATCGGGAGCTGAATGCGGTGACTATCAAGAATAAATACCTGTTGCCTCGCATCGATGATATCTTTGATCAGCTGGGAGGATCGATGGTGTTTTCTAAGTTTGATTTGAGGAGTGGTTACCATCAGTTGAAGGTGAAGAAGGATGATGTGCCGAAGACAGCTTTCAGGAATAAGTATGGACACTACGAGTTTGTGGTTATGCCTTTCGATGTAACTAACGCACCCGCAGTTTTCATGAATCTGATGAACCTGATTTTCTATGACTTTTTGGATAAGTTTGTCGTTATCTTCATTGACGACATTCTGATCTATTCGAAGTCAGAGGAAGAGCATGCCTCGCACTTGAGGACGGTGTTGGAGGTTTTGAGGAAGCATCGGTTGTATGCTAAATTTTCGAAGTGCGAGTTTTGGTTGGACAGAATTGCTTTTCTCGGGCATGTGGTGACTGGAGATGGTATTTCAGTGGATCCCGAGAAGATCAGGGCCATCAGAGAGTGGCCTGTTCCGCGGTCAGCGTCTGAGATCCGGAGTTTCCTTGGGCTTGCTGGTTACTATCGGCGATTCATTAAGGACCTTTCCAGTATTGCCGAGCCGATGACCATATTGACGCAGAAGGATGTTGCTTTTGTTTGGTCGGGTGATTGTGAGAATGCTTTTGGTGTTCTGAGGGAGAGGTTGACGAATGCCCATATTCTTGTTGTGCCTGATCGCAGCGGTGGATTTGAGATCTTTTGCGATGCTTCTGGCAAGGGTCTCGGTTGTGTGTTGCATCAGCACGGGCATGTTGTGGCTTATGCTTCTCGTCAGCTCAAGGTTCATGAGAAGAATTACCCGACGCATGATTTAGAGTTGGCTGCTGTTGTGTTTGCCCTTAAGATTTGGAGGCACTTCCTGCTGAGTGACAAAGTGAAGATCTTCACCGATCACAAAAGCTTGAAGTATATTTTCACTCAGAAGGAGCTCAACATGCGACAGCGTCGATGGTTGGAGCTCATGGCGGATTATGAGATTGATCTGCAGTATCACCCTGGCAAGGTGAATGTGGTTCCTGATGCCCTGAGTAGGCTTCCAACGATGATGATTTTGACCTCGCAGTGGAGATTGCAGCATGATTTTTACGAGTCTGGTGTGGAGATTGTTCTTCTGGGGGAGGCTTCTTCGTTGATGTGTATGCATGTACAGTCGACGATCGTGGATCGGATCAAGGACGTCCAGGCTGAGGATCCGAAGCTGGTGAAGATTCGGGAGCAGGTGGAAGCCGGTCTGCGGACTGAATTTTTGATTCATGAGGATGGCTCGCTGAGGTTTGGAGCCAGGTTGTGTGTGCCAGCTGGAGATATTAGAGAGGAGTTGATGGTGGAGGCACATAGTTCGCCGTATTCTGTGCATCCTGATGGGACCAAGATGTACAAGGATCTTCGTCTGAGTGGCATGGTATGAAGAGGAGTGTGGCTCGGAGTGTAGCCAAGTGTTTGGTTTGCCAGCAAGTGAAGGCGGAGCATCAGCGTACGGCAGGGTTGCTGCAACCACTTCCGATTCCGGAGTGGAAGTGGCAACACATCACTATGGATTTCGTGACTGGACTACCTCGGAGTCCGAAGCAGAATGACGTGATTTGGGTGATCGTAGACCGATTGACCAAATCCGCGCACTTTATTCCGTTCCGAGTGGGACAGTCCACTGAGGCGCTAGCGAGGAGATATATGGAGGTAAAATTCTTTTACTCTCCGTTTTTATTTCCTTTTCCTAGTTTGGATAGTGATGTAACGTGAATCGTGCAGGAGGTCGTGCGACTTCATGGGGTCCCCGCGAGTATCGTGTCGGACAGAGACACGAGGTTCACATCTCAGTTCTGGCAGAGTTTGCAGAAGCGTTTGGGTACGCGTCTGAGTTTCAGCATGGCATACCATCCGCAGACGGATGGCCAGTCCGAGAGGACGATTCAGATTTTGGAAGACATGCTGAGGGCATGCATGTTGGATTTCAAGGGTTCGTGGGAGGACCATCTACACTTGGTGGAGTTCTCTTACAACAACAGCTACCAGGCGTCTATTGGCATGACGCCTTTCGCCGCTTTGTATGGGAGGAAATGTCGATCGCCATTGAGTTGGGATGACGTTGGTGATAGGGAGCTGTTGGGACCTGAGATGATTGTGGAGGCTGTGGAGGTTGTCAGGAATATTCGGGAGAGGTTGAGGATTGCTCAGGACTGTTTTAAGCATTGGGCGGATGCTAAACGTCGTCCTTTGGAGTTTCAGCCTGGGGATCATGTGTTTCTGAGGATTTCCCCGAATCGTGGAGTGATTCGTTTTGGGAAGCGAGAGAAGTTGAGCCCGCGATACATTGGACCGTTTGATATTCTGGAGAGAGTTGGCGAGGTAGCTTATCGCTTAGCCTTGCCGCCATCTTTGGAAGGAGTTCACGATGTTTTCCATGTGTCGCAGCTTCGTCGATACATTAGCGATCCATCTCATGCTGTGGATTTCTCGGAGATTACCGTTCGCCCAGATTTGACGTATGACCAGCATCCAGTGCAGATTCTGGACAGGCGTCAGAAGTCACTTCGGAACAAGGTTGTCAATCTTGTGAGGGTGATGTGACGACACGGCTCGCCTGGAGAGTCTACTTGGGAGAATGAGGATGAGATGCGAGAGCGTTTCCCACTTTTGTTCCCGGACACGTGAGTGTTGGGAAATTCCGAGGACGGAATTTTTGTTAAGTTGGGGAGGATGTAACGACTGGTTTTTCATGTATGGATTTTATTGTATATATATATATATATGGTTGCTTCTTCTTGATTGTGATTTCCATTTCCGTCTCCTAGTTTTCATTTTCGTTCGTTTCGTCATGATTCTCTAGATTCTTCCGTCGGTCGTCGATTTTGGAGTAATTCATTCGTGACGGGCTTCGTATCGGTCATATCTTATTGTTAGATCAAGCTTAGGAGTCTTAGGAATCGATCCCGGAGCTCCGCGCTCCATATCGGAACTTTTGGTGCTCATTAGCCGGTGTAAGAAGGGGCACCGATCGACTAGATGACGATCCAGTCGGTCGGAAAACCTTCTTGAACCGACTAGTTGGCTTTGTTAATTTCTCAGGAGTTACTGTTTGTCGTTAGTCGGTCTAAGAACGTTGGTTGACCGACTAGGTTGCAAACTAGTCGGTCGGCAATGCTTCTTTAACCGACTAACTCATTTACTAATTCTTGGTATCAGTACTGTTCATTCTTAGTCGGTCTAAGTTCATCTTTCGACCGACTAGTTGTTAAACTAGTCGGTTAAGTTTTGTACTCAGACCGACTAATTCTTAGTTCTTCTGTACAGTCGAGTACTGTTTATTCTTAGTCGGTCTAAGAACGTTCATCGACCGACTAGATGCCAAACTAGTCGGTCAGTAGTTGTTCTTTGACCGACTAACTCTTAGTTCAGGTTTTCGACTGGAGCTACTGTTTACTCTTAGTCGGTCTGCGTTGGTCAACCGACCGACTAGTTCCCAAACTAGTCGGTCAGTGGTTGTTCTTTGACCGACTAAACAGTACAGGAAACCCTAGTTTTGCCCTAGCCGCCACCAAACTCTATAAATACCCCTCCAAACGTTTTCTTCTTCTGCCTCATGACCTAAAACCCTAATTTCTCCCCCATTGAGCCCCCATCTTCCTCAAACCATTAATTCTTCATCCCAAGCTCATCCTTCATCATCCAAACCCTCCCTTGTCACAACCCACCTTCCATCTTCCCCAAACCTTCATCAAACCCCCAAAATCCACATCAAAACCCATTTCTCCAGATTTTTCCCTCATTTTCCAGATCTGAGCCGGATCGTTCTTCCGTTGCCGTGGTTGCTCGGCATCGTTCCTTCGCTTCTTCACGGTAATACTCGATTCCTTTAGTTTTAGCATAACCCACATTGACATTGTGAAACCCTAATAAAATGGATTATTAGATGATTAGGGTTCTAATAAGAAACCGATTTAGAAACATTGTGCTAATGATTGTTTTGCCATAACAGTGATCCATTCCGTAGTTAGCTTGTGTGACTGTCTTCATTGCTCGTCAATCCCGGTATCAGGCAAGTGAAACTTGCATCTCTTGATTTGGGCCATGTCTTAGGCCATTACCTTGCTTTAGCGTAAAAGAGACTAGACGGTGAAAGGATAGCCGTCTAGACGCCATTGACCTAGCTTGACAACGAAGCATGGTCCGTCACCCTCATCATGCTTGTATGTCAAGTTTACTTTCCCTTAACGGTACGCGTAATAACTGTTCATGTCATCCATGCATCCTTGACTGCTGTTGCATTTTAACTGCCATGTTTAATTCCAATTAAAGGTACGCGAATATGTTTTTGTCATTGCATTTTGCCTGCCACGTTTAAATACAATTAACGGTACGCGAATATCTGCTCATGTCATTGCATGCTTGAATACTCATCGTGATTGCGTAGCTTCGCTACATACTTGTACTATTTGTTCCGGTTAGGCACCCACCTTGCGTGGGCACAATCCTATGCCAAATACACTTTCTGGCTCGTGTTCCAGAAGACGAGCTCAACACAGCCTGCGGGCAATAGGGCACTCGTTGAGTGACCCCTTGTATTTGATACTTGAACACAGCCTGCGGGCAATAGGGCACTCGTTGAGTGATCCCTTGTACTTGTACTTGTTACTTGACATTACATGTCACAACAACCACTCGCTACTTGTACTTTACTTTACTTGTTACCACCTTACCTTACTTGCCATGCACCATACTTTAACTGCTAGGTTGCTAGTTTACCTTTCTTCCGTTTCCTTGCACAAGTCTTTCGACTTGCTGACATGTGCCCCTTTTCTCTTTTGGGTGACACATGTTAGAGCCCGAGCCCGAGATACTTGCTGAGGACGTGGTGTTCGCTGATGCTGAGTCAGAACCCGCGTTGATCGAGGACTTCGTTGACACTGGGGATCAGTCTTAGTGTCTTCGTTTAGCTTCTTTTGTTAGACTGCTTAGTTGTCGGTGCGTGGCACCTAGTTTGATACTCTGTTATGTTTGTGCTTTTGTTTGGCCTTGTTCTGGGCCTTTAGACTCTTTCCTGTTAGCCTGGTGGCTTTTCTGTGATGTTGAATATTTTGTGGACAAACTTTGGGATTGGTTATTTCATATCCGTCTCATTCCATTATTATTATTGTTGTTGTTCCTTTTGCGTTTACAGGGACCTGCTTATACTAAATTGACGCTTATCAGGCGTGCAGCTTCACAGCTCCACGTTTGAGCGGACCTTCTCACGTCTCGCCTCCATTTTAGGGAAGCGGGGCGTGACAAACTCCCCGAATGGCAAGCCAGTAAAAAGCGCAAATTCCACATGACCAAAGGTATACGAATGGCCCGCTATGTTGAACTTCAATGCGCGTTTATTAGGGCTGGTATTGCTTTCAACCTCCCCTCTAGATAATAACCAATGCAAAGTCGGACTTTGTATTGGGAATTTCTCAAGCTTAGACAAGTACTCTATGAAATGATACTCCTTCAACATTTTCTGGTTGGCATCTTCGCCCTAGTATGCCCTAGTCTCTCTTATGCATTCCACGGAAGCCCGATTATTAACTTTGATTTTACCCATCTACATATCGCAAAACATATCAGGATATTAGATAATTAAGTTAGCGTATAACAGAGTAAGCGTATAACATCGTATATTACCAAAAAAATACAAAATCTTGATGCTCATGGCATAAAAGTGCTTCCTAGTTAGGTATGTAGCATTATTCCTTCAAATTAACTTATATGCACTGATTTACGCTGATATACACCAATTTGCACTGATATGCGCTGATATGCGCTTCTATATTCCACGTAAAACAGCGCTTACTAACGTATTCCACCGTATTTTAACGCATATTGATGCACATATCCTCTTAAGCAAGTTTAGTGGTATGCACAACTCCAAGTCAGCGTATAGCACAAATCGGACAAATTATTTACCTAATAAATCAGCGTTTTACAGCCTATATCATCGTATTTTACCAAAAATCTATAAAAACATGATGCTCATGGCATAAAAGTGCTTCCTAGTTAGGTATGTAGCATTATTCCTTCAAATTAACTTATATGCACTGATTTACGCTGATATACACCAATATGCGCTGATATGCGCTTCTATATTTCACGTAAAACAGCGTTTACTAACGTTTTCCAACGTATTTTTCCGCATATTGATGCACATCTCCAATTAAGCAATTTTAGTGGTATGTAAAACTCCAAGTCAGCGTATAACTCAAATCAGAGAAATTATTTACCTAATAAATCTGCGTTTTACAGCGTATTACATCGTATTTTACGAAAAAACTACAAAAACATGATGTTCCTCGCATCAAAGTGCTTCCTAGTTAGCTATGTAGTATTATTCCTTCAAATTAACTGATATGCACTGATTTACGCTGATATACACCAATTTGCGCTGATATGCGCTTCTATTTGTCACGTAAACCAGCGTTTACTAACGTTTTCCAACGTATTTTACCGCATATTGATGCACATCTTCAAACAAACTTATTTTGCTTAACATGCAAGTTATGTAGTGTGAGCATCAAGAATTTGAAAATGCTATACCTTAACATTATTTTTGTAGGATCCTGCCAAAACAGAGTTAGGATCGATAAATGAAGTTGAGACTTACGTTTGCGTATGCGGCACGGTAGTCTACGAACTTCGCCTTCGGATTCGCCACGACGGATCGAGTCTTCTCACGAACGGAGTAAGGCTACTAAATCCACAATCTAAATCTCTACTTTTAGATTAAGAACTTGGATAGAGGGAGAGGAAGTATTTCGGCAGAGCTTCGCTAGAATGAAAATGCATGCAAGAATGCCATGCAACAGTGTAAGGAAATGGCTAACCCTTGGGTCTTATTTATAGCCCCCAAGGTAGTTATTTTAGGAGTAATTGTTCCTTTGGAACAATTTAACTAAGGTGTACCATCGTACATGACATATTATAAGCTTAAGTTGTACCATATGCATGGTTCAATATAAGCTTAAGATATTACCCCTTTATTAGCCATATGTCGCATGCACTTATGCACATATAATGCGACTTTCCCATCAATCTAGAGATCCTCTCCGCAAGGGAACATATTCCCTTTGCACACGACTTCGTGTACGCGACGTTCGAGGTCCGTATTCCCTCATACATCCCCTACAAGGGTGTACTAACGTCTTCCATATCCAACATCTCCCACTCACACTTGAGGGGATTGTAAGAGAACGTCTTTCTCTTAGTTCTTTCATCTATCATACCGAGAAATAGACCGTGCGACCGTCATGCGCGTAGAGTCTGTTGTTGTGCACTTGTTAGAGATACACAACGACCTCGAAGGTGCAAAGTTGAGTAGTTCAACGCATGCTTTACCCTAGATTATTTCTTCACATTTCTTATACTTTATATTCAACAATTGAATCCCATCTGGATCACAATTGGCTGGCCAGCTTTGAATCATTAAAGTCCAAATGTGAATATGAAATCAATCTTCCTCTTCTTGTGAACCTTCTGATCTTGACTAGACTCGCTTTTCTAACGTGCCCCGCCGAGCCGAATTATCATAGCCCATAAGTAACACGCTAAGATAGCGATCATCTCGTCAAATCTAAAGGAACCAATTGGAGTCCTTGAGGGTAAGAGTTAAGGCCCATATGGCCTTTGAGTCTCACATAATAGCAAACACTATTGCTACTAACTCAGTGGTCGAAATGCATACGTGGTATGAACACATATTACAACATCGCTCCTTTCCCAGGGAGTGTATGTCTCAATGATGTTGTAAGGATGATGATCAGACACCACAATGTCTGACTTTGAGTCCATTATTCTACTCAAATAATCATTTGGACTCACATCCCGCATTTAGACAGATAGGATTTAAAAAAATCCTCTTAGATCTTTTGTAAGCATCCATATGATGCAGATCTTTCATGCGACCATTTTGTTTAAGTCATGACTCTTAAATCATCCGTCTGATGATTTTGACTTCAAACAGGTCTCATCTCTATTCCATCCGTCTGATAGAATAAGACGGTTGCTCATGTAAGAGAGCCAACCTCAATCTGTCCGACATACTAGAATTCAGCTGAGATTTCAAAAATGTACACAAACATTTCTTAAGAGATTCATATGCAATGTTTTAAAAAAGAACTTATTCTTTTATCAAATTTGATCTTTCTCAGACATGGGAATATATATTGGTACAACTCAGCTCTTTACGCAATGCTTGGGATGATAAGTGTTTATAAAACACATTTCTGGGGATCGCTTTCGTAAGCGAATCCTCTATCATCTCATGCGTAGATATGTACCTTATGTCTACCTTCTTGGTTTTATCATAGTCTTTTGCAAATTCGTATCGGATATCAATGTGTTTGATCTTACAAGACACATTATCCTCTTAACCGCTTTCCAGTGTACTTGCCCTGTATTAGATTGGTAACAGCTTACCATTTCCAACGGCAAAACAGATGTCCGGTCTTGTACACACCATAGCGTACATAAGACTATCAATTGCACTGGAATATGGAACTTTTCCATAATTTCCTTTTCCTTTTGGTTCTTTGGACACGATTCCAGATATAAATTATCGCATATGCTTATATGAATATCAATGGACTTGCAGTCCTGCATATTAAATCGTTCTGGAACCTTCTTTATATAAGTCTCCTGTGAAAGAGAAAGAAGTTTATTCGAACGATTCCTTGAAATCTTAACTCCAAGGATATATGCGGCTTCTCCCATGTCTTTCATCTCAAAACTGATGAAATTCAAGCCTTGATATCCATCACAAAGCCCTTGTCATTTCTGGTTATTAAAATGTCATCTACATATAGAGACATAATAACATGCTTGCTTTTAATCCTCTTGATATATACGCAGTTATCTTCATCAAGCATGGAAAATCCATTTGATAAGACAACTTCTTGAAATCGTATATACCATTGCCTCGAGGATTATTTAAGACCATATATGGACTTACGAAGTTTACAAACCTTATGTTCGTTTCCTTCTTTTACAAACCCAGTTGGTTGTTCCATATAGATCTCCTCGTCCAATTCTCCATTGAGAAAGGCAGTCTTTACATCCATTTGATGTAATTCGAGGTATAAGCAAGCTACCATTGCCAGAATCAGGCGAATCGATGTAAAACGCACAACAGGTGAGAAGATCTCTTCGTAGTCTATCCCTTCCTGTTGCGTAAAACCTTTCGCGACAAGGCGAGCTTTATATCTATCTATAGAGCCATCAACCTTATGCTTGATCTTGAGAACCCATTTGTTCCCAATTGCTCTATGTCCTCTGGGTAAGTTAACTAAGTCACAGACTTGGTTAACTTTCATGGATTTCAATTCCTCCTTCATCGCTTCCATCCATTTATCTTTTACAGGGCATGATACGGCCTGTTTGAAAGTAGCAGGCTCGTCATCATCGTGTAGTAAAGTCATAAAGGTTTGCGGAAATTCATCCTCAAATCTTAGAGGAGCTAACCTTGTACGACTACTACGTCGTATTTGAGATTCTTCAAGTCCTTGTTGACTCAAATTTAGATCAATTCTAATATCACTCCCACTAGGAATGTCGTTCGAATTGCTCCCACTTGGATCATTATTCCCGTATGGAATAGGATAATCGTCATTCGTATAATCCATTGGTGAAGGTTGAAACGTATTTTCGTTTTCACCAAGAATTCTCCCACTCGAATGAGGTAATCCTTCTTGATCATAAATCTCAAATAGAGATAAGTCCTGACTTATCTCGCCCTGTCTTGGAAACTCGTTTTCCAAGAAAGTGACATCCCTCGACTCAAACTCAATTAGCCCACCATTGTCTTCCTGACTAACAAAAACATAACCTTTGGAGTTTTCTGCGTATCGTATAAAGATACATTTCCTTCCCATTGGTCCAAGTTTGCCATACTTATGGGAGGAAATATGTGCGTAGAATGCACAACCTCAAGGTTTCAAAATGTTTTAAGTCAGGGAACCTTTGATTCCACAACTAACAAGGAGTGGAGCTAACTGATTTCGAGGGTACGCGGTTTAAAATGAAAGCGGCCGTTAATAATGCATCACCCCAAAAGGTGAATGGCAAGTTAGCTTGCGCCATCATTGAACGGACCATTTCCATTAAAGTCCTATTTCTCCTTTCTGCAACACCGTTTTGTTGAGGAGTATAAGGCATAGTTACCTGATGTACTATGCCTTTTTCATCACAAAGTTCCTTAAAACTTGTTGATTGATATTCACCGCCCCTATCGGTTCGCAAGATCTTAACCTTGCGATCTAATTGATTCTCCACTAAACTCATATAGTTTTTAAAGCAAGCCAAAGCTTCACTTTTGTGGGATATCAAATAGATATGTCCGAATCGGGTGAAATCATCAATAAAAGTGATGAAATAGGACTTTCCGCGTCTTGTCTTGACATTCATCGGACCTCATATGTCCAAATGGATAAGCTGTAATGGAACCTCGGCCCTTGTGCCGGTTCCAAACGGCTAGCGACAAGATTTTCCCACAAGGCAATGTACGCAGGTCGACATTTCAACCTTTGAAACATTTGATAGAAGGCCACGTTTGGCAAATCTATCTATACGCGTTGGTCCAATATGACCAAGCCTTGTGTGCCAACAAATTATATTAGACTCATTAGTCAAAGAATTTGTCACAAAGAAATATTCATTACATGAGGAATCATACATTGTACTTATTACAATAAATCCTTTGAAATACAAACCCAGTACCAATAAAGGAATTATTACAAAATAGGTCCATATTACAATCATGAAGGAACCAACTATAACCAAGACCCATTAAATTGACCACAGTTTTAATATTCCTTTGAATATATGGAATGAAGAGAACATCATGAAGTAGGAGAGTGCGGCCGTTGTCCAAGACTAGCTTGCGAGTCCCAACGCCTTTCACTTCAACACGTGTGTTGTTTCCTACATTGATCCACTTCATTCCTTGGGGTATCCGTTGATACTCCACGAAGGATCGTCTGTCCTTTGCTATGTGGTCGGTGACACTTGAATCAATTATCCCAAAATGGATTAGATTCCACAAGAAATATTGAACTAGAAATACATATGTAACTAGTATTACAAGTTACCTCGTCACTTCCACTCGTACACGAACGAGCATAGTGACCGAGCTTGTTGCATTTGAAGCACTTGATCCTTTTCAAGTCTTTCTTCTTGTGCCATTTCTTGTGCCCACCCTTATGTTTGGGTTCCTTGGTAGACTCAGGTTGCTTATTACGTTCATTAGAAGACTTCGAACGATCTTTACGTTTCTTTCCCCCGTGTGAGGAACTAGCAACCATGTGCACTTCTGCACTTGGCTTGGCAGCCGCAAGCCGCTCTTCCTCTAATTCGAGGTGCTTGGAAACATCGTTGAAGGTCTTGATGCTCTCATTATGAGTGAGATGCATCTTCATCTGATCCCACCCATTTGGTAGGGAACGTATGACTGCTTGGATTTGTTGCTCATCTGTGAGCACATGACCTGCATCCTTTAACTCCGAGATAAGGTTCGCCATATGTCGCAGATGTTTCCCCATGGAATGATCTGGACGTTTCTTATATGAATCGAACCTTATAGTTAAGGAGCGAAGTTTGGACACCGATGTGCCACCGAACTTCTCCTCTAGCTTGGACCATATGTCCATGGCTAGGTCATGTTCTCGGAAGATGCGCATTATGTCATCAGCCATACTGCTTAATAACGTAATGCGCGCTATCTTGTTCTTCCGAGACCAAGCATCAAAAGCTTCCTTGTCTCGTCGGTGTTGGGCCGTAGTGCCCAACTCGGGTTCAATCATAACGTTCTTTAGAGTTTCGAGTACTTCTTGCTCCTCTAGAACGTATTGTATCTTGATGGACCAAAGTTTGTAATTATCGCCGTTGAGTTTTTCACCTCTGTTTAACTCAGCGACGATATTATTTGAAGCGGAAGACATTTTACTTTTAAAATGCTGCAAAAGACACAAAACCGAAAGTTTGATCAAAACATTGCATAAAAATTCTTAAAATATAACTCCCACTTGAAATGATAATAGAATATCCCATTTGGATAGTTCTAAAAATTCAAATCCCACTTGGAATTATATTATATTTGATAAGTTACTTTCGAAAAATATTGAAGATGTTGTTCTAGAATCGAAAAGGTCTCTATGATTCCAATCACCATCTAGAACAACCTTCAATATTCCCCCATCACTTATCAAACAATCGTACTCTTATAGTACTTCGCAGCGGAAAATTACTTTTGAAAAACATATCTTTCAAAATGGAATAGGTGAGAGTTTGCGCAAAGAATTTTAGCGCAACAATTGCCAAGCCACGAGACCTGTTCTACACACCCATGGGTTAGATAACCATGGCCGGATCGTGGTAGGACTTGGAATTCTAAATTGCGCTATCCCGATTAAGGACGGGACATAACCTATTTGAAAACATCGTTTTCAAAAAAAATTTAAAATACATTGGCTAATCTCCGTAGAGTAGAGCACAACGTCATAAGTACATTGGCTAATCTCCGCAGAGTAGAGCACAATGACATGGCTAATCTCGCATGAAGTAGAGCAATATGGCTAATCTTCAAGGAGTAGAGCCCAAGGAAAAACTTCATTAAAATGTTAGCCCCGTATGGGCTAGTCGGCACTGTGGTTAGCCCCGTATGGGTTAATCGGCACATTCGAGTTTGACCAAGGCCTTTTGTCACCCCATATGGGTCAGTCGGCAAGTTTGCGATCGACCAAGACCTTCTGCCGGATTGGTCGTCCAAAACAACCAAATTGGTCGACCAATTATTTGGTCTGCAACTTCTCCGGCCAGGGCCTCTGCCCTGGCCGAGGCTTGGCCAAGGGCCTCTGCCCTGGCCGGCCAGGGGCGGCCTGCGGCAGCCCTGGCCACTGCCAGGGCTGGCCGGGCCACTGGCCTGGCCTCGGCCAGAGGCCGGCCAGGCCTCTGCCTGGCCCGGCCTAGGCCAGAGGCCCCTGGCCGGGGCCAGGGCAGGGGCCCTGGCCTCGGCCAGGGCGGCCAGGCCCTGGCCTGAGGCCAGGGCCCCTGCCCTGGCCCCGGCCAGGGAGGCCAGGCCCTTGACTGTCCAGGCCCTTTGGCCATGGCCGGTCTCCCCCCTTTCATGGGGTGGCCGCATACCCCCGCCGGAGGGGGTTGCCGTGGTGGTTATTGGCCGTAGCCAACCCCCTCCGCATGGGGAGGGGGGGTGCATGACCTTCATAGCACATTTGGCCATGGTGCACATGCACCAAATTTCATCTTCCCCGATGGAAATAACTACCACCTTCTTCTCCGGTGAAGCACCCGTTCGTCGAGGAAGTAGTTGTCCTCCAATGGCCGTATGCCAAAAAATGACCCTCTTCAAAAATTCGTAAACTACGCGCTCCACATGAAGAGAGCGCCCATTCCCTATGAATGGAGACTCAACATCCATGAAGAGAGCGAGTTTGACGATATGAACGGTCGGTTCTTCCCGTCACTGAGAGTTCCTGCCATATCCATAATGACAGAAGACCCTAGCGTGAAAAGAACAACCGCTGCGTTCTCTCCGTCACGAAGCGTTCCTACCATATCCATAATGGTAGGATACCCATTCGTGAAAAAGACAACGACTCGTTCAAAGTTTCGAAGGGGCGACGGTTTGACCGGAGCGAATCCGTATGGCTCCGATACCAATGTAGGATCATGCCAAAACAGAGTTAGGATCGATAAATGAAGTTGAGACTTACGCTTGCGTATGCGGCACGGTAGTCTACGAACTTCGCCTTCGGATTCGCCACGACGGATCGAGTCTTCTCACGAACGGAGTAAGGCTACTAAATCCACAATCTAAATCTCTACTTTTAGATTAAGAACTTGGATAGAGGGAGAGGAAGTATTTCGGTAGAGCTTCGCTAGAATGAAAATACATGCAAGAATGCCATGCAAAAGTGTAAGGAAATGGCTAACCCTTGGGTCTTATTTATAGCCCCCAAGGTAGTTATTTTAGGAGTAATTGTTCCTTTGAAACAATTTAACTAAGGTGTACCATCGTACATGGCATATTATAAGCTTAAGTTGTACCATATGCATGGTACAATATAAGCTTAAGATATTACCCCTTTATTAGCCATATGTCGCATGCACTTATGCACATATAATGCGACTTTCCCATCAATCTAGAGATCCTCTCCGCAAGGGAACATATTCCCTTTGCACACGACTTCGTGTACGCGACGTTCGAGGTCCGTATTCCCTCATACATCCCCTACAAGGGTGTACTAACGTCTTCCATATCCAACAATTTTTTTACTTGCGATATCGTGTAACTTTGAACATGCAATAACTTCTCATTTAATTTTACAGGGTATTCATGGTGTGAAGTATTGCCAAAATAAGAATTTTTTGAACATGCAATAACTTAACATCTTCGTATTCTTCTCAAATTGTTTTCTTCCCAAAACCCTAAATTAATACCGCAAAAAAACTTTTACAAAATCGCAAAAAAAATTCCAAAATGTGAAGCTAAATATGCTAAATCTCTTACCTGGTTCAACAAAAAGCCGCTTGAGGCTTGGTACGGCGGTGCTGTGATTTCTGCGTCGTTTGCGCTTTGCGATGGCTACGCCGTATGAGTTGGCGAAGCGGCGAAGTGTTTGAGGCTGCGTTGTTTGGGAGCGTTGCAGCTACGTGGGATGCGGATCAGGACGGGCACGCTGGAGGGACGGTCGGAGAGGAGGAAGATGGGCGATTTGGACGGCAAATTGGAGGATTGCAAACGTCGGTGAAAATTGGGTTTCGCAGGGTTTAACCTTTTTACTTTTGGGTTTAATTTTTGTGAATTAGCCATGTGTATTTTCGTCACTATTTTCATTAGGGTGTTATTTTAGCCAAATTTTTAAACTTGGTGGTATAAATTAATACCCCTCGTTGACCGGTGTTATTTAACCTATTTTCTCTAGATTCTCTCTCGTTTTTGGTGGGTGTTAGAGGAGAAAAGTGTAGAGAAACATCTAAATTTCTTAGGGAACATCTTTGCGTACTTACCGTGTTTTACTCCGCGCACATACCGCACATACCGCACATACCAATTAATTATAAAAAATTTAGTTACTTGCGTAACTATTAATGACACGCGGGCTTCCGTGGGCTTCTCTGGCGGATCCTAATTGGATCGGGTCACTAGTGGACCGGAGGCCCACGTACTCTTCATGCTCCCCTTTGGATCCAACTTTCACCAGAAGAGGAGGCTGCAAAAGGAAGGTGCATAGCCACAAGGTCCACGTACTCCAAAAACATATTTTTACCGAACCGACCGAAACTTTTAACCGACACGTGTACGAGTCCACAGTTCATAATATCTTCGCGTACAAATAATTTAGCACTTCCACTACTTCTCTTTCTCTCAAATCCTTTTTATTTGGGGGTTCCCTGTTTTTCTTTCTCGCCGTCGCCTCCCTCTTAAAAAAACGAGCAGCAAAACGAGGGGGGAAAACGAGCAAAAAAAATCGTTGATTAATACGAATTAATCTGCAAACCACACTCTAAACCCTAGCGCTCGCGCTCTATCTCTTATCGATTTTTTTTGCACCGTCCCCTCTCCGATCGTCTCTCGGTGCATTTTAAGTTCGGTAAGTTGCTGGTTTCCCTTCATTTTCATGAATCTAGGGTTTGATTTTTTTAAAAAAATTGCTCAGAGTTTTGATTTTTTTGTATTGATGGATAGGAGAATGGTGTCGGACGCGAGCAAGAAGAAGGCAGCGCAGAAGAAGGCGGCGGCCGCGGCTAAGAGGGGAGGGAAGGCGGCGGCCGGAGCGACGTCGTCGAAGGTTACGACGGCGAGCAATGGAGTGGAGAAGGTGAGCGATGAGATCGGATCTCTTCAGATTTCGGATCGGACGTGCACGGGCGTTCTCTGCTCGCATCCGCTCTCCAGGGATATCCATGTAAGTCTTTATCCCTAAGTTTTCTATTTAAGTTTTTTAAAATATTTTTTATAAGAAATTTTAAAATAAAACTCGAAAATCTAATTTTTAAATCTTTTTTAAATCTAGATCCAGTTAGTGCCTGTTCTTTTGTAGGAAAGTATAAATTGGGAAAGTTGAGAAGTGTGGAATCTGATGAGAGAGAAATTTGGGTTTGAAAGTTGGTTGTGGGACCCACATCAACTTTTTTGTGTATGTGTGTTCTTTTTGGGTTTGAAAGTTAAGATAGAAAGTGAGATATGGGGTCCACTTTTGTTAAAATAATTAATTAATTATTATTAAACCGGGTGTTTATTTATGAAATAAAAAAAAATTTTGTGATTGGCTGCGTGAGAGAAGAGGGGCCCACGCAGCTGGAATCCTCCGCATTCTCCTCATTTTACGGGGATTTCTCGCAGCCCGTTTGCGATTGGCCACGTTAGCGTTTTCTCCCTTCCAATTTGTTGTGCAAAAGAACATGTAGAAGAAAAGTAGAGGAGAGAGAAATGATGGGATGGGGAATAATAGGTGTTTTTTTTGGAGGAATCTCGCTTCATTCGGCCAAAAGAACAGGCCCTTAGGAGCACTATTGCGGTTTGCCCGTGGTCTTGAGTTGGATTTAGGATGTAAATACGAAATGAATAATTCTTAAATGATTTAAATTTGGTACAGAGCTAAATCTTTTAGGGCGATTTTAGATCGTTCGGACGCCATTAGGGGTTTCTTATGATTGAGTTGGTTTATAGAAGCTTCTAATCCGCTTGTCATTTGCAATAAAATTTTCCATCTCATTATCTAGTTATCTCATCACCTTGATTGCGGCCATAGCCATTCTGGGCCTGCTTGTTCTAAACTCAAGTTTTTAGAGTTTAATCACTAAAATCCAAAAAGCTAAACTGAGTCGTGATTGGCTATTCTTTAAACTTTCATAAATTTTAGTTAGTAGCCTTCAAAAAAACAATCTGAGTAGGTGTTGAGTCATTGGGCCGACACTCGAGATGACTCGACCGATGGATGACTAAGGCCCACAAGACCCACAAGAGAAGCCCGATATGGACTCAGTCAAAGCCCATTGGCCAGTCGACCGTTGCATTCCCTGCACTCGAACGTGGGATTAAAGACGGGCTCATAATTCGCAGGAATGTGTATAACATTTACTCCTATTAAAGGGGGAAGATCGTGGCCCCATAATGGGTGGTCGTTATCTCTCCCAACGTCACCAAAAGGAAATGCATATAAATACAAGGAAGGGTTCCATCTTCAAGGTATAAGATCTAAGACATAGAAATCTACTTTTTCAGCTGATATTTCTTATTTTATAGAGCTAGCGACGACAGATCTAATGCGAACCTCCGTGGGTCGATCTCAGCTGCTCCTAGCTCCCTCTCATCCTTAAGTTTCCATACTAACTTAAGCATCAGAGGGGATGTAGGTCGAAACCCAGATTCGACCCTCTAACGTATCTCTGTAGTTATTGTATCTCTGTAGTTATCGATGCATCACCATCTACCACGAAGGTCGTAACCGAGCTTTCCAGCCTCGAACGATCGACGCATCAGCGGTCTAATGGTCGATCGAGCATCGTATCATCATCTACATCCATCACTCGACACAGGTTCTTCCAACCTTGGGTCCCACTTCACCTACTGACGAGCTTACAAATCATCACGAAGAGCACACGTCAGCCGAACAACTGTCTCGGTCATTTTGGGCTTAACAATTCGACGCCGTCTGTGGGATATGTTAACCAGCTTGACATCCCGAAGTAATCGAAAAGCTATGTCAGCTGGACCCAGCAATGTCGGATCGATCGAGGGACCGAAGGAGAAACAGAAAGCGAATAGTGTCCTGGTGGAGGATGCCACAGACTCTACGTGGCCATCAAAACGACCAGCAAGGGCCACCAAGGAACTCGAGGTGATCCGGAAGGAATTTATCCAATTCACAGAGCAGGTCGACAGGAGTCTCGGTGTTTTGGTAACCTTGATACGCCAAAACATGGTGAATCCATCACTCTTAAATGGTCATTGCAGCCTCCAAATCCGACCCTGACTCCAACCAGGGCACGGCCTTCCTCCGAGATCAGGGGGATCCGAGAGCAGATCAACTGGAGATCAGCCCACACAACGTAACCCACACGTTTTACCAATTCGGTGGAATGTGGGTCGACAATCGGGCCTTCGTTCTTAGGGGAAACGCACCCCCTCCAATTACATGGAAGCAACCCGCACTAACCTGGATCAGGTAATGTACGTGGCTCTCCCGGGTTATAATCCTCTCAACCCTGCAGGTGGATTCGGAAGGAGAGAAGAGATCCAAACCGATCTTCAGGAGCCAATTACGTGCAAGCTGGAGAGGGAGGATTTCTACTCGTCCGATCTGTGATTCGACGGACCCCGCTGAGGGAGAATATCACTTCTGCTCCTCTTTCCAAGTTCAAACTCTCTGCCCTACCAGCTTATGATGGCAGAGGCGACCTGCGGTCGCACATTCATAAGTACCTGAATGTAATGCTGCTTCACGGGGCCGAAGAGCCATACCTTTGTAGAGCCTTCCACGCTATCCTATTCAAGAGGGCGGAAGGCCGGTAGGAAGGGTTACCACACGGCTGCATCAGGTCATTCGATGAATTGACAGAAATGTTCTGCAAGTAATTCGTCGCAGACCGACGACCTAAGAAGAAGTCCTTACACATCTTCTCGCTCAATCAGAATGAGAATGAGTTGATTCGAGCCTTCGTTCAGAGATCCAACGACGAGAGGCTCGATGTAGAAGAGACGTCGGACGTGACTGTCATAACGGCGCCCACTCAAGCAGTCCAAAACAAATACCTGCGAAGGGCCCTTCACCAATTCCCCCTAACACCGTCGCAGAAATGCTCAACATAACGGATCGATTCATCATCTTCGAAGGAGCGGAGGAACCAACCGGAGCTGGTGCGAAAGGTACTCCCATCCGTCGCGGAGACACAAGGCAAGAGAAAACAACTCCGGGAACCCCTTGCCAGGAGTCTCGAGACAAGAGACCCAGAGAGAGGAGCCCTCGAAGCAAGGGACGACATACACATGCAAAACCGAGCGCTCCTAAGACGGAGGTCCTCGCTTACATCCCACGAGAAGAGCCGATCCAAGAGACAACAAAGAAGGGCAAATTGAGAAGAGAGACGACCTCAAATTCTGAAGTACCACAACGACTATGAGCACGATACCAACGACCGTTGGACTCTTAAAAAATCGATGCACTAGTCAAGCGAGGGCACCCCAAAAACCCGGCTAACGATCAACCTAGGAAGGAGGGATCCTCGAAGCAGAAGGGCAAGATGACGGGGTCACCTGTCACCAAGGTGGTCGACTAGTAAGCCATCTGAGCTTGGGGTCAAATAAAGAGTCGTTGGACAACATCAGCTCCGACGAAGTTCAGAAACACATGTATGCCTTTTGTTTTTGTCATTCCTTTCAATAAAGCATGTCTCTTTCATCAAATAAAGTTTTGCTTCCTTAAGCCTTCATGAATTATACAAAAGCTATCCCATCAAAACTCCCTACTAAAAGGATCCGATCCTCGGGAATCCTGGATAAACTGAATTCATATTGATGAAACCCGTGCGAGTTACTCCTAGACGCGTCGTCAGCCATAAGTCGAAGGGGCCATTCCTTCGCCACTGAATGACTCCCTAACATGTCGTCAGCCGTAAGTCGAAGGGGCCACCTCTTCATCACTGAATGCCCTCCATAAAATGTCGTCAGTCGTAAGCCGAAGGGGCCACTCCTTCGACACTGAACGATCCTCCTAAGGTGTCGTCAGCCGTAAGCCGAAGGGACCACCCCTTCACCACTGAACGACCCTCCTAATGTGTCGTCAGTTGAAGGGCCACCCTTTCGCCACTGAGCGACTCTCTTAACGTGTCGTCAACCGTAAGTCGAAGGGGCCACCCCTTCGACACTGCACGACTCTTCTAACGTGTCGTCAGTCGTAAGTCGAAGCGGCCACCCCTTTGGCACTGAACGACTCTCCTACAAAGTGTCGTTAGCCGTAAGCCGAGAGGGCCACCCCTTCTCCACTGAACGACTATCCTAAGGTGTCGTCAGCCGTAAGTCGAAAGGGTCACCCCTTTGCCACTGAACGACCCTTCTAAGGTGTCGTCAGTCGTAAGTCGAAGGGGCCACTTCTTTGCCATTGAATGACTCTCCTAAAGGTCATCAGCCGTAAGTAGAAGGGGCCATTCATTTGCCACTGAACGACTCTCTAAAGGTCGTCAGCCGTAAGTCGAAGGGGCCACCCCTTCGCCACTGAATGACTCTTTCAAAACGTCGTTAGCCGTTAGTCGAAGGGGCCACCCCTTCGCCATTAAACGACTCTCCTACAAAGTGTCGTCAGTCATAAGCCGAAAGGGCCACTCCTTTACCACTGAACGACCCTCCTAAGGTGTTGTCAGTCTTAAGTCGAATGGGCCTCATCTTCACCACTGAACAACCCTCCTAATGTGTCGTCAGTCGAAGGGCCACCCCTTCGTCACTGAACGACCCTCCTACAAAGTGTCGTCAGCCGTAAGCCGAAGGGGTCACACCTTCGCCACTGAACGACCCTCCTAAGATGTCGTCAGCCGTAAGTCGAAGGTGCCTCCCCTTCACCACTGAACGACCCTCCTAATGTGTCGTTAGTCGAAGGGCCATCCCTTCGCCACTGAGCGACTCTTCTAACGTGTCGTCAGCCGTAAGTCGAAGGGACAACCCCTTTGCCACTGAGCGACTCTCCTAACGTGTCGTCAGCCGTAAGTGTAAGGAGCCATCCATTCGCCACTGAGCGACTCTCCTACAAAGCGTTGTCAGCCTTAAGTCGAAGGGGCCACACATTCGCTACTGAACGACTCTTCCAAAATGTCGTCAGCCGTAAGTCGAAGGGTCATCCTTTCGTCACTAAACGACTCCTGTACCGTCAGCCGCAAGTCGAGGAAACCGCTCTCTTACCCTGGAACGTAGTGGTCAACTTCTAAACATGGTTTGATGGTTTATCCTCGATCATCCTGACGCAGCGCCTAACCCATCGAAAGGAGCCATCAGGCATTGCGATCACCATATGACGTAAGCGATAATAAACAAAGAGATGCCACGACAAACGAAGATATACATGCTAATTCTTCTGGCACTTCTATTGCCAAAAATTGTTTCCGTTTACATCTACGTCACCCCATATACATGCAAAAATTTCCAAAGCAGTCGTAAAAAGAGCGCCGAGATTTTACAGCGGCTGGCTACCCTTAGTCTCATCCAGCACGGCCATGGACTCTGGGTCCCCCGTAACATCTGCCTCTGCATCGTCGCCAGCCATGGTGGCAACTTCGTCGGTGGAAGCCGCCTCCTCTGTGGCTTGGCTCGACTCTTCGTCAGCAATGTCCGGAAAAAGTCACCGGGATCTGGTCCATCTCAGCGGAGAGGTCAGGAAATCGGTTCTTCATTTCCAACCGACATCACTCGTAGCCATCTCAGTATAGATCGTCGAAGTCGAGGAACGAATCTTTGAATTCCTGAACCGCCCTCTCTGTTACGACCTCGGCGTTGGCTCTCTCCTCCAACAGAGTTTTCTCTGCTCGCTCTCTCAAAGCGGCTTGTTCATCCTCCTTCTTACAAGACTCGCGTAACTCGTGCTCGAGTTGTTGAATGTGATTTAGTCTTAATCTGCACAGAAGCCCCTATTCTGTTCAGCTCAGCCTGAGACTTCTCCACGGCCAACCTGACAGACTCCAGGGTGACCTTATGATTGGCCACCACCGGAGCACGTCGACACAACACGGCGGTGGCCACGAGAGCCTGCAAACAACGTACGATAGTCAGCATCTATGCTCGCCTCACCTACGAGTGTGGCTGGAGCAAAAGTTACCTGGACGCTAGCATGAACGGCTATCGATGCAAACCGCTCATAGTCGACCCTCCCCACGACGGCCATGTCCCTTGGAAGGGTCGCATTTTTAGCAAGATGGGAGGTAGTCCCGCAATCGAGGAGAGCAAAATTTTCTCGCCTCATCGGAAACTCCATTTGGATGAGCTCCTCTGCAGTGCAGTCGAATGGGGCCTGAGGAGATCGGCTCTGCAACAAAATCGACCTAAATTCGTCAGGGATGTCTTTAGACAACCATACAGGAGGGAACAGGCCCCCAAGGCCAGGAGTCCTCGTGCAAAAGAGGCTCTGGTGGGACATGGGTCTTTCTCGAATCTCCCCCTCGGGGAGTACCCCTCCCTGGCTGGGAGACATGCTCCGCAGCTTCATTCGACCCAGACGGCTCCGAGTTGCTGAGAATAAGCTGCTGCCTCCTCTTACTCCCCTCGAGCGCAACCATTTCAAACTCGATAACGGGCTTTTCCTTCTTCTTTTGCGGAAGATGACTCACCTGAGCGGTCCTCTCGACTACGACCGGTCGATCCTCCGACAATTGGGCCGTCCTTTTCCCCAATGTCGGCACCCGAGGAGATAACATGCTTATGTCGGCCTCTCTGATGGAAGCCTCAACTGTCTTTCTCAACGCTGGGTCTACCTGATAATCCACACCAGCCATGCCTGCAGAAGAAACAAACGAGTTAAGTCGGAGAATAAAGGTCGAACAGTTGGCAGGCACGATTGAACCAGCCTTTCGTCCACACATTCTGACGCAACACATCGTTAGACCACAACCACTTGATCGACCTCACATTCTTTGGTAGACTCGTCAATGTGTCGGTGGCTTTTTTCTCCTCGCTAGTCAGCGGCTTATCCTAGGCGGGCCCAAGTCAAGGGCACCCAAACGGGTGCAGAAGCTTGCCTCTCCGTGGAAAACCACAAACACAAACTCGTCTTTTCATTTGGGATTAGAGGTGGAAAGGTATTCGAGCAGCTTCCTGCCTCGACGTGCCATTATCGTATACCAGCCCGGGGTCTTGAGGGGAGCGATCAAGAAAAAATAACTGCATAGCCTCAGAGACGGTTCAATTCCTTTCATCGCACACCGAGCTATAAAGCCCGTCAGCATGTCAATGACGTTCGGCATCAACTGGCAGAGGGAAATGTTTAGGGTACACAAGAAGTACCGCATGAAGGGGTGCATGGGGAATCGAAGGCCTCGTTCGAAGGCTTTGACTTATACCCTCACTTCCTGGTCGCCGGGACAATGGACCCTCTCATCCCTCCCAGGCAACTGGATTTGGTAATCGAGACGGACGTAACTCCTCTAAAGCTCGGGGATCTGGCCAGCTCCGACTTTGAACCTCAGATTCGCGAGCAAGCCCAGCTTTAAACTCCTTATTCTTCTGCCTGACGCTGACCAAGCTCTGTTCAGAGGTAGGGATGGAAGACGAAACCATTTCTTTTGAGGGAAGGGAAATCTAAATCAAAGAGAATGAAGACGATACTGTCGCGTTCTACCGCTGGAATCGTCCTATATAGGTAGGGCGACAATCGCATAATGAAACACGCGTCAAAGATCCAAAGACTCTGAGTATCTTGGATTTCGAACAAGCAAATCATCCGAATCGACGAGGCGGGCGTTTTGGTGCCGGGAACTTGAGTGCTATTTTCTTGATTGTCATGCCCCATTAATGCGATGTAATGTCGCTTGACTCCAACGTGCAGACCCTTTGAGGTCGTGCGACGGGGGGCAATTGTTGAGTCATTGGGCCGACACTCGAAATGCTCGACCAATGGATGACTGAGACCCACAAGGCCCACAAGAGAAGCCCGACATCGACTCAGTCAAAGCCCATTGGCCAGTCGACCGTTGCATTCTTCGCACTCGAACGTGGGATTAAAGACGGACTCGTAATTTGCAGGAACATGTATAACATTTACTTCTATTAAAGGGGGAAAATCGTGGCCCCATAATGGGTGGCTGTTATCTCCCCAACGTGACCAAAAGGACCCAGAATGCCTATAAATACAAGGAATGGTCCCATCTTCAAGGTATGAGATCTAAGACATAGAACTCTACTTTATATTTCTTACATTATAGAGCTAGCGACGACAGATCTGAGGCGAACCTCTGTGGGTCGATCTCAGCTGCTCCTAGCTCCCTCTCATCTTTAAGTTCCCATACTAACTTAAGCATCGGAGGGGATTTGGGTCGGAACACAGATCCGACACCCCTAATGTGTCTCTGTGGTGTAAATCGACGCATCACCATCTACCGCAAAGGTTGTAACTGAGCTTCCTAGCCTCGAACGATCGACGCATCAGCCGTCCAAGGGTCGATCGAGCATCACGTCATCATCTACATCCATCACTCGACCTAGGTTCTTCCAACCTTGGGTCTTACTTCACCAGCTGACGATGCTCCGACTCAGCACGAAGAGCCCACGTCAGCCGGATAACTGTTTCGGTCATTTTTTTGCCTTAACAGTAGGATTTTTCTAAACTCCAAAATTCGAAGCAAACAATGTTCCTTCGTTTCGTATTCTAACAGTGCCCAAAAAAAATAATCGAAACTACAGTTCAAAAATCTTGACTAGAAGTTTGCTAACCCCTAACTACAACTTTCAATCAACTACAGCTAGGAACACTTCAAATCCAAACATGGCTTTATTGGTGGATGATACCTAGTTTTGGCATTGAGAAATTCATGAATGCACATTTTCTGTTCTACTGACATGCGACATCTCTTTCTTGTTTTTGAATCAATTAAGATGTTTGTCATAGAGCAACACTGTTTAAAGAGCTATATGCTGTTTGTGTTGCTCCGAACTCACATTCATTCACAAGTTGGACCTGATATGTAGGGAATTTTTCCTTCCAATATAATCGTTTGAAGGTATTGATGGTCATCCTTACTGGAACTCATAGCATGCTCGTGTATGAATTTTGAGTTTCACATGTTACAACAATAGTGAGGATTTGCCTGTGCAGCTGGGATCCTTAGCCATGCTTTAACCTTTTGGCTTTGTTTATATGTTGAATATCGATTCCCTGTGAACTGCCAAGGGCTCTACATTCCTTGGTACCAAGTTTCCAGAAAGTTATCCTTCAAACTGTTCTGTAACTAAGACATTTTTTCCTGCATGATGCTGATGCGAATCAATCGCTCAAAAGGGATTAAATCAGCGTTTAATGAGGAAAATATATAAAGAGGATATTTATAGAGAAATCTGCGAAGAACGATGAAAATATATTGATAGTTGGATCTCTTTTGAGATGAAATTATATCTCCGAGCTTTGGATGAACGGACCAAAGCCTAAGCACCTTCAAGATGACGCTTAGATTGTTCTTCACAAATTAAGCATAAAACAAACTAATGACAGCTAGACCTGGATAAAGAGAAAGGGAAAAGTGAGGGGTTGGTCTGGAAAGACCATAATATCCCTCCACTAACTAAGCCAAGCCCACACGTCTCCTACGGCGAAAATAAGTCACAACGGACCCACGTCCATGTGCCTCGTCATACCCACGATGGGCCGCATCCACTGGACCCACGGAAAGGGGGGATGCGGGGCTAGGTGCGCCCACATCAATACCCCCAAAAGAGCCACACTGTCCTCAAGGTGGAAATCTGGAAACTGTTCCTGGACTACATCGTACGCCTCCCAAGTAGCGTCACAGCATGGTAATCCTGCCTAGTGTATCAAAACTGCCTTTCGCTGTCCCGCCCCCTGACGAACCGTCCTCACAGTCAGTGGCTCCAACAGTACCTCCATGTCCTCAGTGAGTGTCGGTGGCAGAGTGGAAGAAGATGCCTGATCCCCAATCACTCTCCGTAGCTGTGACACATGGAAAACCGGGTGTATCATCGAAGACGGTGGCAACCGCAACCGGTATGCCACTTGGCCAATCCTGGTCTCAATCTGATAAGGACCGTAGTATCGGGCCGCCAGCTTCTCGTTCCGCCTCCGTGCTAGCGACTTTTGCCGGTAGGGACGCAGCTTCAGGTATACCATATTGTCCTCCTGAAAGTGCACATCCCGACGATGCTTATCAGTTCTGGTCTTTTTCACCTGCTGCGTCCTCAATAGATGTTTCCTTAACTCTTCCAGCAGACCATCCCTCACGTCCACACACTCCACCTGCGACATCGGGGTCAGCCTGTCACCAAACCGTAGCCATGATGGAGGATCACGTCCATAGAGGACCCGAAAAGGTGTCGTCCCAGCTGCCGAATGGTACGAGGTGTTGTACCAATACTCAGTCCATGCCAACCACTTGTACCACTGTCGAGGTGTCTCTGATGCGAAGCACCGTAAATAAGTCCATACGCTACGATTCACCACCTCCGTCTGACCATCGATCTGTGGGTGATACGCTGTACTCCTCTTTAGGACCGTACCCTGCACGCGAAAAAGCTTCCACCAGAATCCGCTCATGAAGACCTGGTCCCTGTCGGACACTAGACGCTGGTACCTCATGCAACTCGATCACCTCATGAATAAAAGCCACAGCCACTGAGACTGCAGTATAAGGATGCCTCAGAGGGATGAAATGAGCATACTTGCTCAGTCGGTTCACTACCACGAAGATCATCGTGTACCCCTCAGACCGTGGTAACCTGTCAATGAAGTCCATCGTGACCTCCTCCCAGACCCTATCCGACAAAGCCAACGACTGTAACAACCATGTCGGCGCTATGGTCATGTACTTGTGACGCTGGCAAATGTCACAAGCTGACACCAAACGCGCGATACCCCTCCGCATCCCTGGCCAGTATACCTCACGGGCCATCCTAGTGTAGGTCTGCTGCACGCCCGAGTGGCCCCCCGTTACCGAGCTGTGAAACTCCTGGAAAAGGGCCGGTATAAAAACCGAGGTCCGTGGCAACACCAACTTTCCCTGGTATAATAGCATGCGCCCCGCCAGCGAATACCCCATCGGTACCTCCTTCCTGCTGTGTAGCACCTCGCAAATCTGCCGCAGCTCTGCGTCCCCCTCTGCTTCCTGTAACATCGGCTTCCAGTCCAACCACATGGGTAGAGACAAAGCACTCAAGTCGACCCCTCTCTGCGGGACAAGGCATCAGCGGCCTTGTTCTCCAATCCTGGTATGCACTCGATGTCAAATCGGTATCCCACTAACTTGGATAGCTATCGCTGATGCTCTTCGGTCACCAACCTCTGCTCCAATAGATACTTTAGACTTCGCTGGTCCGTCCTGGCTACGAAATCTCTCCCCAACAGATATGGCCGCCACTTCTGGACTGCCAAGACTATAGGCATAAGCTCCCTCTCATATACCGACTTTAGTCGTGCTCGCGCCGACATCACCTGACTGAAATAGGGTATTGGCCGCCCTTCCTGCATCAACACAGCTCCCAATCCATACCCCGATGCATTTGTCTCTACCACGAAAGACACACTGAAATCAGGTAAAGCCAGCACCGGTGCTGTTGTTATTGCCACCTTCAAGGCCTCAAAAGCCTTGGCGGTCTCCTCCCTCCGCTTGAAGCCATCCTTCTTTAGCTGTTTGGTAAGAGGCCAGGCTATGTTGCTGTACCCTTTAATGAACTTCATGTAGTAGCATGTCAGCCCAAGGAATCCTCAAAGCGCCCGCAGAGTCGTAGGTACCGGCCAATCCATCATCACCTCTATCTTCGACATGTCCGCCTCCACCCCTGTCGCCTACACAACATGCCCTAGATACTCGATCCATGTCTGGCCAAAACTGCACTTCTTCCTGTTGGCGAACAACTGGTGCGCCAACTCCTGGAAGACCACCTCCAAGTGGTCCACGTGCTCCTCCATGCTCCTGTTATAGACAAGAATGTCGTCAAAGAAAACCAGTATAAACCTCCGCAGGAATGGTTGAAAGACCTTGTTTATCAAGGCCTGGAATGTCGGAGGGGCGTTTGTCAAGCCAAAAGGCATGACCAGAAACTCGTAATGTCCCTCGTGGGTGCGAAAAGCCGTCTTCGGCACGTCCTCTGGCCTCATCAAGATCTGGTGGTACCTCGCCCTCGGGTCAATCTTCGAAAAGACCACCGCTCCATGTAGCTCATCCAGCAACTCGGCGATCATTGGAATAGGAAACTTATCTGCGACAGTTTCCTTATTCAGCGCCCGGTAATCAACGTAGAACCGCCAAATCCTGTCCTTTTTTTTCACCAGCAACACCGGGCTAGAAAAAGAGCTCACATTGGGTTGGATCACCCCAGCCTGCAGCATCTACCGCACCATCCGCTCGATCTCATCCTTCTGCACATGCGGGTACATGTATGGCCGTACACTGACTGGTGCTACCCCCTCGTGATCGCGTGCTCGTGTCCTCTCGCTGGCGATATCCCCTGCGGACTCTGAAACACCTCCTGGTACTGCTCCAGCATTGGCTCCACCTCCTTCGGGGTCTCCTCCCGTTGCTCCTCCTTTTCTGTTGACATCCCCTGATACTCCACCAGGAACCCCTCCGCTTTCCGCAACGTTCGAGTAATTGCCTTAAAGGCCACCACTGAAAAACACAGAGTCGGGTCCCCCATCAGCATAACCGTCCGCTTTCCATCCTGGAACTCCATCATGAGGAGCTTCCAGTCGACCATCTCCCCCAGCTTCTTCAGCCACTGCACCTCAATGATAATGTCGACATTGCCCAACTTCAAAGGCAAGAAATCCTCTACCACATGTATACCCTGCAGCCTCAGACACACCTCTTGCACAACCCCTTACTCTCCTCCATCTTCATCGTACCCAGTAGTACAATAAACTTCTCCATCGTACTCAACTCTAATCCATGACGCTCCACAATCCTCAACTAGATGAAATTGTGTGTCGCCCCACTGTCAATGATCACCGTCACCGCCTCCTCTGCTAACCGTCCTGATAACTTCATGGTATGATTCGGGATGAATCCTACCACGGAGTTCAGGGATACCTCCGCAACGTCCATGTGCACGTGCTCAACCTCGCTCTCCTCCGTCCTCACGGGCTCCTCATCATCAGTATACTCTTTGTCCGGCACTATCACGATCTGCAGCAGCTTGCTCGCACATCGATGACCAGTACCGAACTTCTCATCGCATCTGAAACAGAGGCTTGCAGCACTCCTCGTCCTCATATCGGCCTCAGTCAGCCGCCTACCAGGCATCAATGGTCGGGCATCCCCTCTCTTCTTCCCCGCGACCTTTGGTGCTCCTGTAACCCCTTCAGTGGGACCGGTGCTGTCTGGCTGCGCTGTCCCTGGGATCCCAAGTCCCCCGAATGCGTTTCTCCTCTGCATGCTTCCCCTCCGCCTTGTGGGCCAGGCGAAGGACATCCTCCAAGGTCTCCGTGCTCTGCATCCGCAACTCTGCCCGTATCGAGGGCTTCAAACCCTCATGAAATTCCCAATCATGACCTCATCTGTCACCTCCTTCACCCTGCTAGTCAACATCTCAAACTTCTCTACGAAGTCTCTCACCGTACCCTCCTGCCTCAGAGTGGAAAGCTGCTCATAGAAGTCCCCATGTGGTCTTCTGAAACCGATCAATGATATATGTTGAAAGCTCCTCCTAAGTGTGGAAAGGTGTCCGCGCTGTTTTCCATTGATACCATGCCAGGGCATTGCCTTCGAAATAGATCCTGATGGCTCTCAAGACCTTCCCGTCAATCTCACCACCTAAAAGTAGCGCTCCGCCCAGTAGATCCAACTGTCAGGATCTGTGCCCTCAAATATCGGCTTCTTCAGCTGCATCAAACGCCGATCCGCATTGATGTCGTCATACTGCCCCTCATCTCTGCCACGACCACCACCCCAGTCCACACCTCTCTCCTCATTGCCCGGAGTTCCACCTGGAAGTCTTCTTGCAAGTGGGCGTGATCCTTGATTGAATTCCCCCATGGTTTTCTTCAACCCTTCAATCTCCCGATTGAGATCTTCTCGGAGCCCTTGAATCTTCTCTTCCATCAGACTCGTCTTTCCTCTTGTACCCGTCGCCATCAGATGTCACCGCTCTAATACCAATTTGATGTGAATCAATTGCTCAAAAGGGATTAAATCAGCGTTTTAATGTGGAAAATATAAAAATGGGAAATTTATAGAGAAATGTGCAAAGAACGATGAAAATATATTGATAGTTGGATCTCTTTTGAGATGAAATCATATCTCCTAGCTTTGGATGAACGGACCAAAGCCTAAGCACCTTCAAGATGACACTTAGATTGTTCTTCACAAATTAAGCATAAAACAAACTAATGGTGGCTAGACCTAGATAAAGGAAAAGGGAAAAGTGAGGGGTTGGTCTGGAAAGACCATAATATCCCTCCACTAACTAAGCCACGCCCCCACGTCTCCTACGGCGAAAATAAGTCACAATGGACCCACGTCCACGCGCCTCGTCATGCCCACGATGGACCGCATCCACTGGACCCGCGGAAAGGGGGGATGCAGGGCTAGGTGCGCCCGCATCAGATGCTTTCTACAAGCTCTGTCACATGGCGATGTAGAGGACCTCAACGTAATGTTCATCTCTTTATTTATTTTTTGGTGGTTTTGCTGAAGTTATAGTCACTATTATTTTTCAGAAAGGATAATCATTTGACAAGTTTGTTTATTTGATATACAAATAAATACAAGTATAAATAGGTGCATGCATCGGCTTCAGAGATATGGTGCTGTCAAATACTGTTTGTGTTATTTGTACCTTGGGAAGTATAATTTCTTGTCACAAATTATTGAGCATTATAATTGGTGTAATTGTCATCTACCAGAGTTGGATGTTGGAAGTTGCTGCCATCATAGCATAACATCCATGTGCATCTTATTCAGATTTCTTAATGCATTTGACTATTCTCTATACTGTGCAAGGCTATGTTGTCCAGTTCTGTCCTGTGATTTTTGAAATTCTGTGTAATCTAAATTGTATTATGCTGGCGGCGATCATGACTTTGAAAAGCGCGTTGGTGCATATGAACATGAGGTGTGTGTTACCAGAAGGACCGGTAATTTGTACCAAAACCAAAACCAGTAAGATTGGTTATATAGCAATCAATGTTGACTAGGAAAATGTAAGTTTCTTAATAATTAGAAATAAGACAATAGAAGTAGCATCAATATGAATATATCAGCGTGGAACATGCATGTATGTTCTAATGCAAAATTAAGTTGAACACCAAAAATGTTAACCTTGCTATGAACTATTCCTAGTTTGCAATGAGCCCTACGAAACAATACTACTATAATTGAGTAGTCGCTGCAGAATTGCAATTGTTGACTGTCTGGAGAGAATTGAAAGGACACCGTAAAATTAAAAGAATTGAACTAATGTAAATAAACTCCAACCATGCTCATGCCATCCCTTTTTTTTAAATGAATTGGAATTTTATCAGGTCAAGCTTTAAGTTAAACCACACTACCATTAGGCACAAGTTAAAGGCTTGGAAGAAACGCCTTTATAGCTGATACCAAAAAACAGAGAATCCCCCTTGAGGTTCCTCCACGAAAGTGCCCCTTGTGGCAATGGTTGGTGAGATAGTTTCGGTAGAACCTGGGTGTGCCAGCATAGATCGCCGTACTAAGATATGGTTGTTACCAATATGCCATTGTGGTCAATATTAGAGCAAGGACACTGCTCTCAGTTTGGACTGAAGTTAAAATTTTGATATGCTGTACATTGTACGCCAAGACTGATGTTGCTACTACTATGTTTTTAAATGGATACTGCTGACTGTCACTGCTAGGAACTTACCCGGAAGAACTAAATTGGGTTTCAATAATTCTTTAACTTTCTCTTTATATTTTGTTGCGGTAGTTTGGAGTTCAGTTGACATGCTTAAAATGGGCATGCTAGTTGTGAAGAAATCTATGTTTGTTCAAATGTATAATACTCTTGGGTATAATTGTTCTGAGTTTTCAAGTCTTGCATTGTTCAGTCATGTTAACTTATGTCTTTTACCATGACTATTTTCTGTGGCATTTTTTTTTCTTTCTTTCTGACATTTCTTTGCTCAATTTTGACACATTGCAGATAGAGTCTTTATCAGTCACCTTTCATGGTCATGACCTTATAGTTGATTCTGAACTAGAGCTTAATTATGGAAGGTAGGTTCATATTAATTTATCACTGTGTTATGGTTAGTTTAATTTTTATTTCTGGTTTAGATATTTGCTGAGAAGTAATTTCTGCTCAGGCGTTATGGTCTGCTTGGATTGAATGGCTGTGGGAAGTCTACACTTCTTACAGCGATAGGTTGCAGAGAACTTCCAATTCCGGAACACATGGACATTTATCACCTGACCCGGGAGATTGAAGCTTCAGACATGTCTTCTCTCGAGGCTGTCATCAACTGTGATGAGGAGAGGCTAAAACTGGAGAAAGAGGCTGAAATTTTGGCCGCTCAGGTTCATTCATTGACCCCTTGAAATAGTTCAACTGCAGACCTACAATGTGTTTCTCTTCTCATCCCTTTGTATCTCCAATAAATATATTAATAAATGAATATAAATATAAATAAATAAACTGAAATCTCATTTATAAATAAATGTTCAGGATGATGGTGGAGGAGATACTCTGGACCGTATCTATGAGCGCCTAGAAGCATTGGATGCGTCTACTGCTGAGAAGCGTGCAGCTGAAATTCTTTTTGGGCTTGGTTTTAATAAGCAAATGCAAGCAAAGAAAACACGAGATTTCTCTGGTGGTTGGCGAATGAGGATTGCCCTGGCACGAGCACTGTTTATGAAGCCAACAATCCTTCTCCTTGATGAACCAACAAATCATCTCGGTAAGATTTTTAACTAGTTAAATCTACATTTATGCAAATCCAGATGTTAGTATTTCATAAGGACCGTCTTTAGAATATCTTTTCTTTGCCTTGTTTCTGGATGAGCCAATTGTCTGGTTCAGACTAGTTTAAAGTCATCTTGGCTTACAAGCCTAAAACGAGCACAAAATCCTCGTTCACAATGACCTTTTGTTATTTGATAAAATGCTTTTTCAACCCTTTGTCAAATTTGCTGCTCTATGTAGTAAGCCGGCTATGGTTGATGGAACAAATAATTGATATATGCGCACAGCTTAATCAAAACAGTAACATTCCATTTAAAAAGAGAAATATATTGAAAAACTAGAAATAACCCGTGCACAATGCACGTCACACAAAAAAACCCACACAAAGGATGTGGTGTATGCGCGCAACCGACGAAAGAGTGAGAAGAGTTGGGGGGGGGGGGTGTGTGTGTGTTGGCAGCGTCAGGGGAAAAAAGAGGGGAGGAAGTGCAAAAAACGTTTGTGGGGGGGGGGGGGGGGGGGGGGGGGGGGGGGGGCATAGTTGCAAAAAAATGCAGGGTGCAAAGTGAAAAAGACCGCAAAGTGAAAAAAGACCGATGTCAAACCCGTAAATAAGGGGAAGATAAATGTGCATTTTGGTTGCATGAAAGAGCAATGACAATCATGGTAATAAAGGGAATTGTGGGGCTTTTCTTTGGATTTCCACTACAACACAACAACACAACCCCCCACACATCCCCCAAGTGGGCATCACCATGATGAGGTGGCTAAACCTAGGCCACATCTCTATCAACGTCTTTGTCCTAGTAGAACAATGGCATGATGGTAAATACATCATTTATAGTATAGATTAGTAAATCCTGTGATGGAATCATTCTAATCAATTGTTGGAAAGTATTTGGGACCACTGACTGGATTGGTATATACAATACATCACTGTTATTAGCAGTGGAAATGCCTATAGGAAATGAAGTGGTTTGACAAGAAAGAACCCAGAATATCACCATTATTTTCATTTGTAATGTCAAATCAAGTTAATCATTCATCATAATGGAATATAACTAAACTAACACATTTAATGCGTGGACTCCTTCGAGTTGATGCTCAGGATGTTGTTATCACTGATAGTTTGAACTTTGAACTGATGAAAGAAGTTTAATGGCAATGGAAAATGGATAGGAAAATGGATAAGCAAATGCCTTTTCAGGGGATAATGTTTTGGTGCTAGGGTTTGGTATTACCAGTGTTATAAAGCAAGTTATATGCGGCCACATAAAAGGATGCGTCCTTTGGCCGCATGAAAAATTAGATATGCGGCCGAATTATGCAGTTGGTTGCATAATCGGCCGTATTATTGTTTTGCGCCCGCATATGCGAATATGCGGGCGCATAATAGGCAACTAAAAAATTCCGACCTGTTCGCATATGCGGGTGCATAATAGGTAACTAAAAATTTCCGACCTGTTAAGAAACCCGACTTGTTAATCATGAAAATCAGTTTTTAAATTTTAAAGTACTTGTGTTTGACATGCTTTTGATTTAGACACAAAACTAAATATTTATGTTTTGTATGTAGATTGCTTTAGACGTTAGACTTTAGTTATTTTATGTATTCACCGTCTTGATGGTGCTGATATTTTAGTATGAATTAATCCATATTTTTAAAATTTGATATGATTTTTTCCTTCTTCATGTCTTTTATGATTTTTTAATTTAGTATATATACACTCGTACAAACTTATTGCTTATTTATTTATTAAAATATTCATTTTTCGCATACTCCGCATTATCGGCCGCATAATCCGCTTATGCGTTATGCACTCCTAGTCGCGTGCATAATGAAACCGCCTATTATAACACTGGTTATTACTATCATTTGTTCCATCGGATCAAGGTATATACCTCAAAACCTTGCAAGTTATAATTCTGACCGCACAATGGAGACGTCTAGTTCCTACATTTGGATTCTTAATGAATTAAATATGGTATATGTTCCATGATTTGCGCCGTGTGAACTGAAGGAGCCTTTTGGAGCTACCTGTGCCACTATGATTACTTGTTTGGCACTTATTTGGCTGTCATGATGAATGATGAAGAAATATCTTTTTGTATATATCAAGCACTATGCCTGAATCATGGGAGCCTAGAGTTTTCATGGATTTTAGAATCTGTCCGCTGTGTGGGTGTCTTTGATGCAATGTCATCATTTTTTTTTTCAATTCCCATAATGGACCATAACTTAGAAGGCACTAAAGCATGTATACGGACACAGGACACAGTTCTGTCATGACAGGCACACGGGAAAATAGCAAATTCTTTTAGAAAGTAGGATACATGGACATGTTGGTATAATTGTGTGTATGCATAAGTATACACACACACTTGAAGACTCCTATTGACGAGGATGTGTTCTATAAAAATATAACGAGAACAGTATAAATTTGCAACAACCGGAAAACAAAATTTCTAATTATGTAACAAAAGCGAACAAATAGACATGACATGGATACGGGGAAATAACAAATTATTAAAAATTAGGACGCAAGGACACGATGATATAATTGTGTGTGCGTGTGTGCATAAGTATATATAATACACGTGAAGACTCCTAGTGATGAGGATGTGTTCTATAAAAAATAAACCAATAAACAGTTTAAGTTTGCAACAACATGAAAACATTATTTCTAATTAAGTAAAGAAAGCAACAAAAGGTAGAAATAACCTTGTCGATAGCGTTGTTTAATCTTTGTTAACATATTACGCTAGTTAGGAAGACCATGTTTATATTCGTGTTTGAGAGACCTGGCGCTAAAGCGTCTGACATGTAATCTTTAGGTTTTGTTAAAGTTGATATGGCTTCCATACTCAACTTTTCGATTTTTTTTAAAGCTGAACATGCCCTGATACGTATCGGGCAATTGTTGTGCAAGTGCAAGTGTCAGGTACTTGTCCGACACGGACACAACACCCATTTCGAAGCGTCTGTGCTTCATTGGGCAGACATTTGATTACTAATATAAGTTTCATGGATAGATTTTATCTTGATCAGCATTGTTTTCTTCTTTTGGATCTTCGCAACAGACCTGGAAGCATGCGTCTGGTTGGAGGAGACGCTGAAGAAGTTCGACAGGATCTTGGTCGTGATCTCACACTCCCAGGATTTCCTCAACGGTGTATGCACCAACATCATCCACATGCAGAGCAAGAAGCTGAAGATGTACACCGGAAACTACGACCAGTACGTCCAGACCCGTGAAGACCTCGAGGAGAATCAGATGAAGCAGTACAAGTGGGAGCAGGAGCAGATTGCTTCGATGAAGGAGTACATTGCCCGTTTTGGACACGGCTCTGCCAAGCTGGCGCGCCAGGCGCAGAGCAAGGAGAAAACCCTGGCCAAGATGGAGCGAGGCGGGCTCACCGAGAGGGTGGCGAGGGACAAGGTCCTGGTCTTCCGCTTCACCGATGTTGGCAAACTCCCGCCGCCGGTGCTGCAGTTTGTTGAAGTCACGTTCGGATACACCCCCGACACCCTCATCTACAGGAATCTAGATTTCGGAGTGGATCTTGATTCTCGGATCGCTCTGGTGGGGCCCAACGGAGCGGGGAAGAGCACGCTGCTTAAGCTTATGACGGGGGAGCTTCAGCCGCTGGATGGCATGGTGAGGCGGCACAACCACCTGAGAATCGCCCAGTTCCATCAGCATTTGGCGGAGAAGCTCGACATGGATATGTCAGCCCTCCTGTACATGATGAGGGAGTATCCCGGGAACGAGGAGGAGAAGATGAGGGCGGTCATCGGCCGCTTTGGGCTGACCGGAAAAGCGCAGGTGATGCCAATGAGCAACTTGTCGGATGGGCAGAGGAGCCGCGTGATCTTTGCTTGGCTGGCGTGGAGGCTCCCCCACATGCTGCTGCTCGACGAGCCCACCAACCACCTGGACATCGAGACCATCGATTCGCTGGCGGAGGCACTGAAAGAGTGGGACGGCGGGCTGGTCCTGGTTAGCCACGACTTCAGGCTCATCAATCAGGTTGCTAAAGAGATATGGGTGTGCGAGAATCAGGCGGCAACTCGGTGGGAAGGCGATATCATGGACTTCAAGGAGCATCTGAGGAGCAAGGCCGGGCTGTCCGGTTGAGACTCCGGCGGAGCCGAGAGATAGGAGTTCTCTTAATCGGTTCATTTAGGCTATACTTGCGATTATCGCATTTACGTCTGTTATTAGCAACTTGGTTTTTATTCCATCAGAAAATGATAGCGTTGTATTCTATCCCTTTTTCGTTTCATTTGAGATGCTACATGTTTTGTTATGTTTTGGCCTCGGTGTACACTAAAACTCACGTCGTGATTCAGATCCTTAAGAAAGGGCGAAGTTTGTTGTAATCGTGTTGGAAGTAAATATTATGGTAAACAGTTTGAAAATTATCCGAAAAGCCAATTCGCCGTCCTTTTCAAGATCTACACCGTTAATATTCATCTGCAAACACGGTAAAATACAAAAAATACCAAAGTTTCCTTGTATTTGAAATGCTGTAGAATCTCCCCCACACAAAGACCAAACATCAACAAGCTCTACATCACGGTGTATCAAACCTCTACATCACGGTGCATGAGCTCCAAGAGACTTGTAGCTTTCCTCTTGGCCCGATCGGTCCCTCCCTCTGCGAGCTCCTTCAACGGTTCTTCCGCCCCCAGCTCCCTTGCGGCCGCCAGCTGCTGCGCGTCGCTGGCGCACAGACACCACAGCACTGACGCTGCGTTCTCCCTGTTCCTCGGAGACCCAGTCCTCATCACCTCAACCAAAACCGGCACCGCATCAGACTGCACAATCGCAGCTCTTCCCTCCTGGTGACCGGCCAAAACCGCCAGTATCGCCACCGCCTCATCCACCATCCCCCCGCTCGGATCCACCAACAGCCTCATCAGATGCGCTACAATCCCAGCCCTCACGGCCCTCACCTTGTTCCCTTGAAAGATTGCAAGGTTAAAGATTGCGGTGGCCGCGTCCTTCTTCCCTCTCGGGCTCCCATGGCACAGGAGATCGATGAGCGCAGGCACCGCTCCAGCCTCCCCGATCCTCACTTTGTTGCCGTCTACAACCGACAAGCTGAAGAGCGTGGCGGCCGCATTCTCCCTTGCTTCCATGCTTCCATTCTTAAGTACCTCGACAATCTCTGGTATGGCCCCGCTGCTCACGATGCTGGCTTTGTTGTTGTCGTTGATCGAAAGGTTCAGCAGTGCCGTGACCGCGTGCTCCCGCGTTCTCGAATCTTGAGACGACAAGAGGTCTACGAGCAAGGGAATCGCCCCTGCTTCGGCGATGCAGACCCTGTTGTCTCCGTTTCTTTTGGCTAGCAAGCGGATCTCCCCTGCAGCCGCTCGCTGTTCTTCCCGGCCACCGCTCTCCAGCCTCTCCAGCAGCAACCTGATGGCTGGCCGGTCGCAATCAGGGTGGTTTCCCGACCTTTGGCCCCGGCAGCCCCCGCTCTTTCGAGGAGGCTCGATGCCATTGGCTTCGCACCACTGCGCGATCAGGCTCTTGAGCACAAAATTCGGGGTCAGTGCGGTGTGCGACAGATTCTGCTGCGTCTTCGGGCAGGTCTTGTGCCCAGAGTCCAGCCATTTCTGAATGGAAGACCTCTCATATGTCTGCAAGATGATGTCATATAGATAAATGTTAGATCTACGATATCGTCCATATGAGTGAAATGAGCAACAAGGCCATAAGGATACATATAACCTGTCCTGTGGAAACTATGACAGGATCCTTCATCAACTCGAGAGATATTGGACACCTGAAATCGTCAGGAATGACCGGAGATCTGTATCTCAACGAGCTCTCCTTGATCTCGACGGGTTCTAATTCTGGAGTTTCGACGACAACCGAGTCTTTCAGCTTTTTAAGCAAGGACGAAATATCCACAAGGCAGCCCTCGGGATCTCCTCCATTTGCAATCACCATTTCGTGCAAAGCTATAGATTCTTGCTTCAGGTCGCTGATCGTTCTCAGCTGCAGCTTCTCCGATAGCCTCTTGAGAATGTTAAGGTCGGAGTACTTGCCAATTCGAGCCAAAGAAAGATCCGCGATGAGTTGCAAATCCGGGGAGTCGAGTCTTTCTCTTGCCCTCCGAAACTGAGAGTGCACGAGTTCAATCTGGAAACAATCAGAAAAAACGGCGTTTGATCTTTCTGTTATGCTTTGAGACATCAGAAGAATCCAGAGCACGCGATAGAAACAGCTCTACCGAAATGTCACCTGTTCTTTAACTTCTTCGGATATGGTCAGCTTCTCATAGGACACAGCACTTAGCGCATCATCAATGTTTTTGGTCACGTCTTGCAATTTTGTTGCGTATCTTTCTCTTTGTAGAGCCTGAAACAGCACAATAAGATCACACACAAATATATCATAACAAGGGCAATAATTGTTTGAGTGTATGAGAATCCACACTCATATTTGTATCATATACGGATACAATTCAAATTCGGATATTCTGATCATAAACGATATTATTTGGATATGAGTTTGTATTCTGATTTGATTCGGATATGACTAAAGTCATGGATGTAGATGCCGTTTTAGGTTGGGCCCATGCCAGCAGTGGGACCTAGCCGTGCTCGTCAGATGAGACCCATCGCATTGGGGACCTCCTAACATCAACTCGAGAAGCCAGCCCGACCTGGCTTCGGCATAGCTCTACAGGGGAGTCCTCCCCAAGCTCCGCTCCCTCAACTCTCCCTAGACGACCTCGCTACTCAAGGTAGCCCCTTCCAGCAGCTCGCCTTTGCATGATAGCTCCTAAACAGAGGCCATTCACAGAGACAACCCCGAGGTCAACTTGCACAGTCTCATGGCCCGAGCACCTGCTCGCTTGGATGGGCCAGCCCACTCCACGTGGCACAATCTCAGGCAAACAATCCGTCCCCTTCGCAGGCTGTTGGCAGTAAGGCATTCAATCCCCGTGACGTGGCAATAACTGCCTACCTTATCTACAGACACGGTCCATTACTCGCGTCTATTACTCCCTGTCATATCTGCACTCTCTCCTGATTTGCAGGGGATGGATGGCTATACTGGGAAATCCGCAGTCTCCACGATTGCCTGACATGCCATATTCCCTCCTCAAGCTCTATATGAGCGGTGGGATTCCTCATCCGCCAGGGGGTTGAAGGGAGGCATGTCCAACTTAGGACTCAATGCGCTCTCTTTGGGACACAAAATCCTAACCATAATTCTTATGGCTTTGGACACAACCATGATCAATCCATACACCTCCATCACACATGAGCTATCTTACTCCCAATCACATCCTTTCCTCTACCAGTGCATGACTTAGGCATCGGAGGGTAGTCGGGGTTCACCATCCGGTCCTTTGATGTCTTTACCTTTTTAAGGTACTGAAAAAGGATAGACCAACAAAACTGACATGCTCTGGCTCTCTGTTGTGGGATTGCTCGACTATGTGATCCGGTCTAGCCACCCGACAGCTTGATCCAGCCCAGTGAGAATCCATACATCAATTGATGCTAGAGTAAAGGTTTAATGATAACATCTATCACCTAGGCTCTTAACCCATCGTCTTTTTCAGCACTGTGCTTTCGCCTTCAACGTCTCCTTCCGAGGGGGGAATATGTAGCCGACGACCTCAATCAAGGCGTTTGCAAAAGGTCAAGCAAGATTTTGGGAATTGCCTTAGGTCTGTCCCTTTTGCGAGCTATGCTTCGTGAGACGATCTTAGCGGTTACACCCACTAACCGCTCCATCACGACTTACGTCCTACAAGGACGGCCTACGCGATTACACCCACGATCGGCTCACTTACAGCTACACTTCAAAAAGACGACCTCCACGCATGTCCGCTCCTTACATCTATGCTCCACAGGGACGGCCTACGCGGTTACAATGTGCCGGCTCCTTCACGGGCTCTACTCTAACAGAACGGTCCTAGCGGCTATGTCCTAGGTTCGCACTTCAATAGCTAAATGACCTAAGCGACAGTCACCCGAGAACAAAGGCAATAATTGTTTGAGTGTAAATGGGTATCCACACTCATATTTGTATCATATATGGATACAGATTCAAATTCGGATATTAATCGTAAACGATATTATTTGGATATGAGTTTGGATTCGGATCTGATTCCGATATATGAGGTCTATTGGTCGGATATATTTAAAAACATGGAGAAAAGGGAAGTTAACACCGGAGATTCTCATATTTTTAGGAGAAAATATCAAAAATACAAAAGAACACATAATCTTGCCTTTTTTCGAATCAAAATACCACATCATACAATATATGATCTACTCGTACATGGACATATTCGGATATTTTGATATGTGATCAAATATCAAAATATCTGATCAGATATGTCGGATATTTTAAACATAACTGTATCAATATCCATATTTTAAACTAATATCGAATATGGAGAGGATAATCCGTATTAGTTAGCATAGCACCCCCTACTCCAAACCATTAGTGTAATTGGGTACTAAACCAGGGTTTTTGTCATCAAACTGTCCAAAAATTGCTATTTTTACATGATGTTTTATGGTTTTTTAACGTCAACCCATCAAAGAAGTGTGTTTTTCTCTCTATTTCTAAAGATTAAATTCAGTCTACCCCCAAAAAAACGCCAAAAAAGGTCATTAATCTTTCACATGCATATTTATCTGGCATCATATAATCTGCTTAAAAATTCAATTTTTCCCCACATTCAGTAATCATCAAGAACTCTCTTCTCCATTTAAAACACAAGTTCGCACGAAAATAATGGGTCAAGATTGAAATTTGACCGGCATAAAATTCCACCTCCAAAGCTATCAGATATAGGCAATAAACGGATAAAATTACCTGATAGAGCTTGCTCCCTTCGCTGAGCGATCGAAGCAAGTCCTTAGCAGAGTCCAGTGCATCGAGAAGCGACGACAGGGCTCGAGCATCGACTCCTTCACCAACAGATCCTGGCCCTCCATGTCTAAGCCCATCGTGAATCTCGTCGAGGAGCGGGCCGAGGAGCTTCGCCCTTCGAGCCAGATCGCAGCACGATCGCCGGAAGGGCCCGCGAAACTCTGGAAGGTTCGAGATTTCGGAGATGGTCCTCGACAGAGAGGCTACGATCGTAATTTCGACCGGCGGTGTCGTTTCTGATTCGATTTCTGGCTCCATTCGAGTCCGCCGAACGCAATTTTTTTGGAAGAGCAGATGATTTAATCAATTAATTTAATGGAAAATGAGAGACGAAATCAACGACTCGATGGGGGAGAGACTTGATAAATATACACATTTTTTTCCTTTGTAGGAGAATACGCGTTTTCTTACGTTTGAGTGGGGTCCACTACAGCTACCAAATTCGGGTAGATTAGCGGGTCGGTTGTGGGGCTCTCAGCATGGATTCACGTGGGTTTACCATTGGCACAGTGGTACTCCTCCCACAGTCTTAGGTCAAAATGGTTCTAATTTTGTTGGTGCTGTGATCAATGCTGTTACGATCCGATTTAATCGGCCCGTGTTACAACATTTCCGGCGGCAAAATTTATGAATTGGTGGAGCTAAAGGTCGTCCTCAGGTGAAGGTCATCCTTCTCACGGAAGGTCTCCCGAAGCACCTCCGAATGTCTCTTGAAGCTCGTCCTTCTCACGAAAGGTATCCCGAAGCTTCTTCGAAGGTCTCCCAGCCCGTAGCCCTGCGAGAGCTCCTAGCCCGGCCAAAGTGGTGTCCTAGGCGTATTCATCACAAAGTCCCTTGCATCGATGGGTAAATCCCCTCTAAACCTCGTAACGTTGATTCCCTAATATACAAATTCAGTGTAAGGCGGAAACTACCCGCAACAATTGGCGACGTCTGTGGGAACGAAGGGTAACACCCATGTCAGGCTCCACATCGGTGAAGGTCATCCTCGGCGAAGGTCTTCCCTCAGACGGCCTACCTTCACTATCTCCTGCGAAGGTCGTCCTCGGTGAATGTCGTCCCTCAGGCGGCCTACCTTAAATATCTCTGGTGAAAGTCGTCCTCGGTGAAAATCGTCCTCGGTGAAGGTCGTCCCTCAGGCGGCCTACCTTAAATATCTCCACACATGTCAAGGTCGGCTATACGTTCGAGAGCTCAAGCTCTTACGGGACGACCTAGAAGATGAAGTCACATGTCTTTGCTCTATTTTCGACATATGGCATTATGTTTCGACTTACACACTCTTCGTGTTTTTCTTGCGTGTGAGAAATTCTAGGTCAATGACGGCTTGATCATTGGTAGCAAGCTACCTAGCTGCAAGTAAAGATCCAGGGCAGGCTTCCGAGTTGCACGCTCAAAAGATCTCCAAGGGCTTGGCCCGGGCTACGCACCTCAATCCTTCCCTACCAAAGATCCGGGGCAGGCCATGTGTTGCGCCCCCGAAAGGCGCCAGTGGCATAGGACCCCCCCCCACCCGGGGTGCTGGAAGGGCTACGGCACCGACTCACCCACTTGAAGCCCTTCGGGGTAGGTCGCATCCGGACTACCCATAGCAGGTTGGGCCTCGCTACCCAAACCGAAGAAAAGAGCGAGCTACCTCGCAGCAAAGATCAGGGGTAGGCTTCCGAGCTGCGCCCCCGAAAGGTCGCCAAGGGCTTGGGACAGGCTGCGTAACTCGAACCTTCCCTGTACCCAAGGCAGGCTTCGGAGTTGTGCCCCCGAAAGGGCGTTCTTAGGTGAAGGCTGCCCTCGGCGAAGGTCATCATCCCCCGACAGGTCACCCATGGGTCCGGGGCAAGTTTCCAGACTACGCCCCCACCCAAACTGTAATGCCCTGCGTAGCTACTGCACAAGTACTAGAGTGGGGGTGAATAGTACTTTAAAATAATCAAGAGTATTATTCTTAATTATCGTGCAAACACAAACAACAATGCGGAATAACTACAAACAACAAGAATTAAACAAGCCCAAACAGGGGTGGGCTACCTCGCCACGCTCAAACTCCGGGGCAGGGTTACGAGCTGCACCCCCGATAGCTCACCCAGGCTTACGAAACTCGCTACCAAACAAAAGGTACGACGAGATTCTCTAAGAATTTGCCAACGTATCTACTCAACATTCAGTGTCTCCTCTGGCCAAAGATTGTCCACACTGAATGTTGGGGGCAATTGGTACGACCCGATTTAACCGGCCCGTGTTACAACATTTTCTGCTGCCAAACATATGTATCAGTGAAGCTGAAGGTCGCCATCAGGTGAAGGCCATCCTCGCTGAAGGTCGTCCTCCATTGAAGGTCGTCATCTGGTGAAGGTCGTCCTCAGTTGAGGTCATCCTCTGACGAAGGTCGTCCTCTGGCGAAGGTCGTCCTCGAGGGCCTACCTCAACTATCTCCGGCAAAGATCATCCTCGGTGAAGGTCGTCCTCGGCGGCCTACCTTAATTATCTCCAGCGAAGGTTGTCCTTGGCGGCCTACCTTAAATGTCTCATGGTGAAGGTCGTCCCTGGTGAAGATCGTCCTTGGTGAAGGTCGTCCTCGGTGAAGGTCGTCCTCGGCGGCCTACCTTAATCATCTCCGCAAAGGTCATCCTCGGCGGCCTACCTTAAATGTCTCCTGGTGAAGGTCGTCCTCAGGTGAAGGTCGTCCTCAAGTGAAGATCGTCCTATGAAGGTCGTCCTTAGTGAAGGTCGTCCATCGGTGGCCTAGCTTAAAAATATCTCTGACAGCGAAAATATCTCTGACACCTTGACAAAAGCATGGCTGACACGCTCAGCTCTGACAACATCGGCCAAACCTTCGACAGTCTGACAAGCCAGCTCAGCTGAAGCAACCGACTTCTTCCACTATAAATAACCCCCACCATCACTGGAGAAGGGGAGCTGGTAGGTCCACAGGTAAATTTCCTTCCACCCAAACTCTAGCTCACTGAAGGTCGGCCCGGTCTCCTTCTAGATCGGCCACGTCCCTTTGAGCCATTTCCTAAGTCCCCACACTGATTTGAGCATCAGAGGAGATAAGGTCAGACCCTAGTCTGACCCTCCCTAACGATCTGTTCGTGGCGCACAGGTCTCCCAAAGCTTCTCGGAATGTCTCATGAAGCTCGTCCTTCTCACGGAAGGTCTTCCAAAGCGTCTCTAAAGGTCTCATGAAGCTCGTCCTACTCACGGAAGGTCTCCTGAAGCTCGTCCTTCTCACGGAAGGTCTCCCGAAGCTTCTCGGAAGGTTTCCTGAAGCTCGTCCTTCTCACTGAAAGTCTCCCGAAGTTACTCTGAAGGTCTCTCCAAGCTTCTCCGAAGTCTCCTGAAGCTCTTCCTTCTCACGGAAGGTCTCCTGAAGCTCGTCCTTCTTACGGAAGGTCCCCTGAAGCTTCTCGGAAGGTCTCCCGAAGCTTCTCGGAAGGTCTCCTGAAGCTCGTCCTTCTCACTGAAGGTCTCTCGAAGCTCCTCTGAAGGTCCCTTGAAGCTCCTCCGAAGGTCTCCTGAAGCTCGTCCTTCTCACGGAAGGTCTCCCGAAGCTTCTCCGAAGGTCTCCCGAAGCTCATCCTTCTCACGAAAGGTCTCCCGAAGCTTCTCCGAAGGTATCCCAGCCCGTAGCCCTGCGAGAGCTCCTAGCCCGGCCAAAGTGGCGTCCCAGGCGTATTCGTCACAAAGTCCCTCTCATCGACGGGTAAACCCCATCTAATCCTCGTAACCTTGATTCCTTAATATACAAATTCATTGTTAGGCGGAAGCTACCCGCAACAAATGCCATATAAGTATTGTCTTGTAATGTTTGGCTTCTCCGTTTATTATAAGTTTTTCTACCAGCGTTTCATCAAAGCACACTGAGCTCGATCAACCAAGATACATATATACAGGTGTTAGTGCACGGATACAAACCCGATTGGGTATCCGCATAACCCACCCATTTCTCCCGCGACCCGTTACCCCCACACTCTAAGCGGGCTACGACTGAGTCGGACGAACGGGTCAAACGACCTTGGACCAACGCCGACAATCAAGGAAGAGTTAATGGGGCCGAATAAATGGACAGCCATTAGCTCAAATCCCGGAGAGGATCGTGCCCTAATCGGTGAGGGACAGTTACGCCTCATCAAGGGAGAGCTACATATAAATAGGTCGACGGACAAAGGTAAAGGTGTTCCATCTTCAAGGTACGAGTGCTAATACATAAAACTCTATCTTCTTACTTCTTCATTCTATATACGAGCTTGCGTCGTTAGTCTAGAGACGAACCTTTGTGGATCGATCTCAACTACACCAAGCTCCCTCTCTTCCTTAAGTTCCATACTAACTTAAGCATCGGAGGGAATTTGGGTCGGAACCCAGATCCGACCCCCCTAACGACTCCCTGTGGTGCAGATCGACGATCGCCATTCAACGCCCAAGGTCGATATCGGGCTCTTCCTCCTCGAACGACCTAGCAGACGGTCGTTCTTAGGTCGATCAACGGTCGTACCATCATCAACCATCAATTACCGACCCCCGGTTCCCCCAACCGAGGGTCCCACTCCAAAGGTTGACTTGGCTCCAGCTCAGCGCTACGAGTCTCCGTCAGCTCGACAACTGTACCTGTCAATTTTGGCCTTAACAGTTTGGCGCCGTCTGTGGGAAACAACGAGTCGACATCCCTCTCGACGAACCACTCGAGTATGCCGACTCACCCAACCGCATCCTCCGAGGTTGCTGCAGGATCCCCCAGTGTCGGGATCACCAATATGATAACGGGAGGTCCCTGCACCCGGAGCTATCAACCTCTCTCCAAAGCTCCTACATTGGGAGATTGGATGACAGTTTCCGTGGGGCGAAAAAACGCCCCGGATACTCAGCGCCTCCTAACTCCTTCTCGGACGGAGATCTGGAAGGAGTGGAGCTACCGCACGATGATGATGTGGTTATCCCGGCCACAATCAAAGAGATCACCGTGAAAAGATTGCTCGTTGACACAGGAAGCTCGTGCGACATACTCTTCATCACTACGCTGGAGAGGATGAAAATATCGTCCGAAGAGTTGACACCTTGCACAGGACCCTTGGTGGGGTTCACCGGGCACTCCGCCCCGATAGCAGGCATCATCACCTAACCGGTAACCCTTGGTATGTATTCTCAACAAATTATTCGCCTAACCAACTTTATGGTTGTAAAGATCAATTCGGCGTACAACGGGGTCATCGAAAGACCGCCGCTGAACATCACGGAAGCGGTGGTCTCGATCTTCCACCCGATGATCAAATTCCAGACCCCAGAAGTGGTTGGAAGGACGAGGGGGAACCAGGATCATACAAGCCGATGGTTCGTCCACCCAAACTGGGGGCGGGGCGGGAATAATCGTCCAAACCTCCGAGGGCAACCAATTCAAATACCCTCTCCGTTTCGATTTTCAACCCACCAACAATGGCGCAGGATATGAGGTGGCCATCAACAAACTCCGATTGGCTTGAGCCCCTTGGACGAGAGTAGTCCAATTAGTCAGCGACCCCAGCCTCGTCGCCCTTCAACTGAATGGGGCCATCGAGGCCCACGACTACCCAATGCGAAGTAACGCACAGGTCGCTAAAAGCTAAGCACGCCACCTTCACACACGCCGGGGTTCACTACGCTCCAAGGTCGAAGAATCATCGAGCTGACACCCTGTCGACAGTTGGGTCGTCTAATCCCAGCTGGACGCGGTCGAATCGAGTATTTACAACTTCTACCCCATCCCAACGCCTGATGCAAGAGCCTCCAAGCCTCGATCAGGCAGCCGCATGGATGGATCCGATAATCCGCAGCTCAAACACGGAAGAGACCATGATATCAATTTGTCCTGGTGGAGATGTAGGACCGACCCAGTGGAGGCACGAAAATTTGAGCGGAAGGCCTATCAATTCGTCCTATTGGACGGTTCATTGTACAAAAGACAATGGACCAGGTACGACATTCTTCCCACATCTTAAATGCTTAGCCCCACAGGAAGCACGCTCCATGATCCAAGAGATCCGCAAGGGCGGCTGCGGGAACCATCACAGAAGAAAGTTTATAGCTCTGAAGGCTGTGAGACAAGGATATTTCTGGCCAACGATGTTCAAAGATGACGATGAGTACGCCCGACGATACTCGACCTGCTAAAAATTCTCAAAGATCAGATCCCCGACATATCACGGTCGTACAGAACGACCCACAAAACCCCGACAAGGGAGACGCCCTTCATACTGGCCTACGGGTACGAGACAGTCATCCCCATCAAGCTCAACGAGCGACCACTTCGTCCCCGTTACTACGATGAAGAAAGAAACTCAGAGGATTCCGAGCTCAACCTACAACTGGGGACGAGGCCCGTAAACGGGCCTTGGCGACCCTCACCAAACAAAAGGGGCGCATGTCACGCTACTTCAACTCGGAGGTCTGCGAACGCAATTTCCGTATGAGAGACGTGGTGCTGCGCGAGGCCGCTTTCACTCTCAAGGTCCTCAGGAAGGGAAGGCTCACTGCAATATGGAAGGGGCCCTACACAGTGATCGACGTACTCGGTCTAGCCACCTACCAGCTCGCCACTTTGGACGGCAAGAGGCTTCCTCATCCTGGAGACGCGGAACATCTGCGAAAGCGCTATCAGTGGTTGTACTAAAGAGGTAGATCGACCGATCACTCTGTACCATATGCAAGATCATTATGAATGCGAAGTGGGTCGTTCCTCAGCATCAGCCGTAACGACCTTCGTCATTACAACTCAGCAAACGCCATCAGTAGCGACCGAACGACCTCCGTCGGTCGTAAGTCGAAGGGGCCATGCCCTTCGCCACCGAACGACCTCCATCGGCCGTAAGTCGAAGTGGCCATGCCCCTCGCCACCGAAAGACCTCCATCGGCCGTAAGTCGAAGGGGCCATGCCCTTCGCCACCGAACGACTCCCGTCGGCCGTAAGTCGAAGGGTCCACACCCCTCTCCACCGAACGACCCTCGTCGGATGAAAGGGCCCCGCCCCGTGCTACCATACGACCAAAGGAACGTGATTTATGATGTAGACACCTAACCTATCCATGACATAACTTGCTTAAGGATTCCTACGTTCTTTCAAGTTAGGTCATCGAGGGGCCGTACACATGCAGCAGATATAACTTTTTGGCTAAAGAAATAAAGCTGCAAAAAGTTTCTTCTTCATCGATTTCAAATCGGAAAAATTATAAAATTAAGGGTTACAAAGGGACTGCCTAAAACCTAGGAGGGCGGGGGAGCGCTCCCTGCAAAAAGTTTCTGGCTTGGAGCTCGGCCTTCTCCACCTTCCTAGCCTCCGCCCACCTCTCAAAATCGAAGACTTTGGTCCGAAGCTCGACCGTCTCCTTCTTGAAGGCATCAAGCTCCTCTTCTAGCCGAGCCCTCTCCATCCGCCACTGGAGCTCAGCGAACCTATGAACATCCGATAACGACGAAAGGCTGTCCCTAACCGCCGTCGCCTCCCACTCGACCGCCGCTTTGTCAGTGAGGGTATTCCCCAAGGCCTCTTCCGCCTCCTTCGCCCGTGCCTCGGAGAGGAGGGCTCTTCGCTCCGCGTCCGCCACCCGCCAACCTCTGTCGATTAAGTTGACGGCCTGGCAACGCAACGAAGCCCCGAGAATGGACATCTGCAAATAAAACGAATGTCAGTCAAGAACGACGACCAAGTGGGGTACCAAAAAACAGAGGCTCAGACGACATACCTGGTATCCACTCCCAATGAAGAAGTTGGCCATCCGCTCGAGGTCCAGCTTCTGCAGGAACTCCGAAATACGTCAGAGCCGACTCCTCCCTACCAACGGCGAAGGAGGGCTGGTGAAGCTCACCTTCGATCGACCCTGAAGGCCGAATCGAGAGCCGATTGAGCATGAGCGCTCGATCGAACTCCCAAGGAATTGGGCCTACCAACGGGGTGGGCGGCACGATGTCCCCCCACGGCCATATATCCACGAGGGGCGTCGCGGGGCCCTGAGGCATCGACGGAGTCTCCGCCGCCTCTGGAGTCTCGAGAGGAACATCCCCCTCGCCTTTCCATGGGGTCCTCTCCGCCCACGTGCCTTCTCTTCAGGGACCCCTCCTCCTCGCAAGAGGACGTCTCCCTGTTCTGACCGACTCCCCCAGTCGGCTCGACGATGTCGGCAGAGTCGACGTCAACCACCACTCCGACCACGACGAAAGCCAGAGGAGCAGGAGGCTGCGTAGGAGCCTGGCTAGAGGCCTCCCTCGAAGAGGCTCGAGGAGGAAGCATGGGCGCCCGCCCGGTCTCCCCTTTCGAAGGAGGAGCTCGGGTGAACGGGAAGGGGGGGACCGAGAATCCGACCCCTCGACACGAGCGCTTGACCGATCGTTCCGGACGCCTGACCTCTCGGCCGTCCTTTTCTTCTTCCTCTACTCCATCCAGACCCGGTCCAGGCCGGACTCGTCGCTGCTTCGATTGCCGTTGGTCATATCTGTAGACAAGGAAAATAATTACCGTGAGTGGCGAAGATAAGGTTATCAATTCGAAATACCTTACCCGAGCACCATAGAAGGATCTTTATCGTCTGGTTGTCCAACAAGTAATGAATCGACCTATCTTCTCTCGGTCGATTCAAAAGAGCCTTCATTGCCTCGGCCTCGCTCGGCGACAACCTGGCTCTTACTTGCTCCAAGGACAGACGTGACTCCCTCGCAAGTCGGTGTCCGGAGAACTCCAGCCGTTAAGCAACAGTCCTAGGTCAGGTAAGGCGACGAACACGAAGGTGTCTGTCCACCCAAGGTCGGAAACTGGGAGGTCGTATATGAGCACCGTACCCGGGCGAGCAACTACGTGATACCACACTCGGCGAGGGTCGGCAACTATCCTACAGAAGTACCCAAACAACCCGAGGGTCGGGCAAACTCCACAGAGCTCGCACAACTCGATGAAACCTACCAGGGGAGGAAAGGAGTAAGGATCAAGTCTACAGAGAGAAAGCTCCGAAGAGCACAAAATCTCGACAATGAAGGGGTGAAGGGGGGATCGAAGTCCCAAGAGGAAGGACTTGAGATACACCCCAACCTCCTTCTTCCGTAGGAAACACTCTCTCTCATCCAGATCAGGCACCTTAACCCTAAAGGGTTCGCAGAGACAACCTCGCCAAACCTCGACGGTCAGATCAAGAGAGAACCTAGGGGCCATGTCTAGGATAACTCCGGGAACTTTCGACTTCTGATCCCTACAACGAATGTGAAGGTCGGGCTCAACCAAAACTCATTTCCCCTTTCCAAAAACTTCCACGAGGCGAGGGGGCCGAAGACGCTCCGCCAGTTCCTTAGAGGTCTGCACCATGAACACCATCGAGGCAAACATGCCTGATCAACCTACAAGAGAGTCAAGATCAAAGGAGGGAGATACCTTGGAAAAGAACAGGCTATCTCCAAGAGAATGGGCGACGGAAGCAAACGGGTGAAGCAAGGAAGAAGACGAAGCTGGAAAATTTCAACCTCACTCTTCGAAATTTCTTATATGTTAAGAAACCCAACAGCCTAGCCCCCGATTCACGCCACGTGCCCAAGGCCAGCCACCAGAAATGGTGGAGATCGCTCTAAAGGCAAAGGGGTTTTGGCGGCACATATCAAATCAAATATTTTGAAATCCATACGAATTTAATGATAGTACTCATCATTCGGCCTCGATCAGCACTATCTCCCGAGAACGAATGATAGGGGCCATTGTTAGTGCACGGATACAAACCCAATTGGGTATCTGCATACCCGACCCGTTTCTCCCGCGACCAGTTACCCCCACACTCTAAGCGGGCTACGACTGAATCGGACGAATGAGTCAAACGACCGTTAGACCAACGCCGATATTCAAGGAAGAGTTAATGAGGCCGAATAAATGGGCATCCGTTAGCTCAAATCCTGGAGAGGATTGTGCCCTAATCAGTGAGGGCCGGTTACGCCTCATCAAGGGAGAGCTGCATATAAATAGGTCGACGGACAAATGTAAAGGGGTTCCATCTTCAAGGTACGAGTGCTAATACATTGAACTCTATCTTCTTACTTCTTCATTCCATATACGAGCTTGCGTCGTAAGTCTAGAGACGAACCTCTGTGGGTCGGTTACGCCTCATCAAGGGAGAGCTGCATATAAATAGGTCGACGGACAAATGTAAAGGGGTTCCATCTTCAAGGTACGAGTGCTAATACATTGAACTCTATCTTCTTACTTCTTCATTCCATATATGAGCTTGCGTCGTAAGTCTAGAGACGAACCTCTGTGGGTCGATCTCAGCTACACCAAGCTCCCTCTCTTCCTTAAATTCCATACTAACTTAAGCATCAGAGTGGATTTGGGTCGGAACCCAGATCCGGCCCCCCTAACGACTCCCTATGGTGCAGATTGATGATCGCCATTCAACGCTCAAGGTCTATATCGGGCTCTTCCTCCTCGAACGACCTAGCAGACGGTCGTTCTTAGGTCGATCAACGATCGTACCATCATCAACCATCAACTACCGACCCCGGTTTTCCCAACCGAGGGTCCCACTCCAAAGGCTGACTAGGCTCCAGCTCAGCGCTACGAGTCTCCGTCAGCTCGACAACTGTACCGATCAATTTTGGCCTTAACAACATATGTTTACATATCTTGCCTTCACGCCCTCCTTACTGGTAACTACGATTTATAACGTGTCAATTTTTTTAAATAAAAAATTGATAATAGTATCACATTTATATCCGATGTTTGTATTGAATACATGTACCCACTTCTTATACATAGGAGCATGATTATATGCATCTTCGTATTTATATCGTATTGTATTGCATCCAATATTTGTATCCATATCCAATTAAGTTGTTTAGCTAATCCAGATACAAGCTGCATTAACTAGTTGAATAAGGTATTGTTCATTGGTCTACGGTATCCGTCGACATTTGACGGCTGCTGGTGAGTATAATTTGCAAGAAATTGGGGTGAGATTAGATCTGGTAGCATTGTATACAGTTGGGATGTGTAGCATTTTTTTAATTTTTAATCTTTTATGCAGCAAGCTGGATAACAGACAAGCTTCTCTCTTGGGGCTTTTTTTTCTTTTTAATTCTTTTTTCCCTGTTTCTTGTATGGATATAAAGTATACAAAAAAGTTAGAATCTAAAACGACAATTTTTGCAAAAAGGTTAATAATTAATAATAATAATTAAAATCAACCTTAAAAATTTTATTTAGCAAAACCGAACAAGTTTCGCCACATCAATGACCAGTGATGCTGACTGGGCGCTCCTCGCCGCTGACGGGTCATTTTACAACTTCGCCACACGGGCATTTTTCGACTTGGCCGCACTTGCTAAGTGCTGCCAATTGGTAAGATGGCCATCACCCGACTTGGCGGCATTGGCAAGTACATCCAGTAGTTTAGGTACCCCATGACTTAAGTCACTGGCCTATTAATTGGCCGCACTTGGCAAGTGCGGCCACTTTACACATATATGGCTACCGACAGCCGCCATCGTCTCTTCATTTCGCAAGTCCTTCTCTGTCAAAGAAACCCACAGTCGCCGACATGTTGGAATTAAAAAAAACAAGGATCAACCTTTTTAAGTCAAAAATCACCGAATCCGACATGATCTGGCGAAGGATAAGGCAAGAGGCAACCGGATCAAGCCCAGTTTTGATCAATGTTCATCATTGTAAAGTTTTTCCATCCTCTAAATAAGAAATATTTTTATGTGATTTAGGTGAATTCTTTGAAGCACATATATGAAATTTTAGGGAATAAAAAAATTTATTTGGGATTTTGTGCATGGTGTTAACATGGCAAGTGATCGGATTTTTGTTATATGCTATTATGATGGAAATTTAATTATTGGTGACAATCACAAATCGAGATATGTCAAGAAGAAAGTTAAATCAATTATGCTGAGCAGACCGTTAACGTATACCAAGCTCGTAGATCGGATATACAAGGACATAAAGATTAGACGTCATGAGTATGCGTTGAAACTGGTGTGCAACTGGCCGGTGATGAAGGGCATGGCTACAGCTATGATGATCTCTGATGATATGAATGGTCTATTCAGCTTTGGGGCAAGTCAAAGGTTAGTTGAAATTTAACTGGAGATGGATGCAATAATCAACACCCAATTGACTAAAGCACGCGGCACATTCACTCGCATGCTTGATTTGGAGAACAACTCAGCAGGATTTATGTCTTCTTCTCCAAACCAAGAGTATCATCATCGAGAGAATATGACGGGAGAAGGTTGTCGTACTACCCACAAGAGGACGAGAATATGGATGCGTAAATATTGAAATCGTGCAAGTATTGGGAACTTTTATATGATATCTTTAAAATGTAAATTCGATTTTCGAAAAATTGCATGTTTTCATGTTATTAGCAGGTGGAATGTTGCGGGATATGGCATTTAAATTCCTTAATATGGAGGGCATGCAACATACTCAACATACACACAAGGCACATATGTATCGGAATCGATGCCCAATTAATCGAAAGTGATGCCTAAAGATATTTGCATACCAACACAAGTTGGAGCATTGACTTCTATGGCGAGACATGTGGATAAAGAAAGTGATGACACCGATAACAATGACCATGTCGATGCAAGGGAGGAAAGCATGCATTATGTTGCAGATATAAACAAAGATGATACATCATGGATACAACAATCGGTTGCTGACAACACAAATATGAAATTTGAAGAGACATTACCAGATAAAGTGGAAGAGAAGTAATGAGTAAATGCAACAGTTAAGAGAAATAATCTAGAACGGGGTATGAAAGACCCAAGAATTTACAGGGATAGCGAAGTGTTTGAAGTCAGTGATCTATTTGAAACAAAGACCGACTTGATTAAAGCAATAACGGACTGGAGCATCATGCACAATGTTACATTCAAACCAATCAAGACAAATACGACATGTTATTCTGTAATATGTGGCCTAAATTCTGAGGCTAATCTGCATACTCAAGATGAGACGAGTCGAAATTGTTCGAGACAGATTCTTGCAGCAGTAGGGAAAAGAACCAATGGCAGGTTCAAACTATCGAAAATAGCTGCAGAATACATACATGCAATAATTACACGCTGAATACAGCTCATAATAAAGCCATAGCAGCCTTCATTAGTAACATGATTATGCCAATGTGGGGACAAAGCTAGATTAGACACCGATAGAAATCCAAGAAGCCGTACACACCATGTTAAGGGTCAAAATATCATATTCAAAGCATGAATGGCTAGATCGAAGGCGTTATCATGGATATTTGGTGATTGGGATGAGTCATATCAGCGGCTCCCTTGGTATTTAGAGGCCGTAGCAGAAAGCAATCCTGGTAAAGTTTATAAGATCATATACGACATCATTGGACATGGAGTGGCACATTTTATAGGGGTGTTCTAGGCATTTGGACCATCAATTGAATGTTTCAAGCAATGTCGGCCGGTCTTAAGTACTGATGGCACACATTTATATGGGAAATATGGGTGTTTACTAGTGGCCACATGAGTGGATGCAAATGGTGGGCGGTTTCCTTTTGCATTTCTTGTTGTGTCAGCTAAGAACCCGAAAAATTGGAAGTGGTTATTCAGCTGTATATATTATATATATACAATGCTCATCGTAACCGAACGATTAACGTCATTTTCGATAAAATGAAAGGTATTCCTAGAGCACCGCAGGAGGGATGGTTGACAAATAGACACCATAGGTATTGTCTTCGACATATCATCGTAAATTTCAAGTCAAATGGATACCGAACAATTACATTGGAAAGGAATTTGTGATGAGCTGGTAATGCATCGAATTTGCTTACATACAATGATACTCATGCAAGATCATAGCAGAGTCCATTGTAGCAGATGAGTAGATAAATGCAGACTTGCAAAGGGAGGAAAGGAGGTTGGCTATGCATGCAGATGGTGTGAACGCTATCATATCATGATAACAAATTGTTCTGAGAGATTCAATGGGGTTCTTAAAGGAGCTAGAGCGCTACCGATACAAGCGTTGATTGCAAAAACCTTTTACATGTTAAACAAATATTTCTACTACGACAAATTTCACACCAACAACAGAAGAGGATATTCTGGGGGTACGTGTGCAAGAAGCCAGAAGTTTCATGATCACACGTTTTGGTGATTATGAATGGCAGTTGATGGATAATCACGATCGCGGTTATACCGCGACGATACAAGACAAATGTTGCAGCTGTACTTGCAATATTCCTATGCTTCAGCACGTGGCATGTGCCCATGTGATCACCGCAACGTCCAGACATGAATATGGTACGAACATCGCATATTTGCCATTCTGTTCGCCATGGAATGGTGTGTGAAGATATCGCCTTTCATAGAGCCTGGAATTTCACCACATACTCGATTATTGGAAGGATTTGGATGGTCACATGTTAACCCCCCGACAAAAGAAGACCTACAGGTCCGCATCTATCAACTCAGATTCGTGTGGCCATGGATATTCCTTGTGATGGAAGCAGATAGAATATATGTAGCAATTGTCATCAGCCTTGGCATTACAAATCACATTGCCGAAATCCTCCGCACACCCAAACGCACGTTCATTTTACAATTCTTGTATTTTTTATATTACATGTGATATATATGGTGTTCTAATTTATTCTAATATTATAAGACTTCATCTCATGGAGGAGGCGGTTCTCGTGCCTGATGCAATGTTGAATTTCACCCTCCTTGAAATGAATACTAGAAATAACACGTGCACATAGTGCACGGTGCAAAAAATAGTCCACACAAAGAATGCGGTGCATGCGTGGAACCGACAAAAGAGTGAGAAGAGTGGTTGGGTGTGTGTTTTGCCGCCGAGCGCAAGGCGACGGCTAGCATCACACCGACAACCTCACCCTTCGATTAGTAGGTGACACTTGTGTGCCCAAATCGAGTGTCCGAAGCCAGTACCTAATTCTCATACTTGAATGCTGTTGTCACGCATGTACCGTTTCCTAACATGATTCTATATCGACATAATGTCTCATAATCTCCTTCAAAAGATTAAGAGCAATGGAGTAAAATGCATTGGCATAAAATATTAGCCATCTTTAGAAATTGGTTGAGACCCTAAACATCCTTAAGCCCATCAGTCCGTATCCCAATTCCTAGGGCATGCATGAACATTGTTGCATATCAAAAAAGTTCTACACTATATCAACACTGCATCAACACCCTAATCAATACCAACGTATTGTTCTCAAAGCGAGCATCCTCTTCTTCCCCTTAACTCCTCAAAGCTCTCCACTACTCTCTCCAGCTCGCTAGCCGTGCAAGGTAGCGCGAGCGCCCCTTCCTGCTCGAATCCAAACTCCTCCTCCGCTAACTCCAGCAACCTCAAGAACACCGGGTGTGAGAGGCACCTCAACGACACCACGAACCGCCTGGGCTCTTCGTCGTTGACGGCCAACACCGCGAAGTGCCCTTCCTTCACATCCTCGGGGACAAACTTATCCACCCTCCTCCCAGACCGCGAGAGGCTCCTCTGCAGAACACGAACCGCGACCTTGATCACGCCGCCGCCATTTCTCTTCGCAGAATTTGCCTTGGCCATTTCTATCTATTTGATGCCTTGGCCTTGTGTACTTCAAATGAACTAGTCACCATATATATGTAGTGTGAGACGAGGGCAACAAGTCATTGAGAGGATAATATGATCGTGATGTGTAGATATCTATGTTGGCATCTTGCAGAAACTTTTGTGAGAATGATGGCTTGCGCTTTCAAGGCAGCAGCCTAACTTTGGTGCAAAATTTCTCTACGTGTTTATTGCTCTACAGATCAAGGAAGCTGCATATCTAAGAAATAAAGTAGGATATATTTACATATGCAATCTTATGCAACTCATCCTGCACAGCTTAGGCTTTTAATCCTCGCATATCTTAATAGGCATAGATATCTACAAACCTTCAAGCTCTAGATGTTTCTAAATCGACTCAAGCCAAACATATATGGAGGATGATTCTCTTGACAAAGTGCGTCCCGATATCAAGCAATTAATATACGACCTATTGAAGTTCATTACGCTAAGTGCCCCTAACACGTTCAACGTATAGAAACCTCTTCAATGTGAATGATATTAACTCTATTGCTTTGCTGCTAATGCTGCCTTGGTTAGGTCGCTGGACAGTAACGATAATCAAGTATCTTCGTGCTCCTCAATTTCCAACAAAATCTTATGCTGACACACGATGAACACATTGCTTAAACTAGTAGTCGACGTCTCTTTCCTACGCGCACATCGTTCAACCCAGACAGCATGTGGCTAACATTGCCCTACCCCCGCTTTCTTTCCCCGCAAGTTCAAAGACGATCAGTTGATGGAAAAAGAGGAGACATGCAAGATATAATCTACAACCACAAGCACATGTCTGAGGCATTTGTTACTAACCGATGCATTCCTCTTGCGGAGCCGCCATCCCTACAGCATTACTTTGCCATTTCCTGCTCCAGGGGGGAGCAACCCGCTCGTCGACACCAACAGGTGGGCCCCGCGCCATCCGCCGGCCGGACAACTAATCCATGTCTTCAGCAGCAGAACATCAGCATGTGAGGCTGAGCATGTAGTCTGTATCAGGCACAAGGATGGGTGCAAACGCAACATAGACAGGTCAGTATCTGATGGCAACTTGACATTGAAGCTAAACCAAAACTGGTAATATGCATGCATGAATACAAATACAGTGTGTGAAACACAGCAGGTTCAAATACTCGTCGGCTGTCCAAGTCGTATGAGGCAACGCAGCATCATTCACACAGCAGGTAGTGTCAGTCTGTCAGGTATAAATCTCTATTCGCCATAATTCTCGAGCAATCATCTCAGGTTACAGCATATACACAAGCAAATATCAAGTACAATACAGAATCTTACCAAAACAACAGAAAAATCAAGAGAAGTATTCTTCCCGCAATTCAATGTACTAAGAAATGATAACATGAAACTAAAGAAAAACATCATCCTGTTGATCAGTGTATAAAACTAATTTTATTGAGTTACTGCACCTTCAAATAAGTTTGTATGTCCTTCATATGCCTCGGGAATTTGTGTTCTCGATTAAGACAAATATACAATCAGAAGAAGAGAGGGTCATTGTAACAATGTAGCACCGGAACTAATCTCATTGTAACAATGTAATAGTATAACTGATACGACCCTCTCAAAACGGGCTAAGACGGAACAGGCCAAGCCCCCGATCCGAGCCCATGGTCCAGGACGGGATTAGGCCCTGGCCTACAAGCCCCGCGAAGGCCTCAAGCCATGGCGGCCCCAAACTGACGTGGAGCGAACCGCTGACCCTCGTACGCTGAGGTAACCGCTCCCCCGAATTGCGCCCACCTTCATTACCATTCAAGAGCCACATTACGCCCGCCTTGATGACCCATCAAGGGACGATCAAAGCGGCGGGGACTCGGTGCGAGATGGAGGGAGGATAAGGGGGACGTGGGCGGTTCAATCCCTACAAAAGACCTGAAGATCGAAAGACGAAGGGACCGAATTCTGAATACTCTACACTCAGGTATTCTTCCTCCTACAATCTTGCCTTCCACCTCACAATTCTCCTCCATAGCCCGGCCTGAGGATTCGTGCGTCGGTCTCTCCGTGAACTGCACTCGGTCCCACAGGGCATCCCTCAGATCTTATCTGACTTAGGCATCGGATGGGACTTGGTCGGAACCAAGGTCAGACCCCCTGACGAGCTTTCTCGTCCGCGCAGGTCAAGGAGACTCCACCCCGCCGAAGCTATCCTTCGGCGCTCCATCAACCGGAGCCGAGCAATCCCGACCCCGAGCTCGTTCGCCTCCCCACTCGAGGAGGCCGTCGCACTCCCGAAGCTGCCCTTCGGGATTTCGATGCACGGATCCGCGCATCTCCGACCGAGCGAACATGCCGCTACCCGATCTCGGAGGACGCACGTGTCTCAAGCGACCACGTTGGCCTCCGACCCTCGAGACTACCGAACTGTGGTGAGAAAACACGCCGAAACATCTGGCATCGTCTGTGGTAACGAAATCTTCGCCAACGTCATCCACTACAAGTAGCATGGAGCAACACGACAACGGATCCACCCGCCTGCCGACCATCCCCGGGAATGGTGGCTACGTTCCGAACTGAACGGGGCACAGTCGTTCCACAGAGGGAACCGACGACTCACGCTCAGTAACCCACGAATTACTCGACCATCTCACCCATGATATGAAGGCCACCTTCCAGACTCTGGCAACGGCCATCCAGCAACTCGCGGGCCCACAAAACCCCTTCGCAGGGAACCAGGCGGGGTTCACTGACCATTCGGGGCAGCGCCCCCCGCTACGCTCAGCCATGGTCACAGACCGCGAGGGTGGAGGCCAGAACCGGGAGCGTTCACCGACCCCCACTTCCCTGCGAACAAGGGGATGGGGGACCAGGTTGACCATGGGCGAGTCGGCAGCAACTTCGTCCAAACGGTCTCGCTCGACTGGGCATCGGTCGTCCAGCCGCACGGCCACCGAAGGGCGCCGGGGACGAAGCAGAAGCCCACGCAGGAATAGGCCGAGAAGCCACGATGAACGCCCCCACAGAGAGTGCACTCGGCAACCTACGCCTATCCCCAACCGGGATGGCCACCAAGGGAATCCTCCCCGCATTTCCACCGACCTGCCTAGACAACCCAAGTGCCAGGGCGAGGCGCCAGACGGCCAGACTAACCTAGGACCTCTGGCGATCGACCACTGCCCGTTGGCAAGAAGCATCACCGAAGCACGGGTGCCCTCCAGGTTCAAAGTGCCAGCCCTGGAGAAGTACGACGGCTCGAGGGACCCCGAGGAACATGTTCTGGACTATGCAAGGGTCATGAGGTTTCAGGGGCTGACGACACTCTACTTTATCGCGGCTTCTACGCCACTCTCAAGAAGTCCGCCCAGGACTGGTACAACAGCCTCCCTGACCAGTCCGTTAATAACTTTCAGGACCTGTCCCGGATGTTCTGCCAACAGTTTATGGCCGGACGGCAGAGGAAGCCGGGTTCGGACCTCCTAGTTAACGTGGCACAAAGGCCGGGCGAAACTCTGAGGGCCTACATGAAGCGCTTCAACGCCCAGAAGCTGAACGTCGAGAGCTGCCCCAAGCTGGTCATAACAACGGCCCTAAAGAAGGGGCTCCGACATATGGGCCTGAAGGACCTCACAATGACACCCGAAAGACCTCGCCGAGGTCATAGCTCGGGCGGAACGGTTCATGCTGACCGAAGAGGCCTTGACTGCGGAAGAAGGGGGTCCCCCGGCGGGGACCAAGCGGAACTCCAAGCGTGACGAAAGTGAGCGCCGCGAGCTGGAGGATGACATGCAGGAGAAAAAGCCAAGGGGGAAGCCGCGCAGAGGGGAAGCGCCGCCCACCAAGCTAAACGCGACTCAGGACGATGTCCTAACACATGCTCAGAAGGAAGGCCACATCAACAAGCCGCCCCCTAAATATGAAGGGCGGCCGAAGGGACGATGAAAAATACTGCAGGTACCATAAGGAAAACGGCCACGACACCGACTGCTGGCACCTGAAAAAGGACATCGACCAACTGATCAGCCGAGGGCACTTGAAGAATTTTGTCGATGCCTCAAAAGCGACCCCCGGGGAGGGCACATCAAGGCAAATGGACAAAGGGAAGAAGGTGAACGTCGTACAGACCCCCTGCGCGTGCTCGAGTGAGGAGACGGGCCAATCAACCACGACTCCTCCCCCGGGCAAGCTTTGCACGCCCGCCTTTATCTTCACTGCTTTTCTGTATTTCTTTCCCGAATGTATCCCCAGTTTTTACTTTCAAGAATGAAATGCCAGTTCACACCAACAACTACATGTCTCTCGAGACCTGACTCGACACTCCGCCGTGTCGAACCTCCTGAAGCGGCAGTAAGGCTGGGGGCAACTTCCCCAGCAGGCCGATCACTTAAATCGGTCGTAAGGCTGTGGGCAACCCCCGGGCAGGCCGATCGCTCGATCGACCGTAAGGCTGGAGGGAACCCCAGCGGGCCGATCGCTCGTCGACCATAAAACTAGGGGCAACCCCCTGCGGGCCGATTGCTCGATCGACCGTAAGGCTGGGGGCAACCCTCCAGCGGACCGATCACTCGATCGACCGTAAGGCTGGGGCAACTCCCCCAGCAGGCCGATCACTCAGATCGGCTGTAAGGCTTGGGGCAACTCCCCCAGCAGGCCGACCACTCGATCGACCATAAGGCTGAAGCAACCGCCAGCGGGCCGATCACTCAATCGACCATAAGGCTGGGGGCAACTCCCCAAGCAGGCCGATCATTCGGTTTGGCCGTAAGTCTTGTGGTAGCTCCCCCAGCAAGTCAACCGACCCGTCGAACGTCGGGCTGGGGGCAACTCCCCCAGCAGATCGACACCACGTCGACCATAAGGCTGGAGGCAACCCCCAGCGGGCCGATCACTCAATCGACCGTAAGGCTGGGGCAACTCCCCCAGCAGGTCGATCATTCAGTTCGACCGTAAGTTTAGGGGTAGCTCCCCCAGCAAGTCAATCGACCCGTCGAACGTCAGGCTGGGGCAACTCCCCCAGCAGATCGACACCACTTCGACCATAAGGCTGGGGGCAACCCCCAGCGGGCCAATCACTCAATCGACCGTAAGGCTGGAGGCAACTCCTCCAGCAGGCCAATCATTCGGTTTGGCCGTAAGTCTAGGGGTAGCTCCCCCAGCAAGCCAACCGACCCGTTGAACGTCAGGCTGGAGGCAACTCCCCCAGCAGATCGATACCACGTCGACCATAAGGCTGGGGCAACTCCCCCAGCAGGCCGATCACCCAGTCGACTGTGAGTTTGAGGGTAGCTCTCCCAGCGAGTCGATCGACCCGTCGGCCGTCAGGCTGGGGGCAGCTCCCCCAGCAGATCGACATCACATCGACCCTAACGCTGTGGGCAATTCCCCCAGCATGTCGGTCCTAAATCGACTCTAAGGCTGTGGGCAACTCCCCCAGCAGATCTATCCTAAACCGGTCATAAGGCTGAAGGCGACTCTCCCAGCAGGTCGACCATAAACCAACCATAAGGCTGGGGGCAACTCCCCCAGCAGGTCGGTCACAAACCGATCATAAGGCTAGGGACAACTCCCCTAGCGGAACAGACCTAATACGACCATAAGGCCGGGGGCAACCCCCCTGACAGAATGACCATTGACCGCCACGAATGGCTGAGAACAATCCCCAAAGGGGAAACCTCCTGCCGGTCAAGTCAGCGAACGAACCCAACTTGAGCAGCGAAAGGGGGCAGCACCAAACCAGATCAAAGACAATTCTGAAAGTGAAAACATGGTGGTGACGCAGAAGAAAAGAAAAATCCATTTCAACAAGAATGTTTCTTTGTTAGAGTTTCATAAAAAAGAAAAGAGAGGAACAAAAAAGGGGCCGCTCCGCCTATGACGCAGGAGCTCGTGAGGAATCATCCCCAGGCGCTTCATCCCCTCCCGAACCCGTAGGATGCCCGAGGGCAGCTAGAGGATGGGGAAGCAATCTCCGGACCCGCTCCTCGAATGCTAGGAACCCTTCCCGAAATGACCTCGCAATCTTCGGAGCCAAAATGGCCTCGTACGCCCGGAATCCCTCCCGAAGAGACTCCGTGATCCTCGGGGCCAAGACGTCCTCATAAACCCTCTGGACCTCATCAACGAGCCGGGCGGGGTCCACCTGCCGCAGGGCGCCTAGCTCGGACCAAAGCTTGGCTCTCTCCTTCCTTGCACCTCCTGGACGAGGGACAATGCCTCCTCAGCCTCTTTGGCCGACCTCTCGGCAACCACCCGGGAAGACTCCGCGATCGCCCAAGCCTCCCTCTGGCTTTCCACCTCTGAGGTGAGCTCGGCGACCCTAAGTTGGGACTGGAGGGCCCCCCCACGGGCCTCTTCGGCTGCTCTCTCGACCGCCTCGGCCCTCAGGCGCTCCTGCGCAAGAGCCGCCTCGAGCCCACCCACCATCTCTGAGCGTCATCGCGCCTCTACAGCCAGCGAAGACGCCTGTGAGACAGAACAAATGAAGATCATTCCAAAACAAAACGGTGACAAAGGATGAAGAAAACACACCTGTTGGATCTGCCATACCATGCAGTCCACTAAAGTTGAGGAGCGGCCCCTCTCGAGGAGGGCGCGGTCCCCCGGAAGGGCAGAATCGCGCCAGCTGGAGGGCCACGTCACAGTCCCAGAAGACCGACCCCCGGGCGGGGTCTCTAAGCCGATCCCGAACACGGACAAGGCCCGTCCTGTCTCAACTGGGGTACGCTCGGCTTGATGGGTAGGGGGACCCCGTCAAGGCCTGCGGGCTCTCCCCCGAGACAATCGGCGAATCGTGCGCCGCCGGGTTAGCCCTCTCCACCTCATTCTTCCTCTTCCCCTCGGGCCCTTCAGACTCCGAGTGAGAGCGTCTCTTCCTCTCCCCTTGACTCACGGTCGGCGCACAGGGGACCTGCTCGACGGCCGCAGCAACCCCCTCACAGGGGGCAGGCCCGGCAGGGGCATCAAGCAGATCCGCCACCATGGGAGTAGGTCCGACCGTAACCAGGGGCGAGGAAGGGGGAACACCCACCGGCCTCATGGTCCCGATCGGTGGGTTGGTCGCACAGCTCTCCTCCACGATGCGCCGCGGTGCATGGCCGAAGGAACTCCACTGAGCGCCCAGAGCCCCCCGACGAATAAGTTGGCGCACGTCACGGCTGAACTCCCGACCTGCCATTTCTGCAAAAGAGATGAAAATCAGGATAAGCAAGGGGAAAACAAAATCTAAAAGGCGCCTTTATCGGGAGACCACAAGACGTTTTTGAGGAGGATGATGTCCAACAGAAGCCAGACCGATCTCTCTCCTCAAGGCAAGCCCGCCAAAAGCCTAACTGTGGCCCGATTGGACTCAGAAAGGGATAACGTCAGCTCATAGGCCCCCAGGCTCCCCCAACCGGTCAAGATTATAGCATCCTCTGGAAAAGTGACGAAGACATAGTCATTCTTCCAGTCACTAACCCAGCGGGGAAACCCCAGTAGACATTCTCTGCCAGCCCGGTGGCAGATATGAAGCCACGTCCCCCGAGCAACAGCCCGGACTCTAAAGTGATAGAAGAAGAGCAACAATGTCGGCTCCAACCCGTGCAAGTGGCAGATCACGATGAAGCCGACCAGATCCGGGATCGAATACGGAGTCTGCTGACACAAAGCCACCACCAAAAATTCCAGAACCCGAATGATGAAGGAGTGGAGGGGAAAGTGAAGCCCCGTCTGGAACATCTCAACATACACCCCGACCTTGTGGCTCCTGTGGAAACAGATCCTCTCATCCCAAAAGGCGCCCAAACGCCGTATGGGTGAGAGAGTTATTCCGTTCTAATTCTCTCGGCGGTGGAATAGGAGACAGTGGAAGCCGACTCGAGGATCGCCGAAGGAACACCGGACTCTCCCGTTCCAGAATGATCCCCTCCTTGGACCGAATCCGCAAATAGCAGACCATTGCCCTTGTCGGGGAGCGACCTGTGCTCAGAGGAGCCGCTGGGCCTAGACGACGGGCCTTCGCCAATGGAACAAACCGAAAGCAGGAGCAAGAGAAGGGGATTACCTTGCGAAGTTCGAAGAAGAGAACGTTGAAAGAGAGAACGAAGAGAACTCGCCAACAAGGAGAGAGCAAAAGCCAAATCTGGAAACACGAGAAAAGAAATCCAACCCCCAACAGTTTTATATGAAAAGAAACTTCGAATCCAAGCCGTTCAAAGGTGTATGTGTGGCGACATCTTGCGGAAGGTGGCACTTCGAATCCCGCTCCCTAAGCGCGGGAGGATTCCAACCTGACATCACCATGATGGTTTTCATTTAATGTGTCGCCTCGAGTGACACGCCCATCAGATCCACACGATCACATCCCTCGTACCGAACCGTCAGTCTTTCGAACAGCCCGAGCGATGGGGGCAATTGATACGACCCTCCCAAAATGGGCTAAGACGGAACAGGCCGAGCCCGCGATCCGAGCCCATGGGCCAGGACGGGATTAGGCCCCGGCCTAAAAGCCCCATGAATGTCTCAAGCCATGGCGGCCCCAAACTAACGTGGAGCGAACCACTGACCCTCGTAGGCTGAGGTAACCGCTCCCCCGAATTGTGATCACCTTCATTACCATTCAAGAGCCACATTACGCCTGCCTTGATGACCCATCAAGGGACGAGCAAAGCGGCGGGACTCGGGGCAAGATGGGGGGAGGATGAGGGAGACGTGGGTGGTTCAATCCCTACAAAAGACCCGAAGATCGAAAGACGAAGGGACCGAATTCTGAATACTCTACACTCAGGTATTCTTCCTTCTACAACCTTGTCTTCCACCTCACAATTCTCCTCCATAGCCCGGCCTGAGGATTCGTGTGTCGGTCTTTACATGAACCGCACTCGGTCCCACCGGACATCCCTCAGATCTTATCTGACTTAGGCATCGGAGGGGACTTGGTCGGAACCAAGGTCCGACACCCCCTGACGAGCTTTCTCGTCCGCGCAGGTTAATGAGACTCCGCCCCGCCGAAGCTACCCTTCGACGCTCCATCCACCGGAGCCGAGCGATTCCGACCCCGAGCTCGTTCGCCTCCCCACTCGAGGAGGCCGTCGCTCTCCCGAAGCTACCCTTCAAGATTCCGACGCACGGATTCGCGCATCCCCGACCGAGCGAACGCGTCTCTACCCGATCTCGGAGGACGCACGTCTCACGCGACCACGTTGGCCTCCGACCCTCGAGACTACCGAACTGTGGTGAGAAAACACCCCGAAACAATAACTAATCCTTTAATCTAACGTATGGTATGGTTCACCTTTATCTGCTTGTTGGCTTCTCATAATTATATACAGCGTAATGAACAAAGTTGGTCAAAATGGGTTTTTAAGAAAGGGAAGGGAAGTGATATACGTGTAAAAAAGTTTGAGACTTATTGCGTTTTAACTCTTTCAGAGACAGATAAGGATGTAGAACACCAAAGGGATGAAAGCATTGTCAAGTTGTGATGTGTACCCTTCCAACAAACCAGTCACAGTAACTGCCACCATCAACGACAACCAATGCTGCACATAAAAGAAAATGAGCATGAGAATATGCCTACTGTGATCTTGCTAGGAGCATTTACAACAACCCTATGCATAACCAGAGTTGGAGGTGTTAATGCTCCCTGACCGGATCTAATTCTCCATAAGCCAACTAGACCGAGTATGCTTAAACAATTGCAAAACCCATACTGGCTTGAGTTCGCTCAAGCTCAGCCAGGGCCCATGTGTGCTTAATTAGACGTTGAAACCCATCCTGGACGTTATTATGGCCCAAGCCAACCAAAACCCATATAAGATTTGCGCTTTCACTAGACTCTTATCAAAGCTAATCCTCAATTTATAAAAGTGAACATATCAACTAATGATTTCAATCGTGTCTTGTATTAATAGAGAAAAGTGTTTGTTAAATAAATTCTCCTACAAGGATTGAAGGCTTTGAAGCTCTCAAGCTCACAATTAGTTTTGTGAAAAAGAAGCACATGGTATGAAACGTGCATGTTCTGATTTCAATCTAGGCATATCAACGAAGTCCAAGCCAAAAATCAGAGTAAAATTGGAAATGTCCAAAACCTCTTGTCAGGTAACCGTGGCATGTTGTCACCCCTATACATCGAGGATAATTATGGAGCTAAGTCGATCCTATGCCATCAATATCTTCTCCATGAAAATAATCTACACTACAGAACATAACTGTCTCATCTCCTAGATTTCCTTGAAAAGATATCCTTGGAAGCTGGGATAGTGATTCAACAGGGGATGGTATATAACCTGTTGATGCTAGAAGCGGTAGAAGAACTGAGCATGCTGCCAGGACAGATGTTATGCCAGCAGCAGTACCTTCAATTGTTTTTACTAAGAGAAAAGAACACATTTGTTAATATTGAAAATATAATATCAAAGATTTAGCAGCAGCAGAAAGAAAGTTCTCAGAAAATATTGATGATTTAGTATAATTATCAGCAGAAGTGGGTGAAAGTTTTCTTACTGCTGAAGATTTAGCAGCAGCAGAAAGAAAGTTCACAGAAAATATTGATGATTTAGTATAATTATCAGCAGAAGTGGGTGAAAGTTTTCTTACTGCCAGTTTTGCACCAATGAAGAACACCATACTTGTGCCCAACCATTGATGCCTATGGTAATACACATCAAACCATGAGCTTGATTGCAAAGAGCAATCCCAAACAAAGCAAAGGCCCAAGGGGCACATTTAGAAAATAAACTCTGACTAAGAAGTCAAAATACATAAACTACTCAGTGCTCAATGCCCTTGCTCACTACGTTGGAGTCATGGCCCAGGCAAATCACATCATTCCAAAATTAGACATGTCTAGTTTTCAGTATGTGAACAAAGAGGAGACCATTGAAATCAAAGGATGACTGATGTCAATATTAGATATGGCTCAAGTTCTTATAATCGCTTAGAAGAAATAACTTGCATCATTAAGGAAAAAGATTTTGGTAATCTTAAGAGACGACCAGCAATGGATCTAAATTGACCCCAACAATGACGGACAATGTCTTTAATGTCATTATTGCAGCAACCTTTTGTAAGCTATTATTAGCCGAGGCAGCAATCTATGGTTGGGTTATGTTGGCGGTTAGGTTCCGGTCAACAATAAGGAGTGCTGACTTCAACGCCTTGAGTCAACGCGTGCCTTCATCAGCCGGGGTGGTCAGGCTCTTCAGCTGGGTAGCTTGGGTCTGCTAGGCGACGGCCGAGCTACTGGGAAGATGTCCGACCTAGCTCAGAGGAGCTCGGAGCTAATTGAGGTACACCGGCCAAATGACCTGCAACACAAGAAGACGTAAGTGGGTCGGATTTGGGTTCCGACCCAAATCCCCTCCGATACTTAAGTTAGTAATAGAACTTAAGACAGACTCGGGGCAACAAGTCTGATCTGAAGGGAGAACGACTATGAGGCTGGCCGACCGAGTTATAAAGGAAGAAATACGTAGTGGAAAGTAAAAGGCAAGTGATATCAGAGTACATATCAGTTAGTAGCCCTCTGGTCCATTGTTCTTCCGAGGTTTGGTCCTTTTATAGGAGCCGCATCTCCTCAGTCCTGATGTGGGGTAACTGCCTCGTCCGATCGTGTCACGTGCGTGCATGTGTCTCGAGCGTAGTGAGCGAGTGGCCACCATGCCATTATTGGGCCCATTTCCCCCACTTCCCCTTAGGAAAGTGGGGGCTTTATGGGCGTGATCCGAACCGCATTTGACCAAGTAATTGCCCTGGTATTTATACGGGCTCGGTGAATATGATGGACCCGAATGGTCGTTCTATCTTCTTCTGCGGGCTTTAACCTTCGTAGGCATTACAAAACCCCCAATATAAGTTTATGGGTTCGGCCCAGTAAAGTTGACTTGGGCCAGCCCAGGGTCGTTATTAGGAAACGGTCTAATGATGTAACAGTGGTCCCCCGTCACTTGAGTTCAGTCAGCGCATCGATTGAGGTCAAGTGACGCGATGCTTCATTAATTGGGCACATCAGTTGAGGCAAAAGCCCTCGATCATAATTGACCGAAGCTCTATCCCCACTGATTCGGTCGTTACAATTGCCTCGTGTTTGGAACACGAAAGGCCACTGATTGGTGACATGTGTCTTCAGGCTGGAGGGTTAGCCTCGATCAGGGTCAGTCGTCTCCCTTATAAGTGAAGTTGGGGGAGAGCGACGCCCAATTCTTAAGTTCAAACATGGGAGGAAGAAGTCGCTGATTCTTTCCCCCTTCTTCGCTAAGTATTCATCATAGTGGCATCGTCGGCGTCAGAAACTGATGAAATCTGGGACGAGATGGAGAGGGCTCAGGTGGCTATGAACCATGCAGAAAGTCGGAGGCTATGGGGGGTATTTCGACCGACGCGCCCCATCCGTCATCATCTGCAGGGAAAAGGGATTCAGTGCTAATCCCTGCCAATGTTGAGGCCTCAGCGCATCATGAAGGCAAGGAGTGGACGCTTGCTCCTGAAGCGGATGTCGTCATTGCCCCTAAGATGCCGGTTGCCCTTTTGCCACATTTTTTAGAAGATTTTTGTCCGACACCCACACACAGTTCGGATTCCCCTACCGACCGACAGAGTTTGTTGGCCGGAGGAATGTGAGGTGGGAGTGTATATCAGAGCCTTTGATCTTGGGCTTCGTTTTCCAATGCACCCGTTTATCCTGGAAGTCCTGAGTGCACTAGAACTCTCCCTGTGCCAACTAATGCCGAATTCCGTGGGGAATTTAGTTGGCTTCATAATACTGTGCATGATGATACAAATGGCGCCGACTTTGAGATTGTTCAACTTCTTCTTTATAGTGAAGATGTATATGGGCTCTGAGTCGTATTATATCTACGCCAAGAGAGACCGGCAATTGATTAAGAATCTCCCTTCTTCCAACAAGGGGTGGAAGGAGCAGTACATGTTTGTGTCTTTTCTTGGCTGAGCGTTTTTCCGTGGGAAATTTAGTTGGCTTCATAATATTGTGCATGATGATACAAGTGGAGCCGACTTTAAGATTGTTCAACTTCTTCTTTATAGTGAAGATGTATATGGGCTCTGAGTGGTATTATATCTACGCCAAGAGAGACCGGCAATTGATTAAGAATCTCCCTTCTTCCAACAAGGGGTGGAAGGAGCAGTACATGTTTGTTTTTTTCTGGCTAAGCGTTTTTCATTACCAACTGGGCCAAGTCGACTCTCGCAACTAATGAAGAGCGCTCCCTTACGGAAGGTGAGTTGAAGACTGTCGACGAGTTGCTCCGCATCCCCGACGAGTTCAGGAAGACAAATTCGTTGTTTGATGCGAAAACTCTAAAATCGACTGTATGGGTGGGAGGTAAGGATTTATCTTGGAGTTGATCCTACCTTCCCCATTATTTATTCCTCCCTCGTTTTGCAGGGATGAAAGGGTTGGAGTATCAGGACGATCATATGCTCCAATCGGTCTTCCATGCTTCCCTCCAAGATGTTGAAGGAGGTTCGTCAGCCCAGGTCACGGTTTATCCTGAGGGGACGATCGTTAGTGTCTAACAGTCATCTTCGATTATTCCAGAGGTCTCCGAGAGAACTCAAAGATAATAGAAGAAGAAATCGAGTCCTTTAACGGGTGCCACGGAGGTCCCTGTGAGGAAGAAGAAGAAGAAGAAGAAGAAGAAGAATGGCGGGAGTGCCACGATTCAGCGCCAAGCTTCGACGGTCCCTAAGCTTCCTTAGTCGAGTTAGGGACAGAGGAAAAGAAGGCTTCAGTCTCTGGCCGAGGCCGAGGCAATAAAAAGAAGGAAGGATCAGGCTGAAGATCCTTCTGGCGGAGACAACGTCGTGGCCCTAGATGCCATTCCTGAACGGGTTCGAGTCCCGCCTTCTCATAAGGCTCCGACGGATTCGTGGCCTTGTTTGGCCATCGATACTTGGCCATTTGGGGGCCTCCTTCCCCAAGAGCCATTAGCTGAGAGTATCCCTCCGGAATATAGGGCGGTCTTCTTAGAGGATAGGAGTCCCCAAGATATGCGGGAATGTCCAGGAGAGAGATCTCATTATCTTGTGGTGGGCGAGAATTAGTCTGCTTTCTTGAGTTGTCTGGTCACTTCCTGGCTCATTGAAAATCTGACTCCTCGGGATAGGGCTGTCATGGCCAAAATCGACCACGAAAGGCTGGCGATGCTCGCGGCTCAGCAAGCCCTCCTGGTAAGCAATTTTGACCAAGTGTTCTCAACTTGTGAGAAGTGTTGGTCCTAATATTTCCTTTTGTTCACAGGCAGCGATTTCAGTCGCCGAGCTGCGTTGGCATTCACTTGTCGTGGCTAATTATGAAGCTCGTCTGGCTTTCAGAAATGAGCAAATAGAGGCTGACCAAAAGGTGATCGACAAGGCGAAGACGAAGCTCCAGAAGGCCGAATAGACACGCTTAGAGCTCCTCTCCCGTATCAAAGAGGTCGAGCAAGAGCTGGCCGAGGCACCATCCTGTACTGTAGATGAGGCGGCCTGTAAGAGCTCTTTGGAGGCTCAGGTTACCAAGGAATCTGCTTTGAGACAACGAGCCGAAGAGCGGCCGCTGAAGCAAGAAGAAGAATTTGCTACGATGGAAGAGGAGCTTCAAGGCCAACTGCGCATTGACTTGGGCAAACTCGACTCCTCCAGAGATGTTGGGGAGTCATCCTCGTAGATTCCTGAGGAGATAAAAGTGAAGATTGCTCAGGAGGCCAAAAACGAGTATAAGGAGAGCCTGGGCAATGTGTTGTCGATGTATGAAGCCGGCTTCCGATTGCAGATTGAAAGTAAGTATCCTGCTTCGGTGGTCGATATCGACCAGTTGCAGTTGTGGTCGGATGATAAGCCGGAAGCGAAGGATAAGGGTATTGTAGCTGAGGGAGTCCCCATCCCTGCGTCTGAGGGAGTGGTTCCTATGTCTGCAGCTGAGGAGGTCCCCATCATGTCCTCATCTGAGGGAGATGTTCCCGTGTCTGGTGCTAAAGATGAAACCTGTATCCCTACAGCTGAGGAGGAAGTCCACGTCTATGTGCCTGGAGAGGATGTTTCTGTTACGGATGAGAGGTCGACGCCATTGGGAGGTCATTTGTAAGAGCCCGACGTCCCCGAAATGTAATAGTTTGTAGACGTCTGACTCCTATTTTGCAAATGTATAATGGAGTATTTTTGGGGTAGAGTATTTTGGCAATATATGTCGTTCGGCTCCCTCAACTGGTCAACGTCGCGTACTTGAAGAATGTGTGAGGTGGACGTGTTGAATTATGAGTCTCATGTAGTTAAGTAGAGTACTTAAAGCTCGCTTGGCTAACAAGGAATTGGCTCCTAATCGCGTAGCCGTACGTTTGGTGGCGAGGGGGTGTCCCCTCGGCTTACGTCCAACGTGAGTATCTCGGCGGCGAGGGGGTGTCCCCTCGTCTTACGTTCGACGTGAATATCTCGGCGACGAGGGAGTTCCTCTTCGTTGTCGGATCTAGTCGTTCCTGGCGGGGTCCGCATCAAGGGTGTCCTCTCGGCTTACGTCAAAAAAGAATTTCTCAGCTTACGTCCTACATGAGTATCTCGACGGCGAGGGGGTGGCCCATCGGCTTACGTCCGACGTGGGTATCTCGATGGCGAGGGGGTGGCCCCTCGGCTTACGTCCGAAGAGGGTCTCTCGGAGGCGAGGGGATGGCCCCCTAGCTAACGTCCGAAGAGAATATTTCAGCGGCGAGGGAGTGCCCCTCGGCCTACGTCCGAAGAGAGAATCTCGTCGGCGAGGGGCCACCCCCTCGGCTTACGTCTGACGTGAGCATCTCGACGGCAAGTGGGTGTCCCATCGGCTTATGTCCGACGTGAGTATCTCGGTGGTGAGGGGCGGTGAGTGGGCAGCCACTTGGCTTACGTCCAAAGAGGGTCTCTCGGAGGCGAGGGGGTGGCCCCCCGACTTACGTCCGAATAGAATATCTCGATGTCGAGGGGGTGATTCCTCAGCTTACGTCCGAAGAGGGGGTCTAGAGTTCATCCCTGATCATGTAGCTGGCTCAGCTGGCAAGGGACGAAGACATTGCCTTGATCGTGTTGCTCGGTCGGCCCGCGAGGGTAGAGTCATCTCCGACTGCATAGCCTTATTGACCGGCGAAAGGAGAGAAGTTGGGTCCCGATCGCGTAGCTCAGTCGACCCGCAAAAGAGAGGCCTCCTCTGATCGTGTAGCCGAGCGGTCCGCAAGGGTAAAGTCATCACCGACCGCATAGCCTTGCCGGCCGACGAAAGGAGGAAAGTTGGCCCCCGATCGTGTAGCTCGGTCGGCCCGTGAAGGAGAGACCATCTTCGATCGTGTAACCGAGAGGCCCGTAAGGATAAAGTCATCTCCGACCGCATAGCCTTGCCGGCCGGCGGAAGGAGGGAAGTTGGCCCCCGATCGTGTAGCTCGGTCGACCCGCTAAGGAGAGGCCCCCTCCGATCGTGTAGCCGAGCAGCCTGCGAGGGTAGAGTCATCTCCGACCACATAGCCTTGGCTGTCGGTGGAAGGAGGGAAAAGGTCCCTGAGCGATCGGGCGTTCAATACGCCATAAAAATAATTTGTCATGGAACATATTTCCGTGTATATGCAGTTTGATTGAAAAGACAATTGCATTGATTTAAGCGGAAATTTGCAAACTAGAAAATATAAAAACATACAGTCTTTTAATTCAAGGAAGAAGAGACATAGTCTCTTGCTTCCGGCCTGCTTAAACTACGGGATTCTAGACCGGGGAATTAGTCATGTGCACCTTATACGTGGAATTCGAGGTTCCTTTCTTTGTCGGCATGTCGTCGACGAACCTCCTCAGATGACCTCTTTTGACAAGAGCGCTGATGTCCTTCAGGGTGAGGCAATCATCTGTGTTATGACCGCTCTTGTTATGGTACCTGTAAAACTTCAGGTCGTCTCTTTTCTCGTACAAGCCCTTGTGTTTGGGGAGGCCAGTCGAAGAACCTTTCACTCTTTGCATAGGCGAGGACTTCGGCTCTGGGTGTGTTTAGTTTAGTGAAGGCTTCATCCCTCGGGGATAGGCGGTCCCGTGGGCTCCTGTCGCGCTGCCTCTGATCCCTGGTGTCCCGGAGTAGGTTATCTCAAGGCCGAGCTTCTTTCTTCGCTTCACCAGGGTGTTTGAGGGAGCTTTTCTTTTTGGCGGCAAGCAGTTCTTCAGTAGTTATGAAGCGCTCCGCTCTTACGAGTAGGTGTTCCAGGTTGCTGGAAGGGAACTGATGGAGGGATTTCAGTAGATCTTCATTACGGAGACCTCGAGTGAGGGCTGCAATGATTGTGTCATCAGTGACACCCTCGACTTGCAGCCTCTCGTTGTTGAAACGCCTGAGGCAGTCACGTAGCGGCTCTCTCTCCCCACGCTCTAAGGAGAATAAGTGAGCCGATTTCTTCTTCTGGTGTTTTCCTGTTATGAATTGCCTGCAAAACAATTAAGACAACTCATCAAAAGAACTGATGCATCGATCGGGGAGTCCATTATACCACTCATCGGCGGCCTTGGTCAGGGTTGTGTGGAAAGCCCGACATAAATATGGCTCGTCGGCTCCGTGTAGCTCCATCACACTGTGGTATCGCCGAATGTGCTCTCATGGATCTCCCGTGCTATCGTACAATCTCAGGGACGGTATTTTGAATTTCATCAGTCGGGAAGCGGAAGTGATACTCTCCTTCAAAGGAGTCTTCTTGCTTGGAGCTGAGGTGATTGGTGGTTGCTCTGCCTCCAGACGGTGGACCCGTCAGTATATCAAGGCACTGGAGGATCTGGCAGGGCTTCCTTTCGGGGGATAAGGAGAGCTCCAGTAAAGGGGGTTCCTCCCGTGATGTTGCCCAGTGGAGGGTCGTGTAGAAGTGAAACTATAGTCTTGAGGCTCCCAGTCTCTCGCCTGCTCTACCCCGCTGAGTGCACCCCGCCTGTTGTAAGAGGGTCTCTTTCCTATCAGGCTCCCCAAGGGGGTGGTAGTTTCCTTCCCTTCGATCTCTGTGACCCCCGTTGTAGTCCGGCCTCGATGGTATGGAATGGGGGTTCCACTCAGGCTTGATTCCCGGACCTCCCTGGCTTCCTGGCACTGAGCGTCCTCCCATGGGAGCTGGCGCTGGTACGGGGGGTGGCTGCAACGCAACCTCCCAGATCAGTTGCTGAATGATTTGCTGGATGGCTGCAGCCAATGCTGCGAGGCTGGCGTTGACAGCTCGAGTAAAGACGTTAAACTGCTCCTGGGTGACCAGGTGCACGTTGGGTACGTCGGCGGAAGATCCGGCTTCGTCTGGGACTTCCGGGACATCGTGGTTTTGGACCGAGGATTGGTCCGTCATTGGGGGGTCCAGTCGACATGACTTCGAAAGTGCCTCGGGATGTTGACTGAATCAAGGTGAGAAAATACATGATGGTTTTACCACAGACGACGTCAACGGTTGACGGTTAGGTTCCGATCAACAATAAGAAGGGCTGACTTCAACGTCTTGAGTCAACGTGTGCCTTCGTCAGCCGGGGTAGTTAGGCTCTTCAGCTGGGTAGCTCCGGTTTGCTAGGCGACGGCCAAGCTACTGGGAAGAAGTCTGAGCTAATTGAGGTACACATGTCGAATGACCTGCAACACAAGAAGACGTAAGGGGTGTCGGATTTGGGTTCCGACCCAAATCACCTCCGATACTTAGGTAAGTAATGGAACTTAAGACAGACTCAGGACAACAAGTCTGATCTGAAGGGAGATCGACTGTAGGACTGGCCGACCGAGTTATGGAGGAAGAAATATGTAGTTGAAAGTAAAAGGCAAGCGATATCAGAGTACATATCAGTTAGTAGCCCTCTTGTCCCTTGTTCTTTCGAGGTTTGGTCCTTTAATAGGAGCTGCATCTCCTCAATCCTGACGTGGGGTAAATGTCTCGTCCGCTCGTGGCACGTGCTTGCCTGGGTCTCGGGCGTAGTGAGCGAGTGGCCACTACGCCATTATTGGGCCCATTTCCCCCACTTCCCCTCAGGAACGTGTGGGGTGTATGGGTGTGATCCGAACCACATTTGACCAAGTAATCGGCCTGGTATTTATACGGGCTCGACGAATATGATGGGCCCGAAGGGCCGTTCTATCTTCTTCTGCGGGCTTTAACCTTCGTAGGCATTACAAAATCCCCAATATAAGTTTATGGGTTCGGCCCAGTAAAGTTGACTTGGGCCAGCCCAGGTCGTTATTAGGAAATAGCCCAATGATGTAACATGTTACATTTACATTTTCTGAAAAGGGCATCTACCCAGAAAACTAGCTGTGCATGTTTTATTGAAACTTGGAAAATATCCGTAAATTGTTTAAAGACATATTATTCATTCATGAATAGCAATGGGAGAAAGAATAAAGATTTAAAACCCCAATATTATCAGTTTCCACGTGGGCTAGAAATCATAGGATACAGGTGGGAAAAAAATCCAAGTTTGAGGCTGTAAGCCAGTTTAATTAAGGTACAAAACTAGAAGGGAAGTTGTGGGACAAATAATAAAGAGATCGTCATCATTACAATGTGTTGCCCTCCGCATGCTTGTGCACATCTACACTTTTGTGGAGTTGTTATAATCACGCACTTATGCGAAAAGGAGAATGAAACCAGAAACACCTTACAAATCACGAAATATTACTCACCATAGTATCACCAATCCCTAAGCTCAAGATCCCAGCAAAATGGATAAGAGGTCAATCATTAAACCCAACTGACATCCACTTCGGAAGGGCACAGTCCAGTAGGATGGAAAAATGACTGAAATATATAAACCAGGAACATAAGCAATATTAATATCATACTGGATACATTGTGCAGCAATTTAAGAAAAACGAGAAGTGAACAAAATCACCTCACAATGAGAACTTCTGAGTCCTGATGATCAGTGAAAGCATTCATGAACTGATGTACTATGTTCCCCAAGGGCCAAATTTCCATACCTTTCAGAAATAGAACAGACATTATAATGATGATGATGATGGTCTTAAAATGACAAAAGAACCTTGGAAGACATTCCATATCACTTTTCTGATATGCAATGTTGTGGCTTAATATTATACGCTAAATAAAAACATGCATCAGTTGACAAAAATTAAAAAAATTAGAATGAAAAACATGTAAAGTGATGGCTCAAGCTATACAAAGAAACTTCAGTGCACATCATTAAAATTGCTTCAGATGGAGGGAGGGTAACTACACGGTTTGATAACCTTCTCTCTGTTAATATTCAAGTTTTATGCTCAGATCCCTGTTCAAATAATAAGATTATATTATAAAGGAATTAACATATTTTTAGAAAACTAAAATCTGAGCATTACGCATTCACATCTCAATTCCTAATCCCACAACACTCTAAGACCATAAAAGACAGGCACCATCAGCTCTAATGGCTAATTTGTCTGTAGATCTCAAATACATCCTGTATTTGTGCAATCTGCATGGATGCATTTATTTAAATTTGGATGTTCCAAAGGGTGATCATTGATTGTAGTGGAATCTATTGGAAGATAGAATGCAGAATATTGCATACGGGACCAGTTCAACGATATAACCCATGAAAATCTCAGTAATTCAGGAAAAAATGTACATATACATGTTTCCTATGTAAAACTGATACAAACTAATTACACAGAGAAGTCAAGGTATTCAGTATAAAATCGTATATATACGTCTAACTAAAGATTTAGGTTAGCATCAAAACCACAAGAACATCCCCTTACAACAGCATATAACAAGATGAACTGCATTGTCAAAAATAAAAACAAGAGCATAGAATTAATGTGCCTTACTCTAATCATTTCTAATACCAAGAAAACTGCCAAAGCAGCACCGAATGCTAGATCCAGAAATAGTGGCTGCATCCACATAAATTAGTCATTAAGAACTCCATTTGGACCTGATGACATTAGGTATGTTAGTTTATTCCGCACACCTGAAAGAGAAGAGCAGGCACAAACATCAGAACTGCCACTACATGGTAGTACTTCCTGAGCAGAATCCCCTCAATCTTGCTGTGCTTTGAAATATTGTAGAACCGCAAAACAGATGCACGTATCACAGTTATCCAGTACACACATAATGGCATTCATTTAAATGGCTCAGAGAACACAAAGTTAAGCGCCCTGCATAGGCCACATTACAACAAATATCAATATCCGTTGGATAAAGTGAGAGCTATCCATGAAATGAACCACATAAGTTTTGATTGTAATAACCCGATTCAACGGTAGTATTATTGAACCTCTATATTTATATGCTTTTAAGAACGATGAAGCTATGATATGGCTTTAATTTAAGCAAGACCAAAATTGGCGCAAAAGCCTAGTACCAAAGTCAGTTGTTGCATTACATAACAGAAGCCTCAACCATGTTAAATGACGAAATATATCAAACAAGTTGGGGGGGAATGTCAAAGAAGTGGAACTCTGGAGCAAACAAAACAAGATGATGTTTGTTATAAACTAAAACAAGCAATCATTACGCAACAGAAAGAATTCAAATGATATTATCAGTCCATTTTTGAACCATCCATTGAAAATTCATCATACAATCATCAAACAAATTTTCTGTCAAAAAAATCAAACAAATTGCATTTTTCGACCACTAAATTTTGCTTTTCACAAGCCAACAGGTAGAGAACATCATCGCATATGCTCATTACTTACTGCAGTCTACAGGTGTCATACAATTAGTATAGTACAATAGTTATGCGTTAGACGAGCCATGTAGCCCAGCTAGGAAATCCAAAAATACTGTCTCACAGCCTAAAGCTCACTGTATTAAGACATGGTGATGCAGTTAGATTTTAAAGTACGCATAATACTCGACGGTATAAACCTAATACAGAGAAACTCTGTAAGATCTATCACAAGAGGATGACTCTTACCAACAAAACAAGAAGAGGGCTACAATAAACTTGAGATAGGAGCCTGGTAGGAAATTCTAGGGTTTTGGTGGAAAGAATTGGGGATTTGGAAGAAGATGAGATTTTTATAGATAATAAATGGAAATTAAAAACATAACCGCTTCAATTAGAGAGGAAGACCACTCTCCTACAATCTAAATCTATTCTCTATTCCTAAACAGGCTAAATTTCTGCTCTCTATTTTCTTCGTCAATTCTCTTCCTTTCCTAGCCCAAACTCTCCCTCTCAATATAAAGGGCTGATCTGTCCAATATTACAAAAATGCCATCAACTCCCAAAATTACAAGTTTGCCATTCGGGCCCAAAATTACAAGTTTGCCACCAGGTAGTTGCAACCCACATTCCCAACACTACTCAAGTCCCGAAAACCCACCTTGTTCTCACGGTGATGCATTATGTCCATGGACGTGCTAGGGGTTACTCGTTCACTCCTGGATAGAAGGATGCCCATCCCCGCCTGGATCAAAGGGTCACCCAAGAGTTTCGTCTTCCTCGAAACATCGCCGCAAATTGTTGTCATAAATTTAGGGACCGTAGTGCCCCAAAAATTACTCCATGCCATCGTCGAACCCCCACTAAATGTTCATCGTAGACCAGAATCAGCCGTCGCAGCCTGAAATCCTCTTTATCGGAAAGAACATCCCAATTGTAGGGGTAAAAAAGTTCCCCAACACATCACCCATGGCGGGCAGCCCTCGGGGTGGCCCTCAGGGGGCTCGCCTGAGTCGGGGCGGCCCTCTGGGGGTCACCCAGCTCCAGGCAGCCCTCTGGGGGCCAGTTGGGTGGTCGCCGGCATTCGCATCGTCAAATCTGCACCGATCGAGTTCGTCGTCTTCAGATCTACACCGCTCGCCTCCTTCGGATCTGATGTCGGTGTCTTCTTTTAACAGTGACAAGTCTCTGACAGCCTCTCTAACGTCGTCGAAATGGACTCCATCTTCTCCATGATCACTTGCAACCTTTTTTCTTCCCAAGCTTCGATCCTTCTTGCTCCCACCATGAGAATCTAGGTTATGATACCAATTTGATAGAAAATTATAGGTTTTGGTGGAAGGAATTGGGGATTTGGAAGAAGATGAGATTTTTATAGATAATAAACGGAAACTATAAAGATAACAGCATCAATTAGAGAGGAAGACCACTCTCCTACGATCTAAATCTATTCTCTACTCCTAAACTTATACTCTCTATTTTCTTCATCAATTCTCTTGCTTCCCTAGCCCAAACTCTCCCTCTCAATATAAAGGGCTCATTTGTCCACTATTACAAAAATGACATCAACTCCCAAAATTACAAGTTTGCCTCTAGGTGGCTGCAACTCCCCATTCCCAACAGAGCCCTAGTCGAATCACCACCCTATTGGCTATAATGAAATAGATTACTTCAGGTCTTGATAGGTTTTAGGTGGTTTTTGGTTTCGCCTTTTATGAATATTCCCTGCTATAGGGACCGCTCAGACGACGGTGTAAAAGTATGGAATTATAAAATTCGGAAGTAACTAATACATCACATCATTGACTATCAACCTATGTAGCACCATTATGTAAACACGGTTTTTTATTGTGATCGGATTTAAATAAAACCATTTTAACATTTAACCAATTAAGCAAAAAAACATGTGCTCTCTTTACTGATAACTGGAAGTTAGAACCAGACCAACCACATGACACCACTAGAAGCTTAATACCATCCAATGTGAATATGCATCTTGCTCAAAAAAATGTTACAGATCCACATTCCATTTTCTTTACAATTAGGTAATTTTGTGGCAGCAATAGCATATCTACCAAGCCTAACATCTCATTCAAAACCTGCTCACTGTAAGCCCTACAATAAACTTAATCTATATAACTATGCAGTTATCGGCCCAGTTGTTAGACTTATTGCAAGCATTTTATAGACCACACCAATATTCATATAAAACAGAAGATAGTCAGCTTTTGGAAAATAGGAGCATGAACCGGAACTGACAGAAAATGTTATCTCAGGAAATAAGAGCACTATTGCAACATTGAAAGAGCAATAACAATTTTGTCATGGTCAATAATCAAAGCTTTACAAGGCACTTAGGCACTAACAAAAAAAGTAGAGGAAAGGGGTTTGCAACCGCGAAGAAAGTAGAGGAAATCAATTGAAATGTAATAGCCAAAGGCAGAAGTTTGAGATATATACCACACCACATGATGCACATGAAAATCATCAACAAAGTACATCCAAGTGGGAATCATTGTAGTTAACATGAAAAACAGAGAAAAGTAAAACACAGTAGCATTTACAATCCCTCTATATGTTCCTCCAACAATTGTTATGTAGACTCCTTGAAAGTTGTGAGGTGCAACCAAATTCCAAAGACGGACCTGTAAAGTACAGTAAAAGGAGTAGCCCTAACAACACTCCCGGTATGAATAAACAGCATGAGCTTACATTTAGAAAGTAAAAAAATTGAAATAATTCAAATGGTCTAACCTGAATGACTGCTTATTTCACTCCTTTTTCCAAATTCAACAGAGTCAAACTGTGACGACAGTAAGGATGCAGTAATCTGTCAATAATATATCACATCGCCTGATCTTATATCGTATTCCAACACATTAGCGAACAATGGCTAGTTTTCAAAAAAGAGACATTTGATAGAGTATGAGCCAGCATATCACCAGAGTAGAGAACCAGACCACTAGACACAAGAAGTGCTTCACCTGAAAATATAACAAGCAACTGAAGTAGGAAAGTGAGAAAATAAAAATACCTGCTTCGTTGGTAAAAACAGAACAGTAATATTTTCAATTGAAGCATTTGCTGGAAGTTATATAAAAAATTAACCACATTCCTCCAAATATAATAGCTACGGTATGCCACTAATCAAACAATATTAGAAGGAAAAAAAATCCAGTACTAAAGAACAATACTTGCCAGGTCTCCAGCTGTACTGGTGCAAGTGTTTGTATCAGTAATATTTGCATAAAATTCCTAAATGCATTGATTGTATATACCATACACATTAATGCCCATTACCCAGAATTCTTATCAAGATGAAGCAATCATTACATCTTCGGAACTAATTCTTGCATGATATGGGTGTCACCAAACGTAACAATACCACCTGCTTTATTGCATAGGGAACTCTAGTATTTTGCAACCCTCATAGTCAGCTCCTTTCTATCTTTCCTATTAAGACAAGTCCCTAATGTTGAGTATTGATTCCCCTGATTTGGTTTTGATGATGAACAAACATAAACATCGTGTACTAATTATCTTTGAGCGCAGTTATAGAGATCGTCGCCAATTTACTTTGTAGATCTCAAGCGACGTCTCAAGACTTCTTTAGAGCGCATGATCGTTGTGCCTGAAGCTTCGTTGAAGCTCAAGGATTTGTCGATGAAGTCAAGAGCATCTGAACTCGTCATGTTGGAGCTTTGAAGACGGTTTGTCTTGTATATTTCTATGTCTTCTAGCTTCGTTTTATAGAATGTTAAGCCTTGAGTCTTACTTGCTTAGTAACCCTCATATCTATCTTATCGTATCCCTAAGAATGCCTTAGAAGCCATTAGATATGGTTCTTTAGCTTATCATTTTTATCTTGGCTTTCTGTGCATCTTAGTTGGTTCAAGTAGAAGAACCAATCGATTAAATGACAATCTAATCGGTTGGGAATTCTTCTTGAACCGACTAGTCTTCTTTGAGATTCTTAGCCTAATCTATGTTGACCAACTAGTCTGTCTAAGAAGGTTCACCGACCGACTAGTTTTCAAACTAGTCGGTTAATGTTTCTTCTTAGACCGACTAGGTTACCCTTCTTAATTTCACTCTATTCTCTGTTTGAAACTAGTCGGTCCAAGAAGGTTCACCGACCGATTAGTTATCAAACTAGTCGGTTAGTATTTCTTCTTAGACCGACTAGTTTATCGTGACCTTTTTCCTATAATCTCTGTTTCAAAACCAGTCGGTCCAAGAAGGCTCACCGACCAACTAGTTCTCCAACTAATCGGTCAGTGATCCTTCTTAGACCGATTAAGCTGCTTTAATTTTCCAGCCGTTGGAGATTTTATTTCCACGATTTTTTGGATCTGTTTTGATTCTTTCCATATCTATTTGATGTGTTTCAAACATGGAAATTCCTCTATTATGAGAGGGATTTCAGATCTAGTTTTTAGATCTATCGATTATCATTTTGAAGCTCTCGAATTCCTAAAACTCTCTCTCTCTCTCTCTCTCTCTCTCTCTCTCTCTCTCTCTCTCTGACCTAATCCTTCCAAGGGATCTTTAGTCTTTGTGTGATCATTCTCCTGAAGGATTCAAGGATCACGATCATCATCCTAGTCGTCTCCATCAGTTCATCTCGGTGGTGCTAGGGTTGCAATCGTCCTTTCGTGATCTCTCCTCATCATCTTTCCTTGCCCTAATATCGTAAGTATCTCTCAAGGCATAGGAAATTGTGGTGAGTTCTTTATATTTCATTAAACTCTATATTATAGTTTTCTCTCGGTTTGTGAGAAGTTCGTGATCCCGGTTTGTGGGAGTCACGATTCAATTGTTGTATTGATTTATCTTGTAGTAGTTGCTACAAGAGATTTTTAGTGAAAGCTTGAGTTAGTGGACTCTAACTCAAGTAGCAGGAAGGGATTCGGGTGTCTGGGACGTAAGATCACCGGGAACAAGTCGGGGAGACTTGGGTGGATCCGAACCCATTAGATCTATTGTTTGCGTTGTGATCTTCTTCAAGTTCATTATATTCCGCATTGTTGTTTGTGTTTGCAAAATAAATAGGAATTATCCTCTTGATTATTTTAAAATACTATTCACCCCCCCTCTAGTACTTATGCGGTAGCTTCCAGGGTGTTACATTTGGTATCAGAGCTTGGTTCATAGCTATGACAAACAACGACAACAAGGCCGTTCAACCACCTCCCGACTACAGCTCCTACAAGAATCGTGAAGGAGCCTCTTCAGTGATCGAAGGATACTCCTCAACCAGGCTTCCTCACTTCAACGGTACCAACTATGGGTACTGGAAATGCCGGATGGAAACTTTCCTCCGGAGCGTATCACTTTGGAGAGCCACGTTAACGGAGTACGTTGAGCCTACTGAAGAAGACTTCACAAAGTGGACTGCCGCGGAGGTCGCCGTGGAGGTGAGCAATGTGATGCGGCTCGACTAGAGGAGGGTGCGGCTCGCGCGGCTAGGGAGGAGAATCCGGTTCGGGTCTATCAACGGAGGAGGCGACTTGGGTCCACCACGGACCCGGTCCCAAACTTGTAATTCCGCAAGAGAAGGGGAGGGTTAAAGGGTAATTAGACATTTGCTAATCCCTCCCCTAATAAGGGGCCGGCCGGCCCTAGCTAGAGGATCATCGAAGAATTGAGAAAGGTATTATTATTTCTTTAGAACCCTAGTTTAATCCTCTTGCTAATTAGTTGCTCATTCCTTTAAATCTATTATTCTAGAAATTAATTAGTGTTTTAATATCAGTTCTTCGTCATATAAACCCTAGATTAGGAAGTCCAAAGCCAAAAAAATGCCACCTTTGATCCCCACAAAAATTCTTAATCGTATCAAATTGGTATCAGAGCGGTCGATCAATGGCGAGCACACGATCCAAGGAGCGGATCAAAGTTTTGGAAGAGAAGGTTGAACGGATGGAAGCCCAAATTAGCAAGGGTTTCATCGACGTGAGAAAGAAAGACACCGAGATAGCCGCGCAAATCCAGGGAGAGATGAAAGAGAACCAAGAGAAAACGGAGGCAAAATTGTCGGAATTGACGGAAGCTATAGCGGCGTTGACCGCACATCTCGTACCAAAGGCGGATCCAAGTAAAAAGGAGCCACCTTTGACGAAGGACAAGGGCAAAAAGACGATTTTTCTTGAAAACGGGCCGGAACGAGATGAAGACGGTGGCTTCGATCAAGGAGACAAGGCGTGGGGACTCACCATGACCACGCGCCGCCGCGCCAAGAAGACAGAGGGGCCGGAGAGGTTATTCAGGCCCCCCGGCAGCCCTCCGGGTGGCCGCCGAACCCCCAGGGAGCTCTGGGGGGCCCGGCGAACACCCAGAGGGGCGGCCGCCCCTCCCTGCGCAGGCGGCGAGCCCAGGCGTTACCGCCTGGGGGCCGCCGGCCCAATTTCAGGGCCGGCCGCCCCGGGAGACGGCCTGGGGGGCTTCGGCCGACCCCAGGGGGGTCCCGAGGTCCGACTGACCCCTGGGGGGCCCCACCGACCTTCCAGGACGTCCGACAGACTTTTCCGAGCGTTTCCGGGCCCCGGGGGCCCTGCCCGAGGTCCGAGGAGCACAATTTCCAGGTTTTCAGCCTTTTGGGGGACCCGGCGGAGGATTTCAGCAGCCTGGAGGGCACCACCAGTTCACAGGTGGCCCATCGACTCAGCCCCCACCTTTTGGGGGAGTGACGGGTGATTGGAGAGCGTACCAGGACCCACCAGGAGGCCACCCGACAGAGTTTGGACACCCACAGGGTGACTGGCAGGGGCATGGAGCAGAGGGAGGATTCCGCGACCGAGCCGAGGCTTATTTTCCTGACAGACGACAGGGGTACCAGCAGAGGGGAGGATTCCAGCAGCAGGAGAGAGGGGGATACGCGGGAGAGAGACGTCTGAGGAAGCTGGAGGTGCCCATCTTTGAGGGAGGAGACCCAGATGACTGGCTGTACCGGGTGGAGATACTTGGAGGTGTCAGCGGTCCCAGGAGAGGAGTGGCTTCGGGCGATAGGTGTTTGTTTGGAGGGGGAGGCCTTAGGCTGGTTTCGTTGAACTGATCAGCAGCAGCCTTTTCAGACATGGGCGGAGTTTACGACGCTCTTGATGTAGCGATTTGGCGCAGGGCAGTCTGGTGGGGTGTTCGAGAGACTATACTCTCTGAAGCAGGAGGGGAGCGTATGGGATTATATCAAGAAATTTAAGTTGCTCTGCCATCGAGTTCGGGGAGTATCTGAGGAGTCTTTGGAGGGCTGCTTTATGAAGGGGCTGAAGCCTACGGTGAGATCAGGACTGAGGCAGTTCGAGCCAGTGGGTCTGCGCGGGATGATGACGTTGGCGAGGAAGGTGGAGGACCATCAGGAGATAGAGCGGAGAGCCCGCGGGACGTGGGGAGGAGCCACGTTCAGGAGTCAGGCGGCTGCTACAGGACAGAGGACTGCACTTTCTTCAAGGACCACGACTGTTCGGGAGCGACAGCCGTCGCTGGGGGCGGTAGAGACAGGAGGCAGGAGCCCCGAGCTGGGGGGCAGGTGCGGAGGATGACAGATGCCGAGATACGAGAGAAGCGGGTGAAGGGATTGTGCTTCCGATGTGATGAGAAGTTCACCCCAGGACACCGATGCGCTGATCGGACGCTCCAGATACTGATAGCTGGCGATGAGGATGGAGAGGACGAGGTAGTCATCCTAGAGGCAGAAGAGGATGAGGAGGATGTAGAGCACCAGCACTTGGACCTTGCGGAGGTGTCCCTAAATTCCGTGGTAGGGTTCACACCGAACCATACCATGAAATTAGTGGGACAGGTGGGCAGCCAGGAGGTGATAGTGTTGGTCGATAGTGGGGCCACCCACAACTTCATTTCCAGCCGGTTGGTGGGGGCACATGGACTGCAGGTGAGTGGCACGGGGCGGTATGGAGTGATGTTGGGCACGAGACAGGTGACACACAGCACAGGTGTCTGCCGCGGAGTGATTGTGACCATTCAGGGAGTGCAGATTGTCACAGACTTCCTTCCCTTGGAGCGAGGGAGTACAGATGTCATCCTGGGGATGAAGTGGCTGCAGACCCTCGGAAAGACCAGGACAAATTGAAAGATGCTGAGGATGGAGTACCAGGATGGGGGGAGGACAGTGGTATTGCAGGGAGATCACAGCCTATGCCATTCTTTGGTATCTTATAAGGTCATATCCAGGGCGATCCACACGGCAGGAGGAGGGTTCTTGGTGGAGCTACAGGCTGTGACAGCATCAGTGCAGAGCGAGGACCAGACCCAGGTGGCGGTACCGGAGGTTGAGCAGCTGCTGGCTCAGTATGAGGAGGTTTTTCAGACACCTCAGGGCCTGCCACCACACAGAGATCATGAGCACGCCATCGTCTTGAGGGAGGGCGTTTCCCCCATCAGTGTGTGGCCCTACAGGTACCCACAGGTACAGAAGGATGAGATCGAGAGACTGGTGGAGGACATGCTGCAGGCCGGAGTGATACAGCCGAGCACTAACCCCTTCACTAGTCCGGCTTTATTGGTGAAAAAGAAGGATGACAGTTGGAGATTCTGCGTGGATTACAGGGCCCTGAATAAGGAGACAGTTGCAGATAAATTCCACATCCCCGTGATTGATGAGTTGCTGGATGAGCTCCACGGGGTAGCTTGCTTCTCCAAGATTGATCTGAAGTCAGGGTACCATCAGATACGGATGAGGGCGGCCGACGTGCCCAAGACTGCTTTCAGGACTCATGAGGGGCACTATGAGTTCTTGGGCATGCCCTTCGGCCTGACGAATGCTCCTGCGACATTCCAGACCTTGATGAACAAGGTTTTCCGACCCTACCTCCGGCGGTTTGTGCTGGTATTTTTTGACGACATCCTGGTGTACAGCCGCAGCATGGAGGAGCATGTGGGGCACCTGCGAGCAGTGCTGCATGAGTTGCAGGAGCAGCAGCTGTGTGCTAACAAGAAGAAGTGTCTGTTTGGGCAGCTGCAGGTGGAGTACTTGGGACACGTGGTGTCTGCAGAGGGGGTGGCGGTGGATAGGGCCAAGATTACAGCCATGTTAGATTGGCTGAGACCTACCACCTTACGGGGGTTGCGGGGCTTCTTGGGCCTGACAGGGTACTACAGGAAGTTTGTCCAGGGATACAGTACGATTGCTTGGCCACTTACCGAGCAGCTCAAGAAGGACAGCTTCCACTGGGGCGAGGAGGCGACCAATGCGTTTGAGGCCTTGAAGCAGGCGATGACGACGGTACCTGTTTTAGTGCTTCTAGATTTCAGCAGACCGTTTGTGATAGACACCGACGCATCAAGATATGGGTTAGGCGCCGTGTTGATGTAGGACCAGAGGTCGATTGCTTTCTTCAGCCAGACTCTATCAGCACGAGCGAGGCTGAAGTCAGTATATGAGCGGGAGTTGATGGCGATTGTCATGTCCATTCAGAAGTGGAGGCCCTACTTATTGAGAAGGAATTTCAAAGTGAGGACCGACCAGCGGAGTTTAAAATATCTGTTGGAGCAGCGCATGGTTACCGAGTAGCACCAGAAGTGGCTCTCCAAGTTGGTCCATTTCACATTCGAGATACAGTACCGACCGGGCCTGGAGAACAAGGCAGCAGACGCCTTATCACGGCGTGAGGAGCATGTAGAGGTGGCGACCATTTCAGCACCGGTCCTTCTGGACTGAGAGCCGTTGAGCAGGGAGATAGAGGCCGATGAGGACCTGACGAGGATACGGGAGGCACTGCAGCAGGGCTCCGCTGACTTCCAGGGGTACAGCATGGACGGACAGAGGCTTATATACCACGGCAGACTGGTGATTCCCAGGGACTCCGTCCACATCCCGATGATTTTCCAGGAGTTCCACAGCAGTGCCATCGGTGGACACTCTGGGATACAGCAGACTTACAGGAGGATGGCGAGAGAGCTATACTGGCCCGGAATGAAGAAAGACATTGCCCAGCGGATAGCAGAGTGTGACGTGTGCCAGCGTCACAAATACTTGGCGATGGCTCCAGCTGGACTCTTGCAGCTGTTGGCCTTACCAGAGAGAGTCTGGGAGGAGATCAGTATGGATTTTATTGAGGAGTTGCCGCGATCAGAGGGTTACAGTTCTATACTAGTGGTGGTCAATCGGCTTAGCAAATATGCCCATTTCATACCCCTCAGGCACCCGTACACTGCAGTTACGGTGGCAGCAGCTTTTATGAAGGAGGTGGTTCGCTTGCACGATTTTCCCGCCTCCATAGTGTCAGACCGCGATAAGGTGTTCATTAGCAGTTTCTGGCAGGAGTTATTCAAGGTGCAGGGGACCAAGCTACGGAGGAGCACTGCCTATCACCCACGGACAGATGGTCAGACAGAGGTGGTGAATAGGAGTGTGGAAACCTACCTGAGGTGTTTTGCGTCAGATGCGCCGAAGCAGTGGGCCAGATGGATGGCATGGACAGAATATTGGTACAACACCTCGTACCACTCGGCAGCACAGAGCACTCCTTTTCGGATCATATACGGTCGGGACCCGCCCCAGTTGATACACTACAGCCGAGGGGCCACACCGGTGTCACAGGTAGAGCATTTGACTGAGAGGGACAAATATCTGGAGGAGTTGAAGAAACACATGTTGAGAGCCCGGCAGATTATGAAGACCAAGGCTGATGCACACCGGAGAGATGAGCAGTTCGCGGTGGGGGACCGGGTTTACCTGAAGCTCCGACCTTACAGACAGAGGACCTTGGCCCGTCGGAGCAATGAGAAGCTAGCAGCCCGTTACTATGGACCCTTCGAGGTGACAGCTCAGATTGGGAAGGTGGCCTATCGTCTGCAGTTGCCGGCCACCTCCACCATTCACCCAGTGTTTCACGTATCGCAGCTGAGAAGGGCCATTGGGGATCACACACTATCACCCACCTTGCCACCCACTTTGACAGATGACATGGAGGTGCTTCGGAGCCTCAGGAGCTGACAGGGATCCGGCAGGCTACAGACGGGACACAGGAGGTGCGTATTCGATGGCGAGGCCTACCAGACTACGATGCTACATGGGAGTCTGCCACAGTGATCCGCAACCAATTTCTTGAGTTCCACCTTGAGGACAAGGTGGCACTTTTGGGGGGAGTAATGATGCGGCTCGGCTAGAGGAGGGTGCAGCTCGCGCGGCTAAGGATGAGAATCCGGTTCGGGTCTATCAACGGAGGAGGCGACTTGGGTCCACCACGGACCCGATCCCAAACTTGTAATTCCGCAAGAGAAGGGGAGGATTAAGGGGTAATTAGACATTTGCTAATCCCTCCCCTAATAAGGGGCCGGCCGGCCCTAGCTAGAGGATCATCGAAGAATTGAGAAAGGTATTATTATTTCTTTAGAACCCTAGTTTAATCCTCTTGCTAATTAGTTGCGCATTCCTTTAAATCTATTATTCTAGGAATTAATTAGTGTTTTAATATCAGTTCTTCGTTATATAAAACCTAAATTAGGAAGTCAAAAGCCATAAAAAATCCCACCTTTAATCCCCACAAAAAGCCCTAATCGTATCACAATGCCAAGGCAATGAATGCCTTACAATGTGCACTGGAGCCTGAAGACTTCAACAAGATATGCACCTGTAAGAGTGCATATCAGATTTGGAATCAACTCCTCATCTTACACGAGGGAACGAGCAGGATAAAACACTCTAAACTCACTGTTGCTAACAAAGAATTCGAGTTATTTCACATGGAACAGGGAGAAAGAATTAAGTACTATGCTCGCTTCGTGGATCTAACCAACGAATTGGAAGCTCTTGGGAAGATCTATACCCAAGAAGAGAAAGTCGCAAAGATCATTGACAGACTTCCTTCGAGTTGGGAAAAGCGAACCTACGCTATCGAGGAAGGTAATGATATGTCAAAGTATAATGTTGTTCAACTAATGGGTATCTTAATGTCTTATGAGATACGAAAGGACAGAAAGATCAAGATGCATGACAAGATGAAGGCGTTCTTGAAGCAAGAAGAGCCGAAGAAAAAGGCGATTGCTTTCAAGGCCGCCCCTACCACACCTACCGATAGTGAAGAATCGGAAGCTGAGTTGGACATGGAATCTTTGGCCATCATGGCAAAGAAGTTCAACCGGTTTTTCCGAAAAGGTAACTTCAAAAACAAATCCAAAGTTGGTTCTACTAATGCTTCTTCTCCTTTGTGTTTCAAATGCAATAAGCCAGGACACATCAAGGTCGATTGTCCCCTCAACAAACAAAAGGAGAAATGGAAGGCACCTAAGTTCGACAAGTCAAGAGAGTACAAGGAGTACAAGAAAGGGCTTGTTGGTACATTCACCGACTCTGAAGAGGACTCTTCAAGTGGTGAGTCAAATGAAGAACAAGTGGAGAAAGCACACATGTGCTTCATGGCAAGAGAACAATCTGATCAAGAGACCGCTTCAGATGAAAGCGAGGATGAAGGTGAAAAGGCAACTATGGATGACCTTAGATTAGCTAATGAACAAATTTGGTCTAAGTATTCTAAGTTAGTGAATAGATATACTAAAATCAAAGATGAGCTAACCAGTCTTCTAACCACACCTAAACCTGTCATCACCAACGACACCGTTGTTGAAGCCTTGAGAATTGAGATCGTAAATCTCAAATCTCAACTTGAGCATGTTAACATTAAGGATCCGGATGAACATGAGATAGCGGATTTGATTTCTCGAAACTCAATTTTGAGTATTGAGAATGAGAATCTCAAGTCAAGTGTTTGTGAACTCACCATGCAAGTGTCTACTATGGATGCTAAAATAATTTCTCACTGAGAAATATGAGTTCACATTAGGCCGTGTTGAGAAATTCAACAAAGGCAAGAATCGTTTGGATGATATTCTGAATGACTTACTTTCGGCCAATCATCGCATTGGGTTGGGATATAATAAGGAAAATCCATCCAAATCTTCCACCACCTTTGTACGGCCATCCTCCGATGCCTCAACTAGTGCAAGTAAACACCACATGGGTAGTTCATCTTCCAATGGTACTTCCACTAAGTTCACATCTCCTTTTGGAAAGAAACACACTTTGGATGGACCTCCAAAGAAGGGTCAAGCATTTATGTACACAAATACTATGCCACGTAGGAACACACCTCCTACTCCACATGTTCACACTTATGATGATTTTTTATGCTCCACGTCCACGAGCACGTGCACACCAAGTGAGACACACTCACGCACGTGTTCCCACACATGCATATGTTCACCCTCATCATTATTACATGAATGATTTCCATCATGCACCGTATCATATGTTGCCGCCAACATTTCATCATGTGCCGCATGCTTATCCACGCCATGCATTCACTAGGCCACTTCCTCGTAGAACACATGCACAATGTAGAAATCAACAAAATGTGCATGTTCCCAATAGGAATAGGGCTCCCAAGACATTCTCTATTTGAGGCCCGAAGGACACTAGCATGCATGAGAAACAAGCGTATATAAACTCATATTTTATGAATGTTGTGCACAATGATGATTATATTGGGAAGTCTAAGTCCAATTGGACTTGGCTTCCAAAGGTCTAATCTTTTAGGACTCAATGACGTTGGGTACCATGATACAATGTTTTTATCTTCAGGTACTCAAGAAAAAGAAAAGGAGCAGCAAATCTAAATCTAGCTCCAAGAACGGTTGGATACTTGATAGCGGGTGCTCAAAACACATGACTGGTAAAGCTATGTTGCTATCCGAAGTGGTACCCATTGAAAATGGAAACCGAGTGGTCTTTGGAGGCAACGAGAGTGGAACCATCATATGTGTTGGGAAAGTTGGTAACCCTTCTAAACCACTTATAAGTGATGTTTACCTTGTTAAAGGCTTAAATCACAATCTAATCTCTATAAGTCAACTTTGTGACAAAGATTACAAAGTTAGCTTTGAGAAAGGAATGTGCCATATTTTAAGAACTGATAATAATAATGTGTTGTTCTCTGGCACACGTCATAAGGACTTATATATCTTAGATATTCCAAATTCCCATAAACAATGTCTTATTGCCAACACAAGTGAGCAACACTTATGGCATAGACGTTTTGGTCATGCGAATTTCGGAACACTTTTCAAACAATCCAAGCTAGATTCTATAAAAGGATTCCATAAGCTTCATTTTAATAAGAAAAGCTTGTGTGACTCGTGTCAACGAGGCAAACTTCCAATATCGTCATTCAAACCTAAGAAAAGCATATCCTCTAAGCGGCCTCTAGAGCTTCTACATCTAGATCTTTTTGGGCCAATTAGAGTTGCTTCATTAGGGAATGCCCGATATGGACTTGTCATCGTTGATGACTATTCTAGATTTACTTGGGTATTTACTTTAGTCAATAAAAATGATGCTTTTGAAAACTTCACAGTATTTGCTAAGAAAGTACAAAATCTCATTGGAACCACCATTGTCATTATTCGTAGTGATCATGGAGGGGAATTTGAGAACGAGTCTTTCTCAAACTTCTGTGATGAGGTTGGTATTACTCACACCTTTTCTTTTCCTCGCGCACCCCCTCAAAATGGTGTTGTTGAGAGAAAGAATAGGACGCTATTGGAATGTGCTCGCAGTATGCTTGTTGATAGCCACCTTGGCCATCAATTTTGGGCAGAAGCGGTACATACCGCTTGCTATGTGTTTAATAGAATACTCTTGAGGCCCGGCACTAAACAAACTTGTTATGAATTGTTGTTTGGTAGGTTACCTCAAGTTAAACATTTTAGAGTTTTTGGTGCAAAATGTTTTATCAAGAATACGTATGGTAGTTTGGATAAATTTGATCCAAGATCCGCTGAGGGGATATTTATTGGATATTCCTCCCGTAGCAAAGCCTACCGGATATACAACAAAAGAACCTCAACGATCGAGGAATCACTTCATGTATCATTTAATGAAGACTTTGTCTCTCCTAGAATTATCGATAACGATGATTCTGTGGAAGTAGTTAGTGATTCTGTTGATAAGTCTAATGTTATTGATTCTGTTGAAACTAACCCTACTAATGGATCTCTTGAGAATGTTCCTAGTGACTAGAGTATTCCCAGAAAGCTTCCAATAGTTCGTGACCATCCTCATGAGCAAGTTATTGGCAACATGGAAGATGATGTCAAAACAAGGTCTCAAGTCAACTTCTTTGCTCATTGTGCATTTGTCTCTTCCGTGGAGCCAAAGAATATCAACGAGGCGTGGGAAGATAGTTCTTGGATCGTAGCCATGGAAGAAGAGCTCATTCAGTTTGAGAGGAATGAGGTCTGGGAGCTCGTTCCGTTGCCTTTGAAGAACCACAACGTTAGAGGAACGAAGTGGATTTTCAAGAACAAGACAGACGAGAACCAAAATGTCATCCGGAACAAAGCTCGGTTAGTTGCTCAAGGCTACAGGCAAGAGAAAGGTATCGACTTCGAGGAATCTTTTGCACATGTAGCTAGATTAGAATCTATTAGACTATTATTGTCATTTGCATGCCATAAAGATTTCAAACTTTTTCAAATGGATGTAAAAAGTGCGTTTTTAAACGGAGATGTCGTTGAGGAAGTTTATGTTTCTCAACCTCCGGGTTTTATAAACGAAAAATTTCCGAATCACGTTTTCAAACTTAAGAAAACACTTTATGGTTTGAGACAAGCTCCTAGAGCTTGGTATGACCGCTTAAAGAACTTTCTTTTGGATTTGGGTTTCAAAATGGGTGAGGTTGATTCAACGCTTTTTGTTAAGTATGCTAATCATGATATTATTCTAGTTCAAATTTACGTAGATGATATCATTTTCGGTGCTATTAACTTCACTCTTTGCGAAGAGTTTTCTAATGTTATGAAGGATCAGTTTGAGATGAGCCACATGGGTGAGCTCAAATATTTCTTAGGACTCCAAATTCGCCAAATGAACGATGGGATCTTCATCCACCAAACCAAGTACACGGTGGAGCTGCTAAAGCGATTTGGAATGGAGAATGCTTCTAGCAAGAAGACTCTGATGAGCACCACAACACATCTTGATAAAGATACGGGCGGTAAAGATGTAGACATTCATCTATATCGAGGTATGATAAGTAGTCTATTATATCTTACTGCTAGTAGGGCAGATGTAATGTTTGCCGTATGTGTTTATGCTAGGTATCGGTCACAACCTAAGGAATCACACTTAATAGCGGTTAAACGTATTTTCCGTTATTTAAGTCACACACTAGACTACGGATTATTCTATCCAAAGTCAAGCACATATGAGTTAATCTCATATAGTGATGCAGATTATGCTGGATGCAAATCCGACAGAAAAAGTACTAGTGGCACTTGCCATTTTATAGAAAATTCACGTGTCTCTTGGTTTTCCAAGAAGCAGAATTCAGTATCACTCTCAACCACCGAGGCGGAATATATCGCCGTCGGTGCTGCATATGCACAGGTTCTTTGGATGAGACACACACTGAAAGACTTTGGTGTACACTGTGATACTTGCCCTATCATTGTGGACAATCTAAGTGCAATATGTCTCTCTAAGAATCCAGTACATCATTCCCGTACCAAACACATAGATGTCCGTCACCATTTTCTAGATGATCATGTAGCTAAAAGGACATCATTTTAGTGTACGTTGAAACCCAGAAGCAAATCGTCGATATTTTCACGAAACCACTTAGGAAGATACCTTTGTGCGGTTACGTCGAGAACTGGGGATTATGGGTGAATCCGAGATTTAGGATTCATATTTGTTATATAAGTTTGCATGATATTGATAGTCATAAACTAATGCATACATTAGTTATGATATTCTCTGTTCATGCTGGATTTATGAGTGGTTTTCGATTTGCGCATCGTATTTATGGTTCTATTTTCTTTTGGTAAATGACATGATGTTGTATTGATATCTGCTCGTGCACTTTATGCTACTCTCTACTGATGTTAGATATTTTTTGTTGCCTAGATGTATCTCTTTTTGCTAGTTCTATATATATACATCATGTTGCAGTTCGTATCATTGTGCATGTTGTGTTGTGTCTCTGTCGTTTCTTTCGTCGCTCGTCGACTATGTTAGTTCTTTAGCTTTGTTTGTTGAAAACATGAATTATTTTTCATGCACTCAATTCGCTAAAATGTTGATATTGGAGAGATTGTTCTTTTAATCAATCATATGATTTGATGTTGTTTTTGATGATTTCTCTTTTCGGTTTTCGACTATGGTCTAGTTGACACACTTTGTTTTTCTTCGATGTTTTCCTTGGTGTCATTTGGACCGTCGTCATATTCTTCGACTCTCTTGTTTGAACTATTGTTTAGCCATTGTTGTTGTCGTTGCCTTCCTCCTGCTCTTTTTGGATAATGCCAAAGGGGGAGAGAATTAATAATGACTTAGTGCTAAATGATAATTTAAACATTACCGTGAATATAATTCCATATGTTAGATTCAGGGGGAGTGAAAATATAAAAATCAATGGATTCCGATCCTATATTTCAATAGTTGGATCATGTTTTATTCTTTCCTCTGCTGCTTGATGCTTATGTTTATTATTTAATATGGAACTAACGTGCCATCAATGCAAGGGGAGTAAGTAAATTTCATTTATTTCATTATTATTGATTTATATTTATGTTGGTTTGTCATCACCAAAAAGGGGGAGAATGTTGAGTATTGATTCCCCTGATTTGTTTTGATGATGAACAAACATAAATATCGTGTACTAATTATCTTTGAGCGCAGTTATGGAGATCGTCGCCAATTTACTTTGTATATCCCAAGCGACGTCTCAAGACTTCTTTAGAGCGCATGATCGTTGTGCCTGAAGCTTCGTTGAAGCTCAAGGATTTGTCGATGAAGTCAAGAGCATCTGAACTCGTCATGTCGGAGCTTTGAAGACGGTTTGTCTTGTATATTTCTATGTCTTCTAGCTTCGTTTTATAGAATGTTAAGCCTTGAGTCTTACTTGCTTAGTAACCCTCATATCTATCTTATCTTATCTCTAAGAATGCCTTAGAAGCCATTAGATATGGTTCTTTAGCTTATCATCTTTATCTTGGCTTTCTGTGCATCTTAGTTGGTTCAAGTAGAAGAACCAATCGATTAAATGACAATCTAATCGGTCGGGAATTCTTCTTGAACCGACTAGTCTTCTTTGAGATTCTTAGCCTAATCTCTGTTGACCAACTAGTCGGTCCAGGAAGGTTCACCGACCGACTAGTTTCCAAACTAGTCGGTTAATGTTTCTTCTTAGACCGACTAGATTACCCTTCTTAATTTCACTCTATTCTTTGTTTGAAACTAGTCGATCCAAGAAGGTTCACTGACCGATTAGTTATCAAACTAGTCGGTTAGTATTTCTTCTTAGACCAACTAGTTTATCGTGATCTTTTTCCTATAATCTTTATTTCAAAACCAGTCGGTCCAAGAAGGCTCACCGACCAACTAGTTCTCCAACTAATCGGTCAGTGATCCTTCTTAGACCGATTAAGCTGCTTTAATTTTTCAGCCGTTGGAGATTTTATTTCCACGATTTTTTTGGATCTGTTTTGATTCTTTCCATATCTGTTTGATGCGTTTCAAACATGGAAATTCCTCTATTATGAGAGGGATTTCAGATCTAGTTTTTAGACCTATCGATTATCATTTTGAAGCTCTCGAATTCCTCTCTCTCTCTCTCTCTCTCTCTCTCTCTCTCTCTCTCTCTCTCTCTCTCTCTCTCTCTCTCTCCCCCCCCCTAATCCTTCCAAGGGATCTTTAGTCTTTGTGTGATCATTCTCCTGAAGGATTCAAGGATCACGATCATCATCCTAGTCGTCTCGATCAGTTCATCTCGGTGGTGCTAGGGTTGCAATCGTTCTTTCGTGATCTCTCCTCATCATCTTTCCTTGCCCTAATATCATAAGTATCTCTCAAGGCATAAGAAATTGTGGTGAGTTTTTTATATTTCATTAAACTATATATTATAGTTTTCTCTCGGTTTGTGAGAGGTTCGTGATCCCGGTTTGTGGGAGTCACGATTCAACTGTTGTATTGATTTATCTTGTAGTAGTTGCTACAAGAGGTTTTTAGTGAAAGCTTGAGTTAGTGGACTCTAACTCAAGTAGCCGGAAGGGATCCGGGTGTCTGGGACGTAGGATCACCGGGAACAAGTCGGGGAGACTTGGGTGGATCCGAACCCATTAGATCTATTGTTTGCGTTGTGATCTTCTTCAAGTTCATTATATTCAGCATTGTTGTTTGTGTTTGCAAAATAATTAGGAATTATCCTCTTGATTATTTTAAAGTACTATTCCCCCCCAGTACTTGTGCAGTAGCTTCCAGGATATTACACCTAAGAACAATGGAGAGAACCTAGTAACAATTCTTAGTCTAATTCTTCCTTACGTAATAACCACAAAACCAAGCTAAAGTGTAAAAAACATACAACATACATATTCATGAATCTAGTAATCACAAATCAGATTGTTAAACTCAATTATCTTAATCAGCGAAAAAAAGATCCCCTTCAAAATTTCAAATAAAAAGAAACAAGAATATACACTTTCTAGCATCACTGATTATTCACCTTCATCATCAGGAGAAACATTTGTTGCCCTATGGTCATAAAGTTTTGAAATAAATTGCACCTACGTAGGCACATCTCCGCCAGCCAGTTTTGAATTAAAAGATCCTATGTAGTTGAACCTCGTTGCAAAAACCAAAGAGACAGTTCTTATCAGAATTTTGCAGTTGATCAATAACTGAATACAGAGTAGCATAAAATAATATTTAAATTTATACAAATGATATTGATTAACAATGCCACTACAAGAATGAACCCCCCCCCCCCCCCCCCCAAAATGTGTTTCACTATAAATCTTGAAACAAAATTTGAAAAGATCAATGTATAAGAGTACGAGAAAAACACAACCCCCCTCCCCCAACTGCAAACAAAAAAAGAAAGAAAAGAAAAAATTGCATGCGTGGACGCAGCCACAAATAAAGAGCACTCACAAAACAAAAATAAACACGACAAACTACAGCAAGAACAACAACAAATGATGATGATGATGATGACGACGACTACTACTACTAAAATAACAACAATAAAGAAGATATAAAATGAAACAAGAAACTAACCAACTTTCATAAGCAATAATTACTGATTCTATTAAACCTATATTTATATATAAACACTTTCAAAGTTTGGAGAAATAAACCAGAGGCATATAAACATACGTGCCTATGGAGGCACATGATGGAAATGTCTAAAGAATGTGGTTGATAAGTATCACAGTTGCTATTCCATGACAGAGTAACCACGACAACTTCAGCATGACATCCAAACCTGTAATTGAACCAGAATAAAATAAAATGCTTAAATAGCCTGACCAGTTTCTTTTACGGAAAATATACCTATATTTGTTGCTAGCTCAAATAAGTGAAACATCAAAATATTTATTGTGTGTTATTGGGTGTGTGTGTAAAGAAAAGAATGCGTTGATATAAATAAGAAGTGATAGCCGTCATTGGGGGGCTAATCACATTTTCACCCAAATCTACATGGTATCAGAGCCCTAAAACAAAAAAAACAAAAAACCCTAAAACCTACACGCGCCGCCCGCCTGCGCCAGCCCACCTGCGCCGCCTGCGCCGCCTGCACGCACCGCCGCCCACGCGCGCCGCCTCGCTAGCCCTAGCCCCCCCTTCCGTTGCCGTCGCTCCACGCCTTGTAATCCTTCGCCCCCTCCACGTCCTCTTCTAGCCACCACAAAGCCCTAACTAGCCACAAAAGAAAACCCCAAAAACCATAACCCTAGATCTATGGTAGAGTCATGAAAAGGACTTCATAGATTTACGGTTAGGGTATGACCTAGAAGAGGAAGAAGAGAAGTAGATCTGCAGATCTAAGGAGGGAGAGAGGAGAGATCTGCGGATCTGGAGAGATGGTGGACAATCTTACCTCAGCTGACATGAAGGCCTTCATTGGAGAGATAACGAAGCTGCTTGCTTCGAAGGAGTTGGGATCATCGAGTGGATCGACGCCTTCACGACCCGTGCAGAAGCTGGAGTTGATGCCCAATGATGTGAAATTGGAAGGGACGAAGAATTACCTCAGTTGGTCCAGGAGGGTGCTTCTCATCCTGAAGTCGAAGGGGTTAGAAGGCTATGTTCTGGGTTCATGTAAGGAACCGGTGGATAAGACTGGGGATGATTGGAAAGTCTGGAGCACCACCAACTCACTGGTGGCTGCTTGGTTGATGACATCGATGGTTCCACCCATTGCTGGGATGGTGGAGGCCATAGAGAGTGCTGCAGGGATATGGAGTATGGTGGAGAAAATGTATTCTGGAGCAGGGAATGTGATGCTTATGATGGAGGTTCAGGGCAAGGTCGACACCTTGAAGCAGGGGGAGATGTCTATTCTAGCCTACTCTGCGGAGTTGAAAAGGCTGTGGTCAGAGTTAGACCACTATGACCCTATTGATCTACCTGATCCTAGGAGTGATGTGATACACAGGAAGTGGGTGGAGCGTAGGCGTGTGACACATTTTCTGAGGAACCTGAATGGAGATTTTGAGGTCAGGAGGGCAAGTATGTGTCACTTATCCTCCATCTCATCTCTGGAGGAGGCCATAGCTGCAATGGCACAGGAGGAGACCAGACTGAGAGTTATGAAGGATGAGGGTACTCAGGTCACTCGGGCTGCACTGGCTGTACCGGCAGTGGCAGCAGTGAGCGAGGATCGAGAGTGCTACACATGTGGGGTGAAGGGGCACCTGAGCTTTAACTGCCCACAGAAGGGTAGTGGACGAGGACGTGGCACAGGAGGCAGAGGAGGAGGTCGTTGGGGCCGTGGAGGCCGTGGACGAGGTCGTGGCGGCCCACGGGCCAACTTTGCTACTGCTGATGGATGACAGGAGACAGTGATGATTGAGGCTACGCCAGCTGAGGCGTCAGATCTAGAGCAGCGGAGACAGTCCAGGTCTACTACTGAGAGTTCGAAGAGTCATGCTGACTAGACTAGAGATGTTGCTTCGCCATTCGGTAACTTTGCCAACTTCGCTCACACAGGATCAGGTAACCAATCAGCCCTTTCATGTAGAGATCATATAGAGTGGATTATTGACGCAGGTGCATCTAGTCATGTGTCAGGTGCATATAGACAATTTTCCACATATAAACCACATATCATTCATGAAACTGTTCAGACAGCTGATGGCACATCCCAACCCATTAAAGGGATTGGCACTATTCAGTGCACTCCCTCCATATGCCTCTCTTCAGTCCTTCACATCCCATCTTTTCCAGTCAACCTTTTATCTGTTGGCTCTATTGTTGATGATCTCGACTGTAGCATTCCTTTTGACTCTACTCATTGGGTGTTGCAGGAAAGGAAGACTGGGAGGAGGCTTGGGACTGGCGTCAGGCGTGATGGACTGTGGTATCTTGACAGAGCTAGTGGGGATGCTGCATTGGCTGTCGTTGGTGAAGAGAAGGAAAGGGATGTACTTTTATTACATTGTCAGTTGGGACACTTGCCTTTTGATATGTTGAATAAAATGTATCCTGAGATTTTGAATAGAGTGAATAAAATGAATTTGAAGTGTGATGCATGTGAATTTGGGAAACACACTAGGACATCATATCCTAGTGTGTGGATGAGGAGTGTAGAGAGATTTCATCTTATTCACTCAGATGTTTGGGGGCCCTGTCCAGTGACTTCAGTAAGTGGGTTCAGGTGGTTTATCACTTTCATAGATTGTCATTCTCGGATGACATGGCTTTACATGATGAAAAACAAAAGCGAAGCGTTGAAGTGTTTTCAGGACTTCCATAGAAGTGTCAGAAATGTGTATGAGGCCAAGATCCGCATCTTGAGAACGGATAATGGGACAGAGTATGTAAACAAGGAGTTTGCATCTTATCTATCTGAGAGTGGGATAACTCATCAAACCACTTGTCCCAACACGCCTCAACAGAACGGAGTTGCTGAAAGGAAAAATAGACACTTGTTGGAGGTAACTAGGTCACTCATGCTCACCATGAATGTACCTAAGATATTGTGGAGTGAAGCAGTGATGATTGCCACATATCTCATCAACAGAATGCCTTCGCGGATCCTTGGTATGAAGTCCCCATGTGAGATTCTTATGGGAAAGAACACTTTTGTAGTTCCACCAAAAGTGTTTGGATGCACATGCTTTGTGAGGGATCATAGACCTTCTATGGGGAAGCTGGATGCTTAGGCAATTAAATGCATATTTGTTGGGTATCCTTCAAATCAGAAAGGCTATAGGTGTTGGAGTCCCTCAGAAAGAAGGCTGTTTGTGAGTATGGATGTGACGTTCAGGGAGACTGAGCCTTTTTATGGAGGACTGACAGATTCTACACCAATATTTGATACCGGTGCCTCTCCAAACACAGGAGGAGTTGGTCGAGAGGGGGAGACTGATGACAGGAGGGTAGTGATCGGACTTATACCGTGTCCTGTCGGGCCTACTGGTAATGGTCCTGATAGCAGGGAGGAGGAAATGACCCTGGTGGAAGAGGAGGAAGACAGGTTGTACGGCAAGAAATATAGCAGGAGACAGAAGGGTAGTCATGGCGATGGAGAACAACAAGAAGACATCTCCCCCACTGAAGAACCACTAGCTCCACAGCCACATGTCGAGATTGATCAGTCTATCACACCTGCTCGAGTCCCGACTTCCTTACTGCCTTCCTCTCCTAACACGGATGGTAACATTTCTTTGCCTTCCTCTAGTTTAGATCTTCCACTTGCATCTCGTAGGGAGCCTCGTATCAATGCCGGCAGGCCTCCTGTACGGTATGGATATGAGACTGATATTGCTAATCATGTCTCATATGCTTCTCTTACACCTGCATATAGGGCTATCATTGCATCCTTACAGTCTATCTCTATACCGAGTGATTGGCGAGTGGCAAAGCAACATCCCCAGTGGAAGAAAGCAATGCTCGAAGAACTCGAAGCACTGGAAAAGAACAAGACATGGAGACTTGTCTCACTTCCAACAGGGAAGAAAGCTGTGGGCTGCAAGTGGGTATTCACAATAAAGCAAACTCCAGAAGGGAAGGTGGACAGGTACAAAGCGAGGCTGGTTGCCAAGGGCTACAGTCAGACTTATGGGATTGATTATGATGAGACATTTGCCCCAGTGGCAAAGATGAGTACTGTGAGAGTACTGGTATCCTGTGCAGCGAATTTTGGATGGAAATTGCATCAGTTGGATGTGAAAAATGCCTTCTTGCATGGAGACTTACAGGAGGAGGTATACATGGAGGTTCCACCTGGCTTTAGCACACAACAAACGATGGGAAAGGTGTGTAGGCTGGACAAGTCTTTATATGGGCTGAAGCAATCTCCAAGGGCATGGTTTGACAGATTCAGGCGTGCAGTCATCACTATGGGCTACAAGCAGAGTAATGGTGATCATACTGTATTCTATATGCATTCAGGACAGCGGATTACCCTTCTGGCTGTGTATGTTGATGATATTATTATCACTGGAGATGATGAAGAGGGAATCTCTCACTTGAAGGCTAAATTGGCGAGAGAATTTGAGGTCAAAGACCTTGGACAGTTGGGGTATTTCCTTGGACTGGAGATTGCTAGGTCCAGGAAGGGTATAGTTCTCTCACAGAGGAAGTATGCCCTGGATTTACTGGCTGAGACTGGTATGTTGGGGTGTCGTCCAGCAGTTACTCATATTGATCAGAATCATAGGTTGCATTCACAATCAGGGGAGCCAGTAGACAAAGAAAGGTATCAGAGACTTGTTGGACGCCTTATCTACTTATGCCATACCAGACCTGACATTGCCTATGCTATCAGTGTGGTAAGTAGATACATGCATGATCCTAGGACTGGACATATGGAGGCAGTCTTCAGGATACTGAGGTATCTGAAGAATAGTCCAGGAAAAGGCATATTATTTGGTAGTCATGGTCACATGAATGTGACAGGCTACTGTGATGCGGATTGGGCCAGTTGTCTGGATGATAGGAGATCGACCTCGGGCTACTGTGTGTTTATTGGGGGCAACTTAGTCTCTTGACGCAGCAAGAAGCATGATTTGGTGGCTCGTTCCACTACAGAAGCAGAGTATCGTGCTATGGTGCTTAGTACCTGTGAGATGATCTGGTTGAGATCACTTCTACAAGAGCTACGCCTGTTGAGAGAAGGACCATTGCGGTTGTTGTGTGATAACAAGTCAGCAATTAACATTGCCAACAACCCAGTGCAACATGATAGAATGAAGCACATAGAGATTGACAGGTTCTTCATTAAAGAAAGATTGGACAAGAAACAGTTGGAGATCTCCTATATTACTTCTGGACAGCAACTAGCTGATTGCCTTAGAAAGTGGTTGAACTCTAAAGGAGTAGAGGATGCTTGTAACAAGATGGGCATGATAAATATCTTTTGCTCATCTTGAGGGGGAGTATTGTGTGTTATTGGGTGTGTGTGTAAAGAAAAGAGTGGGTTGATATAAATAAGAAGTGATAGCCGTCATTGGGGGGCTAATCACATTTTCACCCAAATCTACAATATTATCCTTTACCACCATATTAAAAATCAAAAAAGTGTTTGAGACTAACAATTATATGATTTCCCCGCAAAAGATAGATAAATCATTAGTCTGTACGTAGCTATTTACAATACGCTATGTCTGGAATACAATACGCTATTTACAATACGCTATATGATTTACAATAGGCTATGTCTGGAATCTTTAAATTTCCATACGTGCATGGAACAAGTATTTCTGGGAGATTGTTGCAGCATTTGATAAATGAAGATAAGCATGCCAAAGCAGCCTACTGGGAGTCTGAGACAGCCCAATACTGCGCATTCAAATATGTGCAACCTGCCCAAAGCAATAAGACGTGAAATTCAAATTGAAATGGTAACAAATGATTACTCTGATAAGAATATAAGGTCAAGTAAAGGTAGTAAAAGATGATATCAAACTCTACAGACGTCCCCCACTCCCCACCCCCTGAAAAAAGAAAAGAACGGTAAAGAAAAGAGAAGGTAAATGGGAAAAAAATTGAATAGGTTGATATATTGTTCGGAGGACGAATACAGACCCCCCCCCCCAACAAAAAAAAAACAAAACAAAACAAAAAACAAAAACAAAAAAAAGGGTTTAAAGGGGGTGACATATGATACTGAACTTTGATGATTATATCTGATTATTTTCCCATGGAAAAAATACTATATTATCTTGTTTCAGACAATGAACATATGAGATTCCATCCCTCAGTCTCTATTTCTCATTAAAGTGGGAAAACCAAGTATTATTGGTCTCTCTTAACACATATACTAAATTGGGAGAAACACATGGAGCTGTCTAAAAATAAAGGCTCGTTTACTTCTGCTTAGAGAACATGATCTCAATGTCACCACATAACAAATAACATATCTTAAAGCCACTATAAGCAATATATAGAATTATAGATAATAGATATATATGTTCGTTACCTAGTTTTAGATGAAAAGAGCTTGAGGTACACCCAGGCTCCAGAGAAAGGCTTTTTGCCCCCATTCACAGAGGACAAAACATTCGCATACGATAATTTTGATATTCACCATTCTTATGCATTAGGAAAGCATGGCTGAAGTGACCTCAACAACCAGTCTCAAAGTACGCAAGCCAAGGCTGCACTAGAAGTATGAATTGTTGATGTACATGGTTAAAAACATGCTGTTTTTAAGTAAAGCAACCCTATGGAAACAATTTATTGATAGCCTAGGTATATCACATCAACTTTGAGCCTTAGTATGTTAGCTTTTGAGCATGTGCTCTGTGTGAAGGAGCACACATCTATTCATAAAAATTAAAGGTTGGTTTCAGATTCATATGTAGAATAGAAGATTTATATATGTATTTATTTTATATTAATTTTTCATTTGGGTGGGGGGTTGCTCCTCATCAGATTGAGTTCATACTTAACAGGTTTATTTTCCCAGAATCCAAATAGATGGAAGTTCTGCCTTTCTTTTCCTTTTAAGTAGATTGAGATTCTAGTGTGATGGCTTTTTTCCACATTTTCTTATGATTAAAGTCATTGTAGGCCTTGTAATCATAGGGGTAAAATCACTAAGTTGAATGTGAAACGCAATGAAATGTGTCTTCTTTAGCTATAACGGTCAAAAAGAAAGATAAATTTGGACACTTTTAGCTGGACGGGAAATACAAAACAGTTAGTGTTTATGGGCTAAATAACACCAAATATAGCCATAAGGAAAGTGTGGCAGTGTCACAAATAATCAATTAATAACAAATTTTAGAACAATTTAAACAAGGAGCTGTGTCTTACCGAGCGGAGATCATAGACTTTACCTTGAAGTTTGATGACATTCAAAGACGGAGCTCTTGACATCTGTTTCAACCATGATAGCATGACAGCTGGCAATGTAACTGCACCGAGTAATATTCCAGATGAAGCACCAGGCCTAACAGAAATAGTAGTTTAATGAATTATCATGCATGTCCCCTAATGTAGAATAAGTCTTCCAAATCTATAGAACATATTATTGCTAATATTTTAAGAAAATCAGTATTTAACCTCTTAACCATTCATTCGAAGCGAGATACACACACGCCCCCCCCCCCCCCCCCCCCACACACACACACACACACATCTATTATACAAATGAGAGATGTTTTTGAATTTTGTCCTACTAGGAACGATGGATGTTTTTGATTTTTGTCTTACTAGGACAAATGGTTGTCCCATGTGGCACCCCTTTGTCCTCCTATGGCAAAGTGTCTGGAAGAGTGGATGGGCTCAATGGGGTGTGGGTGTGGGGTTAGGTGTAGAGTTGGGTGTTTTGGTGAAACCCCCAAGCAAAAGCCCACCACATTTCCCTTATTTGTAAGCTTGTCATTGCTTTTTCATAAAACCCAGAGACACATCATCTTCCCCCTATTTACGGTTTTTGCCATCGCTCTTTTTACACTTTGCATCCCGTATTTTTTTGCGTTTTAGTCAATGCTTTTCCTCCTTTTACCCCCTCCCGACGCTCCTCGCACACACACACTTTTTTCACTTTGACCCCTGCTTCTCCCTGGCTTTTTTTCATATCGCGTGCACCATGTGCACGGGTTTTTTTCCTGGTCCCCACATTTGTGTCCGAACAACGACTACCTCCGTGTCCTCCGGGCTTAACACATGATTTTCCTCCTTTTGCCCCCGACCTCCCTCACACACCCACACCTTTTTTCATTTGGCCCACCTGCTTCTCTCCGCATTTGTGCCTGAGCGACGACTGCCTCCGCGCCCTCCAGGTACGGACAATTTCTAATATGTGTACACACACATATACATACATATATATATACTATAAATGAATTTTTGCGCAATTTAATTTGCTATAAAATCATATATTTCACGTTGGAATAATTTTCATCTTATGTTTCAGCTTTAACTTGGTTTCAGGGAAGCTAGCATAGACACAAGTATGGTGCAGGTATCTGTATGAATATGACTGATAGATCAGCAGTTTTGGCCATTAGAGACGTTTTTGGAATTTTCAGATTTCAGGTGCAATTTTGGAATTTTCGGTCCTTTTGGATTTTTTCGCAAATTTGTATTTTTCCTGATTAATATTTATAAGCCATAGATGGGGTATGATTTTCTTAGGCTATTTATGAGAGAATATTCAAAGGAGATATAAGATTATCCCTCTACACCGGGAGAGTACAGACATACTCTTTAATTGGCGTCTTAGGAGAGCGACCATCTCTATAATTATGATCACATATCAATTTATTTTCAGTTTTCATTGAATAAAAATCAGATCTTTCTTTGGTTCCTATCAATTTGGTATCATGCGGTGAGATCCATGGCGACGGCAACAAGATCGAAGGACAAGTTCGATACTTTCGAGGAGAAATACAACGACGAACTTGAGGGCTTGAAGCAAACCCTAGCGAAGCAAGGCGAAATCCTATAGAAACATGGAGAAGCATTAGCACAAATCATGCAGCAACTTGCAGTGATTTTGGTAAAGTTAAACGACAAGGACGAAAACCCTAATCAAGCAAAAAAGGCATCGACTTTGGAGAATGGAAAACAGAAGATGGAAGAATACGAAGATGGGTTGCTTTTTGACGTCGACGAGTACTATGCGGAGGATGAAAAGTAGCCCATGATGGAAGGAGGCGACCTCGTAAACCCTAGAAGCAATGAGAAGGGCCAGCCGAACCCTAGAAGCCAAGAAGTGGACCGCCCAAACCCTAGAATCAGTCGACGGGGCCGACCGGCCCCTGCAGATGACATGCAGGGTCGGCCAACCCTGTAGAAGACCCGCGCCGGCCCCCTGGGGCAATCGGCAGGCCGTTCGGCCCCTGCAGACCATCTGCATGGGCGTCCAATCCAATAAAAAAGAATTAAGAGCCGGCCGGCCCCTCCAGATGGCCTACATGGTCGACCGACCCTGCAGAAGTGGAATACGGGGCCTCCGCCCCTGGCAGCCTCGACAAGCCCTTTTGGCCTGGAAACAAGGGTGGGCAGCCCCTGTCGATGCAGTGCAGGGCATCGGCATGGATTCTGGAGGCCAACGTGAGTGTCGAGGCCCCCCGACAATGTGCTACAATGCCGATGACCCTTCGAAATATGTGTTGAAGCCCGGCGACATGGAGGACGACTATGGGGGTACTCATAGGCCCCGGTATGCTATGGAAAGGCAACGATAACCGATTTTCGCCTATGTGAAGGACCCCGAGGATGGTGGCAGAGCCTGGGCTCAGGAGGAGGATCATGGCTTTATAGGGGGATGATGAGGATTGGATGGCTATGTGGACCGATAGGGAGGCCATCGGGAGAGGATTGGAGTGACACGTGGAGCGATGGTGACACACATATCATCCCCACCATCCTAGACACGCGGGTAGGTGAGTCAATCAGGAAAACTTTGTGATGGATCGCCATGTATAGAAATTGAAGATGCACACCTTCGAGTGTAATGATCCTTATTGCTATATCGACATGTCAGATAGATTTTTTTCGATGACACGCATGACAGAGTGTCAGAAATTGGAGGCGGTGGTTGTGTGCCTCGAGGGAGAGGCGTTGTCTTGGTACTTATTGAGGGAATAGAGAGAGCTGATTAGGTCATGGGAGGAGCTAAATGACTGTTTGGTGGACAGGTTTCGAGATACGCAATGAGATAACCTTGAAGAGCAGCTCATGGCACTGAAGTAGGATGGCACCGTCAGGGAGTTTAAGGAGAAGTTTGAGTCGCTGTCGGGACGGGCCAGAGGCATATCTGAGGACCTCTGCGAGGGTGTTTCATTAAGGGGCTCAAGCCCAACATCCAAGTAGAGCTATGCATCAACCAGCCTCAGGGGGTTGGTACGGACGATGGATCTAGCACAGCTAGTGGAGGATCATCTTACAAAGGAGCGAAGATCTAAAGGGACTGGGGATGGCTCCTCGTTTCATAGCCAGCCCATAGGAGGACAACAGAAGATGGCGATAAGGACAGAACGGCACAGTCAGGAGAAGGGTGGAGGGCCACACTCAGGAGGGTAGTTCCGGAAGATGACTGACGCGAAAATACGGGAGAAGATACTGAAGGTGTTATGTTTTCAGTGTGATAAGAGGTTTCCCTCAGGGCACCATTGTGGAGTGTGCAAGCTTCAGTTACTGATAGCATGTAAGGATGAGGATGACATAGTTAATGACGAAGAGCAGGAAGGAGATGTGCATCTCCACTTAGAGTAAGACCGCCATAGATTTCATGCACCAACTTGAGGACAAGATGGTTTTCGGCGGTGGAGTAATCATAGATCTGTATTTTTTGCCATTATGGGTGTTTTTGGTATTTTCGGATTTTTAGGGGCGTTTTCGGAATTTTCGGTCCATTTGGGCTTTTCTGCAAATTTGAATTTTTTTTATTAGTAGTTATAGGCCATATGTGGGTATGGATTTTCTTAGGCTATTTGTAAGAGTATTCAAAGAAGATGTGAGATTATTCCTCTACGTCGGAAGAGTGCAGACGTCCTCTTTAACTGACGTCTTCAAAGAGCAACCACCACTATAAGTGTGGTCATCTATAAATTTACTAGTCATAACCCGTGCCCGCGGGCACGGTTCATTTAAGATTTTCCTGCAAAATCTTTGTTCTCCCTAAAAATTATTTCTCCCTCCCAAATTCAAACGAACAAAAATGTAGCTTCGGCACGGGCGCCCTCGGGCGCGATTCAAACAAAAAATCTTTGTTCTCCCCAAGAATTATTCCCCCCGTCAAAATTTAAACGAACAAAAATTTAGCGGGCGCCTTCGACGCGGGCGCCTTCGGCGCCTTCGCACACATTTTAATAACCAAAGTGCATTAGCGTTGATCAACAAATTCGGTGCCGGCTGCTAGTCACCGCACACATTATGCTAATCAAAGTGCATTAGCGTAGAACAACAAATCCGGCACGAAACAACAAATTAGCGCAAAAAATCGGTGCCCGTGGGCACGGTTCATTTAAGATATGCCCCCACGAAATCTTTGTTTCCCAAAAAATAATTAAAATTTAAAAGAGCAACAAATTAGAGTAAAAATACTTAACGGCGCCGGTGCCTTTTGCGCGGAACAACAAATTCGGTGCAGGCCCCTTCGTCACGGAATTCGGCGCGGAACAACAAATTAGCGTAGAACAACAAATTCGGCTCGAAACAACAAATCAGCGTAAGAAAATTTAGCGGACGCCTCATCTTGAAACATGTTCATTGGCTGCTTTCAAAGGTGGACCAAATTTCAAAACTGGACCAAGTTTCAAAGATCACATTCATGATTTCAAAGCTCTCATTATTTCAAAGCTGGACCAAATTTCAAAGTTGGACCAAATTTCAAGGCTGGACCAAATTTCAAGGCTCACATTCATGGTTTCAAAGCTTCATCTCAACCTTCCATTTCATAAGATCAAATCCCAGCCACTCTTTATCTTGTCCTAGTCAACCCTAGAATTCAAAAAACGCTGTCAAATGTATAGTAGATTTTCAGTTTTCATTGAATAAAAATCGCATCTTTCTTTGGTTCCTATCAATTTTCCTATCAATGACATGGGACACTGTAAATTTGTTAATGGTAAGGTTCAGAGGCGATATAATTTTTAACATATGATTATAAACGCATACACAACAAATAAAAACAATATAATTTTTTAATGCATAATGTACATAAGTTCTACAAAGCATATGTACTGACAATGGATACAACCACGATGAAGTATGGAAAACCACGATGAAGTATGGAAACAGACATGGGAACAAATGTGATGAAGTATAGAATATAGATACGTATATGGGATACGAATACAACATAGACATATGTTAAGGACATCACGTCCCTTAAAGGCATGACACATGAACGTGACGACAAAACATAAAAATATGTATAGACATGAGAGCGAGTGCACACGTATATATACACTCATGTGCCCATGCAAACAAAAGTACAGAGACGGTTTTGATTGGGTAATACGTGAAATGATTGCACCATATCACACGTTTTCATGAATTTGCAAAAGGATTAGTCCTTGTGTATTCAATTTTTTATACAGTAGCTTAATGCATCATGATTTTTCTATTGAAATGTACTTATATTCAACATAGTTTTAAACCTTTTTTAAACCTTTTTCACTAATGTATAATCCTTCATATATGTAAATACAATTAAATAAACATTCCAAACATATAGAAACATAGTGTAAATAAATGTATGAGTCATATAAGCATGTCTTCAATGCTTTTCGCAAAGTGTTCTAAAGTAAAAAAATATGGTATATAATTTTAAAAATGTATGACACGTCTCCGAGAAGCGAGAAGCTTCTGAGAAAGTTTCAGTATATGGGATGGGCATTGGTGTGTCTGGTACGGGTTCAGCTTAATGATAAACATACATGTGCTACATAGGTCTCATGAGATATCAAAATTAGCATGCATGAATCCCTTGTTCTCAAGTTATCCCATCATGTTTCAGTTATTCATGAATTTATCTGAGCATCCGAACCAAATTCAAAGTGACGTACAATTATTACATGATCCAAATAAGATATTCCATAAAAGATTATAACGGTTTTCAATTTCACTTTCTGCTTATAATTTGAAGGTGCCAATTTTCCGCTAAAATGTTACCAGCAGCCAAAATTCCAATCAAAACCCTAATTAACAAACACATGTGAAAGAAATCGTCGATTTCGCATCACACCCCTAGATAACTACAACTTACTAAAGACGATGGACTTGCAGCAAACCAAATCTCAAATGCGATTCAATGTGGAGATCAACGCAGTTCGAGCGTTAAATGAGGTCAGATTTCTTTTACCTGATCTTGAAGCGAGCTAGAGCGGTCGAATTCTCCGCGGAGATCTCGACGACGATGCCGGCGATCGCGATGAGGCAGAGCGCCGCCGCCTCGTAGAACATGGAGAGATGGATCGAGAATAGTACGCGAGAGAGTAAGATGAAGACGACTACCCTCTCGCCATTGCATATCTCAAGGGCCTCCGCCATGGCGCGAGGATCGAGATAGGGGAAGGCAGCAAAATTACGCGGAAATTAGAGAAGAAATTTGTATTTTTTAAATCCCTGAATGTAACAAAAAGAGAATAGGAGTTGCTAAGGGCTTGTTCTTTTGAGTGGAAGGAGGGGAGGGAAAGTTGGGAGGGAAAGGAATTTAGAAGAGAGAGAAATGGGGTTTTGTGTTCTTTTGGGTGAGAAGTTGAGAGGAATTGGTAGAGGAAAAGTTATGTGGGTCTCATTAAACTTTTGTGTGTTCTTTTGAGATTGGGAAAGTTGGGAGTGGAAAGTGGAAATGTGGAATGTGGTAGGAAGATGTGAGAATAGGTTAATTTCACCCCCCCATGGAGAGCAATTGAAACATGTACATATCAACATGCAAAAAACAGGGAGCATATAGAGTCTGGCAGGCAGAACCAAGGGGAGAAAAAATGTAAGAATCATATGGAAACCAATTGAAACAAGAACATATCATCATACACAAGACAGTGAGCATATAGAGTCTGAAAGACAGACCCAAGGGCAGGAAAAATTTCAGATTCATATGGATATCAATCCAAACAAGCACATATCACATGCATAAAAAAAATAACATTTTCATATTGGTATCATTACAAGTTATCCGACATCCCATTCATACATTCTTCGTGTACACAACCAACAACATTAAAATGATTATGCCTAATATAGAAAACAACAAACACTTAATTGTGTCAATATCTACGATAATCATATTCATTTTCTCCGTGTTTCTCTCAAGTTGGCCAACTACCGTACCCAACTGCCCCTCTAGATCGTAAACCCTACTATCCGACAGTGTGCATGAAGAGCTATCCAAAATCTGCCCCCTTTCATTCGCATCCTTTAAACGAAGTATAACGTTGTGCGACCAAGCATTGTGAGCGAGGTCCTTCCATTCGTAGAATCCGCAGTGTTCGACGCGAGACGAACAAGTCCAATATCTCCTCCCAGGGTCGCGCCGGGACCAAGAAGTCTGCCTTGGGCACCTCAGGCCACAGTGGCAAAGCCGGTAGTCTGCTGGATCCATTTCCAACTCATCCCGCGGTGTGATCGTTCTGACGGGTTAGAGCTTGCACTCATTTGACCCTGCAAAAATACAGATTAGTAATGGAAATATAAAAGATACAAGGAAATGATGTGATAATTGACAGTGAAAGGCATACCTATGATGGTATAAGAAGGATGACAATGGAGACGACGTCTTGAATGAAAAAAACGAGAAAAAATTCATTGCATACACAAAATACAACAAAACAACATAAATTCAAAAACCTTAAAAGAGTATATACAATTAGTAGCCCTAAGAATTGTATTTAATAATTTCCCAATTCTGGTTGCTGGCGGTGGCTCAATTTTTATATACCGTCTACATGCATGACCTTCACAAGCGACAAATCTTACCTCAGAAACAATGAGCATATAGGGTCAGGCAGCAAGGACCAAGGGGAGAAAAAAATTCAGATTCATATGGAACTCATTTAAATACATGTATGATACAGATAATAAAAATGAACCAACCAGCTAACCTTCCATGAAATTGGGAGTAGAATGACATTTGGTCATATGTGAACACCCTTCATCATTGGGCATGAAGTAAACATATCAGTTTCATATGGAAATCCATTGTCACATGCCCATATCAAACTGAACACAACACAATGAGCATATAGGGTATGTCAGCCAGGACAAAGGGGTGAAAAAAATTCAGATTCATATGGAAATCCATTGTCACATGCCCATATCAAACTGCACCCAACACACTGAGCATATAGGGTCTGTCAGTAAGGACCAAGGGGAGAAAAAAATTTAGATTCATATGGCAATCCATTGTAACATTCCCATATAAAAATGAAAACCACACAATGAGCATATAGGGCATGTCAGCCAGGACCAAGGGGAGAAAAAATTTCAGATTCATATGGCAACCCATTGTAACATTCCCATATAAAAATGAAAACCACACAATGAGCATATAGGGTATGTCAGCCAGGCCAAAGGGGTGAAAAAATTCAGATTCATATGGCAATCCATTGTCACATGCCCATATCAAACTGCACCCAACACAATGAGCATATAGGGTCTGTCAGCCAGGACCAAGGGGAGAAAAAATTTCAGATTCATATGGCAATCCATTGTAACATTCCCATATAAAAATGAAAACCACACAATGAGCATATAGGGCCTGTCAGCCAGGACCAAGGGGAGAAAAAATTTCAGATTCATATGGCAACCCATTGTAACATTCCCATATAAAAATGAAAACCACACAATGAGCATATAGGGTCTGTCAGCCAGGACCCAAGGGGAGAAGAAAATTCAGCTTCATATGGAACTCCAATGAAACAAGCACACAGGTAATATTGAACACAACACAATGAGCATATAGGGTATGTCAGGCAGGCCAAAGGGGTGAAAAAAATTCAGATTCTTTTGGCAATCCATTGTCACATGCCCATAGCAAACTGCACCCAACACAATGAGCATATAGGGTCTGTCAGCCAGGACCAAGGGGAGAAAAAATTTCAGATTCACATGGCAATCCATTGTAACATTCCCATATAAAAATGAAAACCACACAATGAGCATATAGGGCCTGTCAGCCAGGACACAGGGGAGAAAAATTTTCAGATTCATATGGCAACCCATTGTAACATTCCCATATAAAAATGAAAACCACACAATGAGCATATAGGGTCTGTCAGCCAGGACCCAAGGGGAGAAAAAAATTCAGCTTCATATGGAACTCCAATGAAACAAGCACACAGGTAATATTGAACACAACACAATGAGCATATAGGGTATGTCAGCCAGGCCAAAGGGGTGAAAAAAATTCAGATTCATATGGCAATCCATTGTCACATGCCCATATCAAACTGCACCCAACACAATGAGCATATAGGGTCTGTCAGCCAGGACCAAGGGGAGAAAAAATTTCAGATTCATATGGCAATCCATTGTAACATTCCCATATAAAAATGAAAACCACACAATGAGCATATAGGGCCTGTCAGCCAGGACCAAGGGGAGAAAAAAATTCAGATTCATATGGCAATCCATTGTAACATTCCCATATAAAAATGAAAACCACACAATGAGCATATAGGGTGTGTCAGCCAGGACCCAATGGGAGAAAAAAATTCAGCTTCATATGGAACTCCAATGAAACAAGCACACAGGTAATATTGAACACAACACAATGAGCATATAGGGTCTGTCAGGCAGGCCAAAGGGGTGAAAAAAATTCAGATTCTTATAGAAATTCAGTGTCACATGCCCATATCAAACTGCACCCAACACAATGAGCATAAAGGGTCTGTCAGCCAGGACCAAGGGGAGAAAAAAATTCAGATTCATATGGCAATCCATTGTAACATTCCCATATAAAAATGAAAACCACACAAATGAGCATATAGGGTCTGTCAGGCAGACCAAATGGGTGAAAAAAATTCAGATTCTTATGGCAATCCATTGTCACATGCCCATATCAAATGCACCCAACACAATGAGCATAAAGGGTCTGTCAGCCAGGACCAAGGGGAGAAAAAAATTCAAATTCATATGGCAATCCATTGTAACATTCCCATATAAAAATGAAAACCACATGTTACGACCTAAAGATCGTAGGGGTCCCACCCGAATCCACCCACATGATCCACGGACTCTCCGCTTCATAAAAGGGTCGCCACCCCGAAAATCCGGGGCAATATGGAGACGGGCGCGCCTTGTAGCGTTCCCCGACCCGGTTGAGGCGAACAACCACAGCCGCTCGACCCACCGGGGGTAGCGCGCTTGGGGACGCTTGAGTAGCTAAGCCGGGCCTACTGACAGGCACGGACGTATCCTTCCGCACTGGCGGACCATGGCTCATGACCGATCGGTACGACCCGCCCGATTCCCATGAACCGCGGCGCCTAGAATGATACGGCCCGACCTTTAGTTCGTCACCAACGACAAACGACCTAGGATAAGGACACGACTGACACATACGTCACCCGACCGACTGACGATTAGCGCTTTCGGCCCTGACATCCCGACAAAAGCACCCCTTGGCCGTCGCGCCGCCTGACAAAAGCAGGTCAGGAACTCCTGTTCCCGACGTCCTTGTCCGAAGCTTCCGCTGACACCCGAGCCAGCTCAGCACGCCTAGTTAGGGGTGGCAATTCGGGCCGGCCCGGTCTTATCGGGCCGTGCCGGCCCGGTCCGGTTTTCTTAAAGGACTGGGCCGGCCCGGCCCGATAAGACTTCGGGCCATTTCGGAGAGGCCCGGGCACGGTCCGATAAAAATTCGGGCCGCCCGGCCCGGTCCGATAGGGTTGAATGAATTATGTATTGTGACAATATTTTATCATATTTTTAAACACAAACTTGTCTCATATGTTTAAAGATGCATTGAAATGGAGCACGAAAGAAGAGGATTAAGTGGGTTGCATAAGTTGATGTGTCCTACATTGTTTTCATTTATTTGTCAAGATGAAGTAACATGTTTGGTGGTTCTTTGTCTCTTCTCGAAAACTGAGATTGACCCCCCAAGATCCAAAGACATCAAAGTTGGTGCTGGCGGGAAATTGTTAAAATTTATGATATTTGGACCTTGATCTAATAAGATTCATGACATTGGACTCAACACCATAAATGAATGTACATTACTGAAATCCGCTTTATATCAGTGTGTGATCAAATTGAAGTGGGGCGATCAAATGCTTTTCGTGCCGTGCCGTGCCGCCCATGGGCTGAAAAGCTTGGCCCTAGTCCGGCCCGAAAATGAACCGGGCCGGGCCGGCCCGGTCCGATAAGTATTTCGGGCCAAAATTGTTGGCCCAAGCACGGTCTTATCGTGCCGGGCCCGTGCCGGGCCCGTGCCGGGCTATCGTGCCGGGCCGAAAATTGCCACCCCTACGCCTAGTCATCACCCGTCAGGTATAAATACCCCCTCTCCTCTTACGGAAAGGGGGTTGAAAAATTCTCTCTTAATCTATAATTCACACACGAGAACAAGGGTCGTCCATATCTTTGTTCTCCCACCCATAGCTCGCCACGTGCGGTCGACACACCGTTAGTCCGGCCGGCGTGTCTAGCCCCCCATTTTAAGCCCTATTACTGACTTAGGCATCGGAGGGGCTAAGGGTTGAACCCCAACCTTGCCCTTCTGACGAGTTGTTCGTGCTGCAGGAGAGCTCGCCCCTTGACCAAAGTCAGCGTCAGCCCCCTGCCGTCCAACCCTCCTCAGCTGCATCCGGCGAGATTCGACCCCGTGAGCGCCACCGGCAATGGATCCAACTTCTTCACCCCACTAATCACTTGTAAAACAGCATACCTAAACCTTCTTCTCCATATAACCATCGTGCCCTTGGTTCCCCATAATACAAATTCATTGTACGCGAGTTCCACCTCGTAACAATTGGCGCCGTCTGTGGGAACGAAGGGTCACACCAATGTTAGACTCCATGCCGATCTCGCGGAACCCTGACCACGGCAAAGATCTCGTGGGTCAGGAACCGCTCTCCCTACAAATCACCCCGGCGTCCGACCCCCTTCTGGGGACGGGCACCGAAACTGAACCTACTTCAGCCCACGCCGTCCTGAAGAGCTTCAGGCCGTCACTCAGGCCAGGGGAGGCTATCAGACGGCTGGAACGGAGCCTCCGCCTGGCCCCTCAGAGCCCCAGAACGTGAGGCGGAACCTCCACCTTCAGTTCGAGGAGGAGGGGGAGAACAGGGGGCTCGCGGAGGAGGTTGCGGCCCAGCAAAGGCTCCTAGAAGAGGAGATGGAAGTTGCGCGGCGGTGGAGGCGCCTGGGGGAGGCAGCCGCCATGCAAAGGCGTTTGGACGAAGCGGCAGAGACCGCCCGAAGGGCCTACCAGGACGAAGAGGCCGCTCGCCGCCAACTCCGCCTCATCGTCGCGGAGCGCGAGAGGCTAAGGAGAGAAAACAGGAGCAACCGAGAAATCCTGGACGAGACTGCGACGGGTCGGCGGCTCGGGGACGGGCGGGACCCGTTGCTGAACAGGTCCCCACCCGGAGGACGGGAGGAGGCAGCCCGCGTCGCCTGCACCACCCCTCCGATACCCAGAACGAGGAAGCCGTTTGTCGACAACTACGCTTCCTCACCGCCGAGCGTGAAAGGCTCCTTCGGGAGAATCAAGAACGGATGGAGGCCCGAGGAGAGCTGGCCGGGAGGCGCTGGCGCTGGGAGAACCGTAGCCCGCAACCCGTCGAATCCTCGGCCCAAGGAAGGAGCCCCGCCAGAAGACCGTCAGGCTACTCCCCGGGGACGGAGGACCATCGGCGGCCGAGGCGCGACCGAAGCCAGACCCCCGAATGGCGGAGAGGGGATGCGCCGGATCACCCAACCTACCCGGAGGAGGCCACGCCACTTGCACGGTGGATCACGTCCGCCCCAAGGCCCATAAGGTTCAAACCCCCTCACTTGGCCACATACAATGGGAGAGGCGACCCCCTCACGCACGTGCAGCAATACCGGGGGGCGATGGAGGCGCAGGACGTGGATGAGGCGTTCCTATGCCGACATTTCTCCCAAAGCCTGAGGGACACCGCGTTGGACTGGTACTTTGGCTTGCCCGCGAGGTCTGTCGGGAGCTTTGGCGAACTATCCCACAAGTTCTGCCAAGAGTTCCGGGCCGGGCGGACGAAAAAGAAGCCCTTAGACTATCTCAGCACGATAGTCCAAGGGGAGGGAGAGACAACGGGTAGATACCTCCGCCGCTTTCAGGAGGAGAGACGGGCGGTGGTGACATGCGGCGATGAGGTGCTTATGCTGGCCTTCAAAACGGGGTTGCGGACTCGGAGCCTCCACAAATCCCTGCTCCGGGATCCCCCAACCGACTATGAGGCATTGGTTGCTATGGCGGAGAGGCACGCGTTGGCCGAGGAGACTCTCGGTGCCAAGGCCTTATTCCCCCCGGTGAAACCCTCCCAAGGCGAACCCCGGTCACACCCACGGCCGAGGCAGGAAGAGGGGCACCGTGGTCACGACCAGCTGGCCCGACCAAGGCGGGAACCGCTCGGGCCTCGCCCGCAAGATCGACCTGGCTCGGCGCGCGAGTTCGCTCCGGCCCAAGGGCTCCCTCGAGTCGTCCCGAGACAAGAAGGCCCCCTACGGGCGCATTACACGCAACTCAATGCTCCCCTGATCGAGGTGATGGCCGCGGCTACACGAGCCGGACTGCTGCCGGAGCCGCCCCGAGAAATGAAGTCGGACCCAGCTCGGAGAGATTTTAAGAAATACTGCCGATACCACTGGGACCACGGCCACGACACCGATGACTACTTCACCCTCAAAAGGGAAATCGAGCGACTGATCCAGGCGGGCCACCTGGGGGACTTTGTCGGAGGCCGGAGATCGGATCGAGAAGATGGAAACCACCGAAGGGCACGGAGGGCGGACCCTCCTGCAAACGGCGAGTGGGAAGAGCCTCACCCCCCGAAACCCGTCATGCGCATAAACACGATATGCGGCGGGCCATCTTCAGGAGGGGCATCGTCGTCAAGCAAAAAGGCGTATGCGAGGCAAGTGATGACGGCGGGTCTTGGAGGGGACCGGAGAGGGATAAGGATGGCCTACCCTCCCATCACTTTCAGCGATGAGGATCTGGAGGGGGTCGAGCAGCCCCACGAAGACGCCATCGTCATCGAGGCCCAGATTGGGACGGCCATCGTCAGTCGCCTCCTGATCGACACAGGGAGCTCCTGCGACATCCTGTTCATGTCCACCATCGAAAAGATGGGGTTAAGGCCGGCGGACCTGAGACCCTGTACCGGACCCCTCGTCGGATTCACCGGTCACTCGACCCCCATCATGGGAGTGATCACGTTGCCGATAACCCTCGGAGAAGAGCCACAAGTCGTCACTCGAATGACGCTGTTCGTTGTGGTCGACATTACGTCGGCGTACAACGGGATCATAGGACGACCTTACATGGCGGCCATCGGAGCGCTCCCCAGCCTTCTCCACCAGATGGTCAAGTTCCAAACCCCCCGGGGGTAGGGATCGTACGGGGAAGCCAGAAGCTGTCTAGGAGCTGCTACGTGGGGTCGACCAAGCACAAGGGACCGGAGATGAACCTGAAGATCGACTCACCCGGGCGGAGTTATGACCCCTACCATCCAGAGTTAGCTCCAGTCGATGCCGCCGCAAAGAGGAACAGGACCGGCCGCGCCCCCCCCCCAGAGCCCCCCTGAGAAGGACGGGCTAATCACTCCAAGGGACGTGGAGCGCCGATCGTGGTATAGCCGGGAACTGTAAGTCATGAATGAAATATCTTGTTCACTTTCTTATCTTCGAATTTCGCTTCTTCTGCATGAAAATTTCAGTTCAAACCTCTCAAAGACTCCGGGGCAGGACCAATCCTCGCCACCCAAACCGGAGAGGGGCACGGGCCGAGCTGCGTACTCGCTCCCCCCCCAAAGAAGACCTCCGGGGCAAGTTCACTGAGCTTGGCCACCCAAACCGGAGCGCCATATGCGGGGTAGGCGACGGCCCAATACCCGTCCGACTATAGAGGCTGCGGGGAGGCGACGACCCAATACCCGCCCTCTCAAAGACTCCGGGGCAGGACCAATCCTCGCCACCCAAACCGGAGAGGGGCACGGGCCGAGCTGCGTACTCGCTCCCCCCCCCCAAAGAAGACCTCCGGGGCAAGTTCACTGAGCTTGGCCACCCAAACCGGAGCGCCATATGCGGGGTAGGCGACGGCCCAATACCCGTCCGACTATAGAGGCTGCGGGGAGGCGACGGCCCAATACCCGCCCTCTCAAAGACTCCGGGGCAGGACCAATCCTCGCCCCCCAAACCGGAGAGGGGCACGGGCCGAGCTGCGTACTCGCTCCCCCCCAAAGAAGACCTCCGGGGCAAGTTCACTGAGCTTGGCCACCCAAACCGGAGCGCCATATGCGGGGTAGGCGACGGCCCAATACCCGTCCGACTATAGAGGCTGCGGGGAGGCGACGGCCCAATACCCGCCCTCTCAAAGACTCCGGGGCAGGACCAATCCTCGCCCCCCAAACCAGAGAGGGGCACGGGCCGAGCTGCGTACTCGCTCCCCCCCAAAGAAGACCTCCGGGGCAAGTTCACTGAGCTTGGCCACCCAAACCGGAGCGCCATATGCGGGGTAGGCGACGGCCCAATACCCGTCCGACTATAGAGGCTGCGGGGAGGCGACGGCCCAATACCCGCCCTCTCAAAGACTCCGGGGCAGGACCAATCCTCGCCACCCAAATCGGAGAGGGGCACGGGCCGAGCTGCGTACTCGCTCCCCCCCAAAGAAGACCTCCGGGGCAAGTTCACTGAGCTTGGCCACCCAAACCGGAGTGCCATATGCGGGGTAGGCGACGGCCCAACACCCGTCCGACTATAGAGGCTGCGGGGAGGCGACGGCCCAATACCCGCCCTCTCAAAGACTCCGGGGCAGGACCAATCCTCGCCACCCAAACCGGAGAGGGGCACGGGCCGAGCTGCGTACTCGCTCCCCCCCAAAGAAGACCTCCGGGGCAAGTTCACTGAGCTTGGCCACCCAAACCGGAGCGCCATATGCGGGGTAGGCGACGGCCCAATACCCGTCCGACTATAGAGGCTGCGGGGAGGCGACGGCCCAATACCCGCCCTCTCAAAGACTCCGGGGCAGGACCAATCCTCGCCACCCAAACCGGAGAGGGGCACGGGCCGAGCTGCGTACTCGCCCCCCCCAAAGAAGACCTCCGGGGCAAGTCCACTGAGCTTGGCCACCCAAACCGGAGCGCCATATGCGGGGTAGGCGACGGCCCAACACCCGTCCGACTATAGAGGCTGCGGGGAGGCGACGGCCCAATACCCGCCCTCTCAAAGACTCCGGGGCAGGACCAATCCTCGCCACCCAAACCGGAGAGGGGCACGGGCCGAGCTGCGTACTCGCTCCCCCCGAAAGAAGACCTCCGGGGCAAGTTCACTGAGCTTGGCCACCCAAACCGGAGCGCCATATGCGGGGTAGGCGACGGCCCAATACCCGTCCGACTATAGAGGCTGCGGGGAGGCGACGGCCCAATACCCGCCCTCTCAAAGACTCCGGGGCAGGACCAATCCTCGCCACCCAAACCGGAGAGGGGCACGGGCCGAGCTGCGTACTCGCCCCCCCCAAAGAAGACCTCCGGGGCAAGTCCACTGAGCTTGGCCACCCAAACCGGAGCGCCATATGCGGGGTAGGCGACGGCCCAACACCCGTCCGACTATAGAGGCTGCGGGGAGGCGACGGCCCAATACCCGCCCTCTCAAAGACTCCGGGGCAGGACCAATCCTCGCCACCCAAACCGGAGAGGGGCACGGGCCGAGCTGCGTACTCGCTCCCCCCGAAAGAAGACCTCCGGGGCAAGTTCACTGAGCTTGGCCACCCAAACCGGAGCGCCATATGCGGGGTAGGCGACGGCCCAATACCCATCCGACTATAGAGGCTGCGGGGAGGCGACGGCCCAATACCCGCCCTCTCAAAGACTCCGGGGCAGGACCAATCCTCGCCACCCAAACCGGAGAGGGGCACGGGCCGAGCTGCGTACTCGCCCCCCCCCCCCAAAGAAGACCTCCGGGGCAAGTCCACTGAGCCTGGCCTCCCAAACCGGAGCTCCATGTGCGGGGTTCCCGACGAACCAATACCCTCCCTCCCCAGAAAGGGCTTGTCACCCCCCTCCTCAAACCTCGGGAAACGAATCAGGGTCCGCGAATCAAGGCAACCCCAACGCGGAGCCATCCCTGAGGAGTAACTCCTGACCCCCATAAAGCCGACGCCCGAAATGACTTGTCCAACCCAAAAGGACACTCGGGACGAACGCCACGGACAAATGGCACGCCTGCCAAAAAACGGGGTCTGAGGAGTCACATCACACGTCACCCATCGGGAACGCTCCCCAAAGAGCGAAATTCCGAGACGGCCCCGACTCTCCATGAAGAGGAAATGAGGGCAGAGATACACTATTATAAATTCACCCCCCCTCAGCTTCCTTGAGGGGGGAGGAAGGCGAGAGAAAGGATGTGGAGAAAGACTAATCATTTCTGCCACCCTCTCCCCCTAAAAATGCGCGGAAAATGCGAGCTTCGCCGACCGCCAAAGTAAACGATCCCCCAACAGGATATTCCCCTTACACGACGGTTGCCCAGCCTGCTGCTCCCCTCCTTCCTTTAGACAACTTAAGGCATGGGAACTGGAGCTCCACTGGCATACCATGCCTCTCCACAGACGCCCCGCGCACGCAGGCGTGGCTGGCAGACAACCCGATGGATGGGACAGACCTGCCAAATCACCTCACCAGACACCCCGGCAGCCGCCCGCTTCGCCCCAACCGAGGGGAACTTGTCCCCGAGCGCCAGCGTGCTCCAACGGGCTACTCCGCTTACACCAGTAGCACCCCCCTTCCACTCATCGACCTCCCCTGGACCGTTTACGTCAGGAGGACGCACAGATGGGCTACGGACCGCGTCCCCTCACGCCTATCACACGGAGACTCCAGTCGAGGGGAGCAAAAAGGCCCCGCGGGATAGAACAGCCACCAAGGACTCCCTCTCCCCCCAATTCTGGGAATGAGGGCCAAAGCCACTGCCTGGCTCCGACGCGTCCATCCACCCCTAAGCCGAGGGGGAACCCTCTGAATCAACTTCACGCCCCTTGTCAGGGGCGCGACGCCAGAGAGAGGCGGATCAACTACGATGAGAACATCAACCTACATAAAGCGATTCAATGTTACGCCTACGGGCCGATCCTGTTTTAGTAAACTATCAATAATGGCTGATGGAAAGACTACTCCCGGTTGACCGCTATTTATAGCTCGGGCACACCTAGACACGAGCAACCCGTGAAAAGGGAGGCTAATTCGCTGTAAAATCTCTCGGGCGCGCTACGTGAAATAAAGGGAGTTAACACGATCCCCCCTACGCCAGGATAGAAACGGCCGCACCAAGGCGTAACTCTAAGAAGGGAATTTATGCACACACACAGGCAGAAAATCCCAGAAAAATGCAGGGACGAGCCCGGCGAATCTTCACTTTCGTTCGTTTTTAAAATAAAAAAAGGGGGGAGCCTATACAAAACTACTTGGCGCTTCCGCCAGTCACGATGCCCTCTCCCTCAATGGAATCTCCCGCCGCCCCGCCGGCCTCTGGCTCGTCACCCTCCCCTCCGTCTCCATCCCCCTCCTCGTCGTCGCTGCATGCGGCGAGCCCGTCAAGGTCGACCTCTACCGGCGGGACCAGGCCCGCCACCTTCTCTCTCATCCGAGCCAAGCAGGCTTCCCATCCCTCCGCGCGGCCCTTCTCCATGCCCTCGGCCATCGAATTTGCGAGGGCGGGGATGACGGTTTTCTCCTGGTACGTCCGAAATTCCTCGACCCTACGGGCCAACTCCTCCTCGGCGGCCTTGGCACGCCCCGCTAGGTCCTCCGCACGAGCCTCCTCCCTCCTAAGGGCCTCCTCCAGCTCCTTCGCTCTCTCTCCAGCCTCGGCCGCCCTCAGCTCATGATCGGAAACGACCGTCTTCAAGCGCTCTACCTCCGCCTCGTATCGGCCGCCCCTCTCCCTCTCCTTCGCCAGGTCCTCTCCGTCGCTCTTACGAAAAGCAGCGAGCTCGGCGACCACTCTAGCCACGGCACCCTCGGCCTTGTGTATGGCTGGCACGTGCCTCATCATCCCCAGCATCAAGTTGATGATCTGAGTAAAGAAATGCAGAAAAGTGAACTCATTTAGGGTGTTCAATAAAACCCGCTGAAAAGCATCGAACGTTATACAGAACATACCTGGATGCCGTGCATCACCGCGGTCCCGCACAGCCCCTCAGGCTCCACCGCTTCCAGCGCCGCCCTATCGCGGGGCAGGAAAATGTTCTCCGCCAGCCTCGCTGCCACGCCTCCGTCCTCAAACACGGACTCATCACTTGCTACTTTGTACGGTGCCCGATGAAGCGCCCCGTCGGGGTAGCCCTCGACATCGGTCCTCTTGGCCTTAAACTTAACCAATGAGGCCTCACAGCGGGGGTCGGCGGCCCTCTCGAGACCAAACATGGGACAACCATAAGGCCAAGGGTCCCACCCTCCGGACCCGGTCGGGACACTCGACGCTTCGGCCCTACCCGGTTGACCACTACCCAACGCCCCCTCCCCCCCGGCCGGTGCCATGGGGCTAGACGGCCTCGTTCGGGGCATTTCCCCCCTCCTCCTACCGACCCTTCGTCCCCGCCCTCCAAGTCGATGACGGGATTCGACATCCCCCCCGGCCCCACCGGCCGGCGGACCGGTTTCCCCCGGCGCGTCAGGCTCGGACGACTTCGTCGGCCTCTTCCTCCTCTTCGTGGACGCTAGCACCCCAGTCGAGCTCCCCGCCCCTCCTTCTGCTCGCGACCTCTTGGGGCCAACTCTGGTCGATGATCGCCCCGCCTGCTCCGAAGCCCGCCGCATCATTTCCTCGAGGGACAGACTCATTGTGCCACCTGCCAAAGAGAGAAAGTTCAGCGTGAGCATATCAGGCGCATGGACACCAAAATCTTTTGTACCTTCGGGCCATATGTACGCCGTTATCATCTCAGCCTGAGCGAGCATCTGATAATCTCGGCCCTCCGCTGGTATGGCCATTAAAATCTGGGCCACCACTTTCTCCTCGTCCCCCAATTCCACCCCCTCTCTCGCCTCGGGATTCAGCTCCGACCAATCAGACCTTATCAGCACATCCTCCGGCACCTCCACAAACACATACTGCTTACGCCACGACTTAATTTTCCCAGGCAACCCCCTAATGAGCGGATGCTTCCTCTTCGCGGAGAGATAGTAGCATGAACCCAACCTCTAGACCAAGAAGAAGTGGCGAAATAAGGATAAGGAAGGGCTAACCTGGTTGCTTATACACAGCACTAGGAACCCCACAATGGCACTGATGGCATTGGGCATCAGGCGATACAGGGGCAGTTCCAGGAAGTTCAACACTTCCAGCAAGAACGGATGGGGGGGAATCGCAAACCTTGCTCAAACGAAGATATGTATACTCCAACCTCCCGGTCGCCCGCAAAACACACCCTTTCTTGCGGCTCCGGTTCACGAACCGAATACGGCGGCCTGACGTACATCGTGAAGATCTCCGCAACTGATTTCTTCAGCACCGACTTCACGCCCGCAATCTCGATGGGCACCCTTCCTGTCTCCGCGGCGGAGCTTCCTTCCCCAACTACCCCCGAACCCTGACCCCGAAACGGAGACATCGAGGAAGACATTTCTAAAACTGGCGTCTTACCTAACGGGTGCCGACGACTCGGGCGCTTGCGCTACTCCGCTGACCGCTCCCACCAGGACGACTCTGGCAAGGACAAAGAAATCTCCTATGAGCCCTAGCTGCTTGTCAAAAATTTTCGCCCGACAATCAGCTTTGCTTCCCTCCCCTCCACGAGATCTCTTTATATCGACTGCGCAAACCATCATGACCGTCGGCCCCAAGACACACGTCACCAATCCGGGCCCTGTCCATCACCGACCCACGTGTTCTGACGCTTCGCGTACTGTCAAAACCGTCAATTCCGCCACGCGTCATAACTACAATGGTCGGGCCGCCTCGGTTCCCGCCCGCCGTCGATTCGTCAGGATGACGTCTAGTCATACGACCGCCATCAATTCCCGCCCAAATCCCTGCGAAATGATTACCCCCATTCGAAATTACCCCTTGTGCCGCGGGTTCCAACATTCAGTCCGGCCTCCGTCAGGGCGGCCAAAACAAGAAGTCAGCGCTCGATCCAAGTTTGAATCCGACCTCCGTCAGTGCGGCCAAAGCAAGAGCTTCCCTCGTACTAATGAATTGTCCGCTCTCCATCGGCTCGGCCGAAACAGGAATCCGCCGCCCAACTCAGTTGGATCTCAATTCCAAGACTTGGCAAACTTTCGTACGCACCAAGCAACTTCGCCCCACCACTGCACCGCCGGGGCCCGTGTCGGGCTTCCCGTGCCGGGCTTCCGGGCAAACCGCCTGAGAACGTGACTCATTTCAACTCCCCTCTCTCGGATACCTCGGCAGAGCGAAGTTGGGGGCAATTACGTCCCTCACAAAGCTGACGTTCTTCGAGCAAACCAAGTAAGAATACAGTTCGGCACAAAACAATCACAATGTATTTACTCAAATAGCTAACCCATACATTGGACTTTCCACACACAACAACAACACATTGTTTATAACCCTCTCACAAGAAGGTACGGACCTCCCCAAACCCACGTTTCTAACGACGCCGCCTCTCAACCGACCGATCTCTCACATCCTTAACCACTTGCCGAATCGCCGCATCCTTAGCTTCTTGCAGCATCGGCACAACATGCTCGTCATGATAGCGGCGGATAGCGGCTTCGATCAGTTTGCCCTCAGCGTCCCGTTTTTCCTCCAACCGTCGTACCGCTAGACCCTTCTCCCTCTTTTCGGTCTCCAGGGCGACCTTTAGGTCCTCTATCTGCCGCCTCTGTACCCCGATCACTGCTTCCTTTCTAACAACTTCCGAGGTATGCTTCGACCGGATATCATCCCTCTCTCTCGTTACTTCTTGGAGCTGCTTCTCGACCATTGCTTTGGACGAATCGAAATACGCAGCCCGCCCCTTCTCCACCCCGTAGGCCGCCCTAACCCTCTCCAGCTCCGCCTCCGTGTCCCTCAGCTTCGCCTTGACCTCGCCTAGGTTCTCTTTCTCCACGTCCAGTGACGCCCTGGTGACGGCCGCGGAGGTACGGCCCCGTAGGGCTAACACGTTCGCGATCATCTACATAAACCTCGAATCAGCGAGACACGAACAAATAAAGCCTGTGGGCGAGGAAAGAAAGCCGGCTTACCTGCACGACGTGCCATATAGCCGAGCCACCCAACCGTTCCGCCCCCACACGAGTCAAAGACTCACGATCGCGCGATAACACGCAATACTCGGTGAGGCGCGCCGCCACCCCCCGCGTCCTCGAATACCGACTCGTCGCCGCTGACTCGAAAAGAAAACTTGTGGAGACGGTCATCAGGGTATGCCTCGACCTCTTCTCGGGTCCTCTTAAAACGAATAAGGGCGCCCTCGCAAGCTGGACTCGACGACACCCCCATTTCCCACGAAGGGATCCCGTATGGCCACCTTTGAACCACAGGCGCTCGGCAAGGCACGACCGTCGCTGGTACCCGCGGAGGGAGGGAGGGTCTGGCCCCCCGCACGGGCGCGTCCTCATGAAGATCCTCGGCGGGCCCACCGGCGGAGATACCTTGCCCGACTGCCCCCCGTCCCGGGTGCGACCTCTCCCCACGGGGGGCCCCGCCCCCACGTTCCCGGGATCCTGCCTCGCTAGCCACCCCCTTGCCTTTCCCGCAGGGATCAGTATCCTCCGAGGTCGGGGCCCCGGCCGAACCTGACACCTCCTCCGGCTCCCTCATCGCGTCTTCGCCTACAAAAGGAAAAGAGAGACAATCAGGGCGAGCCTAGCCCAGAGTTTACAAAACTTCAAAGATACATAGGGTCCAAAAGTCCTGGGCGAGCCGACTGCTCGGCGTTAGACTCGCCCAATGACGGCACGCCTCGGGCAGTTCCACCAAAATCTGAGCTTTGGCAATATCCTCCCCGGTCAGCTCCACCCCTTCATTTACAAAGGGATTCCGCGCCCCCCAATTCGACATCAGCGCCACGTCGCTTGGCACCGTCACGAAGACGAACTCCCTCATCCAATCGCCGACATCGTCAGGCACCTCGAGGATGAGTTCTCGCCCTCTCCTGGCACAAACGCGATGATACATCCCCCACTTCCGAATCACGAAGAAATGCTGGAACAACGCCAAGGAGGGACTCAAGGAGCAAGCAAGGCACAAGACGACAAACCCCACTAACAAGCCCCAAGAACGGACATAGACCCCGACCTCATTATCCCCCGGTGAACTCACCGCTTCCTCCAACCCGGGAACCCGCACCTCATAGGGTTGTCACACAAACCGCACGCGAATCTCCCTGATGTTGATCCTATCCAACCTACGTCGGGGGGACTCAATGTCTCTCGGTACAACGGATCGCCATGACCGTCTTTCCCTGGGCCGCCGCACCCCCGGCTGCGACGCCCCCTCGCCCACCAACTCCTCCCCCACCCGGCTACTTCCTCCAACCTCGAAACGAGAAGCCATTGATCGGAAAGGAAGGAAATTAACTGTTATTACCTGTTGATCCCTGGAACCTGGAAGGCGATTGGAAGAAGATGACCGGCGACGGAAGTGGCAAATTAACCAGCAAGCTCCAAACAGAAATATCGAACGCCGGAGGAGAATCGGAGAAAGACAAAAACTCCCGCCGACCGCCTCCCAGCCCCTTTTAGCGGTAAAGGTGGCCCCGGGCCATCTCGGCCGTCAAACTTTCGCCACGCGGCGCCCATCGAGACGTCCCCGACGCCTCGACTGGTGTGAGGGTCACCTCATCCACGTGTCGCAAACTCAATCGCAGAGACGCTTCGTTTTCCTCTGCCCCCTTTTCAAATCATAATAATGACCACTAAGGCGGGAGTTCCGAAGCCGCCGCCGTCACTACCCGGTGGGTCCAAGGCCCATATTGATGGTCCGGAGTGTCGGAGGTGGTTCGCCCTCCAAGCCGAGCCGGGCTACCGCCTCGGACTCGAAGGCCGGGGGCAATTGTTACGACCTAAAGATCGTAGGGGTCCCACCCGAATCCACCCACATGATCCACGGACTCTCCGCTTCATAAAAGGGTCGCCACCCCGAAAATCCGGGGCAATATGGAGACGGGCGCGCCTTGTAGCGTTCCCTGACCCGGTTGAGGCGAACAACCACAGCCGCTCGACCCACCGGGGGTAGCGCACTTGGGGACTCTTGAGTAGCTAAGCCGGGCCTACTGACAGGCACGGACGTATCCTTCCGCACGGGCGGACCATGGCTCATGACCGATCGGTACGACCCGCCCGATTCCCATGAACCGCGGCGCCTAGAATGATACTGCCCGACCTTTAGTTCTTCACCAACGACAAACGACCTAGGATAAGGACACGACTGACACATACGTCACCCGACCGACTGACGGTTAGCGCTTTCGGCCCTGACATCCCGACAAAAGCACCCCTTGGCCGTCGCGCCGCCTGACAAAAGCAGGTCAGGAACTCCTGTTCCTGACGTCCTTGTCCGAAGCTTCCGCTGACACCCGAGCCAGCTCAGCACGCCTAGTCATCATCCGTCAGGTATAAATACCCCCTCTCCTCTTACGGAAAGGGGGTTGAAAAATTCTCTCTTAATCTATAATTCACATACGAGAACAAGGGTCGTTCATATCTTTGTTCTCCCACCCATAGTTCGCCACGTGCGGTCGACACACCGTTAGTCCGGCCGGCGTGTCTAGCCCCCCATTTTAAGCCCTATTACTGACTTAGGCATCGGAGGGGCTAAGGGTTGAACCCCAACCCTACCCTTCTGACGAGTTGTTCGTGCTGCAGGAGAGCTCGCCCCTTGACCAAAGTCAGCGTCAGCCCCCTGCCGTCCAACCCTCCTCAGCTGCATCCGGCGAGATTCGACCCCGTGAGCGCCACCGGCAACGGATCCAACTTCTTCACCCCACTAATCACTTGTAAAACAGCCTACCTAAACCTTCTTCTCCATATAACCATCGTGCCCTTGGTTCCCCATAATACAAATTCATTGTACGCGAGTTCCACCTCGTAACACCACACAAATGAGCATATAGGGTCTGTCAGTCAGGCCAAAGGGGTGAAAAAAATTCAGATTCGTATGGAAATCCATTGTCACATGCCCATATCAAACTGCACCCAACACAATGAGCATAAAGGGTCTGTCAGCCAGGACCAAGAGGAGAAAAATTTTCAGATTCATATGGCAATCCATTGTAACATTCCCATATCAACCTTCACACAACAATGAGCATCTAGGGTCTGTCAGCCAGGACCCAAGGGGTGAAAATAATTCAGATTCATTTGGTCATGTACCTAGTGTATTGCAAACAAGCTCATATCTCCATGTACAAAACAGTGAGCATCTAGGGTATTGCAAACATCCAGTAGGGCACAAAATAACATGGCATCATATAGTATATGTCAAACAGACCCAAGCACAAAAAGCCCTGTACCTAGTCATACTACAGTAGCTACATAATACAAAAAGCACCATCGTCTTCAGCACACACAAGGTATCCATTAGTTAATACTCTCATTAGCCCACCCTTCATCTTCGTAGCCGTCATCACGCTTCTTCTCAAGCTCCGCGATGATGAGCTTTATCTTCATATCCATGGCCGCTGGAGGCATCCCAAGAAACTTCCGACCCATTGGCTCTTCATCGGCGAGATGGTCGTACATCTTAGCCAACATCTCCAGCGGATACTCAGTGTGGGAAAAAATACACGAACCCAAATCCTTTTGCCATGAGTTCTTTAAAGCTTCAACGACATGGTCAACGACCATACCTACTTTGTCCACTGATTTAACCATTTTCTCCATAATGTCATGAACCTCTGGTAGGCGTTGGCGACGGGTTGTCTTCTTCCCCACAGATTGTGGTGTACGAGGGGAAGGCCCAGGTGGAGTAGATACCCCCGATGAACCCGGGGGGATGTACGGGGGACCATCAGCGGCCGTCGAATCATGCTCTTGCTGATAATTCGCTTCATGATCCCCTTCACCATCCAGGTATGGTCCTCCAAAGCTTTGGAACACATCCTTCCTATGTTCCCCCCTTGCCGCATCGGCTCCTATGATTTTCCTATGGTTCTCAAGCCACGGAATGGGGTGATTCACATATTGAATCTTTTTAGGATTGGCCTGCACACACACATTGGAGCATTTTATTGTACGGTATGTAAAATACATATGAAGACGATTTCAACTCATGTATAAAATTGGAGTTCATACCGCTGCCCACGGGCCATAAGATTTCGGCGCCATTGTAATCGTCTTGGTATCATCACACCATCCCGCGCCACTAATGGCCAAGCATTCATTCACTTCAGCGAGACGAGTACGGAGGGTTTTATAGTGGTTCTTGACATTTAGCCCGGTATATGTTGTTTGAAATAATGCATTGATGTGGGCCGCTGCGGAGTTGAAGGCGGTAAGTTTGAACGACTTATCGCCTTTATTTCCTTCATCTACTTGCTCCGCAAGGTAAGGGATAAGTTCCAAATCGTGATCCCACGGCCACACTTTATTCACAGGGGACTTAGTCTTTTTCCTTGGGCTTTCCACTGAAGGCTCCTCCGAATCATCGCGGCGACTCGACTTCCGTGATGAGTCACTTCCCCTCCTCATCGAGTCATTCCTGCTGGGCGATGAAGTCATGCGGATACCCATAGGGGGAGACGGGGTAAAATAATGTGTGTTTCACATTCCTTCCCCCATCTCCCCCCTTGTAGCATATGCATGTATCCAGGGGGAGAAGGAATTTGCATTGGCATGCTATATTGCAGGTAGTTTTGATAGGGCATACTTGTCCCTCCACCTTGCAAGCCTTGCGTTGGGTAGTGGAAGTCACCCACCCTACGCGCCATCGGTCGCAACTGCGATTCTCACTCCAACTTTGGTTCGGATTTGTCCGGTCATTCATACGCCCTTGGTTCGGATTCCCAGACATGACTGCAATAATAGAACAAATGCAAATATCAAAGGCGAAATGAAAATTTAATAGAGCATATTTAAACTTCAATTGGTGACATTATAGGAAAATGTCGTTGCATGCCATACCCATAAATAACACATAATTAATGTATTGAGGCCACATACATGCACGTCAAACGCATAAATAAAACATAAAGTGTTATTGAGTCCACATCCTTGTATGCCACACCCATAAATAAAACATAACAAACACCTCACATGCCATGTTCACTTGTGTTCCCATTATTATGAATTTTACAATAGTCAACCCACATATCCCATGCAATTATATCCCTCCGCATTTTCCACTGGTCCCTTTATTGGGTTTGTTCACGTAATGGCAACTGTTGTGACATATCCATAATCGAAGCATCTTGCTCATTTATAACATCACCGTCTTCCTCGATCCCAACACCATCATCTAGGAGATGCGGGTCATGCGGATCTTGTATCTGGATATAATTATGCAAAACCGTGCAAGCAAGGACGGTGTCAACCTGGCTTGGGAAGGGATAGTGGGGCTTGGATGTCAAGATCTTGAACTTGTTCTTCAGGATACCAAAGGTAGACTCGATCTTCGTCCTTAAGGAAGAATGGCCCAGGTTGAACAGTTCTTTGCGATTTCACGGAACTCGATCTGTATGGTCCTTCAAATGGTATCTAACGCCCCTGAACGGATATATGAAACCCGGCATGGTAGTATAACCCGCATCACACAGGTAATATTTTCCTACACACATAAACGTACACCAACTATACCATCAAACGACCACTTTAATATTCGAATATATCAAGTAGATTTATGTATTCCTATTACCTTCATAAACTCGCAACCCGTGGGGGGTGGTAATGACAAGGCATCTTTAAGGACAGAAAAATCATTTGTGGATCCTTCCCACCCAGCCATGACGTATGTGAATCTTTTGTTTGGTGTTACCGTCGCAAGGACATTTCGTGTCACCCCCTTACGACCTCTAAAACAGGGTGCGAGATGTGCTGGGAGCATGGCATCGATGTGTGTCCCATCGATGAGCCCTATGCAATCCTACATCGTATTTAAGCAGGCAAATGTTACATTTACATTCACGAAATAAAGTCTTAAGGGTCATAAACACGAATACACACATACCTTGAAATATGGAAACTACTTTGGATTATTGGCAACCTCGGGAGGAGTCTCATTTGGCGCTTGCCTCATGAACATATCCCACAATGCACACACTGCTTGCATTACTTGGTTGAAGTAACGATTGACTGTAGACCCGGATCGAATGAAATCAATTTGCATGACTCTATTCTTTGACTTGTGACCTACGATATGAAGGAACATTGCCAACTGCTCCTCTATGGACACATGAACAGTGTCTTTGAGAATATTCCTATCCCTGATTAATGCTGACAGGTTATTGAATGCAGCTGTCCTCATTCGTAAGTAGTGCAAACAACTATTCTCACTCCCTAGAAGGATTCTACGCATATGCGATTTCCTATGCAGATCACGCATAACCGAAGGCTCCCTAGGGACTCGCGTACCCATAGCATCATCGTAGTATAGGAGAAACTGTATGACAGAAAAAACGACCGTCGCCACGGCCGCGCAACATGTTTCAACAGCCACTATTTCATCATTGTGATCCATCTAAACATATGTAGATTCATAAGGATATCATCTTATACACACGAATATCAACACAGCAGAACACAGTGTGCAAACAAATTAGGAAAAAAATATCAGATTCATATGGATTTCAATTGAAATAAACACGTATAACCAAAGCAAAAACAGTGAGCAGTTAGGGTATGGCAAACAGGCCCAAGGCCACAACAAAATATCAGATTTATATGGAGACAAATTTGAGATATGGTCCTATCAACAAGCAAAAAACATTGAGCATATAGGGTATGTCGTGTTCTTTTGCGCTATTTTGAGAGGGATTCCCGCAATTTTCACTGTTGGGCGCACTGTAGCGTGAGAAAACCGACTCAAAATACATGGGCCGTTCGATTGGGGTTTCGGTCGAAAGGGATTCCCAAGCCCCGCTGGCACACTTTTTCACCATATGCATATCAAGGGGTGTTCTTTTGGGTTATCATATTCATATGGAAATCAAATGAAACATGGACATATCACCATGCATAGAAGACAGTGAGCATACAGGGAAAGTCAGATAGAACCAGGGGAGAAAATATCAGATTCATAAGGAAATCAATTGAAACATGCACACATAACCTTGCACACAAGACAGGGACCATATAGAGTCTGTCAGACAGACCCAATGGGCTCAAAAAACTCAGAATCATATGGAAATCATTTGAAACATTGACATATCACCATGCATAAGACAGTGAGCATCTAGAGATTGTCAGGCAGACCCAAGGCCATTTTATCCTCTTTTGAAATCCCCAGAAAATGAGGCTATGTCAAAATACTGTTTTAACACTTTGAAACAATTTATTTACGCGCCCTCAGACAGTTGATGTATTTCATTTTCTCGAAATCTTGTCGGCTTGGCGGTTGCTCCTTCAATCTATGAACCACACCGCATAAAAAGTTGATTTTTTATACCTTGAAAATAAACATATCACCAAAACCAAGACAGTTAGCATGTAGTTGATAATAACACACTCCAAATCCATTTTAGGTCCAACAAAATACCAACACCCATTTTTATATTGAAGGAACCCTCACGCCAACCGTTTTTTATCATCATAGGGCTCGACGCACACAAAACATATCCATCACATTTCGTACACCATGTATCAACATCCAACAATGTCGTTCCTAGCCATGATTGACTACATTGAATACCAACAATCCATACCGCCCTTAGAATAACCCACCAATATATTGTGTTTTGATGATTTCTTGTTATTTATCAAGCGTACCATATCAAGAACACACCTTATCAACCACATTACGCATGTGTCAATTTAATTTCTTGGCTTTCATCATATGGCAAATTCTGAAATGGGTCACCATCATAAAATTGGGTCATATTGCTAGGATTGCATAGGGTTGATGATACATGAATGCACAAAATCAACGGATTACATTTTGCATCTACTGTGAAACTGAAATTATTGGAGCCAGCATTGCTGTTGACACACCCTATATGCTCACTGTTTTGTGATTGGTGATATGGGCATGTTTCAATGGATAGCCATATGAATCTGAAATTTTTTCTACCCTTGGGCCTGGCTGACAGACCCTATCTGCTCATGATGTTGCCAAATTTTTTGGCTTGCATCATTGAAATTACTCTCAGCAAATGGCAACCTAGTTCATCGCAGAAATTAGCCGAAAAATCATTGAATTGCTTGTAGGTATACCTCAGCAAGGATCAATCAAAGCCGAGCAGACAAAACCCCCAAACCCTGGCAGATCCCAATGGCAAGGGCACTCCCGCGAGATCAGAAGCGCTGATAGGCGGCAGCCCTAGATTCCACGGGAAGAAGAAACCAAGCTCAGCAACAGCAGATCCATGGCGTCAAGGTCACCTCAACGTAGATCATGCCCTAGATGAACCGCTTGCAACCCAAACAATCACCATGGAGCTTACCGTACCGGTAGCTAGGTTTTGAGCACGGAGCAAGCGAGGTGAAACAGGAACGGAGCAAGCGAGGCGACGCTTGATCCAGGCGGTAGGGTTTGAGCCCGGAGGAAGAGAGGCGAAAATGGAACGATGGGAGGTGAGCGTAGGGCGTCGGGACCCACGAGAGGACGAGAAAAGCAGCGAAATCCCTTCGTTTCGAGGGGAATCGAGAATTGCCTTCAAGCGCTGCCAGCGGGGATTGGGAATAGCTTTCTCCCGAAACCCCAAACGAACGCCCATTGAGATATCGGATCGGTTTTCTCGCGCTACAGTGCGCCCAACAGTGTAATATGCGGGATTCCCTCTCAAAACATCGCAAAAGAACAAGCCCTAAGCGCACGTACCGAATTGCTTGTGTGCACAAGCACTTATTCTCAAGTTTGCCATTAAAAAAATTACTCCAACGTTGCCCTCGTCGCATATAACGGTTGTGCGCGCTGAGTAAAAACACACCGCCACTGCGGTTTTGCTCAGCACGCACAACCATTGTCCCCTCTTTAGCACGCGCACAAGGAGTAAGACTCCGACGATCACCGTGAAGACTGTGTGTTTCCTTCCAAACTCTCTCTCCTTCTCTCTCCTCCCGCATCAGAGAGCGAAAGGCGCATTCATCCATTTCGTTCCCAAAAATTGAGGGCTTGAGTTAAAGCTAGAGCTAGAGTGAGAAGGGGTAGATGAAATTGCTCCCAGAGTTAGATTTAGATTTTAAATATAGATAGAGACATCGGTATGTTGATAATTATCAGAGTAATAGTTAATCGGAGGAGGATGATGAGGAGGAGATGAAGGACTACTCGTCGGGTGCTCCTCCGTCGAAGCGGCGATGGAAGGGCCACGCCATTACCGTCCTCGCCCTCGTCTTCTTTTCTCTCCACGTCCCGCTCACCTTTCTCATCGGCCTCCATAATCGCTTCCCTTCTGGTACTCTCTCTCTCACATCCCTTAGATCTGCTGCATTGGCCTCGGATCTCATAGTCGGAGGAGGGAGTGGCTATGGGAAATGACCGCCGTCGTGGTTTGCTCACCGCGCACAACGGTGACAGTTTGGGGATTATTATCTGTTGTGCGCGGGTGAGAAATTTTGAATGGAAATATTGTAAAACAGTCGAACTCTGTACATGCGCAGAGCAATTCGTTATGTGTGCGTACGTGAGGATTTTTGACGGAATATCAGTAACAGTTTTGACCCGCCTGAAATTTGATCAAACGGACCCCCTCCAACAAGATGGCGAGTTGGCACGAGGCATATAATGGGCCATGGCCAGGCCCATTCAATATTCCTCTTCCTCTCCTGCTTTCTTTATCTTTCAATCGCTTTTCCTTGTTTTGGGATATGCTTGTGCCTAATTTTGGTTGGTTGGTACGTTGATTCATTAAAAAAAGCAAGCAAGCAAGCAAAAACAAAGAAAACAATAAGAATGCGAATAAGAATAAGTGCATCATTCTTCTAGTTTTATTGAGTAGCCGGTTCTGCATGCCTCAAGAAGCATTTGGGACTCGTGTCGAAAGATAGGATTTAGAAGCGTTCACGAGAAAAGAATAAAATGAATCTTGGGTTATTTGATTCATTAGGTCCGCGGGGTCTTTCTTGGCCCAATGCCTTAAATTTGTCTGATTTGGGAGTCATTGACCAAAAACTCATTACATGGGACATCCTACGTTTCATACAAAAGAAAAAGAGAAAAAGGAAGAAATAATAAATTTCACTCATCCAACCTCCACGAGTTAGGAAAATCACGGGTTGTTTTAGCTAAATCCTTGAGATTTGAGATAATATGATACAATGTTGTGTTTTAATCTTCATTCATGCAAAACATTTCTTTTTCTTCTTTGTTTAGGCCAAAATTGAAGCGTTGTTCATGGATTTGCTCTTTGTCATGACTGTGTATATTGAATTTGACTGCATGTTAAAAATATTTCATATGCCATGACTAATTTGAGGTTTGATGTGTGATTTTATTCTTTATCCGAATTTACCGCTCATTTTGCTAGTGACTAGCAAAAAGCTAGTTGGTGATTGTGATTAGAGTTCAATATTGCTTATGTTACCCTACATTAGTTGGATTTTTTGTATAATTTGTGTTCATTTTGGCTCTAATACATGCATTTTGATGATATCGCTTAATATTGGAGTTTATCGTTTAGTTATGCATAAACCATAATTTTTACAGATTCTTGTCATCTCTATATTTGTCTTCTACTATTTTTTATTGAAGATCGCGAAGTCCTAATTCTAACGCATATTTTTTCGGATTTTTCTAAGGGCGGAACAATTTTCTACATTTTCAAGAAGACAATGTGGCAATACTGAAAATTTCTGCAGATGGGCTTGCATGGCGGGTTTAACCCTTTTTCGACCCGATACGAGATTGGATCGGTTTTTCTTGGGTTTTGGCTTCATTTCACCCTCATTCCATTCTTATTCTTCTTCTTATGGTTGGGAGCCACTGTGGAGCAACCAGGCTTGGAGGATCACGGGTTAGGGCAAAGTTTGTTTTTTTCTTGAAGATCTTGGTGATACTCTTTTTCGTCTTTAAGTATTTGGAATTAGTTGTTTATAATATTGATTTGGATGTTGATTTTGAGTAAAAATTGTTCCTTTATTGTTATGAGTAGCTATATCTTCTTTTGTGCGGTTGTTTGGTGATATTTGGTTGTTTTGGCTATAGAGTTTCAACTCTTGTGTGGATAATTGTTTATGTTATGGATTGTTGTGATGGATTGTTGGCGTATGGACCTTATTGGATCATCCTATTGTGGAGTGATGAGTGGTTTACATGTATATATTTCACGTTCATCTCACACGCTTTTCACCTCATTTTATTCACCGTTTCATTCTATTTCATCCGCTGTTGTTTCCATTTTACTCTTTGGTTCCGATTCGTGCATTTCAGGAGAAAGAAAACAAATTCAGGATAATGGAGCATTAAAGAAGCGAAAAAGTGCCAATAAGAGTCAAAGGAGTGAAAGGAGCGAGCAAGGCGAGGAGAGGGAATCAAACGAAGAGGAATCTGGAGGAGATGCCACAAGAAGCGTGCAAGCCTTGCAAAGACTGAAGAGCTGCTCTCAACCCTGTGGTCATCTTCACTCCTTATTTTTCATTCGTAGAGTGTCTCGTCCCGATTCCAATGCCACCTCATTAGCTCAAATCCGATTTTCCTAGAAAAAATTTCCCTAGCTTTTTCTAGATTTTCTGGAGTGCAGATTGGTCATGCTAGAAATTCCACGCAGCCGTATGGCATTTCCACGTAGCCGTATGAACTGTTTTTCAACAGTTTAAGCCTTCATACGGCCGTGTGAGCAGTGCAAATTGCAGCGGCCATATGAACCAAGTTCATACGGCCGCATGGTTATTTCTCCTCACCAATCAAGAGCAAACAGATAACCACGCAGCTGTGTGGTTTGAAACCACGCAGCCGTGTCCTTTTCACCTCAACGGCAGTAGCACGCAGTCGTGTGGTTTCAAACCACACGGCCCCGTCATTTTCACCTCAACCCAAAAGCAGCGACGGCAGAAGCCAGAGAACGATGCGGAACCACGCGGCCATTTGAAAGCGGGTATGGAGCTCGACCCGACAGCCTGTAGGCTTTGTATTTAAAGAACATGGCGTCGTCATTGATGGGGGGCCGAGTCTTTTAGGCCGTTTTCTCCATCTTTTACTGTTTTATTCTATTTTTAGGAGTAGTTTCAGATGTGAGATGCTATTTTGAGAGCTTCCTCTCTTGTTTTGTAATGAGGATTGACAACCCAACTTATGAATCAAGGAGATAAGTTTTCCTTTGTTTTCTTTGCATTGTTATTGTTATTATATTTGTTGCTCTTTTTTATCTTTGTTATTTTTTTGATGCTTGTTGATTAGTTCATCGATTCACGTAGCTAACAATAACCTTGGACCAAATTGGTACTCGATTACCCAATCTCCATGCGGACGACCCGTAAAGCGCTACGACGATAGCTGTGCGCTTGCAGTTTACAAATATCAAAACTCCTATCAAGTTTTTGGCGTCGTTGTCGGGGAGGTTGGATTGATTGATATTAGTTTTGTCGATTGGTTAAGTTTAGGCTGCGTGCCAGATAAAAATTTATAAATATAATAAACGAATTCTTTCCCCACCACCATTATTAATTTGTGCAATCTATTGTACCACTGACGTGCTTGTCTTAGCCATAATTTTTTATTGTCGGGTGGATTATTTGAATTATGTGTATGCCCAATGGATCGTACCACGGGAATTTTGATGCCTACACGCCATACAGTGCTCAAATGGGGGGATATGAAAATTTTCTGCAGGTTGTCGCAGTTTGCAAAGCTTGTGGGATGCACGGACATACGGACATCCATTGCCAATTCAGTGTCCAACCCTACACCCCACACTCATATACCCACAACATATACCAAGAACCCTCCCATCATTACCCCCAAATTTACACACACCCTCCTCCACCAATATCGAGCCTTGAAATATTCTTGAAAAACTCCATTGCAACCCACTGGACTCCACCACCACCACCACTACCATTTCCACCCCCAAAGTCTGACTTTGAGTTATTATTAGAAGGTCGTATTTTAAACCAAGGCCAGACGACTCCATTACTTTCATTTTCTCCACCGCCACCGAAGTCTGAACTTGAGTTGTTAGTGGAGAATTCCCTAGCATCCCAACACCAGATGACCACACCCCTATTTCTGCTACCCAAATCCCATCTTGATTTGTTAGTTGAGAGTTCCTTTGAAAACCAAGGCCTAACGATTCCATCACCATCATCTTCATTTCAAACGTCTGTCCTTGAGTTATTATTGATGGAGGATTCCACAATAACCTAAGGCTAGATGGATTCACCATTTCCATTTCCACCCACCACTTCTACTTTTGGTGGTGAAGCTATCATGTCACACACATCGTCGATAACATGCATCACGGAAGGTCACTCGCATGGTTTACAATTTCAAATTTCTGATATGAGTCCATTTCCACATGCAGGTACCAAATTTGAGACACGTACCACCAAGGCTCACATCCATCACCGTACTCTAGATTACACGCCACAGATGGATTATGAGCCGAACATGGACCAATGGATGCAAACAATCTCTCCTGCATAGGTTGTTATCGAGCAAGGGCCACATGAGAGCACCGAGGAGGCCACGGAGAATACCCATGTTGACGAGGAGGGATAGCGTGAAGCCATGGACACCATGACTCATCTCATTGAGCTTGACACTCCCTTACATCTACCACTTCATCCACAGCCCATCCTCGCTCCACCAGAGGCATCACATCCACCAGAGCATTCATTCAGGATTCAGATTCACATCACATGGAGGTATGCTGGACCATGTCAGCACCTGACGAGCACATCGATGGGCATGGCCAAGAGATGCTCGCATCATCACCAGAGCATAGCATCACATTCTCAGGAGTTATCGTCACCATATTCCACGTAGGGGTGGCAATCGGGTCGGGTTCGGTTCGGGTCGGCTTCGGTTCGGGTCAAGTCGGGTCGGCTTCGGGTCGGGTCAGATTTGACCCGAGCCGAATAGGGGTAAACCTGAACCCGACCCGGATAAAATCCGGGTCAGGGTTCGGGAACCCGTACCCGACCCGGGTGCAACCTGTGTAACCCGTATCCGACCCGATTTGTCTTATTGGTCGGGTACGGGTTGGGTACGGGTCGGGATTGGGGTGAAAAGAGTCATTATTTTGCAAAAAACACTATCACTGGTCGGGTTCTGGTTGGGTTCTGGGTGAAAAGAGTGAAATACGGGTCGAATTCGGGTCAACCAGGTCAAGTGGGAAACCCGTACCCGACCCGGATTTTTATCCGGGTCGGTCGGGTTGACCCTAATTCGACCCGCCCCGGATTGGCCCCTACCCATACCCGACCCAAGATGCCGGGTCGGGTCTATTTTGCCATCACTAATTCCATGCTTTATATTTCACTTTGACAATACTCTTTGGGATACATATATTGCTGGAAAGGATTTATCACCTCTGACTGATGCCCCTTTTCTTTCTCAGAATTTAGGTGGACGTCCTCGAAAGAAGCTGGGAGAGCATTACTGGAGTTCATCGGTATTCGTGGCCATTGGACATCAGCGGAGCAATGAAAAGAGCAAGACGAGCAGCTGCCTGCTCCATTGGATATTTTGGATCCACCTTTTGATCAGGTGATCCCAATTTGTCATGGCCTGTTTAGCCCTATACGGCGACTGACGTGGTAGTCCTCTATACACGAGTAGAGAGAGTATAATGAGTTGATAAAATGTTATATGGCATATATGTGGCTGGTGGCAGTCATGTAATTCCGTGAAGAGTGTAGGGGTATTTTGGTTATTCGGCAATATGGGTGGAAGTGTGTGTAGAGTAAAGGTGGTTGTGTAAAGTAATGTCATACTTGTAAAAATTGAAAGAGTGGGTTAGCGTGTGAGGGGTTAGTGTGAAAAGCGATGGGTTTAGTGGCACACCCGTAAATTTTTAGAAAGGCGGGGGGCAAAACGGTTTTTTTGACTAAAGCTGCTGTGCGTACACACTGAAGTTGTGTGTGCATAAAGTAATGGCAAACTTGTAAATACTTGAAACTTGAGGGGTAATTTTGGAATGGTATTATAGTCATTTTAGCTTGTGCATGCTTATCCTAAGAGAATTCTAGACCAAGATCTTTTTTATGGAAAATTTCTAGAAGCTTCTTTAACTTTCTTCTCTTTTCCTTTCATTTCTATTCCCTTCTTCCCTTCTCTAGTGAGGCCCAAATTCCCCCCCCCCCCTTCCTATACATTTCTTCAACACTCCAAACCCTAATTTTTGCCTCCAAAAATTCCAAGAAACCCCTAGCTCTTCAAGGAGAAAGAAAGGAGGAAGGAGGAGAAAAAGAAGAGAGAAAGAAAGAGACTTGCTTGAGGTAGGATTCTAACCTAGGTTTGTGGATTTTTATTTAGGGTTATGAGTATGTTATGTTGTTATTTATAAAGTTCATGATCTTGATTTTAGGTGTGCGCAATATGTCAAAAAGATTCAATTTTTGCTTGGTTTTCTTAGCAAACTACCCTTCACTGAAATTCTGAAATTCTGATGTGAGTTTCGTCATGGATTGTGATCACCCGGAATGGAATTTACTTCTGAAAAAATATATCCATGTATTTCATGAAGTCCTACCCCAGATTCATATAAATTTTGACATAGGTTGAGTTCAATAATTGGGAGTAAAAATTCATTGTTTACAACATGTTTGGAAATCTGTCAAACTACACACAGTTTAGTAAAATGAAGCCTATCACCTACATACTTTATGGAATTTGTTATTCTTGTCTCGTTGGAAAGTTAACAAGTTTATCTAAAATTTCCTAAGAGTGCTTATATATCAAAATTCTGGCTGCAAGAAGCTTAAAATTGGCTTTTAATACAGACCCAGAATTCTGTCTGAAAAACACATTAGATATGCTGCACCAAATAAATCACCATAAATTGCATAGACCACATTTCTGTATGAAATGTTATGGGTAAACCCATGACTAGTATATATCCAACTTTCATTCAGTAAGTTTTGTCAAATTCACAAAATAAAATGGTGAAATATGCTGATCTTTTGGCTGTTCCAGCAAGTTTCAGCAAGTTGGGATGTTTTGGATAACATGAAATTTGGGTGATTGTTAATTTTCCATACCAAAATACATGAATGATGTTGACGTCCATAAGAAAGTTTATACATGCTATTGTTACTAAGTTTTGGTGTTGTGACAATGTTCATTTTATGATGCTCGCCATATGTTTATTAAAATGCCCAAATGAACTTGAGATTGAAGAAACTCAGGAAATGGCCATTATAACGTGTGTGTGCCATGTAATACCTTTGAGAAATTGTGTATGCTCATTGAAGATTATGACACATGACATGTCAACTGGGATGTCTCGATGTGCCCTAAGGCAGGTGAGCATCCTGGTATGGGGATGGAGAAAGTTTGGGTATAACTTAACTATAAGGGGCTGGACAGAGAAGTTGGGGAAAAAGATAAGTGGTATGTGATACTTATTTCCCACTCGCCTTTACCGGAAGTGGATGAGACATACGGAGGTTATGTTATTATGTGGAGAGCCTCACTCCTGCCAGGGACGGGGGACCTGAGAGGCCTGGCGTACAGTGCCCGTGTCCATTACGTCGTGTGCTATGTTCACCCCAAATTTGGGGTGAAGTCCACGCCCTTATCTTTAGGTGATACCCAGGCTTCCAAAGAATCACTAACATCTGCTAACTAATGAACTTTATATGTGTTGTTGTTGCACACTTGTGTGTTGTACTCTTTACCTTGGTTGCTTGTACTCCTATTGCCTTTACACTCATAACCCCCTAAATGATTCTCCCTACCCTAGTTAGTTTCCTACTGGGCACGTTTTGACGTGCTCATTTTACTTTTCAGGTCTTGAGCAGATGACACCGGAGCAGAATCTCCCTCAGGAGATTACCCAGTTGTGAGTTGTCACCCTGGGGACACTACTCTTTTAGGCTGTGCTTTGTAGTGTGGGTTGGGTTGAGCAGTGAGGGAGTGTTTTTTTGTAGCTGTGGTATGTGTTAGTAGCTTTTGGTAGTTCTCATGTATATCTGAGTTAGTTTCACTTTGTACTTGATGCTATCGTGTAGTACTTTCCTTGGTTATGTAAATCTGTGGTTATGTACTTCTGTGATGGCTAACTGTGTTGCTTTCTATTTATTTAAATGTATGTGATGTCTGATCCCAGCATTTGCAGTGGCCTGCTTATGGTGTTTTCTAATTACGCTTGGTGTTACACCTCGGCTTGTCAAGCTTCATCCTCCAATTCTCATGGTATGGAATGCTTTATAATGTATTTGTGAGAATGGGGTGTGACAAGCTTAGTGGTGGCCCATGCAGGTCCGCTCACACTGCGATATGCAAAAGGATGATACATCCGACACATTTTAATGCCATCACATATGGTACGGATTCCACTTGTGCTGTCCTCTTTCTCTGCAGAATGGATAGTGGAAACGAGATATCTTCGTCAGAGATGGAGCATGCCGTGCCCTCTTTGATGGAGAAGATTTTGCTGGGTTTCCAGGCGAGTCTGGGTCAGCAGGCTGAGATGCTTGCCAAGATGCAGGGTCAGAAGACCCCAGGCTTCAAGCAGTTCAGGCCTCAGGGTAATGAAGCCGAGGACTTTTTCTGGCAAGGAGACTGCATTGGAGGTTGATGAGTGGTTACGGCGCATGGAGGGTGACCTCACAGCTGTTGGATTTCCGTTGGAGATTTGGGTTGATGCAGCAAAAAGGCAGCTGACACATCAGACCCGAGATTGGTGGGATGCCCTGGAGCGGCACCTGATAGGTCCTATCTATTGGAAGACTTTCAAGGAGCGTTTTGAGTCCAAGTTCCTTCCAGAAACTGCAAAGGATGAGCTCAGACAGCACTTTGAGCAGTTGACCCAGGGCCGACGGAGTGTGGATGAGTATGATGCCGAGTTTTCCTTGCTGAGCAAGTTTGCCCCGGAGCTTGTTGCGACTGATGCCACCCGAGCTCCACGCTTCCGTATGGGACTAGATCCGGAGTATAAAGAAGCGATGTCTACACAGAAACTGGCCACACAAGAGGATGTGCTTGAGGCGGCAAGATTATATGAGATCCATTTGCGGAGCATAGGGAAGATGCCTGCAGGCGACAGACGACCCTCAGGATCACAGAAGGCATTATCTCGGCCAGTGCAGACGGCCCAGTTCAAGAGGCCAAGAGCCCCTGCAGTGACACAGAGACGTCTGACATGTCAATTCTGTGGCAAGCTTGGTCATGAGCAGAAGGAGTGTAGGACTTGGGCTAGACAGTTCTTTGCATGTGGCGACCGAGGACACATTAGCAGGTTCTGCCCGAAGCAGGGTGCCTACCCAACCCTAGTGGCACCTGTGACTTCTAGACCGAAGCAGCAGTGAGCTCTTCCACCTGGTCCGCAGCTGGTGGGATCCGAAAGGTGCTTCTCTCAAGCGCAAGAGTCCGTTCAAGTAGTAAAATCTGGGAGTCCAGATGTCGAATCCACAGGAAGAAATCTGTTGCAACCACAACTCAAATCAAATAGAAATCCAACGGAAAGAAACTAACCACTTCACAAATGATGACGGTGATGGTGAGGTGAATGGGGATACGTGAATGATACGAACAAGGAGAATACGTGTGAACAAATATCTATAAAAAGTATGCACATGGTATGGGTTCGTTAGGATCGATGATTCGTATTAATTTGGTTGATAGGTATAACGCAATGAATTCTCCTTTTGGGAGCAACTCACCGGAAAATACCCAATATAACTCAATGAATTCTCCTTTTGGGAGCAACTCATCGGAAGATGCCCTTTTGGGGGTTCAAACACAATATTCAAAAAAATCGTCGCTAAAGTTATAATACGATATGAAACTCTCTTTTGGAGAGATCAAAACTACGGTATGAAACTCCCTTTTGTGGAGATCAAAACTCACCCTTTTGGGGCGATCATCAACTAAATCAATTCTTTTGGAATCGGAAAAAGTCGATTTACGAACAAAGATTACAATTTTAGCGACGTTTAACGATTTAGCACGAGGAATACAACCAAACTAACATAAATAATATCCCCTAACTACTCCATACCATGCACAACAGAGATTTAGCTACTCATCATGCAATAATAAACAACTTTCTTAGCAAAATACATCAAGATTATAGCAAAATACGGTAGAAAAGCATCAAATAAGGGGTTTAAGTTAAAGGAAATATCACCAATTCTCCTTGAAAAGACTTCAAACTCTCTGAAAATAATAATACAAGCCTCTGGAATTTTACAGAATTTTTCAGGGGGAAAATACGGCTCCTAGAGCCTCCAATACGCCCAAAATACGCCCCAATCTGGCTTGAATACGCTCAAAAACCCCTAAATACGCTTATATAATAAGATTGCGGGTTTACTGTGCTTCGCGGGTCTAAACCCGACTCAAATTCGCACCCGCTAGCCGTTGGATGATCTCCACCGCACATCTAAAGTCGGAGCAATTTCCGACCGTTGATCAAAGCGGGATTCGCTTTGGGCTCGACACGTGGCCTCCTTATCGGATCCACTCGCCGTCGCCCGCGCCCGCTTCTTTCTTCTCCAATCCGAATACGTGTCGGATCTAATCCAGGCCGTCGGATCTCAAATCCAACGGCGATGTGAAGTCCACGTCGCCCTCTCGCGGATCCGCTTCCGCGCTTCGCCTTCAACCATTGGATCGTAATCCAACGGTCCGATCATTGCCGCATCGCCCGCTGTTTCGCCCGCGGCTTCGCATATTTAATGGCCGTTCGATGCAGATCGTGCGGCGACCAAAGCGCCACGTCGTTCCGTATGATTTCTCTCGTTTCAAAACGCGGGTTGCTTTTCCGCCGTTGGATCGCGATCGGACGCTTCACAGCTAGCCACGTCGACCCGTATGATTTCGAGTGCGGGATGAATCTCAGCGGTTGGATGCGGTGGGATTTAGCTGGATGGTGGACACGTGTCGCCATATGATTGGATGGCTCCCGTATTTTCGTATTTTCGTGCGTATTTCTCCATTTAAAATGTATTCTGCATTCAAAAATTCATAGTAATTAGCACAGATCTTAGAAAAATACAAATAAATAGTCGTTGGAATCGTGAGATCGAGACCAAGATATGGAAAATATAAAACGTGCAGAATTGCATCGTTAAATTCTGTTTTGTGCTCAAATAGTGTGTTTTCTCTAATAAATAAATGTGTAGAAAATACGTGTGAATTAGAGAACAATGTAGCATCATATGAGCACAAAATAGGGCTAAATGGGGGGTTAAATATGTAATATTGAACCCGAATCAGCAGTGGCTTTCCCTTCCAGTGCCAGCTGGACCAGGCACACCAGCCCCTAGAGGACTTTCCTTGCCTCCTCAGCGACATGCCTACAAGAAGACAAACTCTGCTTTAAAGCCCCAGGCTTTCACGATGACAATAGTTGAGGTAGAAAACTCAGGTCAAGTTATCACTGGTATGGTTCTAGCACTCTCCTTACTTTATATTATATCACTTGTTGCTTACTTATGTTAGACGTTGGTTTGATTTTCTTGTTGGCTTCTAGGCATGGTTAAGGTATCATCTTTTCCTGCTTTGACACTTTTTGACTTTGGGGCTTCACATTGTTTTCTGTCCCGACAATTTGTGGACAAACATGCTATACCAGTAGACTCCTTCACTATTAGTTGGAATATTCATACAGGGAGTGGTGTGATTAGGAGTACTTCTGGGATACGTTGTTGTCCAGTGGAAATTTATGGTCGGGAGTTATATGCTGACTTCCTCGTGATTGAGATACCCACCTTTGAAGCGGTGTTTGGGATGGACTGGTTAGCTATGTTTTGTGCCACTATTGATTGCAAATTAAGGAGGGTAGTCTTCCAGAATCCCGATCATCCAGAGTTTGAGTTCAGAAGTGGTAATTGCACATTAGAACCTGTGAGATTCAGAGCGACACCAGTGGAAGCAGAAGTGTTGGCGATGGCCATGGAAGCAGAGCCAGTCTTACCCAGGGTTGTGCGAGAATTTCCCAATGTCTTCCCTGATGATAACAAAAGAGAAAGTTCAAACAATAAAGAACTAGTCGGTCTAAGAAGACTTGCCAACCGACTAGTTTGACAACTAGTCGGTCGGTGAGTGTTCTTTGACCGACTAAGCAGTTGAAAAACAATAAGCTGAACACAAGAGAACTAGTCGGTCTAAGAACAAATTCCAACCGACTAGTTTCTTAACTAGTCGGTCGATGGTTGTTCTTGGACCGACTAAGAGTAAACAGTAGCTCAGGTTGTGAAAATGAATATATAACTAGTCGATCTAAGAAGAATTCCAAACCGACTAGTTTGACAACTAGTCGGTCGGTGAACCTTCTTAGACCGACTAAGTGGTCAACAGTGAATGAGCTGAATTGGACAAGGCAATCTAGTCGGTTCAAGAAGGATTACTGACCGACTAGATGACAATCTAGTCGGTTGGTTCTTCTTCTTGAACCAACTAAGATGCACAAGAAGCCCCGAAATGAAGCGTGAAGCTTCGAGAAAGTTTATATGGGCTTCTAAGATGATCCTAGCTCTAAGATATGAGCGTTTTGAAGATTATAATGTAAGACCTACTCAAGGCTTAACATTCTACGAAAAGAAGCTAGAAGACTATAAAATAAACTAGACGAACCGTCTTCAAAGCTTCAATCCGAATCTCTTGACTTCAATAATGGTCCTAGAGCTTCAAAGAAGCTTCAGGCACGCGATCACGTGCTTTGAGAAGTCTTGAGACGTCGCTTTTGATATACGTAGAATTTTGGCGACGATCTCCATAACTGCGCTCACAAAGAGTTAGTTCACGATATTTATGTTTCTTCATCATCAAACCAAATCCGGGGAATCAATAATCAACAATTTGTTCATCAGTCGACTGTCAATGACGTTTCTGCCCAGAAACTAGCCGTTGCAGCTTTTTGTTTTTAGCTGTTTCCTTGGGTTCTGAGGGTTGATATAGGGTTCATATATATATGAGAGGGCGGATATGCTTAGCACTTCTTGATTCTATTGCAAATCATTAGAGATTGAAAAGCCACTCTCAAACTCTCTCATTTTTCCTCGTTGAGCTCTCATTCCTCTTCATGCATTGAAGTCAAGCTCAAGGGAAATCATCCAAGTGCTTTCAAGCAAATCTCAACACTTGGAGATCCTCTTTCATGCCTTGCATTCATCTATGAGTAAGCATCTCAAGGCATAGGTAAGAGTATTTATTTTACTTGGTGTTTCTTTGTAACACTAATTCTCTTTGTGGGAATTAGTCTTTCTCTCTTTGTGGGAGTTTATCTCTTTGTGGGATTATGATATTCTCTTAATGGGAATAACTCTCTTTGTGGGAGTAACTCTCTTAGTGGGAGTTTGGTGTCCTAGTGTAAGGCTAACCCTGATTCTTTGAGTGGGAGTTAGTAATTCTCTTGGTGGGAGTTTGACCCCTGTGTAGGGTTGGTTGGGTCCTTGTGTAGGGCAAAATCCTCTTGTTGAGGTCTCTCTCTTTGTGGGAGTGTATCTCTTTGTGGGATTTGTATTCACTTCTCTTTGTGGGTTTATAGTGAATATTGGTGTGGCTGGACGTACCCAAGTTGGGGGAACCTGGGTAAAATCTTGTGTTTGCGTTTGGATTGATTATGTCAATTATTTCCTCTTGCATTTATTATTCCGCATTTGCAAGTTTAATTTTAATTGGACAATTTATTGCCATTACACTATTCACCCCCCTCTAGTGTGTTGTTGTTAGTATTACAAGGGTAAGGCGATCCTTACAGACTGCAACCCCAGATGAAACAATTCATAGAGATGATGTGCAACGGGGGATTCTTCGATAAAGAGCCTGTAACGCCCCGTTCTCAGGATACCCGGGAAGTACGAATCCGTCCCAGGTGATCCCAGAGCAGCGAGTGTTACGAAGGGAGAAAATAAAAACTGCAAAGAAAACGGCAGGTCACTGCGCACTGCTGGGATAGTACCTGTAATGTTCCCTAGAACAACTCAACAAATACAGCACAAAATCACTTAGAGAACTAGAGAAACACTAAACAAACTCAGAGACAACAACTAAACCAAAGAGAAGCTCAGATCTTTACAACATCACCAAGGCTCATTATTCACCCATATATATACAATATCTCACTCTACCCAAAGCAACACCCCAAAGGTATAAGTCACTCTCCTCACCCCTCACCACCCCATTCTACAACTCCACAAGCCCAGCTCTTCACCAACTCCATCTGCATCTAACTCCAACAGCTGATTGCCTGAAAAGACAACGGCGGGGCACGTCAACGCGTGACCCAGTAGGATATGCCAACTCCCATTAGTATGCCATTATGAAAATGCAACTACTTTACATGCATCCATTATTCAACAATGGTATGTATGCCATAAGTCATGATATGATAACATAACGGATTGAACATAAAAGTATACATGAAAGCTACAATGAGTGACTTGATATAGCACAATGTGAATGTAACATAACTTAAACATAAAGGCAAGGAAATGCATTTATTTACACAATTTAACAATCCCATAAAAGAAAGGAACAGATACAACAGACAATGTGTATAACGAGGGCATACGACATAAAAGAGCTACAAGTAAAGAACACACAAGTAGACAACATTTACCAACGCTACAGAAGTAATGAAGTTATCGAGTAGTGATTTGGACCCTAAGTAGTGGGTAGACCCTCTTGGGACCGGACCTCACCCCCAGTTGGGGTGACACAGGCAAACTCCCCCAGCTAGCTGGGCACTTGGCCCAGTGTGCAATGCTGTTAACAAAGGAGCCCTGTTTTCTCCTTATTTTCCCGTCACATTTTCTCCAATTCTCCACATTTCCGCCACTCCTCGCCACTCGGGTAGGACAGGAGGGCCACCAACCACCATAACTGTCCAGCCCCTCATGTTTTTCCCACTACATAGTGTCCCCCAATCCCCGTGTCACCCTCATTTAAGAGGACTTGTTCATCCCTATAATTTGTTAGCATTAAGTTACTTAAGAGAGCGTACAATGAGACAAGGATTGTATTAAAACTACATTATGGTGTCATAAGGAAAGGATTACATAAAGGTGACATAAAAGAACTACAAAGCTAACATGCATTGAAATTAAGGAATGAGCAAGCAACATAAGGATTCCATGAATGATAAAACAACCACAACCATATCTCCTTTCTTTATTCCAACCGACCATTGGCCTTATTGAAACAAACCACATTTCAAAATCATTTAGCCATTTCATGAAGGACAACTTGATTTAGCAACCCACTTCCAACAAATGCAATCTTTAAACAAAAGGAATATACTGAAGATTTCCTTGCAACTTTTCACAACACCATCCTCCATTAACATAAACAATTCTCCCAAACATAAACACATCTTCATTTGGGTTTACTTGCACCATGAAACATTTTCCATGAAACAACATTAACCATTTTCCATGAAACATCATTAGCAATTAAAAATGCAATCTTGCAAATGCAATCAATAAAACGCAAGCTTAAGTAATACCCACTTTGCAAACTACTTAGCTATACCCACATTTAATTGCAAGATTAAGCAATTATACCATTAAGATGTAACATTTATAAACTAATGGGAATTGCATGAAAACCAATTCTACACAAATATGGAAGCTTAAGCAATGCTATACAAATATGCAATCTTTATGAAGGCTAATGGGAATTGCATGAAAGTAATATCATTCTAATTAACAAGCTAATTCAATCCAAGGCAATAGTGCTAATTAAATCTTAATTAGCGAGAAACTCATTGCCATAAACATATTTTAATAAGGAGAATGCTAGCTTAAATGAAGGAACCCATGAAAGCTCCCACCTTTGACACAAATTTGGCATGTTACTTAAGAGAAGTGCTAGCTTTAAATGGGCTCTTAATTAAAATTACAAATTTATCATGCTACCATTAACTAATTGGTATTACCAACATTTCAACAATTAACCTTAACTAAGATACATGGAGGGATATCAACATAATTTCAAAGATACTAACTTTAGTTAGCAAAGTTATGAAAAACATCACCTTTAGCACAATTATGACATAAAGATTAAGAAAGATGTTAACTTTACCTATTTACAAGAAATAAAAATACCATATTGTTCATGTTACCCTAAGAAAGATATGAACTTGCATGTAAATTAACAAAGGGAAAAGCTTTTTCTTAAAGCATGCATCAAAGTATGGAAAGATGCAAACTTTGCTTACAAACTAACATGCAAATGACACAATAATGGGAGTTGGGTTCCTACCAAATAAGGATGACATCTTCATGCCTTTAAATCCTCCCATTAAATCATTTGAATCCTCCTTTTAAAAGCCTTCTTTCCTTTTTCTCCATCCTTCATCTTAATTACCACAATTAGCATGCAAATTTGGAAAGAACAAAAGAGAAAATGGGAGGGGGAGAATTCAGCAATAGAGGGAGAATGAGATGAGAGAAAAAAATAAAGAGAGAGAGAGAGAGAGTTAATGGCAATTAAAGAGAACTAAAAATATCTACTCATCTCCTCTCTTCTACACACATCTTTCCCTTATGCACACACCTTAACTAAATTAATATTGAATCAATTGCTATACACTCACTCACTCACTCACTCACTAATTATTACTTAACTCTTAAGGGTCAAAGGTCAAAAGGGCTAGAAGATGTCATGCAAGCTAAAAAGACCCAAATATCCTTACTCATCTACCCTTCAGCTTATGAATAATTACAAGTATGCCATCCTCATACTCCTTCTCTCTTTCTAATAACTCAAGCCCAATAACAAAGCCCAACCAACCAACTCTAGCTACTAAAATTAGCTAAGACCCCAATCAATATTAATAATAATAACAATCAACATTAACACCAACAATAATAAAAATGCTAAAACTAATAACAATAACAACATCAACCACAATGCCATCCACATGATGAGAATAATAATAATAATAATATAATAATAATAATAATAATCTCCATAAAATATTCTTCAGAAAATATATTTTTCTCAAAATAGTTCTTATTACAAATAATAGTGAAAGTACATTTTACTATGCACACCCACCATCTCAAATATCACAATACGTAATAAATCCAATAATACCATTCACAGTACCACCACGTATACATCCATTAGCATCCAATAATATATCCAAATCATGAGCCATACAATTATATAGCCATACACATACTGAATTACTGGGCACACAACAGATTACTATATGCACACACCAACTTCAACCATGTATATACAATACACATTCAATAAGCATTCATATAAACATACCATTACTCATAAATCAAATATGGCCAATCAAATAAGCATCCATCACTATCTTACTATATACACTACAGCAAGTACTATATACTCATCTCAATATATACCAGTATACGAGTACTACTACTATGCACACATACATCAAAAGGCATACCCTAGGTATATAAGCACTAGGGTCATTACAGAGCCAGACGAGGCTTGGACATACTTGAAGGAGATAGTAGATAACGTACAAACATGGGACACTACTTCAGAGTACGACAGAGGAGCCATCTCAACACCTTCCCAGCCATCACGTGGAGGGATGCACACTTTGAAGCCAGAGGATGCTATTGAAGCGAAGATGGAAGCTTTGCTCACAAAGAAGCTTCAAGCCCTCAATTTGAAAGGGTCTAAAGGAGTTGAGGCCGTACAAAGCTGTGCACTTTGCGAGGTTGGTGGACATGATACTAGTACTTGCCCAACACTTCCAGCTTTGAAGAGCATGCTAAGCAATCCTACGGAGGCAAACCAAGTCTAAACCAATTATCAAGGTTTCAATTCTAACAATAGGGGATGGCAAAACAACCTCAATCTCAGTTGGGGACCCCAACAACCCCAACAAGCTCCCCCCTTTAGACAAACGCAATACAACAACAACTACCAAGGGGGACACCAGAGGAAGAACCAAGAGCCAACGCAAGAACAACATATGCAACCATTTGGAGATGCACTTCAACAACTTATCCAACTACAAGAATCCCAAATGCAACAGCAACAGGCTCAATTCCAGGCTCAATAGACCCAAAACCAACAAATGAGTGAAAGCCTGGCTAAGCTTACGGCAACTTTGGAGAAAGGTAAGCTTCCATCACGACCAGTTCCTAATACTAATATGAGCTCATCTTCTTCTGCCGGTAACAACATAAAGCCTTGCCAAGCTGTCACCGCACTAAGGAGTGTGAAGGAAATTCTGAAACCTGATCCACCCAACAACGAACCTGAAAAAGAGGATGAGATTCAACCACAAGAACCTGATCAAGAGGAGAGCACTGATGGTGGCCTGAACAATAAAGACATTGAAGAGGAAGAGCCTGCACCACATGTACCTTCAGCACCAATTCCTCAATGGCTACTTCAACAGAAAACAGATAAGTATCAATCCGAAATTCGTGAAATTTTTCAGAATTGCCAAATAAACATCCATTTGATTGACAACATAAATCAGATCCCTGCATACGCTAAATTTCTAAAAGACCTTTGCACAATTAAAAGAAAGTTAAATGTAAAGAAAAAGGCCTTTTTAACTGAACAGGTTAGCTCCATAGTTCAACAAAATACACCACCAAAATTTAGAGATCCTGGATCGCCCACCATCATTTGTAATATTGGCACTAAAAAGATTGAAAATGCTTTATTTGATTTAGGATCTAGTGTCAACATTTTACATTATCCTATTTTTACACAGCTTGGGTTAGTGGCACTAAAACCAACATCTGTTGTACTGCAACTAGCTGATAGGTCTATTAAAGTTCTCAAGGGGTGTATTGAAGATGCACTTGTCCAAGTAGACAAATTTTATTACCCTGCAGACTTTATAGTCCTAGACATCCAAGGTCCCCAATCTACAAATTCTACTCATATTATCCTTGGTAGACCTTTCCCTGCAACATGTAATTCCCTAATCAATTGTAGGAATGGTCAACTAAAAATCACATTTGGAAACATGTCCTTAGATTTGAACATATTTAATACATGTAAGCTTCCAAGTATGGATGATGAAGTTGGAGAAGTAAATATGATTGATTCTTTGGTGAATGATTACATTATCTCTGAACTTGATGGTGATACAGCAATTGTGGAGGATACTAATGATATCTCTTTTATGCAGGAATATGTGAAGGAGTTCAATGCGATATGGGAGCCTAGGTCTGATGCCTTGCCATCAAATCCATCAATACTCAAACCATTTGAAGTGAAGGATCCAAAGCCTGAACTCAAGCCACTTCCTAAATTTCTCAAGTATGCTTTTCTTGGAGATGAAAACAGCTTTCCCGTGGTAATATCTTCTAAACTCTCTTTAGAACAGGAAATATCGTTAATTGAAGTTTTGAAAAAGCATAGGGGGGCTATTGGTTGGTCCATTGCTGACATTAAAGGAATTAGTCCTATAGTATGCATGCATCACATCTACTTAGAAGATGACGCCAAGCCTACTAGAGAATTTCAACGAAGGTTAAACCTTACATTAAAAGAAATAGTAAAAGGCGAGATTCTAAAATTATTAGATGCAGGTATCATATATCCAATTTCTGACAGCAAATGGGTTAGTCCCATTCAGGTTGTCCCTTAAAAGTCTGTTCTTACTGTGGTTAGAAATGAGAATAATGAACTTATCCCAGTTAGGACTACCACATGATGGAGAATGTGTATATATTATAGGAAACTGAACTCCAGAACTAGAAAAGACCACTTCCCTTTACCATTCCTTGGATCAAATTTTAGAGAGTGGCTGGACATGAGTACTATTGTTTCTTAGGCGGCTATTCAGGTTACTATCATATTGCGATTGCACCAGAGGATCAGGAGAAAACGACATTTACTTGTCCTTTTGGTACTTTTGCTTTTAAGAAAATGTCGTTTGGTCTGTGTAATGCCCCTGCTACTTTTCAGCGATGCATGATTATTATTTTTGATGATATGACTGAAAAATTGTAGAGGTATTCATGGACGACTTTTCTGTATATGGTAACTCTTTTCATGATTGTTTGGTAACTTGGCTTGTGTCCTTGACAGGTGCATTGAGAAGAACCACCTATTGAATTGGGAGAAATGCCACTTCATGACCACTGAGGGCATTGTCCTTGGTCATGTAGTTTCAAAGGAGGGGATTCAGGTAGACAGAGCCAAGGTAGCAGTAATTGAGAAGTTACCAAGTCCCAAGTGTGTGAGGGACATCAAATCATTTCTTGGTCATGCAGGATTCCACATGCGATTTATTAAAGATTTTAGTGCCATTTCTCGCCCTCTTAGCAACTTATTATCTAAAAATGTGGATTTTAATTGGACACCTGAGTGTCAACATTCTTTTGATACTTAAAAAATTTGCTAATTTCTGCTCCTATTTTGCATGTTTCAGATTGGTCCCTGCCATTTGAGATCATGTGTGACGCTAACAACTACGCAGTTGGAGCAATGCTTGGACAAAGGAAAGATAAGCACCCGGTGGTTATTTCCTACGCCAGCAAAATAATGAACGAAGCTCAAAGGAATTATATGACCACATTGAAGGAGTTGCTAGCTGTAGTGTTCGCCTTGTAAAAATTCAGGAGCTATATTTTAGGATATCCTATTTTGATTTATACGGACCACTCTACTTTGAAATATTTATTGTCTAAAAAAGATGCTAAACCTCGACTAATACGATGGATTTTATTGTTGCAGGAATTCAATGTCCTAATCAAAGACAAGATGGGCGTGAAGAATTTAGTAGCTGACCACCTATCGCGATTGACAGTCGGCCTTGATTCAGCAGATGTACCCTTGGAGGACTCTTTTCCTGATGAGCATCTTTTTAGCGTTTTCACCTTGCCATGGTATGCAGATATAGTAAATTATTTAGTGATTGGTAAGACCCCTGAAACTTGTTCATTTCAAGATGTTAAAAGGTTCAAGAATGAGGTAAAATACTTTTTCTTTGATGATCCATACCTCTATAAATACTGTAGTGACCAAATTATTCGGAGGTGCATCCCTGACCATGAGATAGGTAGTGTGATACAATTTTGTCACGATGGGGTGTGTGGAGGACATTTCTCTGCAAATAAAACTGTGGCTAAAATTTTACAATGTGGCTTTTATTGGCCAACTATGTTTAAGGATACCCTTAGGTATTGTAAAACATGCATTCCTTGCCAACAGTTAGGAGGTATTACTAGGCGAAACATGATGCATTTAAACCCCATTCTAGAGATAGAAATATTTAACTGCTGGAGTATAGATTTCATGGGACCTTTCCCACCTTCATTTGGATATACTAATATATTGGTTGCCATTGATTACGTTTCTAAATAGGTGGAGGCTATTTCTTGCAGGTTGAACGATGCTTCAATTATGCTCAAATTTCTCAAGGAGAATATCTTTTCTAGGTTTGGAGCACCCAAGGCCTTGATCAGTGACGGAGGGTCTCATTTCTGCTACCGTTTGTTCGCCAATTTAATGAAAAGGGTTGGGGTCACGCACAAAGTTTTTACTCCATATCACCCCCAAACCAATGGTCAAGCAGAGTTGGCGAATAGAGAGATTAAAGGGATCTTACAGAAGACGGTGAATCCATAAAGGAAGGATTGGAGCTTGCGCTTACCTAAAGCATTGTGGGCCTACAGGACAGCCTACAAGACAATTTTAGGGATGTCTCCCTACCCTCTAGTATTTGGGAAGTTTTGTCATTTACATGTTGAGTTGGAGCATAGATCTTATTGGGATGTTAAGAAATTGAACTTTGATATTGATTCATCTTTTACCTCTCGCAGGTTACAACTATTGGAGCTAGAGGAGCTGAGGAGAGATGCCTACGACAACGCTAAGATTTTCAAGGAAAGGATGAAGTCTGTTCATGACATAATGATCCTTATGAAAGAATTTATACCAGGCCAGAAGGTTCTTCTCTATAATTCCAGACTCCACATCTTCCCTTGGAAACTTCGCTCTAAATGGGTTGGACCTTTCATCGTCAAAGAAGTTTTCCCACATGAGCGGTCTTATTGCTGAATGAGAAAGACGGAAGTGAGTTCAAGGTAAACAGTCAACGATTTAAGCATTTTCATGAACCTTAGACCAAGGAGACAAGCACCATCGAGCTCACGGACTGTAACGACTGCTTTTCATGTATCTGGATTTATTATAATATAATATATGTTTTGGTGGATTTTCTCCTCTTGTGTGGTTTTCGTCTCCGTAGCTTTCATTTTCGATCGATTCGTCGTATTTTCTCGTTTCTTCCTTAGGATTGTCGATTTCGAAGTATGTCATTCGTGACGGACTTCATAACGGTCGTATCTTACTATTAGATCAAGTCTAGGAGTCTTAGGAATCGATCCCGGGGCCCCGCGCTCCATATCGGAACTTTTTGTGCTCATTAGCCGGTATAAGAAGGGGCACCGACCGACTAGATGACGATCCAGTCGGTCGGCAATCCTTCTTGGACCGACTAGTTGGATTTCTAAATTTCTCAGGAGTTACAGTTTATCGTTAGTCGGTCTAAGAACGTTGGTTGACCGACTAGGTTGCAAACTAGTCGGTCGGCAATGCTTCTTTAACCGACTAACACATCATCTCAATTTTAGTCGAGTTATTGTTTACTCTTAGTCGGTCTAAGAACGTTCATCGACCGACTAGATGCTAAACTAGTCGGTCAGTATTTGTTCATGGACCGACTAACTCTAAAATCCTATTTTCGTTCAGAAGTTAATGTTTGCACTTAGTCGGTCTGCGTTGGTCGACCGACCGACTAGTTGCCAAACTAGTCGGTCAGTGGTTGCTCTTTGACCGACTAATCTGTGTTAAAACCCTAATTTCTGGGCAGCCGCCAGCCCAGCCTATTTATACCCCTCCCAAACGTTTTCTTCTTCCTCAACACGACCCAAAACCCTAAAATCTCCCCCATTGAGCCCCCATCTTCCTCCAAGCCTCATTCCTTCATTCCAAACCCTAAATCCATCATCTAAACCCTCCATCCACTCATTTCCACCTCTCATTTTCCCCAAAATCACCATCAAATCCCCAAAATCCCTCAAGAACCCTAATTCTCCCAACTTCTCCAATCTTTTCCAGATCTGATCCTAGGGTTCTCCGGAGTGTTTCTTCTGCCTCCTCTCGGTAAGAAATCGATTCCTTGGTGTTTTTATAACCTAGTTGTATTTTTATGAAACCCTAATAAATTTCATGTTGTTTGATGATTGTTCCCCATAACAGCGATTTCCCCCGTAGAATAGCATCCGCGAGACGAACCTTCGTGATCGTCATCCCCGGTGCTAGGCAAGTGAAACTTGCCACTTAGGGTTTAGGCCATGTTTTAGGCCATTTGCTTGTTGTAGGCGTAAAAGAGACTAGGCGACGAAATGATACTTGCCTAGGCGCAAATTGGGGAACTAGCTTGACAACGAAGCTAGCTCCGACATATATCATGTTGCACAATTACCATGTCATGTTTACTTTCCATTAACGGTACGCAAATTAATTGTCATGTCATTGCATCCTTTAAGTATTTCTGTGATTGCGTAGCTTCGCTACAAATGCTTGTGTTCCTGGCTCGTGTTCCAGAAGCGGGCCATGTGTTGGTTGATAGCCAATGCCCGAATTGCTTGTTTCCGGCTAGGTGCACCCCTACGCCAAATGTTTAAGAATGCGAGCTCATGTGCGGGGCAACCCCGGCTCACTTGCTGAGCTCATGTGCGGGGACCCTGGCTCCATTACGTATGGGAATTGGGGGTAAGAGTTAAGCGGCCAATCAACTGGGAGTCTGCCCGATCAGCAACTGCAGTGGTAAGGCGTAAACTCTGGGTTTTGGGGTAGTTGTTAAGCGGCCAATCAGCGAATGTGAAACCATTCAGCTGTAAGGCGTAAACATCTACAAACAACGTGAATAGTGAATTGATGAGGTTGATAGTAGCTTGGCTACTCTTGTCTTGTCCCGATGATTGTTCTCTTGTACGAATTGTCTTGCCATGTCTTGATTGTGCACTCATGTTATAACTGCCATGTCATGCATACCATAACTGCTAGGTTGCTAGTTTCCTTACTTTCAGTTTCCTTGCCCAAGTCTTTTAGACTTGCTGACATGTGCCCCTTTACTCTTTTGGGTGACACATGTTAGATCCCGAGCATGAGTACCCTGTTGAGGACGAGGTGTTTGCTGACGCTGAGCCCGAACTTGTGTTTGACGGGGAGTACGTGGACACTGGGGACCAGTCCTAGTGTCTTCGTTGTGTTTTACTTTTGTTTTGACAGTTGTTTTGTTATCGGTGCGTAGCACCTATACTTTGTCGTTGTTGCTTTTGTTGGCCTTGTTCTGGGCCTTAGACTCTTTTCTTTTAGCCTGGTGGCTTTTCTGGATGTTGGACTTATTTTCATGTTGGACAATTTATGAGATATGAGATTTTATTTCTGTCTCTCCTTGTGTTATTATTGTTGTTCCGTTGTGGTTACAGGGACCTGCTTATGTATTATTGACGCTTATCGGGTTTGGGGCTTCACAGCCCCACTCTCGTGCGGACCTTCTCACGTCTCGCCTCCATTTTAGGGAAGCGGGTCGTGACAGGTTTTGTTGGTGGCCCATGCAGGTCCCTCTGTAACTGCGATTTTTGGAATGACGATAATAATATTAGAATGTCCAATAAACTAAGTTCGACGTCCGAGTCATAAGCTATGAGTCTAATCTGATTCGTTCTCTGTGTCACTAGATGGCAGGAAGACATTTCACCCGTGGTGGGGGTAGTGGTGCGATCCCTCATGATGAGGAGCCTGAGCGGGAACCCACCAACGGTGAGATGATGCGGATGATGCTCCAGATGATGCAAGTGCAGCAGGGCGTGCTCCTGCAAGTCCAGAATGCTCCACTTGCTCGAGCTGCCCGGGCTCTTCCGGATGCCCCTCGCTCTGAGCCGGGAGCGAAGCAATTTCGGGAGCTGGGTCCCACGTATTTTGATGGGTCTGAGGGTCCTCTGGCTGCCGATGAGTGGATTCGGAACATCGAGGACAATCTGAAGATGGCCAAGATCACCCCGGCTGGATGTGTTGATTTGGCGAAGAGGCAACTCAAGGATAATGCTCGGAATTGGTGGGATGCGGAAGAGAAGATGTTGGTGGAGCCGATAGCTTGGGCTACCTTCAAGGCCAGGTTTGATAGTGAGTTCTTCCCGAAAGCTGCCAGGGAGGAGATGCTGCAGCGTTTTATCGGTTTGAAGCAAGGGAACTCGTCGGTGGACCTATATCACCAGGAGTTCATGAGGCTGAGTCGGTTTGCACCGAAGATGGTGCAGGACGCTGAGGAGAGAGCTCAGAGGTTCCTGCAGGGACTGGCTTCGGAGCTCCAGAGTTTTGTGACCTCTTCTGACCGGGAGTCTTATCAGAAGGTTCTAGTAGCAGCCAAGAGGCAGGAGCTGCTCGTGAACCAGAGGAGGGGGTCTGTTGTTGGTGCTGGGAAGAGGCCTGTGGAACAGACGAGAGATGTGGTTAGACCTGGATTCAGGCCTAATCAGTCTGCTCAGTTTAAGAGGCCAGGAGGGCCTATTCTGAAGACTTGCCATTTCTGCGGCAAGCCTGGCCACATCAAGGATCAGTGTCGGAAGTTTTTGGGCCAGTGTCTGGTTTGTGGTGATGCTTCCCATGCCGTGAAGGATTGTCGGCATGCGAATCAGCTGCGGAGGGCACCTGTTGCAGCACAGCCGTTGCAGCAGCGAGCATCTGTTCCTGCTGGTCGTGGAGCGGCTCTTGTTCTACAGGGGCAGGCTTTTCAACAGGCTGTTCCGCCGAGGAGGCAGGCTTTTCTGATGACCGCTGCGGAGAGCGAGGCTGTGGATGAGGTTATCGCAGGTAATCCTCAATCTAGCTGTTACTTTCCTAGCTGGTTTTGATTGTTAGATTATATTGTTTGCTTGAACATGGTTGTTTTCTAGACTAGGGTTTGATTGTTAATTGTTTGTTAGGTGTGGTTTTGGTTTGCACATTTCCTGCACGAGTCCTCTTTGACTCTGGTGCATCGATGTGCATTATTTCTCGGAGCTTCGTGGAGAGGCATTCCTTGTCGACGTCCCCTCTTTCCAAGAGTTGGAATATCGTTACAGGGAATGGCGTGGTCTTGGTGCATCGTGGTTGCAAATCTTGCTCGTTGGTGGTTTGTGGACATGAGCTTTTCGCTGATTTCATTGTCCACGACATCATCAACTATGATGCAGTTCTTGGGATGGACTGGCTTGCGAGCTTCTATGCTACGATCGACTGTCGGAGAAAGAAGGTGGTGTTCGAGATTCCCAGACATCCGGTGTTTGAGTTCAGTCGTGGTAGCAGTTCGCTTGGTCCTGTCAGATTTCGGGCCAGGCCGGTGGAGGCTGTGGCTATGCAGATGGAGCTGGAGTGGCCAGCTGTGGTGCGAGATTTTGGCGACGTCTTCCCCGAGGAGATTGCTGGTTTGCCACCTGATCGAGCTCTAGAATTTTCTATCGATCTTGTTCCAGGTGCGCAGCCGATTTCGAAGGCGCCGTATCGTATGGCACCTGCAGAGTTGGAAGAGTTACGGAAGCAGTTGGATGAGCTTTTGCAGAAGGGTTATATTAATCCTAGCGTGTCTCCGTGGGGAGCACCTGTGTTGCTGGTAAAGAAGAAGGATGGTTCGTGTCGCATGTGCGTGGACTATCAGGAGTTGAATGCGGTGACCATTAAGAATAAATACTCGTTGCCTCGCATCGATGATATTTTTGATCAGCTTGGAGGTTCGAGGGTGTTTTCTAAATTGGATTTGAGGAGTGGTTACCATCAGTTGAGGGTGAAGAAGGGAGATGTTCCGAAGACAGCGTTCAGGACGAAGTATGGACACTATGAGTTTGTGGTTATGCCTTTCGGCGTAACTAACGCACCCGCAGTTTTCATGAATCTGATGAACCCGATTTTCTACGACTTTTTGGATAAGTTTGTCGTTATCTTTATTGACGACATTCTGATCTACTCGAAGTCGGAGGAAGAGCATGACTCGCACTTGAGGATGGTATTGGAGATTTTGAGGAAGCATCGGTTGTATGCTAAGTTTTCGAAGTGCGAGTTTTGGTTGGATAGAGTTGCTTTTCTCGGGCATGTGGTGACTGGAGATGGAATTTCAGTGGATCCCGAGAAGATTGGGGCCATCAGGGAGTGGCCTGTTCCATCGTCTGCGTCTGAGATTCGGAGTTTCCTTGGACTTGCTGGTTATTATCGGCGATTCATTAAGGACTTTTCTCGTATTGCTGAGCCGATGACCAGGTTGACGCGGAAGGATGTTGCTTTTGTTTGGTCGGGTGATTGTGAGAGTGCTTTTGGTGTTCTGAAGGAGAGGTTGACGACTGCCCCTATTCTTGTCGTGCCTGATCGCAGCGGTGGATTTGAGATCTTTTGCGATGCTTCTGGCAAGGGTCTCGGTTGTGTGTTGCATCAGCATGGGCATGTTGTGGCGTATGCGTCTCATCAACTTAAGGTTCATGAGAAGAATTACCCGACGCATGATTTGGAGTTGGCTGCCGTTGTGTTTGCTCTTAAGATTTGGAGGCACTTCCTGCTGAGTGAGAAAGTGAAGATTTTCACCGATCACAAAAGCTTGAAGTACATTTTCACTCAGAAGGAGCTCAACATGCGACAGCGTCGATGGTTGGAGCTTATGGCGGATTATGATATTGATTTGCAGTTTCACCCTGGTAAGGTGAATGTGGTTCCGGATGCTTTGAGTAGGCTTCCAGCGGTGATGATTTTGACCTCGTAGTGGAGATTGCAGCAGGATTTTTGCGAGTCTGGTGTTGAGATTGTCCTTCCTGGGGAGGCTTCGTCGTTGATGTACATGCAGGTACAGTCGACGATCGTGGATCGGATTAAGGCTGGCCAGGTTGAGGATCCGAAGCTGATGAAGATTCGGGAGCAGGTGGAAGCCGGTCTGCGGACTGACTTTTTGATTCATGAGGATGGCTCGCTGAGGTTTGGAGCCAGGTTGTGTGTGCCCGCTGTGGATATTAGAGAGGAGCTGATGGTGGAGGCACACAGTTCGCCGTATTCTGTGCATCCTGGTGGCACCAAGATGTACCAGGATCTTCGTCTGAATTATTGGTGGCATGGTATGAAGAGGAGTGGCTCGGAGTGTAGCCAAGTGCTTGGTTTGCCAGCAAGTGAAGGCGGAGCATCAGCGTACGGCCGGGTTGCTACAACCGCTTCCGATTCCGGAGTGGAAATGGCAACACATCATTATGGATTTCGTGACTAGACTACCTCGGAGTCCGAAGCAGAATGACGCGATTTGGGTGATCGTGGATCGGTTGACCAAATCCGCGCACTTTATTCCATTCTGAGTGGGACAGTCCACTGAGACGCTAGCGAGGAGATATATGGAGGTAAAATTATTTTTACTCTCCGTTTTATTTCCTTTTCCTAGTTTGGATAGTGATGTAACGTGAATCGTGCAGGAGGTTGTGCGACTTCATGGAGTCCCCATGAGTATCGTGTCTGACAGAGACACGAGGTTCACATCTCAGTTCTGGCAGAGTTTGCAGAAGAGCTTGGGTACGCGTCTGAGTTTCAGCACGGCGTACCATCCGCAGACGGATGGCCAGTCCGAGAGGACGATTCAGATTCTGGAAGACATGCTGAGGGCGTGCATGTTGGATTTCAAGGGTTCGTGGGAGGGCCATCTACATCTGGTAGAGTTTTCTTACAACAACAGCTTCCAGGCGAGTATTGGCATGGCGCCTTTCGCCGCTCTTTATGGGATGAAATGTCGATCGCCATTGAGTTGGGATGACGTTGACGATCGGGAGTTGTTGGGACCTGAGATGATCGTGGAGGCCGTGGATATCGTCAGGAATATTCGGGAGAGGTTGAGGATTGATCAGGACCGTTTTAAGCATTGGGCGGATGCTAAACGTCGTCCTTTGGAGTTTCAGCCGGGCGACCATGTGTTCTTGAAGATTTCCCCGAATCGCGGTGTGATTCGTTTCGGGAAGCGAGGGAAGTTGAGCCCGCGATACATTGGACCATTTGACATTTTGGAGAGGGTTGGCGAGGTAGCTTATCGCTTGGCCTTGCCGCCATCTTTGGAAGGAGTTCACAATGTTTTCCATGTGTCGCAGCTTCGTCGATACATTAGCGATCCGTCTCATGCGGTAGATTTTTCGGAGATTACCGTTCGCCCCGATATGACGTATGACCAGCATCCAGTGCAGATTCTGGACAAGTGTCAGAAATCGCTTCGGAACAAGATTGTCAATCTTGTGAGGGTGATGTGGCGACACGGCTCACCTGGAGAGTCTACTTGGGAGAATGAGGATGAGATGCGAGAGCGTTTCCCACTTTTGTTTCCGGACTCGTGAGTATTTGGAAATTCCGAGGACGGAATTTTTCTTAAGTTGGGGAGGATGTAACGACTGCTTTTCATGTATCTGGATTTATTATAATATAATATATGTTTTGGTGGATTTTCTCCTTTTGTGTGGTTTTCGTCTCCGTAGCTTTCATTTTCGATCGATTCGTCGTATTTTCTCGTTTCTTCCTTAGGATTGTCGATTTCGAAGTATGTCATTCGTGACGGACTTCATAACGGTCGTATCTTACTATTAGATCAAGCCTAGGAGTCTTAGGAATCGATCCCGGGGCCCCACGCTCCATATCAGAACTTTTTGTGCTCATTAGCCGGTATAAGAAGGGGCACCGACCGACTAGATGACGATCCAGTCGGTCGGCAATCCTTCTTGGACCGACTAGTTGGCTTTCTAAATTTCTCAGGAGTTACTGTTTATCGTTAGTCGGTCTAAGAACGTTGGTTGACCGACTAGGTTGCAAACTAGTCGGTCGGCAATGCTTCTTTAACCGACTAACACATCATCTCAATTTTAGTCGAGTTACTGTTTACTCTTAGTCGGTCTAAGAACGTTCATCGACCGACTAGATGCTAAACTAGTCGGTCAGTATTTGTTCATGGACCGACTAACTCTAAAATCCTATTTTCGTTCAGAAGTTACTGTTTGCACTTAGTCGGTCTGCGTTGGTCGACCGACCGACTAGTTGCCAAACTAGTCGGTCAGTGGTTGCTCTTTGACCGACTAATCTGTGTTAAAACCCTAATTTCTGGGCAGCCGCCAGCCCAGCCTATTTATACCCCTCCCAAACGTTTTCTTCTTCCTCAACACGACCCAAAACCCTAAAATCTCCCCCATTGAGCCCCCATCTTCCTCCAAGCCTCATTCCTTCATTCCAAACCCTAAATCCATCATCTAAACCCTCCATCCACTCATTTCCACCTCTCATTTTCCCCAAAATCACCATCAAATCCCCAAAATCCCCCAAGAACCCTAATTCTCCCAACTTCTCCAATCTTTTCCAGATCTGATCCTAGGGTTCTCCGGAGTGTTTCTTCCGCCTCCTCTCGGTAAGAAATCGATTCCTTGGTGTTTTTATAACCTAGTTGTATTTTTATGAAACCCTAATAAATTTCATGTTGTTTGATGATTGTTCCTCATAACAGCGATTTCCCCCGTAGAATAGCATCCGCGAGACGAACCTTCGTGATCGTCATCCCCGGTGCTAGGCAAGTGAAACTTGCCACTTAGGGTTTAGGCCATGTTTTAGGCCATTTGCTTATTGTAGGCGTAAAAGAGACTAGGCGACGAAATGATACTCGCCTAGGCGCAAATTGGGGAACTAGCTTGACAACGAAGCTAGCTTCGACATATATCATGTTGCACAATTACCATGTCATGTTTACTTTCCATTAACGGTACGCAAATTAATTGTCATGTCATTGCATCCTTTAAGTATTTCTGTGATTGCGTAGCTTCGCTACAAATGCTTGTGTTCCTGGCTCGTGTTCCAGAAGCGGGCCATGTGTTGGTTGATAGCCAATGCCCAAATTGCTTGTTTCCGGCTAGGTGCACCCCTACGCCAAATGTTTAAGAATGCGAGCTCATGTGTGGGGCAACCCCGGCTCACTTGCTGAGCTCATGTGCGGGGACCCTGGCTCCATTACGTGTGGGAATTGGGGGTAAGAGTTAAGCGGCCAATCAACTGGGAGTCTGCCCGATCAGCAACTGCAGTGGTAAGGCGTAAACTCTGGGTTTTGGGGTAGTTGTTAAGCGACCAATCAGCGAATGTGAAACCATTCAGCTGTAAGGCGTAAACATCTACAAACAACGTGAATAGTGAATTGATGAGGTTGATAGTAGCTTGGCTACTCTTGTCTTGTCCCGATGATTGTTCTCTTGTACAAATTGTCTTGCCATGTCTTGATTGTGCACTCATGTTATAACTGCCATGTCATGCATACCATAACTGCTAGGTTGCTAGTTTCCTTACTTTCAGTTTCCTTGCCCAAGTCTTTTAGACTTGCTGACATGTGCCCCTTTACTCTTTTGGGTGACACATGTTAGATCCCGAGCCTGAGTACTCTGTTGAGGACGAGGTGTTTGCTGACGCTGAGCCCGAGCTTGTGTTTGACGGGGAGTACGTGGACACTGGGGACCAGTCCTAGTGTCTTCGTTGTGTTTTACTTTTGTTTTGACAGTTGTTTTGTTATCGGTGCGTAGCACCTATACTTTGTCGTTGTTGCTTTTGTTGGCCTTGTTCTGGGCCTTAGACTCTTTTCTTTTAGCCTGGTGGCTTTTCTGGATGTTGGACTTATTTTCATGTTGGACAATTTATGAGATATGAGATTTTATTTCTGTCTCTCCTTGTGTTATTATTGTTGTTCCGTTGTGGTTACAGGGACCTGCTTATGTATTATTGACGCTTATCGGGTTTGGGGCTTCACAGCCCCACTCTCGTGCGGACCTTCTCACGTCTCGCCTCCATTTTAGGGAAGCGGGTCGTGACACGGACCCACCTTCGGGTGGCAACTAATCAGGTGTTTTCTCTCCATCACTACTCTCCTTTACATTGAGGCCAATGCTTATTTTAAGTTGGGGGAGAGTATAGATTATTATTATTTTTTTCCTCATGATTTTTTTAAAATGTTATTTTCATTTTTTCTTTCTTTTCATGTTTTCTTTTTTCTTTCTTCTATAAAAAACTAAATAAAAAAAGCTAAAAATAATAAATAAATAATTTTTTTTATAGAAGACTTCATCATCACATTCATTTTTTTCTAGTCTCTGAATGTGTAATTCCATGTGATTTTTCTCAGATTATTTGGTATCAAATTTAGAGCTGTTTGAATGGCATGAGTTAATTTCTCTCCCATATTTGGAATCAAATGTCAATATTCCATGTATAAAACTTGTTTATATGTCATGATACTCCTCTTGAAATAATTTGGGAAAAGTTTTGTGCAAGTTATTGTTATGTGTGAGTGGGATGAAGCAATTGAGTTGATTGGTTATAAATTGGATAGGAATTTTGGCCATTTGCATATGTTTGGTTACTCCTAATGAGTGGGTGGTTGAGTTGATAATTTAAAAAAGAAAGAGAAATATAATAAGCGAATGACTCTCCTGGTCAAGTTGAGTAGCCGGGGCCCCGCGAAACATTGGGGATGACGCCAAAGACGAGATTTAGGGGGGTCATTCTAGCCCTTTGTCTATATAGCGTCATCGCGTGTACACAAAGGTAGCCGAGTTTGCATTTCATAACGTTATCGCGTGAATGCAAAATAAAAATATAAAAATGAGTAAGATTCATGATGCAATAAACAATGGAACATGATTGATGCAATCTCAACCCCCACAAGTTAGGAGAAGCTTTGCACTGTTTTGACCAAATCCCTGAAAATTGAAAACTATGATATGATTTATGATATATCCTAACAAATGCATACCGTGCTTACTACTTTACTCTTCTCTGAATTAGATTGGGAGGAATGTCATATGTTATTTTATTTCATACATGTGCATATTGGCTTTGAAATCAATTGGAAATAACTTTTTGTGTAGGCCATGTTAATATAATGAGTTTGGTACACGTTTTTAATTGAATCCGAATTTATCGCATTATTTGCTAGAGACTAGCAAATAGCTAGTTGGGGGGTATGATTTCAGCATAATATTACATTATTTTCCCCTTATTGGACCCCAATTTGTGCATACGTAAGTGCTAAAATAGCTCTAGTATGGTTATAGTCAGAAAATCATATAATATTAGAGCATACTCTCATAGTTTGCACAATTATCAAGTTTTGTGAACTAATTTGTGCTCCTTCATATTTTTCAGGAATAGTACTCGATCCCACGATTCCAACGGCTGTTCATTCAGATTTTTCGGAGCTCGGAGGAATTTTCTACAATTTTTGGAAGCAAATCAGTTCAAAAGAAAAAGGAAATTAAAAGAAATTAAAAAAACCCAACGGGCTGGCCCGCTTCAAAACCCAAGCGAGTTATCACCCGCAGAAGAAAAAAAAGTATTCTCAGCGGGCCGGCCCGCCAAGAGAGAAGCGGGCATTTGAGCCTGCCAAAAATGAGCGGGCTCCGCTCATTCCCAGCAAACGCGCACGTAGTATTTTAAAAAAAGAGTTGAAAGCGGGTCGGGCGGCTGAGCCAACCCGACCCGACCCGATAGCTCCCAGGCGCGCGCGGGTTTTGAAGCGGGCGCGGGTGCGCGGATCCGACCCGTTAGCGCAAGAACAGACCCGTAATGTTCTTTAAAGTGCATTTGATGCATTTCTTGATGGATTTTAATGAATTTGGACTCGATTTTGATCAGAATTCGAAGCAGAATGTGAATCTTCATCTTATTTTCATGATCAGAAGCTCAAGGAGCAGAATTTGAAGGGTTTCATGGAGTTATTTATATTGATTATGGGGAAGATGAAGAGCCAAATACATTAAACCCCATGAAGTGTGTAAAGCCTATAAATAGGTGTTTTCCTTGAGCTATTAGCATCAGATTTTGTTGTAGTTTTCTCTCACATATTTCTGATTTTAGAGGCTATTTTGAGTGAGAGTATTGAGGTTTTAGAGGAAGAAGAATGGGTTTCATTTGCAAAAGATTGAAGGGTGTAAAGTGGTGATATCTCTATCTAATCAAGTTTCTTGTTATATAAATAAAATTATGTTTTCATTGTTTTTAATCTCTTTTATTCTCAACATGAGTAGCTAAATTTTAATTGTACATGGTATGGCGTAATCAGGAGATGTGATTTGTGCTAGTTTGGATTGAATCCCTACGTTTTCAAAACAAATGTTGTAACGTTTTTATCTTTTCTTTTTTAACTTCTCATTTCATGTTCCAAAAGATTATAACTGAGTTGATGATCACCCCAAAAGGGTGAGTTTTGATCTTCCCAAAAGGAAGTTTCATCTATTGTTTAAAAGATAATTATTTTTACAACAACTTTATCGATTTCAAACTCTAATCCCAACGAAGGCATCTTCCGATGACTTTCTCCCAAAAAGAGATGTCATTGAGTTATATCTATTCAACCAAACTGGTGCAAATTATATATCCTAATGAACTCATATCATGTACATATTTCTCTTAAATATGTTCAGAAACAAAAAAATTCATTTCTCACTTTTCTATTAACTTAAAACCAAAACCAAAACCTTTACATCATCACCATTCAAAGTAGTTAGTTTCTCCAAGATAATTTTCTACTTGATTTAAATTTGTGGTTGCACCAGGATTTCTCCTGAGGATACGATATCCGGACTCCCGGAATTTTACTACTTGCACGAGCCCTTACGCTTGAGAGTAACACATTTTTGGGTGATGCACCTACGACACCGCCGCTGCCTTCGCCCAAGACCACCGCCCGCAACAGCCTCACTGCTTCGCCTTCCTCCGCCTCGACGCTGCATCCCAACCCTCCTTCGGTGCTCCACCATCTCCAGCGCCTCAACGCCATCCCCAGGCCCAGCTTCCCACCGCCGCCTACGTCATCGAGCGCCCTCCTCCAAGCGCCGCCCATCCTCGTGCCACCCCAAGCCACCGTCGACGTCGACTTCACCCCGAGCTCATCCCGTCTCCGACCCCAACCCACGCCAGTGCCCCCTTTAACGCACACGTCACCACCCCCTCTTGACATCCGACAGCCCGGAGCCCGCTCCTCCAAGCCCGCCCCACGGCGAGACCTCCGCCCCTTCGCCTCGAAGCCACACCGAAGCCGCCGTCCGAGCCCGAAGCCCCCGTCGCAAGCACACGTAATCGAATGAAGGAGGTGAAATGTTATTTTAATACGTATTTCCAAAACATATTTTCGTATAATATGCATATAAACGTATTTTAGAGTATTTATAATTATATAATATGTGTTTTTTTGAAAAACCAATTGATAATTAATTATATAAGGGTCGGAAAATTACAAGACTGACTCCAGAAAATCAGAAATGACGTTATGGACCCATTGGTGATAGTTTCATCTCAATCAGAAGCGTAGATTTTCCACAATAAATTTTTAAACCTAAATTTTAAATACGTGTTTTCATTAAAAAAATTCATAACTTGTTATTTTCACGTAAACTGATATGTGAAAAAAATAAGCCGTAGTACTCTTCGAGACAGTCATTTTGACAGCTCACTTGAAACACTCTGATATGTATTTAATCCAGAAGAAATGTTTGAACAAATACGATAACAAATTAAAAATAGTTCTTAAATTGATTTTAAGCTTTTAAAAATTATAAAAATTACTATAGGCTTCAAAAAATATTTCATTCTTATGTAAAATTATGTTCATCATATCTAGCCTATATAAAAATTTAGAACAATTTTCGACAACGTTTCGATCGATTATAACAATCAAAACAATTAAGTTAATTAGATAGAAAATAGTGTGTTCTTTAACCGATTGTTTCTTTTGTTTACATGTACCGATTATCGTGCACTGACTCCCTTGGAAGCTCTAGATCCAGTTCCAGCTCACTACCACCACCTCGAAACTCGTAAGTCACAGTAAATTCTAAATTTAGAAAATTAGATAAGTGTACAAGTACGAACTCAGGATTCTTATAAATAGTCTATGAACCACTATTGATCGAACGAAGAACTATAGACCTAAGTAACTAGAGAGATAATCAACTTGGGTAAACTTTGTACTAACGAAACTACCACACTTAAACCAACAGTGTTTGTATTCCATGTTTGTTGGACTTGACTTTATCCTCAAATTTCTTAGCATCCACTTTGCTTTACTTTCTGGTTTTCAATAAGAAAGTTAAACATTGGTCTTGGTTTGACTAACATCATGTGATACATCTTGTGGAATATCTCGTGGAATATTGTATGGAATGTCTAATGGAATAACTCATAGAATATCTTGTGGAACATTTTGTAAGAAACATGTAACACACACGACACTGGGGTTTGGGGTAACTCATTATAGCGAAAGTGTGGGAGCTATGACCGGAGTAACCTCTCTCGTCTCGTCTCGTCTTGTCTCGTCTCGTTATTTCTCAGAAGTATGTTGTGTTTGACACCCATGATTTGCTCCCCGTGGCAACGAGGTGACACATGGTTGCATATCATACTCTCCTACATGAGTCACATCACATAGTTTAGTTAATTACTACCAACACCAAAATAACCATTGATTTTACATCTTATTCAGTACTTTGCATATTATTATGCTTACAGTTCATGCATGTTAGTCTCACTATTGCTATCACCATGGTTGATCTTAGTACTTGCACGGCCACCTTTTACTTTATGCATTACATGCACTTTACCCACCACATCTATGCAGTCACCAGTACTTTACTTGTCGTACTTATAGCTACACCGGAAGCATACATCACTTGCTTAGCATGTTTTACACTTGCACTACCACAGTACAGTTTGTTCTCTCCTTTTTAGTTCTGTTTACCTTTACTACTCAGTTATGTACAGTTGTTGCTCAGCACTTTACTTTTCGCTCTGGTTTGCTTGTACGCGGTTACTTTTTGTCATACTAGTGCACTGCTTCTTTTCTATGTTTAGAATTGTTGTGACTTACCTACGGTTCCATTTATGGCACCGGCAGACAACGACCAGATCGAGGAAGTGGCCCCTGAGTTTTGAGGAGTCAAAGTTCGACCCAGAGGCTGCTGCTTTCTAGCTGTTTGAGTTGGTGTGCGTGTTATATTATGTATTTCCTTTTCGCATTTCCTTTCTGTACTTCCTTTTATGTATTTGGTGAGAAAGTGATGTTTGCTGTTGTATCTTAATTTGGACTGTAATTATGTACGCTGGTTTGAGTATTAGTACATCTCTGGATTGTGGCTATATTGATTTCACTGGTAATCTGCAGACCTGTAAATAAAATCAAACAAGTAAGGCCCCCCGAGAGCGTGGCGTTACAAGTTTGGTGACCCATGCAGGTCCGCGCTAAATACCTCGTGAATAGTATAGTAAAATCAGGATGTGATGTATATAATACTCAATGAAGTTGCTAATTTTTCTATGTATGCAGGTGTGACACTTAAACGATGGACAGAAACACCTCTGAGAGTCCCAACGGAGCTGATTTGTCCGAAGCTAGCAACCAGACCAACAACGGACCACCTCCCAATGTGCATCAAATTTCTAAGCTCGCATTGCGAGAGCTGGTTCAAGCTATACGAGGAGAGTAAACGCACAAAGGAGGAATATAACAATTCAAGTCGCTCCGCCCAAAGCCCTGGAATGGTTTGGAGGGTCCTCTGAAGGCCGAAGAGCAGTTGCAAAGCACCGAGGATGACTTAAGAGTGGCCCAGATCGCGGAATACGCATGGGTGGACACTGCTAAATAGCAACTGACTGCTGGAGCTAGGATTTGGTGGAGCTCAGCTGAACGTCGGCTACAACGACCTATTGACTGGGCGACGTTCACTGATCACTTCAACACCCAGTACTTCTCACCCGAAGCTCAGATGGAACTACAAGCTCAGTTCGTCGGATTCAAGCAAGGTTCCATGTCAGTGGAACAATACGACGCTCATTTCACTATGCTTAGTCGATGTGCTCCAGGAATGGTTGACACCCCTCTGATCCGAGCTCAACGCTTCAAGTAAGGGCTGAACATAGAGATTCGACGAAGCTTGGTCGGACGCCTACTCTGCACACATACTGGGGTCCTGTAACGACCCACTTACGGGGCCCGTTACTGCTTGGAACATGCACAAGTCCTGCTAGGCACCAATGAAGTCAACACATGCTACGTTGCAGAAATACGTCAAAATACTGATAATGAAAATGGTACACTACCTTATTACAATCCAGCAGCTAACAGGAAAAGAAAATTACAAACGAAAGTACAAATGATACATCAAACCACTCTGAAAACAACAAAGCAATTCTCTCACACTCACTCTCGATACACAGGGTCCTGCTGGTCCTGCTGGTCGTACTCAACCACAAACTCAGCGTCTGCGGCCTCTGGTGCAAACTCCTCGACCTGTGAGATATCTGGCGAGTCCACCACAAAGAGAAGGGTCGCCAGGATCAGACGTAACTCAAAGTATCTCTATACATGGATTTTGAAACAAATATACAAGCATGGCATTTTAAAAGAAAAGAGGTAAAGTACGAACAATAATAGTAAGAGAAAATGAGCAGAAAAAGTAAACTTCGCAGTTTTACAGCTATCAACAATTTCTAGCAGTTAAAAGTGCAATGATAAAAGTAACTATGATGCGAGAGTCTATTTGTGCCTTTACCTAGACTGTGACTTATAATGCGGGGTACAGTAAGCAACCAAGAGGCCAACTCTTACCGCGGGTGCTACCCGGGCGAACCAATTCTTTGAGTACTGTGCAATAATCTGTGATCTGTGATCTGTGATGGTTGTCACCGGCACTGTTATGGGTTGCTAGAACCCGCACGGTGACAACAAAGTCTGGACTAGTCGCTCCCGTACCCTCACCATTATAAGTTACCCCAAAACCCAGTGTCAGTGCAATTTTACATTTCCAGTCATAATTTTCTGTCAATCATGTCAAGTAGCCCAATTCTCCCTTTACGATACAGTGTAATTTACGATACGATACCGCGCAATTTTAGCTAACAGCTCAAAAAATGGAAACACTGTAATAATGAAATAAAACTAGTTTGGCATGCATTTGTTTTTGTTTTTAAGACCCATGCCAAGGGTACGATGAGTTACCAAAATCGCCTTGTAGAAAAAGGCGCGTTTGAAAGGCGGTCGGTGTACCTGGTTCACACAGGTTACGAACGAGTTAGATACACGAATTAAGAATGCTAAGAGAGCAAGATACACTAACTAACTTATAACTAATTATTGGTAACATGTTATTAAAACTCAGGCTAATTTAAATAACTAATCTTCTAAACTTAATAAAAATAACTTATAAAATAGCTTATACATTTGCATTAAAAACTGATTAATAATTTATATTAAAAAAACTTATATTATAAATTAACTTTTTTATAAAACTAATAGTTTATAACCTATCTTATAAAAATATTACTTAACTATAATATATTATTAATAATCTTATCTTTAACTTTTACCTTCTCACTCTCTCTCTCTGTCCTCTCTGTCTCTTCTCCTTCTCGTTTCTTCTCCTTCTTCTTCTTTTTTGTTCCTCGTTGCAGCTGGCCGAAGGGGGCAAGGGGGTCTCGGCTTGGGGGCGGCGCGACGCGAGGGGGGCGCGGGGTCGGCGGGAGGCGGGGTCGGCGCAGGCGGCTCGGGGGCGGCGGCCTAGGGCGGTCGCGAGGCGGATCCAAGCGGCGGCAGCGGCGGGTTCGAAGCAGCGGCGGCGGATCGGCGTTTCAGGCGGGGGGCGGCGGTCTAAGGCGGCGGCTAGGGCGGCGCATCGGTGAGGGCGGTGGTTGTAGGGCACGACGAGGGTTTCGGGGCGGCGGATCGAGGCACGGGGGGTCACGGCGAGGGCTCGGACTCGGGCGGCCAGATCTGCAGGGGCTCGGGGTGTCGGCTTTGACGGCTTGGGCGAGATCGGAGATGTGGCTGCGGCCTCTCGAAGACGGCAGCTTCGTGCGATGAGGCGAAATTGGGGATTCCAATTTGGGTTTGATTTGTTGATTTGAGGTTATCTGTGATTTTGGGATATCTGTTCCTTGATTTCTGGTTGATTTTTGGGGTGTAAGAACTTTGTGGAGGTTGGTCGTATGGTGGAGGGATGGGGGATGGTTGCTGTTTGTTTTTCCCTCTACGTTGTTTTAAGAACGATGATGGAGGTGACAGATTGAATGAGGGTCGGTTAATGGGTAGGGGCTGTTGTTAAGGACTTGACGTGAGATGTTGGATCTCACCAACAATTCGGTGGGATTCAATTGGGTGGGTTAGGGTTAGGATAAAGAAACAGGGTAAAGGTAGATTAGGAAAAGTTTTTAATAAACGTAATTTAGTTAAAGATAACAAGTAATTTAATAATTAACCTTTTTAATTAAAACAATCACGATTTACAGATCAAAATTACGTTACGGTTAACTGAAAACGACGACGCGCTCGCGTCGACGGGCGGACGAATAACCACTCGGATGAAAATAATCGGATCAACGAAGTAAGAATACACGCACACAATAGTCAAAATACGACTAGAAAAACAGGCCGTTACATCCTACCCTCCTTAGAATAATTCCGTCCCCGGAATTCTCTACTGTGTAGGGAAGAGGTAGGGGTAACGTCCTCGCATTTCATCCTCTCGCTCCCAGGTAGACTCTCCTGGCGAGTCGCGACGCCACCTCACTCTGACTAGATCAATAGTCCTGTTCCTAAAGACTTTCTGGCATCGATCAAGGATCTCTACGGGTTGCTGCTCATACGTCAAATCTGGACAAACTGTGATCTCTGAGTAGTCCACGACATGACTCGGGTCGCTCACATAGCGACGCAACTGTGAGATGTGGAATACATTGTGCACTCCCTCTAAGGCAGGGGCAGTGCAAGCTTGTATGCCACCTCTCCTACTCGCTCCAGAATATCGAAAGGCCCAATGAATCGAGGGCTGAGCTTTCCTCTTCGACCAAAACGAATCAATCCTCGGTTGGGCGAGATCTTCAGAAAAACATGATCACCGGGCTGGAACTCCAGATGTCGACGCTTCGCATCTGCCCAGTGCTTGTACCTATCCTGAGCCAGCTGCAGCTTCTCTCTGATGGTCCGAACCACATCTACGGCTTCGGTGATTAGCTCAGGAGCAACCAACTCTCGATCTCCTACATCATCCCAGCTCAAGGGGGATCGGCACTTCCTCCCATACAGTGCCGCAAAAGGTGACATACCAATGCTAGACTGGTAGCTGTTGTTGTATGCAAACTCCACCAAATGGAGATGATCTTCCCATGATCCTTTGAAGTCCAGCATACATGCACGCAGCATGTCTTCCAGTATCTGAATAGTACGCTCTGACTGACCATCTGTCTGCGGATGGTAGGCCGTACTAAAACTCAAGTGTGTTCCCAATCTCTCCTGAAGGCTCCTCCAGAAACGAGATGTGAACCTGGTGTCTCTGTCCGAGACAATGCTGATAGGAACTCCATGCAGCTTCACAATCTCATCCATGTACTTCTTGGCCAATACTTCCGTAGACTGGCCCACTCTGAAAGGAATGAAATGCGCAGTCTTGGTCAATCGGTCTACGATCACCCAGACTGCGTCATTCTGCTTTGTACTTTTGGGTAGACCAGTCACGAAGTCCATCGTGATGTGCTACCATTTCCACTCCGAAATGGGCAATGGCTGTAACAAGCCGGAAGTCCTCTGGTGTTCAGCCTTCACCTGCTGGCACACAATACACTTCGCTACGCTTCGTGCGACGCTTCTCTTCATGCCATTCCACCAGTAATGCTGTCGCAGATCCTGGTACATCTTGGTACCTCCAGGATGTATAGAGTAAGGAGAGCTGCGAGCTTCCTCCAATAACTCATCTCTAATGGCACCAGACGGTACACAGATCCTGTCCTCAAACCTCAAGGACCCATCTGCATGAATCTTGAACTCTGGTCTTTGGCCTGCCATCAACAGATCTCTAATCTTCCGCAGCTTCTCATCCTGCATCTGAGTAGACTTGATTCTCTCTACCAAGGTCGACTGGATATGCATGCCCATCAAAGATGCAGTCATCCCTGGTAGAATCACTTCTATACCCATGTCCCGAATCTCTTGCTGCAACCTCCACTGAGTCGTAAGGGTCATCACTGCTGGAAGATGACTCAATGCATCAGGTACGACATTGGCTTTCCCAGGATGGTACTGAAGGTCAATGTCATAGTCTACTATGAGCTCGACCCATCGCCTCTGACGCATGTTGAGCTCCTTCTGAGTGAAGAGATACTTCAGACTCTTATGATCCGAGAACACCTTCACGTGCTCACCCAATAGGAAGTGCCTCCAAATCTTCAATGCAAAAATCACTGCCGCCAACTCAAGATCATGAGTGGGGTAGTTCTTCTCATGGATCTTCAACTGCCTGGATGCATATGCTACGACTCGACCGTGCTGATGTAGCACGCATCCAAGTCCCTTGCCAGATGCATCACAGAAGACTTCGAATCCTCCTGATCGGTCTGGAATGATCAAGATGGGTGCAGTCGTCAACCTCTTCTTCAGCTCCTGGAAGGCATCCTCACATGCTTTCGACCAAACAAACATCACATCCTTTCTCGTTAATTGCGTCATGGCTCCCGCGATCTTCGAGAAGTCTTTGATGAACCTCCGGTAGTATCCGGCTAGTCCCAAGAACCTTCGAATCTCGGTCACCGTTCGGGGGACTGGCCAGTTTTGAACAACGGCCACTTTTTCAGGATCAACAGCAATCCCTGCTCCGGACACCACGTGGCCTAGAAATGCCACCTCGTTTAGCCAGAACTCGCACTTGCTAAGTTTGGCATAAAGCTGGGTCTTCTCAGGGTCTCGAGAACCTTCCTGAGATGCTCTGCATGCTCCACTGCATTCTTTGAGTAGATGAGAATGTCGTCGATGTAGACCACTACAAACTTATCCAAGTATTCATACAATACTTGGTTCATGAGACTCATAAATACCGCGGGTGCATTAGTCACACCAAACAGCATCACTAAGTACTCATAATGTCCGTATCTGGTCCTGAATGCAGTCTTGGGAACATCTTCATCCTTCACCTTCACTTGATGGTACCATGTCCTCAGATCCAGCTTCGAATAGACGCTTGACCCACCGAGCTGGTCGAAAAGATCGTCGATGCGCGGTAGAGGGTACTTGTTCTTCACTGTGACTTTCTTCAGCTCGCGGTAGTCAACGCACATACGAAGGGATCCGTCTTTCTTCTTCACCAGCAATATAGGAGATCCCCAGGGAGATACACTGGGTCGTATCCCTCCCTTCTTTAATAGATCGTCAAGTTGGACCCGCAATTCTTCTAGCTCAGATGGTGCTAAACGATACGGTCCCTTGGACATAGGCTGGGCTCCTGGCATTAGTTTGATGGCAAATTTAAGGGTGCGATCTGGAGGCAAACCTGTAAGGTCATCTGGAAACACATCCAAGAACTCTCGAACCACTTCCGGTATCTCGGGCTCAGTGTCCATCGCGGCTGCTACTACTTCGGTCGACTTGGCCTTGTACTTCACCGGTCCCACAGATCTGCTCCCACTAATGAACTCGAACTTCGGATGATCAGGAATGTCAAAGGCTACCCTCCTTCGACAACAGTCGATAGTGGCATGGAAAGTTCCCAACCAATCCATCCCGAATACAGCATCAAAGTTCGGGATATCAATCATCATGAAGTTAGCGAATAAAGCTCGCCCACAAATCACCACGGGGCATTGAGGATACCCAATGGTCGCCTTTATCACTCCGCCACCCGTATTGACGTTCCAACCAGTAGATAAGGTTGTAACAGGAACGGTATGGGTGCGAACGAATCGACTCGCTAGAAAGCAGTGTGATGCTCCCGAGTCGAACAAGGAGAGGGCAGGATTCCCAGCTACTAGCACGACACCTAGGTTCAAACACTAATCTAAGCAACCAAAGCTAATGAAAGAAAAGATATACCAATAATGCAAGAATTATACCTGTGATCACTTCACCGGTGGCCTCGGCCTCTTCGACAGTCATGGTGTAAGCCTGGCGTCTCGGTGGTGGCTGCCTTGCCTACTGGAACACCCTCTGCTGTGGAGGTAGTGGTGGACGCTGTGGGGCGATCCCAGTCGGGGCAGCACGAGGAGCTGGAGTTGGAACTGGGGCTGGAGCACGTGGTTTATGATGTGGGCAATTTCTAGCCACGTGTGCAGGGTCTCCACAAACCAAACAAAGGCCTAAAAATCCTCGACACTCAGATTTGAAGTGTCCAGACTTTCCGCAAAAGTGGCAAACCGGGAGGGCCTGCTGCTGTGGTCCTGGCCTCTTAAACTGCACTTGCTGGATAGGGCGGTGCATCTGGGGCCGTCTGCTTGGCCCAACTTGGGTCGGTGGGGGCCTCGCAGATGCTGCCAGCATGCGTTCTTCCTTTTCCTCCTCTTCGACCATCTCATGGTTACGAGCAATGGCCAGAACTTCAGCATGTGTGGTCGGGCTAGCACCGACCATCATCCTTCGAATCTCAATATTGAGCCCCTGCTGGAACTGCTGGGCTCGAGTCAGAGCATTTGTGACCATCTCTGGAGCAAACCTGCTGAGCCTGGAGAACTCAGCGTCATACTGATCCACCGTCATCAAACCCTGCTTCAGGTTGATGAACTTCTTCCTCATCTTGATCGTTGCGTGTGGGGGAAAGTACTGGGCGTTGAAGGTACTTGTAAATACATCCCATGAAATCGGCAATCCCAAGCGGTCTTCAACCGCCTGCCACCAGTCTCTAGCACCATCCGTCAGTTGCCTCTTGACGACAGCCACCCAGGCTTCTTCTCGAATCTGAGATGCTCTCAGATCATCAATGATGCGCTTGAGCCATTCTTCCGCCTGAAGATGGCTCTCAGTCCCTGCGAAGGTCTTCGGGCTCATCCCTCGAAAGTGATAAGCACTTGGGTCAGCTCGTTGCTCTCTGTGCAAAGCCTGTTCCAAGGCCTGTCCAAGCTGCTGATGAAGGGCATACATGCCCCGCATGCAATCTTCTGCAGACAACGGTGCAGTCGGGAATGCTATTGCGCCCGAACCGTTGTTGGCTCCATTGCCAGCATCATTCTGGTTGGGACCCTCATTCGGGTGGTTGATCCCGGATCCAAAGGCACTGTCTTCGCTTCCCGAAGTGTTTCTTTCCATGGCTTATCTGCATTTCATAAGGTTTGATCAGTTCCATTGAGTATTTTATACGACATATTCTGAACTTCCTGTATTGTTCATGTGGCTTTTAGCGCGGACCTGCATGGGCCACCAAACTTGTAACGACCCACTTACGGGGACCGTTACTTCTTGGAACATGCACAAGTCCTGCTAGGCACCAATGAAGTCAACACAGGCTACATTGCAGAAATACGCCAAAATACTGATAATGAAAATGGTACACTACCTTATTACAATCCAGCAGCTAACAGGAAAAGAAAATTACAAACGAAAGTACAAATGATACATCAAACCACTCTGAAAACAACAAATCAATTCTCTCACACTCACTCTCGATACACAGGGTCCTGCTGGTCCTGCTGGTCGTACTCAACCACAAACTCAGCGTCTACGGCCTCTGGTGCAAACTCCTCGACCTGTGAGATATCTGGCGAGTCCACCACAAAGAGAAGGGTCGCCAGGATCAGACGTAACTCAAAGTATCTCTATACATGGATTTTGAAACAAATATACAAGCATGGCATTTTAAAAGAAAAGAGGAAAAGTACGAACAATAATAGTAAGAGAAAATGAGCAGAAAAAGTAAACTTCGCAGTTTTACAGCTATCAACAATTTCTAGCAGTTAAAAGTGCAATGATAAAAGTAACTATGATGCGAGAGTCTATTTGTGCCTTTACCTAGACTGTGACGTACAGTAAGCAACCAAGAGGCCAACTCTTGCCGTGGGTGCTACCAGGGCGAACCAATTCTTTGAGTACTGTGCAATAATCTGTGATCTGTGATCTGTGATGGTTGTCACCGGCACTGTTATGGGTTGCTAGAACCCGCACGGTGACAACAAAGTCTGGACTAGTCGCTCCCGTACCCTCACTGTCACGCCCCGCTTCCCATTCTACCGGGAGCGAGGACGTGAACGGGTCCGCGATGTGCTTAAAACAAGGAGGAGTACTTTTTTTTCTTTCATTTTTTTTTCTTTTTGAAATCTTCTTCTTTTCTTCCTCCTTGGCTTAAACACACTAAGCGTCTGTATAAAAATTGCAGATCCTTGCTTGCAAATTTAAGAAGCAGCTCAAACGACATTATTACATATCCAGTGTACATTAATTAAGATACAGCTTGGCCTAGTATGGCCAATACAAACAAAGTACACGAATTACATTAATCAAATATGTATAAAAGTGCTGACGCGAAGGTAAAAGTCTAGTCTTCTGTGGGTAGATACTCCACGTAGCCTTCGAGCACTGGCTCGATTCCTGCAGTAGTGTCTTCAAAGAACTCACTATCGATACCTGACGGACATTTCGTAAAACAACAAAATGAAATGTCCGTCAGCGAGGTTTACTCGGCAAGATAATCTCAAAACCAAAATGTTGGACATTTTAAAATTAAACCAAGCTGGACTTTTAAAGACAAGCAATAAGTTTAATTTAAAATAAGCAATAAAAGAGATAAAGCAGTTAAAGCAGTTAAAATAGTTAAAGCAGTTAAAGAAGTTAAACATTTGCAATCTGTCGCAACTTAATCATTGATAGCCATTTGCAATATCGTTTACAACCTGTAGCAATTTAATCATTCAACAACAATTTGCAATACCATTTGCAACCTGTGACAATTTAGCATTAAATAAACACACCGTAGCAACCTGCAGAAAAGATGTTAGAACAATAGTCAAAAACCAGTCTATCCTAGTGATAAGTCCATGTCCAAGAGTACTAGAGATAACCAACATGCAGCTTGCGACGGGAGCAACTCCGAGGCTTACCCACCGTTCCGATATGGCAACGGTCAAGGTTCTAACCCCCGTAATGTGTTGGAGGTAATTTAGTATGGCGCATCCAGTCATTCTGTAACACTTTTGATCATAGACTACCCCAATCCCAGGTCAAGTCTAGTGTCGGTCACAAGAACGTGTACTATCTGTCTATTATTGAAATTCCATCTTTCATTCTATATTGTTAAAGTTCCATCTTCCATTCAATATTGTTGAAGTTCCATCTTCCATTTCAGTCAATTCAGTCTCGGTTTTCAACAGTCCGTACGATAGTTTCACAAAAGTTCACCACTTTGCGATTCGATTTAGCAATTAGAAGAAAACATAAAGATCACTTAAATTGATGAAAGAACGAGTAAGATCTAATTTTAACTAAGCAAAAGAGTTTAAATTAGCTTAAAATACTTTCTAAGACTAGTAGTTATTTTTCAAGATTTTTAAACAATTTTTAAACAATTTTAAATAGCCAAAAAGCAATTTTAAATCAAGAATGATTTTTTAAAACATATGTTCAATGAATTGTTTAGAGCAAACCGTACATCAGAATTCTTCAAACAAGGTGTCAAAATGATCGTATTCACTAGTAGTACGACATATATTTTTATCGTACGTAAGTGCACGTAAAATCACAGATTACGAATTTTAAAAGGATTTTTAAAACAAGAATTTATCATTACAACATATCTTCAAAGATTTATTCCGGGCAAACCGTACGTCAGAATTTTGCAAACAAGATGTCAAAACGATCGTATTTACAAGTACTGTAACATATATTTTTATCAGACGTACATATACGTAAAAATTGCAAGCTACGAATTTTAGAAGAATTTTAACCTATTTAAGTTTTGCCTTTAAAAATTCACTGTGAGAAATATACTTGCCTGATCGCGACGAAACTAGCGCCAATGGATTCGTTTCGACGTTTCTGATTTTCTGGGACTAGCCACACATTTTTCTGGCCCCTGTATAATTAGTTATGGATTTATAACCTTAAAACCCATTTATTAATTATTTAAAATACGAAAAATACGAAAATACGCGATATTTACAAGTTTGCCATTGGGTTATATTACGCATCACCTTCGTTGCGGGCTCGAGCTCGACGGCGGTCGTGGCACCGGCGACGTGCGACGACGACGGCGAAGGTGGAGCGGCGGTCTCCGGAGGCGGGACGACGTCGGGGGCGGAGGAGAGGAGGCGGCGTCGTGGGGTGCGGAGCTTCGTCGAGCGGCGGTGTGGCACTGTCGACGTCGGGGGTGTGGAGGCTCTCGGAGGTAGGGCGAGCGTATGATGGCGCAACGACGTCGAGCTCGCCGTGGAGAGTTTGGGCGCTTCGTCGTCGGAGGGAGGCCGAGGCAACGAGTCGGTCGTCGGGTTCGTGTTGCCGGAGCTCCGAGAGACTGGGGGGAGGGGCTCTGCGTCGTTGTGCTCACGGGCGGTGGCAGCGAGAGCGCGGAGGCGGCGGACTTCGTTCTGGGTTCGTCGGCGGCGGTTGAGGCCGGAGGGCGGCGGCGGAGCTCCGGGAGAGAGAGAACGTGAGAGGAGAGTGAGAGAGGGGAGAGTGAAAGTGAGGGAGAGCGGGGGGAACGCCTGGGTTCAAAATGAAACGGAGAGAGAGAGAGTATCTGTGTGTGGGTTAATACAATGGATGGGTTTATTTATAGGGTTAGTGAATGGCAAAATGGTAATTAGAGGGGGTAGATGAAGGGGTAGATGGGGGGTAGATGGGAGGGTAGATGGGAGGTTAGATCTGAGCCAATTCAGATTTAATTACCCAAAAGTAGATGTGATGAGGATTAGGGGTTAAAAGGTCATTAGCGACTGTAATTAACAAAGCGGAGGAATACAAACTCGTTTTTGTAAACGACTCCGAAAAATTACAAAAACGTACCCACGGGATCGTATCGTCACGAGGATCGTGAATACGAAGACCGTTACAGGATTTGGACTACGGAAATACTAGTTTTTGGCCAAAACGTTTAGAAAGCGGGTTTGCGGGTTCTCTATTGAAATGATATCAGAAAATTACGAAATTAATGTGGGAAGCCCTAAATGATCATATGATGCTACCGTACAAGTTTGAAAACGTTTTGAAGATGTTTGTATAGAAAATAAATTCGTTGAATCAAAACGGTAATTTTGGGAGATTAATTTTAACAGAAATGTTTTGGGCATCTGAGAAAATCTGAAATTGCTAAAATATAATATGATAAGTCTAGTGCTCTTAAATATTTTTTATAAGAATTTTTTTGGAATCAGTTTTGTTATAAAATTCTTCACGAGCATTTATAAAGTAAAATTAATTTTTAAAGTACGTAAAAATAGGTAAATTGAAGTGATGAAATTTCAGGTCGTTACATCCTACCCTCCTTAAAAATAATTCCGTCCTCGGAATTTCTCAAAACTTTATAAAATAAAATAATTGCTGTTATTAAGAAGCTCAAACAAATAAATGATAAAATGGAAAACTAGTCGAATGATTACAATTTAGAAAATAAGTTGTTAATAGCATGAAATATAATGTGATATAATGGCATCAAGAAAACAAGAGATATTTCTAATAAGTTTTAACATCATCATAGTTTCCGTAACTAGTCCCGACCAGTATCACTACAATAGTTACCATGCCTTCTAAAGTTGTCCAAAATTAACGTGAGATAATAATATCACATGAAAATGAGGGCTATTATGATGACACCATCTGTTCGAACTTGGAACCTGGGTGATAAGCCAGTAGCAAGTTATTTAAACCACATAAAAGGAAGACCATATAGTTTATTCGTGCTACTGGGTCTTAATCAAAGATGTCGCTCATAATATAGCACGTATCGACTAATCCACGGGTACCAACACCATCAATTTCCATAATGCCCAACCACATGCTAACGTCCAAATCACCGCCCAAAGGTAAGTACAAGGCCAACACTCTAAGTCAGTACTCACTGCCAGCATTTCTTCCGTCAATCTCCATACTATCCAACAATAAGGCAGGATCCATGCTCTCATCCAGAGCCAAGCACAAGGCCTACATCCAAATTCAACACCCAAGGCCAATATCATGCCAATATTCATTGCCATCACTCCTTCTGTAGACCAATACCTGACATTCGCAACACCCAACATCACCCAACAAATGAACAACCAAAAACATGCTTTCCCGCACACCAAAAGGAGTAGACGCAAGAGGAAGCCTAAACGGGATCTCAACGTGGGTGAGACCCAAGGCAGAGAGCTCAAGAGAAGCCCAATGATCACGGCTTCCCAAGATCTCAGCCAAGCGACGGAAGCGAGGGTGGCGGCGAGGGTCGTCACCAAGGCCAAAAATCCCAAAACATATCGTCGGAGGGCCATCGGTGGTTGCGGGTCCACGGCGGCGAGGACTGCGACTGGTTGACGATCCATGGCGGGGAGGGCCTCCGGGATGGAGCGAAGCGGAAGCTGGCGGATCTTCGGGTGAGGCCGGCGGATCGGAGATCGGAGCGGCGATGCGAGGTCCGATCGAGCTCGCTTGGGGAAGAGGCCGGGAGGGGGGCGATGTCTGAGGGAAGAGGGAAAGCCACGTGGTGGTTTGCGGAGGAAGGAGATGGGTCAAAAAGAAAAAAAAGGGGGGGCACCGAAGTCGTCGGTGTTAGGCTGGAACGGGGCTCGAGGAGAGGAAACGGACAGAACGCAATAAAGAGGGGGAAAGGCGGTCAGTGGGAAATGAATCAAACCCTTGGGGGAAAGAAATTATGTACAAGATAGAAGTAGGGGCTAGAGGAGAAATACGAGCACAAAATGAAAAGACGCCAACAACCTACACTGGCACGTCAGGTTGGGTCGTCTCAAAATCTCCAGTATCATCCTTGAATACTTCTGAGCGTCCTTCGATCTGCTTCCGCGGAGGAACTTGAACTTAAGATGGTCGGGTATTTTGAACTCTACCCTCCTTTGACGACAATCAAAGGTGGCATGAAATGTCCTTAACCAATTCATCCCAAGAACAACATCAAATGTTGGCATCTCTATCACCATGGATTTAGCAAAAAGACCTCGGCTACAAATCACAATAGAACATTGGAGGCATCCGCTGGGAACTGCCAGCGGTCTCGACCATCCAACGTGGAGTCAGAGGTTTAACAGTTACAGTGATAAGAAACATGTCCAAGCTCTAAATAATAGAGTAAGTAGCTTAGTGGAATATCTCGTACCTGGGATTACTTGGTCCGTAGCCTCAGCTTCTTCTACCGTCATGGTACAAGCTTGGCGTCTTTGGGATAGCACCTGTTGTCGAGTCTGCTGGTACACTTGGTTGACGTTGCTGAGCAAAGTTGGAAGGCTGAGACTTCCTCTCAGGACAGTCGCTTGCAGTGTGGCCCTTCGATTTGCTTCAGTGGTTGAACTCGAACTTCTGATGATCCAAAATTCGAATGATGTCCTCCATAACTAGAGTTCAAGGGGACTAAAGAAAGATTCTAAGAAGGTCAATCGAAAGGTCATCAAGATAAAGGAAGGTTGATAGTGAAGATCGATGACGTCACATAATCATGATTCACGTCCTTGCGGTCCAGCGGACACGGCCAGGGAAGTGACTAAGCCAGGATCACTTATGCCCAGTCTAGCTAGGTCGATCCAACAGACTTTAGCCAAGCACATTGACCGGTATCATGGTCCATTGAAGGAAGATTATCATTCATATGAGTGCCACCATCAACTGAAGGAAAGGTGATGAAATGAGTAGATGGTTCATCCAATGAAAATAACTATAACGGTTAGCAAAAGAGGTTACTAGGGAAGGTATAACCAAGAATGGAACACGAGTTCCTAAGCAAGGGTTAAGAGTTCGAAAAGGTAATGAGGTTCAATGGAAATAGTTCGTTGCAAATTCTGTGATAAGAAGCAATAGAAAATTTCCAAATCAAGATGTGGACATGCTATAGCACGATAACATATGCTAGCAATGATAATAAAGACGATGGGTGTCAAATCGACGTAGAGGGAAAAGGTTCAGGTATACCAGTGATTACAGGCTCTGCAGCTTCGTGGAGAATATAGGGTTGAATTTCCGGTATTTCCTTTACGATACCCAAGATGTCGTTGTTGGTGACGTCGTCTGTATCTGGTCGACCTGCCATATATACTTTAAAACAAACCGCAATGTAAGGTAAGTTAAAATCAAATCACCATCAGTTGTGAGTATCCGGTTGACCTGCCAAACTTCAAAACAAACCGCAATGTGAGGTAAGTTAGAATAAATCTATTCTAGTTGTACACTTAGATATTAATGTCATTTAAACCGATCTTAAAGTATTTGCATAAGCAAGACCTGCATGGGCCGCCACCAAAACCAGTCACGCCCCGCTTCCCATTCTACCGGGAGCGAGGACGTGAACGGGTCCGCGATGTGCTTAAAACAAGGAGGAGTACTTTTTTTTCTTTCATTTTTTTTTCTTTTTGAAATCTTCTTCTTTTCTTCCTCCTTGGCTTAAACACACTAAGCGTCTGTATAAAAATTGCAGATCCTTGCTTGCAAATTTAAGAAGCAGCTCAAACGACATTATTACATATCCAGTGTACATTAATTAAGATACAGCTTGGCCTAGTATGGCCAATACAAACAAAGTACACGAATTACATTAATCAAATATGTATAAAAGTGCTGACGCGAAGGTAAAAGTCTAGTCTTCTGTGGGTAGATACTCCACGTAGCCTTCGAGCACTGGCTCGATTCCTGCAGTATTGTCTTCAAAGAACTCACTATCGATACCTGACGGACATTTCGTAAAACAACAAAATGAAATGTCCGTCAGCGAGGTTTACTCGGCAAGATAATCTCAAAACCAAAATGTTGGACATTTTAAAATTAAACCAAGCTGGACTTTTAAAGACAAGCAATAAGTTTAATTTAAAATAAGCAATAAAAGAGATAAAGCAGTTAAAGCAGTTAAAATAGTTAAAGCAGTTAAAGAAGTTAAACATTTGCAATCTGTCGCAACTTAATCATTGATAGCCATTTGCAATATCGTTTACAACCTGTAGCAATTTAATCATTCAACAACAATTTGCAATACCATTTGCAACCTGTGACAATTTAGCATTAAATAAACACACCGTAGCAACCTGCAGAAAAGATGTTAGAACAATAGTCAAAAACCAGTCTATCCTAGTGATAAGTCCATGTCCAAGAGTACTAGAGATAACCAACATGCAGCCTGCGACGGGAGCAACTCCGAGGCTTACCCACCGTTCCGATATGGCAACGGTCAAGGTTCTAACCCCCGTAATGTGTTGGAGGTAATTTAGTATGGCGCATCCAGTCATTCTGTAACACTTTTGATCATAGACTACCCCAATCCCAGGTCAAGTCTAGTGTCGGTCACAAGAACGTGTACTATCTGTCTATTATTGAAATTCCATCTTTCATTCTATATTGTTAAAGTTCCATCTTCCATTCAATATTGTTGAAGTTCCATCTTCCATTTCAGTCAATTCAGTCTCGGTTTTCAACAGTCCGTACGATAGTTTCACAAAAGTTCACCACTTTGCGATTCGATTTAGCAATTAGAAGAAAACATAAAGATCACTTAAATTGATGAAAGAACGAGTAAGATCTAATTTTAACTAAGCAAAAGAGTTTAAATTAGCTTAAAATACTTTCTAAGACTAGTAGTTATTTTTCAAGATTTTTAAACAATTTTTAAACAATTTTAAATAGCCAAAAAGCAATTTTAAATCAAGAATGATTTTTTAAAACATATGTTCAATGAATTGTTTAGAGCAAACCGTACATCAGAATTCTTCAAACAAGGTGTCAAAATGATCGTATTCACTAGTAGTACGACATATATTTTTATCGTACGTAAGTGCACGTAAAATCACAGATTACGAATTTTAAAAGGATTTTTAAAACAAGAATTTATCATTACAACATATCTTCAAAGATTTATTCCGGGCAAACCGTACGTCAGAATTTTGCAAACAAGATGTCAAAACGATCGTATTTACAAGTACTGTAACATATATTTTTATCAGACGTACATATACGTAAAAATTGCAAGCTACGAATTTTAGAAGAATTTTAACCTATTTAAGTTTTGCCTTTAAAAATTCACTGTGAGAAATATACTTGCCTGATCGCGACGAAACTAGCGCCAATGGATTCGTTTCGACGTTTCTGATTTTCTGGGACTAGCCACACATTTTTCTGGCCCCTGTATAATTAGTTATGGATTTATAACCTTAAAACCCATTTATTAATTATTTAAAATACGAAAAATACGAAAATACGCGATATTTACAAGTTTGCCATTGGGTTATATTACGCATCACCTTCGTTGCGGGCTCGAGCTCGACGGCGGTCGTGGCACCGGCGACGTGCGACGACGACGGCGAAGGTGGAGCGGCGGTCTCCGGAGGCGGGACGACGTCGGGGGCGGAGGAGAGGAGGCGGCGTCGTGGGGTGCGGAGCTTCGTCGAGCGGCGGTGTGGCACTGTCGACGTCGGGGGTGTGGAGGCTCTCGGAGGTAGGGCGAGCGTATGATGGCGCAACGACGTCGAGCTCGCCGTGGAGAGTTTGGGCGCTTCGTCGTCGGAGGGAGGCCGAGGCAACGAGTCGGTCGTCGGGTTCGTGTTGCCGGAGCTCCGAGAGACTGGGGGGAGGGGCTCTGCGTCGTTGTGCTCACGGGCGGTGGCAGCGAGAGCGCGGAGGCGGCGGACTTCGTTCTGGGTTCGTCGGCGGCGGTTGAGGCCGGAGGGCGGCGGCGGAGCTCCGGGAGAGAGAGAACGTGAGAGGAGAGTGAGAGAGGGGAGAGTGAAAGTGAGGGAGAGCGGGGGGAACGCCTGGGTTCAAAATGAAACGGAGAGAGAGAGAGTATCTGTGTGTGGGTTAATACAATGGATGGGTTTATTTATAGGGTTAGTGAATGGCAAAATGGTAATTAGAGGGGGTAGATGAAGGGGTAGATGGGGGGTAGATGGGAGGGTAGATGGGAGGTTAGATCTGAGCCAATTCAGATTTAATTACCCAAAAGTAGATGTGATGAGGATTAGGGGTTAAAAGGTCATTAGCGACTGTAATTAACAAAGCGGAGGAATACAAACTCGTTTTTGTAAACGACTCCGAAAAATTACAAAAACGTACCCACGGGATCGTATCGTCACGAGGATCGTGAATACGAAGACCGTTACAGGATTTGGACTACGGAAATACTAGTTTTTGGCCAAAACGTTTAGAAAGCGGGTTTGCGGGTTCTCTATTGAAATGATATCAGAAAATTACGAAATTAATGTGGGAAGCCCTAAATGATCATATGATGCTACCGTACAAGTTTGAAAACGTTTTGAAGATGTTTGTATAGAAAATAAATTCGTTGAATCAAAACGGTAATTTTGGGAGATTAATTTTAACAGAAATGTTTTGGGCATCTGAGAAAATCTGAAATTGCTAAAATATAATATGATAAGTCTAGTGCTCTTAAATATTTTTTATAAGAATTTTTTTGGAATCAGTTTTGTTATAAAATTCTTCACGAGCATTTATAAAGTAAAATTAATTTTTAAAGTACGTAAAAATAGGTAAATTGAAGTGATGAAATTTCAGGTCGTTACACTCACCATTATAAGTTACCCCAAAACCCAGTGTCAGTGCAATTTTACATTTCCAGTCACAATTTTCTGTCAATCATGTCAAGTAGCCCAATTCTCCCTTTACGATACAGTGCAATTTACGATACGATACCGCGCAATTTTAGCTAACAGCTCAAAAATGGAAACACTGTAATAATGAAATAAAACTAGTTTGGCATGCATTTGTTTTTGTTTTTAAGACCCATGCCAAGGGTACGATGAGTTACCAAAATCGCCTTGTAGAAAAAGGCGCGTTTGAAAGGCGGTCGGTGTACCTGGTTCACACAGGTTACGAACGAGTTAGATACACGAATTAAGAATGCTAAGAGAGCAAGATACACTAACTAACTTATAACTAATTATTGGTAACATGTTATTAAAACTCAGGCTAATTTAAATAACTAATCTTCTAAACTTAATAAAAATAACTTATAAAATAGCTTATACATTTGCATTAAAAACTGATTAATAATTTATATTAAAAAACTTATATTATAAATTAACTTATTTTATAAAACTAATAGTTTATAACCTATCTTATAAAAATATTACTTAACTATAATATATTATTAATAATCTTATCTGTAACTTTTACCTTCTCCCTCTCTCTCTGTCCTCTCTGTCTCTTCTCCTTCTCGTTTCTTCTCCTTCTTCTTCTTTTTTGTTCCTCGTTGCAGCTGGCCGAAGGGGGCAAGGGGGTCTCGGCCTGGGGGCGGCGCGACGCGAGGGGGGCGCGGGGTTGGCGGGAGGCGGGGTCGGCGGCCTAGGGCGGTCGCGAGGCGGATCCAAGCGGCGGCGGCGGCGGATTCGAAGCAGCGGCGGCGGATCGGCGTTTCAGGCGGGGGGCGGCGGTCTAAGGCGGCGGCTAGGGCGGCGCATCGGTGAGGGCGGTGGTTGTAGGGCACGACGAGGGTTTCGGGGCGGCGGATCGAGGCACGGGGGGTCACGGCGAGGGCTCGGACTCGGGCGACCGGATCTGCAGGGGCTCGGGGGGTGTTGGCTTTGACGGCTTGGGCGAGATCGGAGATGTGGCTGCGGCCTCTCGAAGACGGCAGCTTCGTGCGATGAGGCGAAATTGGGGGTTCCAATTTGGGTTTGATTTGTTGATTTGAGGTTATCTGTGATTTTGGGATATCTGTTCCTTGATTTCTGGTTGATTTTTGGGGTGTAAGAACTTTGTGGAGGTTGGTCGTATGGTGGAGGGATGGGGGATGGTTGCTGTTTGTTTTTCCCTGTACGTTGTTTTAACAACGATGATGGAGGTGACAGATTGAATGAGGGTTGGTTGATGGGTAGGGGCTGTTGTTAAGGACTTGACGTGAGATGTTGGATCTCACCAACAATTCGGTGGGATTCAATTGGGTGGGTTAGGGTTAGGATAAAGAAACAGGGTAAAGGTAGATTAGGAAAAGTTTTTAATAAACGTAATTTAGTTAAAGATAACAAGTAATTTAATAATTAACCTTTTTAATTAAAACAATCACGATTTACAGATCAAAATTATGTTACGGTTAACTGAAAACGACGACGCGCTCGCGTCGACTGGCGGACGAATAACCACTCGGATGAAAATAATCGGATCAACGAAGTAAGAATACACGCACACAATAGTCAAAATACGACTAGAAAAACAGGCCGTTACAGGTCCTCACTACAGCTCGTGAGTACGAATTCATCGAAAGATAAGAGAAGCGAGATCAAGCTTTAGCTGCCCCTCCCCGAAGGACGCCACCTCCTACATATGCTGCTGGATCCAGTCATCGACCTCCATCCAATCTGCATCGCCCAGTCCAGCAGACTCATTTCAAAATGCCAGCACCACAGCAACATCGAGAGTGCTTCTATTGTGGTAAAACTTGACACATCATAGTAGAATGTCGATCGTACCTGAACCGTTGCTTGATCTGTGGATCCAAGGACCATGGAGCAAAGGATTGCCCAGAAGATAGATATAGAGATGCTGTTGATGCCCCTGCGAGGAATGCTCCACAACGACCATCGCTTCCCCCTCAACAGAAGGTGTTCCAACAAGCGCAACAACCGGCTCCACCACCGAGACGACAAGCCTACACAATGACAGCAGAAGATGTTGAAGCCATCAACCAGGTGATTAGAGGTATGCGTTATTGCTTTTAATATTATACTTGGCCCTCAATGGTTTAAACATAGCTCTTGCATGGTATGTAGTTGGTAGACCATCCTTACTTTATCTATCTCATTGCCTCCTAGCAATCATTTCGTTGACATCCATGATGTCCCTTCTAAATCCCTGACTTCTTATTGAAGCGTCAACATGACCGACGATACGGTACAGAAGCAGATCGAAGGACGCTCGGAAGCATTTGAAGACGATGCGAGACAAATTGAGACGAACCAAACCGAGACATGTAAGCTGGTGCCGCTACTTCTTCATCTTTCTTGGAATCGTCTTCTTCTTCTATCTGAGCCTATTTTGACTTAAGACTAGCTATAGAATCTATGGTGATGTCAATAGTATATATTCATACATAACATCTCTTGTTTTCTTGATACTATGATATCACATTATATTTCATGCTATTAACAACTTATTTTTCCCATATGCGTAATCGTTCATCAAGCCTCCCTTCCAATCGTTTAAATTGGTTAGGCAATTATCGGTCTTCTGAATTCCGAGGACGGAATTATTTTAAGGAGGGTAGGATGTAACGACCGTATTTGTCAATACGTTTATTTACGTATTTCACGTATTTTCGCATTATTAAAAGTATTTTATAATGGTTGGTCAGGAGTTTTACATCAAAAACTAATTTTAAAATTCTTTATAAAAAATATATTGAAGCATCAAACTAGTTATGGTGTATTTCAGTAAGTTCGGGTTTCATCAAATACCTCTAAATAATTTTTATAATAATTCATTTTCAATTGTTACTGTTTTAGCTGAATTAATTAATTTTCTATATAAACATCATTAAAACGTTTTCAAACTTCTACAGTATAATTCTATGATCATTTAGGGCTCCCCATACTAATTTCGTGATTTTCTGAAATCAAAGCGACCTAGAACCCGCAAACCTGCATCCTAAACGTTTTGGCCTAAAACTCGTATCCTCGTAGCCCAAACCCCAAAATGGATCTCGTATTCGCGATCCTCGCGATGATACGGTCCCTTGGCTATTTTTCGTAATTTTTCGGAGTCGTATGCAAAAACGGGGTTGTATTCCTCCGTTTTTAATAATTACATCCATTAATCACTTTCCCTCTTACTAATTACTTTCACTAGTTACTTTTACCCCCATAATCACTACCCTAACCCACCCCATTAACCCACCTCCCTAAGTTGGTCAGATCCAATTTTTTTTATCTGAATTGATTACATCTATTAGTTTTTCACTTATAGATATTATTATCTAAATCATTTCTAACCTATAAATACACTACCCATCCCCGTTCATCAATAACCCACATGCTCCTCTCTTCCCCAAGCACGCTCACCAAACCCAACGGCTCACGCACCCCAACCCATCTCCCATGAACCCATCTTCACCTTCGAAACACCCGCTCCCCATCTCCATCTCTCTCATTCGAAACCCCAGGCTCCCTTCTCTCGCACACCCCATCTCTCCCCTCTCCTTTCGTTCTCAGCAAACCCAAGCCCGCACGAAGCGACACCCTCCGCCGGTGCCTCCGTTCACCGACGCCCGAGCCTCAGACCTCTTCCATTCTCTCCGATCCACTCCGACGCCGAGCTCCGAGCCTACAACCCTGCCCATCCTCTCCGCTCCGATAGCCCGAACGAAACCCCCGACGCTTCCACCTCCCTCTTCTGCCTACGACACCGCCGTTGCCTTCACCCAAGACCACCGCCCGCAACAGCCTCGCCGCTCCGCCTTCCTCCACCTCGACGCCGCATCTCAACCCTCCTCCGGCACTCCACCATCTCTAGCACCTCACCGCCGTCCCCAGGCCCAGCTTCCCACTGCCGCCTGCATCATCAAGCGCCCTCCTCCAAGCGCCGCCCATCCTCGTGCCACCATGAGCCACCGTCGACGTCGACTTCACCCAGAGCTCATCCCGTCTCCGACCCCAAACCATGCTAGCGCCCCCTCGAACGCACACGTCCTCTCCCCCTCTCGATGTCCGACAGCCCAGAGCCTGCTCCGCCAAGCCCGCCCCATGGTGAGACCTCCGCCCCTTCGCCTCGAAGCCACGCCCTCGCTGTCGCCGTCGCCGCCGTCCGAGCCCGAAGCCCCCGCCGCACGCACACGTAATCGAACGAAGGATGTGAAATGTTTTTAATACATATTTCTAAAATGTATTTTCGTATAATATACGTATAAACGTATTTTAGAGTATTTATAATTATATAATATGGTTTTTTTGAAAAAAAATTGATAATTAATTATTTAAGAGTCAGAAAATTACAAGACCAGCTCCAAAAAAATCAGAAATAACATTCTTGACCCATTGGCGCTAGTTTCATCTCAATCAGACGCATATATTTTCCATAATAAATTTTTAAGCCTAAATTTTAAATACGCTGTTTTCATTTAAAAATTCATAACTTGTTATTTTCACGTTAACTGATATGTGGAAAAAATATATGTCGTAGTACTCTTCGAGACAATCATTTTGACAGCTCACTTGAAACATTCTGATATGTATTTCATCCAGAAGAAATGTTTGAACAAATACGATAACTAATTAAAAATAGTTCTTAAATTGATTTTGAGCTTTTAAAATTATAAAAATTACTATAGGCTTCAGAAAAATATTTCCTTCTTATGTAAAATTATGTTCATCATATCTAGCCTATATAAAAATTTAGAACAATTTTCGACAACGTTTCGATCGATTATAACAATCAAAACAATCAAGTTAATTAGATACTAAATAGTGTGTTCTTTAACCGATTGTTTCTTTTGTTTGCAGGCACCGATTATCGTGCACCAACTCCCTTGGAAGCTCTAGATCCAGTTCCGGCTCACTACCACCACCTCGAAACTCGTAAGTCATAGTAAATTCTAAATTTAGAAAATTAGATAAGTGTACAAGTATGAACTCAAGATTCTTATAAATAGTCTCTGAACCACTATTGGTCGAACGAAGGACTAGAGACATAAGTAACTAGAGAGATAATCAACTTGGGTAAATTGTGTACTAACGAAACTACCACACTTAAACCAACAATTTTGTATTCCATATTTGTTGGACTTGTCTTTATCCTCAAATTTCCTGGCATTAACTTTGCTTTACCTTCTGGTTTTCAATAAGAAAGTCAAACATTGGTCTTGGTTTGACTAACATCATGTGATACATCTTGTGGAATATCTCGTAGAATATCGTGTGGAATGTCTAATGGAATATCTCGTGGAACATTTTGTAAGAAACATGTAACACACACGACACTGAGGTTTGGGGTAACTCATTGTAGCGAAAGTGTAGGAGCTATGACAGGAGTCACCTCTCTCGTCTCGTCTCGTTATTTCTCAGAAGTATGTTGTGTTTGAAACCCGGGATTTGCTCCCCGTGGCAACGAGGTGACCCATGGTCGCATATCATACTCTCTTACGTGAGTCACATAACATAGTTTAGTTAATTACTGGCAACACCAAAATAACCATTGATTTTACATCTTATTAAGTACTTTGCATTTTATTATGCTTACAGTTCATGCCTGCTAGTCTCACTATTGCTATCACCATGGTTGCTCTTAGTACTTGCACGACCATCTTTTACTTTATGTATTACATGCACTTTACATACCACACCGGTGCAGTTACCAGTACTTTACTTGTCGTACCTATAACTACATCGGTAACACACATCACTTGCTTAGCCTGCTTTACACTTACACTACTACAGTACAGTTTGTTCTCTTCTTTTCTATTCTGTTTACCTTTACTACTCAGTTATGTACATTTGTTGCTCAGTACTTTACTTTTCGCTCTGGTTTGCTTGTATGCAGTTACTTTTTGTCATACTTGTGCACTGCTTCTTTTCTATGTCTAGAATTGTTGTGACTTACCTACGGTTCCATTTATGGCACCAGCAGATGACGACCAGATCGATGAAGTGGTCCCTGAGTTTTGAGGAGCCAGAGTTCGACGCAGAGGCTGCTGCTTTCTAGCTGTTTGAGTTGGTGTGCGTGTTATATTTTGTATTTTCTTTTCGCATTTCCTTTCTATACTTCCTTTTATGTATTTGGTGAGAGAGTGCTGTTTACTGTTGTATCTTAATTTGGAAAGTAATAATGTACGCTGGTTTGAGTATTATTACATCTCTGGATTGTGGCTATATTGATTTCACTGGTAATCTGCAGACCTGCAAATAAAATCAAATAAGTAATGCCCCCACCCCCGAGAGCGTGGCATTACATGTATATTGGAAATGTTAATTGCATGTAAAATGTGGATTGTATATGAAAGTTGGATTGTATAGGTAAGTTGTATTCAGATGAATAGATGTGTTATATTCTACATTGGTCTTAATTGGTGAAAGTTGTGGAGGATTTGGGTGGCTAGATGAACTTGAAGAATTTAACAATTGGTGGAAGTAATTGGGATGCTGTGGATCCTTTGCAAACGAGTGTTCAATGCATAAAATTATATTACTAAATTAAAAATAAGATTGGAGGTGTGTGAAACAAATGCTTGGGAAGTACCATGTATATATAAGAGAAACATGCCAAAATATTAAACCAAAACCTGCACAAAGTCCAAGAAATAAACACAAAAATCCAAGTCTCAATGGCTCTTACCGGCTAATTTTCCCATTGTATCAGACGTCTGAAGTTCACTAATGATCAAAGTCTAGAAACTGACCACCAAACGTCTGGTCCATGTCTCAATGGCTATTAATGGCTATTTTCTCACAGAATCAGACGTATGACGTTCATTTATCAGACGTCTGATTCTGTATCAGGCGTCTGGAAAATGAACTTCAGACATGGTCAATTAAAAAAATTTATCTTCCCATGACCAGAAGTCTGATGCATAATCACCAGACGTCTGGTCGTGGGTGGGTTTTAAAATAAGTCCAGCCAGAATCAATGGTTTAATGTGTAACAACGACACGTCTGATCTTGGAATATTAGAAAAAAAATAACATGTCCTTAGAGTCAGCGGCTAAACAAGGGACTAAACATAGAAGCACATGTTCAGCCATCTCTCTCTCCACTTTTTTTGCAAAAACTCCAACCCCATAGGATTAAGCCCCTCATTCAGCTCCGGTTCAGCCCTCCACCTAAAGTGCTCCAAGAATAAACCACTCAAGTCTTAAGGCGACTATGATTTACTAATTAATTAGTTGATTAATTCTATCAGATAAGAATTAAAAGCGCTCAAATGTCTCATAGGATTCGTAGCATTAGTAATTTGGAATTCCTAATTGATTTAAATCAAGTAACTAATTCATAATTCCATTAGCGAATTAATAATCACCAAATTTAACCTTTTGGCGTGCAAAATGGACACATATGCAAAATCGCTTCTGTTGGCGACTTTATTTGCAAAGCACACTGTACCATTAAATTAGTTTTTTAATGCCGAAGCTACGTGTTGGAACCGTCCAGACGCTGCCACGTAGAGATACTTTCATCCGACGGCTGAGATCGATTCCTCGTTTTCTTAGGCGACACGAATTCTCACTCTCCCTCGATTCTACTTCAGCTCGAACAAGTAATCTGAAGCCGAAACAAAAATACCCATCATCTCCCTTATAAATATCCCCTCTCTCTCTCTTCTCAAAGCTATCCTCTTTTGTTCTTGCGCTTCTCTCTTGTTTGATTTCTGATCGAATTCTCATAAATTCAATGGCGTCGAGTCAAGGGGAAGCTTCATCTTCTGCCGATCCGTAAGTGTCATCAATTTTAAGATGTTTTAAGATTTTTTAAAAAAATTTACTTGTGAGGCTAGGGTTTAAGTTTGTGCTCATGGATTTTCTGGCGATTTTTGGCTTGTAGGAAGGGGACGAAGAGGGATTTTAGTACGGCGATTTTGGAGAGGAAGAAAGCCGCGAATCGGCTGATTGTGGACGAGGCGGTGAACGATGACAACTCCGTGGTGTCGCTTAATCCCGAGACGATGGAAAAGCTACAGCTTTTCCGAGGGGACACGATCTTGCTGAAGGTATAATTTGATTAGGGCTTTCGTTTTCATTGATTTTTGATGTTCAAAGCCAGAATTTTGGACGACTTTTCCTTGATTACATGCTTAGTGGATAAACTCAGTTTTTTTTTTCCAAAAAACGTTGGATCCATAGTTTCTGAACTCTTTGGTTCTTCAATTTTGCTGTTTTAATTGGCTTTTGAATAAGATGCAGATATCTTTTACTTGTAGCTCATACTTTGATCTATGCTGGTTGAAACTTGAAAATAATAAGTAACTATTACACAAATTCTACCCATTGGCTGATAGTACCTCCTTAATATTGTGTCGTTTTAGGACATATTTGAAGCTGATAATAGTTAGCATGTTGACAGTTCGCATCTGATAGTAGCTTCTTCTCATGCAGTGCTTTGAATCGTTTGTTTGCAAACTCTTTTGGTCGTTAACAGATGAGATGTTGTGTTAGATGTTGAGATTTAAGATACAGACATTTTGAAATGTGCCAGTACCTTCTCTAGTCTACACAATATGATAATTGTGAACCACTATTGTATGGATTTTTGCTAAATCGAGATTTTTGCCGGCAAAATCTCCTATATGTCTTAGTGTCAGATAGCATCAAGTTAAATAATTGGTGGGTGAGTGAAGCCCTGAATAAAAACAGGTATGACCACAGCGCGAGGCATGAAATCATAGGAGAGACACCTGCTATTGAATATCTTAGTCAGGTTGAGTTAAATAAGTTCATCTTCATGATATGCATATTATCCTATTGCTGATAATCTTACATTTTGGAACGAATTTGACTCCTGCAGTGTTTCTGCTGTCTGATCTGACTCTCAGGTCTCGACTGTTCTTAACTGAAGACATGTTAATACAACCCATAAATTTTAGTGTAAGAAGTTTGTTCAATTCTTATTGGAAAGTTTGGTGGTCTGAAGTGTGATAGTTTAAGTGTGAGACCAGTCAAAAGAATTTAAAGTGTCAGGTTTGGGTACTGACTGAGTTATTGTGTTTCAATTAAGAGGAGTATGGAGTGAGTGTTGCTAAAGTCTGTGTGATGATTAGAGCATTCTCTGTCTTCTTTTGCTATGTTATATATGTCATTTTGTTTTGTTTTATGTGTTCAATTTCTTAAGTTCTTAATACATACTTGTCACTGGCAACCTCAGGGGAAGAAACGAAGGGATACAATTTGCATTGCCCTTGCTGACGAGACCTGCGAGGAGCCTAAGATAAGAATGAACAAGGTTGTCCGATCAAATCTCAGAGTGAGGCTTGGAGATGTGGTTTCAGTCCACCAGTGCCAGGATGTCAAATATGGAAAGCGTGTACACATACTTCCTATAGATGATACCATTGAAGGCTTGACAGGAAACTTGTTCGATACATATTTGAAGCGTGAGTTTACTATCTTTTTTCCTTTACATGCGCTTGATATACCATCCCTGTACATAGCTTGTTGTAGTTACTATTAAGGTCTTCTATTTATACTTTGTTGTATTAATGGTACGTGATGCTTGCTGCACAATCTGTTTGATATGCCATGCTTGATGCACAATCGTTTTGATATGCTATGCTTGCTGCACAATCGTTTTGATATGCTATGCTTGCTGCACAATCCTCTCAATATGCCATGTTACTGCATAATTTGTTTAATATGCCATGCTTGATATAGATATTGAAGCAGATTGAAAGCAGAACATCCTACCTTTCCAACATATAACATAATTAAGGGTTACATTTCTACAATGAATTCTTGATTATGGGGAGACAAAAAGATCCTTTTTAGTTTATCAATCAGTTCTTGTTTGGAAACATTGGTGTACGATGACTATGTTCAGAGTCAAAATAGAACTTTCTAATAAATGGCATAAAACTATCAATTTCTGAAAACCATCAATTTTTTGGTTCTTATAATAATTTTGGTACGAATTGATATATAAATTATGGAGATAGAAGATCTTTAAATCATGTGCTTGAAAGGATTAGGATTTACATCTTCTCCTTTGCTTCTTGCTACAATGACATGTGGTATCACGCTATGTTTTGATCCTCAAGATGTGCTCTATAGGCTTATTTGTGTTTGACCATGTATCATTAGTGACATTATAAGAATTGATGAAACACTTGGGATGATGCAATTATATGTAAAACTTGGCAAGACACAACAAGCTTCATGCATTCCAACCCAAGCTGGACACTAACCCAATGGGGATCCCCAAAGATTTGTTATTTTGAATGATCAATTTTTGCTGCTTCTGATTTTGCGTAAAACAAGGCGGGGGCATGAGACGGATTTTCTGGATATGATCCAAGATATAGAATGTGTTGTTTTTCCGGGTTTAAATACCTTGGGCTTGGGCTCCACTTTGGTAAGATATCGTCCGCTCTGGGCCCGCATCGGCACCCGCATGGTTTTAAACACGGGGCTTTGCCTCAAAAGGCCTCTTACCAATGGAATTTTCAAGCTATTATTTAAACCACCGGATCCCCTCACTTGGCCGATGTGGGACTATTCGAAAATCCCAACAATCCTCCCCTTGAACTAGGACCACATCACGAGCCTCTCCTCGAACGATCATCCATCCGCCGTCCTAACTGAGCTCCGACCAAGCGTACTCCATTTGGCTGCCTCCCCGTGGCTAGGAAGGTCCATTCTTCTTGATGGCGTCGAGCCACTTCCGCTTGCATCGAGCTTCACATATGAGCCGAGAGTTCTCCATCAGCGACATGCCGTGCCCGAGCTCTCCTTCAGCTCGGCACATGAGTCCGCTCCTCCCTAAGCATTGCGGACTTTCATACGCCGATATCCCATTGTGGATGACTTGGGCTCGCCACGGTGGGCATCACTATGTTCGGCATTTGGAGTGCTCCATCCTTCTGTTCGGAAAAGCTGAACTTCGCACCTCTCGGAAACACGCTGACTCTCATCCGCCGGCACCAGAGGATCAAACACTTCGGTAGATCTTGGGTCCAGCTTTGATATCATGTTGTTTTTCTGGGTTTAAACACCTTGAGCTTGAGCTCCACTTTGGTAAGATATTGTCCGCACCGGCACCCACACAGTTTTTAACACGGGGCTTTCCCTCAAAAGGCCTCTTACCAATGGAATTTCCAAGCCACTATTTAAACCCCCGGATCCCCCCACTTGGCAGATGTGGGACTATTCGAAAATCCCAACAAATGGAGCGCACTCTCCTTCCACCTAGCGGCAGCAGCGGCTAGAAGACCGCTCGGTCGAGCGGCGCGGGGTTGGCAGTTTTAAGCCGATGGCCTGGATCATTTTCTCATTGTTTTGGGGGGTCCTATTTAATCCTAATGCTTCATTAGATTAGGTTAATGGCTATTTTCAGATCTGGGGCTTTTGGAGAGGGATAGCCGCCGCCATTGAAGATCGACGTCGAGAGATTAGGGCTTGGAGATTGAGTGTGGAGTTGAGTGATTCTCTTCATCTTCTCCTTTTGATTTCTTCTTCTTTGAGTGAGTTTGTGAGGGCTTGTGCTATTGGCCAAGTTATTGTAATGCCCTACCAGCTACTGCACAAGTACTAGAGGGGGGGTGAATAGTACTTTAAAATAATAAGGAGTATAATTCCAAATTAAATTGCAAACAACTACCAAATCAATTTGCGGAAGCTTAAATTGAATGACAACACAAAATTAACAATGCTAACAAACGATGTTAATGGGTTCGGATCCACTCAAGTCTCCCCGACTTGTTCCCGGTGATCTTACGTCCCAACCACCCGGATCCCCTCCGGATACTTAGGTTAGAAACCCTAACCTAAGATTTCCACTATGAATATCTTGTGAAAAACCTTCACAAGATCAAATCATACATGCAATGGCAAAGTGAATCCCACAACCCGGGATCACAATCTTCTCTTACAACCGAGAGAATCACAAAGCAATATTAAAGAGTTTAATATGAAATAAACAATCTTACCACAAAATCCTATACCTTGAGTTTTTCTTACCCAAATGGTGAAATGAAGGATTTGAGGAAGATGAAGTCACCAAGTCCTAGCACCAAGGAAATGACCAGCAATGGGTGCCTAGGAAAGATTTGGAGACTAGGATCAAGCAATAGCTTGAAGAGCTCACCAAGAACAAGCTTCTCTCTAGATCTAGAAATGAGAGAGAATGGGTTTCTTGTGAGGAAGAGAGCTTTAGATTTGAGGGAGAATAGCTATCTCTTTAGAACTCAATGAATCTCTGAATGGAAGCTCTCTTTTTTGTAGATAGAAATGACCTAGGTTCGTATTTATAGGAACCCATAAACACAAGTTAGGTCATTCACCAACGGATAGAAATCTGTGAGACTTAGTCGGTCAAAGAACAATCACTGACCGACTAGTTCATCAACTAGTCGGTCAGTCAAACAACGTGGACCGACTAAGTGTAGATCTGAGAAGAGATAGAATTTCAGACCTAGAAATCTAGTCGGTCCAAGAAGACTGTCTGACTGACTAGTTGCACAACTAGTCGGTCAGCCAATGAACGTAGACCGACTAAGAGCAAAAAGAATTAGTCTGAGTACAAAGTGACTTAGTCGGTCCAAGAACAAAAGTTGACCGACTAGATTATCAACTAGTCGGTCACCAAACGTTCTTAGACCGACTAACGATAAACAGTAGCTTAGGAGAAATTTAGCATGAACAGTAAGTCACAACTAGTCGGTCAAAGAAGCATCACTGACCGACTAGTTCACAAACTAGTCGGTCGGTGAGTCAACGTAGACCGACTAACTGTAAACAGTAAAGTCCAAGAAATTAAGGAATCAAACTAGTCGGTCCAAGAACAGTTGCCGACCGACTAGATCATCATCTAGTCGGTCAGTACTTGTTCTTGTACCAACTAACATGCACAATAAAGTCCGAATCGAAGCGCGATGCTTCGAGGAAGTTAGAATGAACTTGTGCAAGGATCCTAGAGCTACGAAATGAGCGTAATGAAGATAGAGACGTAAGATATACTCAAGGCTTAACAATCTATCAATCGAAACTAAAAGACTAAATAAAACCTTAAAGAAAGGTCTTCGAGAGCTTCGATTGAATCTTCATAACTTCCAAAACGGCGCAAGAGCTTCAACGAAGCTTTAGGCATGAATACGAGCTTTGGGAAGTGTTGAGATGTCGCTTTGAATGTTCTCGTGAATTTGGCGACGATCTCCAAAACTGCGCTTACAAATTGTTAGTTCATGGATTATTTATGTTTGCTCATCATCAAAACCAAATCCGGGGAGTCCAATATTCAACATTCTCCCCCTTTTTGGTGATGACAAACCAACATAAATAATAATCAAAAATAATAATTCAAATGTAAAATACTTACTCCCCCTGCATTGATGACACGTTAATTCCAAAATGAATATATATGAATTGCATCAATCAGACGAGTAAGATATATAATGAGAATCGATTTTTGAAATATCGGATTTTGAAAATCCTTATATATATCTTAACTCCCCCTGAATCTAACATATCAAACTAGATTCTTGGAAATTGAGTTAAATTTTCATTTGCGCTATTTATTATCATTATATCTCCCCCTTTGGCATTATCCCAAAAATGGGGGGCATACAACGACAACAACTAGGAAATGGAAAATCCAACATCGGGAGTCGTAGACAATGACGATGGACCAAGTTGACACCTAGGGAAAAATGTGGAAATCAAATCAAGGTGTGCCAAAATGTCCATTATCAAAAAAATAATAATCAAAATCATCAAAAATACCAAATAATTATTCATTTCTTGAATAAAGAAACATACTCTCCAATATTCAATATTCTTGGTTAATTTTGTGCATGGAAAACAATTCTATATAATTATAGAAATATAATCTATTTAACCAAGTTTTTAATCGTCGAGCGACGAATTCACATTTCAAATGCATTCAACGAATATGAAAAAAAAATGCACGACGAATAAAAGACAAAGTGAATGACGATGAACATATATATATATATATAGACATCATGAGTATATCAAAAAGGTATCACATCGAATACATGTGGTACATCATATGAAGCGAGACACATCATCTATATAAACATAAAAAAAACATCAACATCATCAACATCATCAAAGTGTATCAAAATACATCAAAACAACATCATATCATAATATCCAACTCTGACATCCAGAAAGCGCAAAAATACATCAAAACATCTCTCAAACCCCATCCTAACCCAAAATACTCTCACTAAGATATATCATCCAAAGCGTAGTGGAGAGTCCTCGAAACAAGCGATCACGAGGAGGTGGCAGGATCTGCAGTCTCCGTGGGTCCAGTCGACGGAGTGGACTCAGGATCTGCAAGGAGGAGAGTCGTCTCAACAGATGGAATCGTCGGGGCAGGAGTGGAGATCTCAGCAACAGGCTCAACAACGGGAATCTCAACAGCAGCATGGGTCTCGACAGAAGCAGCAGCAAGAGATACATGAGCAGGCTCGGAAGTCTGAACTACTGCAGCAGCGGTCTCTGGAGCACCGGTAGAGGTGCCAACTCCAGGAGCAGAAGTGGAAGTACCAGCAGCAGCAGCAGTGGCCTCATCGCCACGGGCAAAAGAAGTGACAAGCTCGTCAAGCTCCTCATCGTCCATCTCCTCGGCCTCAGACACTGAAGGAGGAAGATCAATCCCCATCATACGAGCCATACGACAGACTACCTCCTCAGTACGAGCCAAACGGGAGTCGTGCTGACGAAGTAGGCGTACGACATCGTCCAATGTAGCAGGACGAGAGGGGGCACCAGCAGCAGAGGGAGTCGCCTGAGAAGCAGAAGTGGTAGATCTCTGTACGTGACGAAGCGCCGCTAGAGATTTCTTCACGGCCGTCGCGTTCAGAGGCGTACCCAAGGGACGCTCATCGTCAGGAGGGAGAGGGACTCGGAAATGACGGAATACAAGAGTCAACAGGCAAGGGTATGGAATGTGCGCAGACTTATTGGTCTTGCGTATACACTCGAAAGAATCCATCTTATCGAGTATCACGCGAGCCCAATTAATCTCGCACCCCAAGAAAAGAGCGTAGATCAATTTCAAGAACGGCTGGGATGGGAGTGAAGAGGATCCATACTTAGGGAGGAGACATGACTTCAAGATCAGGTTAAGAACCCACGCATTCGGCTTGAAAGATTTCGAAGGAACACCAATGAATGCGGAGGGGATAACCTGGAAGATATCGGCAAGAATTGACTGATCCAAGGAGGAAATATCATCGACCGAAATGTCCGAAGGGAGGAGACCACACGACGAACAACCAAGAATCTCCCCCAAGATTTCTGCCGTGAGAACTATAGGAGTTCCCAAGACAGTCGTCTCAATGGAGTGGCTGGCATCGTACTGGCCTCGAACGCGATTGGCATAGAACAATTTCACGAGGCGAGGATACGGTTTGGGATTGGCCTTGGGGTCGTATCGGAGATAATCAAGAAGACCACTATAGGACAGAAGATCAGCAAGGCCGAGAAAATCAGAAAACTGAACGTAATGCTCTAACAACAGTGGACAGTGCTCTATACGGTTGTACGCTGCGAGACACTGAGGGTCATCGCGGCACAACGATATGTCTACACCGCCGACTGGCATAGGAGCTTTACCTTTAGCCTTACGGGTCTTCGGAGGAGGAGTAGGTTCCCTAGTAGGCTCATCCTCAGGGATAAATTCAGAGTCGGAATCGGGAGGAGTAGCCGGTGAGTGGAGTATGGGCTTTTTGGATTTAGATTTGCGGGGCTTGACGGTCGCAGTCCTAGGCTTCTTAGGAGGAGGCAAAGATGGAGAGGCTTGGGTTGACTTGGCACGACGCTTAGGCTTCGGGGGATTCCTATGGTCGGAAGGTTGTTCTACGGTCATAGGAGAAGCCCCGGAAGAGGCGATAGGAATTCTCGTCTTTGCCATGGTCGTGGCACGACGAGTACAAGCAACACAAACTACAAGCTAGACAAACCCTAGAGATCAAACGAAATCGAAAAGAACAAACCCTAAGAGGAAAAATTCCGAAACCCTAGGAGCTAGATGAGATAAATAACAAACCCTAGAGTAGGAATCGACCTAGGAGAGGGAGGGAGATACCTAGGAGGCGGCGGACGGCGGGGATGGCCGGAGATATGGCCGGAGACGACGGAATTTGAAGGGGCTCGATCGGGGGTTTGGGGTTTATCGGGCTGGAGAAGGGAAGAAGACCGACTAAGAATGAATCTAGTCGAACCAAAATGAGTATAAGTCGGTCTGGAATCAAAAAGACACAAATGCCCTAACACACTTAGTCGGTCACAGTTCAAGCACTGACCGACTAGATTACGATCTAGTCGGTCGGTCAATGAGCTTGAACCGACTAAGTCGAAACAGAGGCACAGAAGAATTTCTAGGGCAAGAATTAGTCGGTCGCAGTATATTCACTGACCGACTAGTTTTCAATCTAGTCGGTCGGTAAGTGTACTATGACCGACTAACGAAAGAAAAAGATAGGAGTTATATAAAAGCTTGATCTAGTCGGTCTGAGTTCACTTGCTGACCGACTAGATGAGCATCTAGTCGGTTGACAAATGAACTTAGACCGACTAGAAGAGTCCAAAAATTGATAATTGATTTCTCTTCACAAACCACTTGGATGAAACATCATAACTCTCTCATTAGTCATCTAAATTCCCCCATAAAACGTCGAAATCTTAAATACGACATTGAAATACGATTTCGAGCAATAAATTCGAACAAATCACATAAAATTCCCAAAAATTCAATAAATCTAGCATGAATGAAATATCGCGAAATATAATAGCATGCAAGATATTTGAATGAAATATGAATCCTATATCTCGGATTCACCCATAATCCCCAATTCTCGACGCAACCGCACAAAGGAGTCCTCCTTTAGGGGTTTCGTGAAAATATCGGCGATTTGCTTTTGGGTTTCAACGTACACTAATATGATGTCCTTTTTAGCAACATGATCATCTAAGAAATGGTGTCGGACATCTATGTGTTTCGATCGGGAATGGTGCACCGGATTCTTTGAAAGACAGATAGCACTTTGGTTATCCACCATGATAGGGCTAGTATCACAATGAATACCAAAATCCTTCAATGTGTGTCTCATCCAAAGAACCTGGGCACAAGCGGCACCGGCGGCAATGTATTCCGCCTCGGTGGTTGAAAGTGATACCGAATTTTGCTTCTTGGAAAACCAAGAGACAAGAGAATTTCCTAGAAAATGGCAAGTGTCACTAGTACTTTTCCTGTCGGATTTGCATCCCGCATAATCAGCGTCACTATATGAGACTAACTCATATGTGCTAGATTTCGGATAAAGTAATCCAAAATCTAAAGTGTAACTTAGATAGCGAAAAATACGTTTAACCGCTACTAAGTGAGAATCCTTAGGTTGAGACTGATAACGAGCACATATACATACGGCAAACATAATATCGGGCCTACTCGCGGTAAGATAAAGTAAGCTACCTATCATACCTCGATATAGACGAATGTCTACATCTTTTCCGCCCGTATCTTTATCAAGATGCGTTGTAGTGCTCATAGGAGTCTTTTTCCCGGAGGCATTCTCCATTCCAAATCGCTTTAGCAACTCCACCGTGTACTTTGTTTGGTGGATGAAGATTGCATCGTTCAATTGGCGAATTTGGAGACCTAAGAAATATTTGAGTTCGCCCATGTGGCTCTGATGCGACTAGGGCTTTTTGTGGGGATTAAAGGTAGGATTTTTATGGATAGTGGACTACTAATCTAGGGTTTGATAGCGAAGATCAGATCTGAAATAGAATTCTAATTGCGAATAAAATAGAACTAGGGCTACAACTAATTAATTAGCAACTAAGGAATAATCTAGAGTACTAGGAATAGAAAATACCTTGATCAAATCTTCGATAAAACACACCCTAGGGCCGGCCGGCCCCTTTATTGGGGGAGGGGTTAATAATTGTCTAATTACCCCTTTGCCCTCCCCACTTGTGAGTAATCACAAGTTTGGGACCGGGTCCAAGTTGGACCCAAGTCGTCGTCTCCGATGGTAGACCCGCATCCCTTGAACCGGACCCCCATCCTGATTAGTCGCCGCCGCCCCTTGCTGTGGCCGAGCCGCATCATTACTCCCCCCCAAAAGAGCCACCTTGTCCTCAAGGTGGAAATCTGGAAACTGGTCGTGGATCACTGAAGCAGCCTCCCAAGTAGCATCGTAATCAGGAAGGCCCCGCCAACGAATCCTCACCTCCTGAACCCCGCCTGCGGTCTGCCGAATCCCCGTCAACTCCTGAGGCTCGAGGAGCACCTCCATGTCATCTGTCAAAGTGGGTGGAAGAGTGGGCGACAGAGTATGATTTCCGATGGCCCGTCGCAACTGTGAAATGTGGAACACCGGGTGGATGGTCGACGTGGTGGGTAACTGCAGTCTGTAGGCCACCTTCCCGATCTGAGCGGTCACCTCGAAAGGGCCATAGTAACGGGCCGCTAGCTTCTCATTGCTCCGATGAGCCAAGGTCCTCTGCCGGTACGGTCGGAGCTTCAGGTACACGCGGTCCCCCACCTCAAACTGCTCATCTCGCCGGTGTGCATCTGCCTTGGTCTTCATGATCTGCTGGGCCCTCAACAAATGTTTCTTCAATTCTTCCAAGTACCTATCCCGCTCAGTCAAGTGCTCCTCTACCTGGGACACCGGCGTAGCACCTCTGCTGTAGTGTATCAACTGTGGGGGGTCACGGCCATAGAGGATCCGGAATGGGGTGCTCTGTGCTGCTGAATGGTACGAGGTGTTGTACCAGTATTCGGCCCATGCCAACCACCTGGCCCACTGTCTCGGCGACTCTAACGCGAAGCACCTCAGGTATGTCTCCATACTCCTATTCACCACCTCCGTCTGTCCATCTGTCTGCGGGTGATAGGCCGTGCTCCTCCGTAGCTGGGTCCCCTGCACCTTAAATAACTCCTTCCAAAAGCTGCTGATGAACACCTTGTCCCGATCTGATACTATGGAGCCCGGAAACCCGTGCAGGCGAACCACCTCCCTCATAAATGCTGCTGCCACCGTAACTGCAGTGTATGGGTGTCTGAGAGGTATAAAATGGGCGTACTTGCTGAGCCGATCGACCACCACTAATATGGAACTGTACCCCTCAGATCGCGGCAACCCCTCAATGAAATCCATACTGATATCCTCCCATACGCGCTCTGGCAACGCTAATGGCTGTAAAAGCCCCGCTGGTGCCATTGCCAAATATTTGTGACGCTGGCACACGTCACATTCTGCTATCCGCTGGGCAATGTCCTTCATTCCAGGCCAATATAACTCCCTCGCCATCCGTCGGTAAGTCTGCTGCACCCCCGAGTGCCCCCCAATGGCACTGCCGTGGAACTCCTGAAAGATCATGGGGATGTGGGCGGATCCCCTGGGAATCACCAGCCGACCGTGGTATAGCAACCTCTGTCCCTCCATGCTGTATCCCTGATAGTCCGAGGACCCCTGCTGTAGTGCCTCACGGATCCTTGTCAAATCTGCATCAGCCTCTATCTCTCTACTCAAGGGCTCCCAATCTAAGAGGACGGGTGCGGATATGGCTGCTACCTCCGTAATCTCCTCGCGACGTGACAGGGCGTCAGCCGCCTTGTTCTCCAGGCCTGGGCGGTACTGTATCTCGAATGTAAAGTGCACCAGCTTGGAGAGCCATCTCTGATGCTCCTCGGTGACCATACGCTGCTCCAATAAGTACTTCAGACTTCGCTGGTCGGTCCGCACTACGAATTTCCTACCCAGCAGGTAGGGCCGCCACTTCTGAATAGCAAGTACAATCACCATCAGCTCCCTCTCATAAACTGACTTCAGCCTCGCCCGTGCTGACAGGGTCTGGCTAAAGAAAGCAATGGGCCTCTGGTCCTGCATCAAAACTGCCCCTAGGCCATACCCTGATGCGTCGGTGTCTATCACAAAAGGTCTGCTGAAATCTGGGAGCCCCAAAACTGGCACCGACGTCATCGCCTGCTTCAGGGCCTCAAATGCCCTGGTAGCCTCCTCGCCCCAGTGGAAGTTGTCCTTCTTCAGTTGCTCGGTGAGAGGCCAAGCAATCGTGCTATACCCCTGGACAAACTTCCTGTAATACCCTGTCAACCCCAAAAAACCGCGCAGTCCCCGTAAATTAGAGGGTACAGGCCAATCTAACATGGCAGCAATCTTGGCCCTGTCGGCTGCCACTCCCTCAGCTGATACCACATGGCCCAAGTACTCCACCTGTGGCTGGCCGAACAGACACTTCTTCTTATTCGCACAGAGTTGCTGTTCCTGTAGCTCATGCAACACTGCTCTCAGATGTCCCACGTGCTCCTCCATACTGTGGCTGTACGCCAGTATGTCATCAAAGAAGACCAACACGAACCTCCTCAGAAAAGGTCGGAAGACCTTGTTCATCAAAGCCTGGAATGTCGCCGGTGCATTCGTCAAGCCGAAAGGCATGACTAAGAACTCGTAATGCCCCTCGTGAGTCCTAAATGCGGTCTTTGGCACGTCGGCCGCCCTCATCCGTATCTGGTGGTAACCCGACTTCAGATCAATTTTGGAAAAATAAGCTGCCCCGTGGAGTTCATCCAAAAGCTCATCTATCACCGGGATGTGGAATTTATCTGCCACTGTTTCCTTATTGAGGGCCCTGTAATCCACGCAGAATCTCCAGCTGACATCCTTCTTCTTCACCAACAGTACTGGGCTAGAAAAAGGGCTAGTGCTCGGTTGGATCACCCCTGCCTGCAGCATCTCCTCCACCAACCGCTCTATCTCATCCTTCTGTACCTGGGGGTACCTGTAGGGCCGCACACTAATGGGAGACACGCCCTCCCTCAAAACAATGGCGTGCTCATGATCTCTGTGGGGTGGCAGCCCCTGCGGTGTCTGGAAGACCTCCTCAAACTGTGCCAACAGCTCCTCGACCTCCGGTGCTACTGTCTGTGGGGTGTCCTCACTCTGTACCAACGCTGTCACTGCCTGTAGCTCCACCAAGTATCCTCCTCCTGCGGTGTGGATAGCCCTGGACATGGCCTTGTAAGACACCAGGGAACGACAGAGGCTGGGGTCCCCCTGTAACACTACTGTCCTCCCCTCGTGCTGATACTCCATCCTCAGCAGCTTCCAGTTGGTCCTGGTCTCCCCGAGGGTCTGTAACCACTTCATCCCCAGGATGACGTCTGTACTTCCCAGCTCCAAGGGCAGGAAATCGGCGACGATCTGCTCCCCCTGAACCGCCACAACCACCCCGCGACAGACACCAGTGCTATGTGTCACCTGTCCCGTGCCGAGCATCACTCCATACCTCCCGGTGCCGCTCATCTGCAAACCCTGTGCCTCCGCCAGTCTGCTGGAAATGAAATTGTGGGTGGCCCCACTGTCGATCAAAACTATCACCTCCTGGCGACCCACCTGTCCCACCAATTTCATGGTGTGGTTCGGTGTGAACCCCACCACGGAATTGAGGGACACCTCCGCAAGGTCTAAGTGCTGATGCTCCATCTCCTCCTCATCCTCTCCAGCCTCTAGGGTGATGACCTCGTCCTCTCCCTCCTCATCGCCAGCTATCAGTATCTGGAGAGTACGAGCGGCGCATCGGTGTCCGGGGGTGAACTTCTCATCACATCTGAAGCACAGCCCCTTCAACCGCTTCTCCCGTATCTCAGCATCTGTCATCCTACGCACCTGCCCCCCGCCACGGGGCTCCTGTCTCCTGTCAGTACCGCTCCCAGCTGCGGCCGTCACCCCCTGCCCTGGGGTGGTCCCTGTAGTAGGTGCTGCCCTCTGGCCTGCAGTAGCCGCCTGACTCCGGAATGTGGCACCTCCCCATGTCCCGCGGGCCCTCCGCTCTGTCTCCTGGTGATCCTCTACCTTCCTGGCCAGTGTCATCATCCCCCGCAGCCCAACAGGCTCGAACTGTCTCAGCCCTGACCGTACCGTGGGCTTCAGCCCCTTCATGAAACAGCCCTCCAGGGACTCCTCAGAGACTCCCCGAACTTGGTGGCAGAGCGACTCGAACTTCTTGATGTAATCACCCACGCTCCCCTCCTGCCTCAGCGAGTACAGCCTCTCGAACACGCCGCCGGCCGGGCCTCCTCCAAATCGCTCCGTCAAGAGCGTCGTAAACTCAGCCCAGGTCTGAAAAGGTCGCTGCTGGTCGGTCCAACGAAACCAGCCCAAAGCCTCTCCCTCCAGGCAGACCCCTATCGCCCGTAGCCAATCCTCCCCTGGAACAGCGGACACCTCCAAGTACCTCTCTACCCGGTACAGCCAGTCGTCTGGGTCGCCTCCCTCAAAGACGGGCACCTCCAGCTTCCTCAGGCGCCTCTCTCCAGCGAATCCCCCTCTCTCCTGCGGCTGGAATCCTCCTCTGTGCTGGTATCCCTGTCGCCTGTCTGGAACGTACGCCTCAGCCCGCTCACGGTAGCCCCCCTCTGCTCCGTGCCCCTGCCAGCCTCCCTGATGGTGCCCAAACTCCGCCTGGTGCCCTCCTGGAGGATCCTGGTACGCTCTCCAATCTCCCGTCACTCCCCCAAAAGGTGGGGGCTGAGTCGACGGGCCTCCTGGGGTCTGGTGGGGCCCTCCACCCTGCTGCAGTCCTCCGCCGGGTCCCCCAAAAGTCTGAAAACCTCCAAATTGTGCTCCACGAACCTCGGGTGGGGCCCCCGGGGGACGAGGACCCTACGGATCCAACTGTCGGACATCCTGGGGGCCCGGTGGGCCCCCCAGGGGTCGGGCGGGCCTCGGATCCCCCCTCTGGGGTCGGCCGAGGCCCCCCAGGCCGCCGCCTGGGCCGGCCGGCCCTGGAAGTGGGCCGGCGGGCCCCAGGCGGCGGCGGAAGTTTCTGCCGGGGCCGCCTGGGGGGCGGCAGGGTCGGCCGCCCCTCCCATGGCCCTGGCGGCCTGCCGCCGCCCCCCAGGGGGTTCGCCGACCCCCCCAGAGGTATCTGGGGGCCGGCGGCCACCCTGGGGTGTTCCGGGTGGCCGGAGCCCCCCCATAATGGCTTGTGTCGTCGCGGCGCGGCGGTGCGTGGGCTTGGTGGATCCCCCATGTGTTGTCTCCTTGGTCAAACCCTCCATCGGCGTCTAGATCCGGTTCGTCTTCCAAAAAGATTGTCTTTTTACCTTTGTCCTTCGCCAAAGGTGGCTCTTTTTTGCTCGGATCCGCTTTCGGGATAAGATGAGCGGTCAACGCCGCTATGGCCTCCGTCAACTCCGAAAGTTTGGCATCCGCTTTCCCTTGATTTGCTTGTATCTCCGCCATCTTGGCCTCCGTCTTCTCTTGATTCTCTTTTATCTCCTTCCGGATCTCCGCGGCCGATTCCGCGTCTTCCTTCCTTAGATCGATGAAACCCTTGCTAATTTGGGCTTCAATCCTCTCAACCTTCCCTTCCAATACTTCAATTCGCTCCGTTGCTCGCGTGTTTGCCATGGATCAAACCGCTCTGATATCAATTTGATGCGACTAGGGCTTTTTGTGGGGATTAAAGGTAGGATTTTTATGGATAGTGGACTACTAATCTAGGGTTTGATAGCGAAGATCAGATCTGAAATAGAATTCTAATTGCGAATAAAATAGAACTAGGGCTACAACTAATTAATTAGCAACTAAGGAATAATCTAGAGTACTAGGAATAGAAAATACCTTGATCAAATCTTCGATAAAACACACCCTAGGGCCGGCCGGCCCCTTTATTGGGGGAGGGGTTAATAATTGTCTAATTACCCCTTTGCCCTCCCCACTTGTGAGTAATCACAAGTTTGGGACCGGGTCCAAGTTGGACCCAAGTCGTCGTCTCCGATGGTAGACCCGCATCCCTTGAACCGGACCCCCATCCTGATTAGTCGCCGCCGCCCCTTGCTGTGGCCGAGCCGCATCAGGCTCATCTCAAATTGTTCCTTCATAACATTAGAAAACTCTTCGCAAAGAGCAAAGTTAGTAGCACCGAAAATGATATCATCAACATAAATTTGAACTAATAAAATATCATTATTCGCATGCTTAATAAAAAGTGTTGAATCGGCTTCACCCATTTTAAAATTCAAATCCAAAAGAAAATTCTTTAGGCGATCATACCAAGCTCGAGGAGCTTGTCTCAACCCATAAAGAGCTTTCTTTAGTTTAAAAACATGATTTGGAAAATTTTCATTTATGAAGCCCGGAGGTTGAGAAACGTAAACTTCCTCAACGATATCTCCGTTTAAAAATGCACTTTTAACATCCATTTGAAATAATTTAAAATTCTTATGGCATGCAAAAGACAATAATAATCTAATTGATTCTAATCTAGCTACCGGAGCGAAGGATTCTTCGAAATCAATACCTTCCTCTTGTCGATAGCCTTGAGCAACTAACCGAGCTTTGTTCTGGACGACGACTTGGTTTTCGTCGGTTTTGTTCTTGAAGATCCACTTTGTCCCTATGACGGTGTGGTTCTTCGATGGCAATGGAACAAGCTCCCAAACTTCATTTCTCTCGAATTGAATGAGCTCCTCCTCGATGGCTAAGATCCAAGCGCTATCTTCGCATGCTTCATTAATATTCTTTGGCTCTATCGATGAGGCAAAGGCACAATTTGCGAAGTGGTGAACTTGCGATCTCGTCTTGACACTATCTTGAATATTGCCAATGACTTGCTCATGGGGATGGTCACGAACCGAATGAAGCCGTTTGGGAATACCTTGATCACTAGGAACATTCTCAACAACTTCATTAGTTGGGTTAGTCTCAATAGAATCAATAGAATCATTAGACTTAGAATTATCAAACGAATCACATAAAACATCCAAAGAATCATTATCATTTGAAATTCTAGGGTTATTTAGTACTGACCCCCTGTGTTTTCTCGGAAATTAGTAGTACCCCCATATGGTTTCAATAATTAGTAAGACCCCCCTCCACAATTAGTATCACCCCCCAGGGTTTCTCAAAAATTAGTATCACCCCCCTATGGCAGGGGGGTCTTACTAATTATTGAAACCATAGGGGGGTACTACTAATTTCCGAGAAAACACAGGGGGTCAGTACTAAATAACCCGAAATTCTAGTTGGAACAAATCCTTCATTAAATGAGACATGAAGCGACTCCTCGATCGTTGAGGTTCGTTTGTTGAATATCCGGTAGGCTTTGCTACGCGAAGAATATCCAACAAAAATCCATTCATCGGATCTTGGATCGAATTTGTCCAAACTACCATATGTGTTCTTAATAAAACATTTTGAACCAAAAACACGAAAATGTTTAACTTGAGGCAACCTACCAAACAACAATTCATAACAAGTTTGTTTAGTGCCGGGCCTCAAAAGTATTCTATTAAACACATAGCAAGCGGTGTGTACCGCTTCCGCCCAAAATTGATGGCCAAGTTGGCTATCATCAAGCATAGTGCGAGCACACTCCACTAGCGTCCTATTCTTTCTCTCAACTACACCATTTTGAGGATGTGCACGAGGGAAAGAGAAGGTGTGAGTAATACCAACTTCATCACAAAATGTCTCAAAAGACTCATTCTCAAATTCACCTCCATGATCACTACGAATAGTGACAATGGTGGTTCCTAAGAGATTTTGTACTTTCTTAACAAAAATTGTGAAGTTTTCAAAAGCTTCATTTTTATTACACAATGAAAATACCCAAGTAAATCTTGAATAGTCATCTACGATGACAAGTCCATACCTTGCATTTCCTAAGGAAGCTACTCTAGTTGGCCCAAATAAGTCTAGATGTAATAGCTCTAGTGGCCGTTTAGTAGAGATGCTTTTCTTAGGTTTAAATGAAGATTTAGGAAGCTTGCCACGTTGACAACAATCACAAAAACTTTTCTTTTCAAAAACAAGCTTCGGAAAACCTTTAATAGAATTTAATTTCGAAAGCTTATAAAGTGTTCCAAAGTTCACATGTCCAAAGCGTCGATGCCATAAGTGTTGTCCACTTGTGTTGGCAACGAGACATTGTTCATATGACTTAGGAAGATCCAAAATATAAATGTCTTTATGACGAGTTCCGGAAAATAATAATTTATCATTATCTTTTCTTAAAATATGACACAATCCTTTCGCAAAACTAACTTTGTAACCTTTGTCACAAAGTTGGCTTATTGAAATAAGATTATGATTTAAACCACTAACAAGATAAACATCACTAATTAAGGGTTTAGAGGGGTTACCGACTTTACCAACACCTATGATGGTTCCGCTCTCGTTGCCTCCAAATACGACGCGGTTTCCATTCGCAATGGGAACCACTCCGGAGAGCAATCGAGCGTCACCCGTCATGTGTTTGGAGCACCCGCTATCGAGTATCCAATTCCCTTTGGAGCTAAATTTAAATTTGTTGCTCCTCTTCTTTTTCTTTTCCTTGAGTACCTAAAGATAGAAACTTTCATATCATGGTACCCAAGGTCATTGGGTCCAAGGGATTAGACCTTTGGAAGCCAAGTCCAATTGGACTTAGACTTCCCCACATAATTCCCACTATGCACAACATCCGAAAAATAAGCATTCATATACTCTTGTTTTTCGTCCATGCTTGTGTCCTTTGGGCTCCAAATAGTGAAAATTTTGGGAGCCATCATCCTATTGGGTGCATGCATGCGACGTTGATTTCTACGTGATGCATGTTGTGGATAGGCATACGGGACATGATGGAATGGTGCACGACGAGAATTATTCATATGATGAGGTGGGTGTACATATGCATGTGTGGGAACACGTGCGTGAGGGTGTCTTACATGGTGTGCACGTGCCCGTGAATGTGTCGCATAAAAATCATCATATGAGTGAGCCGGTGGAGTAGGACGTGTGTTCCTACGTGGCATGGTATTGGTGTACATGTAGGCATGCCCCTTCTTTGGAGGTCCACCCAAAGTGGGTTTCTTTCCGAAAGAGGGTGTGGACGAGGTGGAAGCACCATTGGTAGATGAGCTACCAATAGAGTGTTTGCTCCCACTCGTTGAGGCTTCGGAAGTTGGCCTAACAAAAGTAGTGACCGACTTGGATGAATTTCCCATCATATACCCCAAGCCAATGTGGTGTTTGGCCGGAAGTAAATCTTTTAGGATATTATCCAAATGGCCCTTACCCTTGTTGAATTTGTTGATTCGGCCCAATGTGTCCTCATATTTCTCTTTGAGAGAACGCAAAGAAGTATCCAAAGTGGATATTTGCGATGTGAGCACATAAACACGAGATTTAAGATTTTCGTTCTCAATACTCAAAGTCGAGTTTTGAGAAGTTAAATCCGCTATCTCATGTTCTTCCGCATCCTCAATGCTAACATGTTCAAGTTTAGATTTGAGATTCACAATCTCATTTCTTAACTCTTCAACAACGGTGTCGTTGTTGGTGATGATAGTCTTAGGCGATGTTTGAATGCTAGCTAGGTCATCTTTTACTTTAGTATATCTATTTACTAATTTAGTGTATTTTGACCAAAGTTGAGAGTTAGCATTCCTAAGATCGTCCATGGTTACCTCATCGCTTTCGACATCACTATCATCGGAAGAGGAGGATCCTTGATCGTGCTCCTCTCTTGCCATGAAGCACATGTGTGCTTGCTCCACGTGCTCATCGTCCGACTCACCGCTTGAAGAATCATCGGAGTCGGTGAAGGTAGCTCCGACAAGTCCCTTCTTGTTTCCTTTCGTGTACTTCTTGGACTTGTCATACTTTGGCGCCTTCCACTTCTCCTTTTGCTTATTGAGGGGACACTCCGCTTTCATGTGTCCTGGCTTATTGCACTTGAAACACAAAGGAAAGGAAGAGGCGTTAGAAGAACCAAATTTACCTTTGGTCTTGAAGTTACCTTTTCGGAAGAAACGGTTGAACTTCTTGGCCATGAGTGCCATGGACTCCAAGTCCAACTCGTTTTCCGAGTCTTCATCATCGGTTGATGTCGATGTGGATGGAGCGGCTTTGAAGGCAATAGCCTTTTTCTTTGGCTCGTCTTGCTTTAGATAAGACTTCATCTTTTCTTGCAATTTGAGCTTGCTATCCTTGCGTACCTCGTACGACATTAAAGTACCCATTAGTTGAACTACGGTGTACTTATTCATGTCATTACCTTCCTCGATGGCGAAGGTGCGTTTCTCCCAAGAAGAAGGAAGTCCTTCGATAAGCTTTGAGCACTTCTCCTTTTGAGTGTAGGACTTGCCGAGGGCCTCTAACTCGTTTATTATGTCAACGAAGCGAGCGTAATATTCTTTCATCTTCTCTCCCTGTTGCATATGAAATATTTCGTAATCTTTGTTTACGACTACGAGTTTAGAGTCTCTTACCCGACTTGTCCCTTCATGTAGTATGAGGAGGGAGTTCCAAATTTGATATGCACTCTTACATGTGCATATCTTATTGAAATCCTCGGGCTCCAATGCGCATTGCAAGGCGTTCATTGCCTTGGCATTGCTTACCTCCGCGGCGACCTCCGCGGTTGTCCATTTCTCAAAGTCTTCTTCTTCGGGCTCGATGTACTCCTTCATTGTAGTCCTCCATAAAGATGCACTTCGGAGGAAGGTTTCCATCCGACATTTCCAGTACCCGTAGTTGGTACCGTTGAAGAATGGAGGCTTCGTAGAGGAATGTCCTTCCATCACCGAAGATGCTCCTTCACGGTTCCTGAAGGTGTCATAGTTGGAAGGTGGACGCACGGTCTTGTTGTCGTTGACAGACATAGCTGAGTATCTGGCTCTGATACCAAATGTAATGCCCTACCAGCTACTGCACAAGTACTAGAGGGGGGGGGGGTGAATAGTACTTTAAAATAATAAGGAGTATAATTCCAAATTAAATTGCAAACAACTACCAAATCAATTTGCGGAAGCTTAAATTGAATGACAACACAAAATTAAAAATGCTAACAAACGATGTTAATGGGTTCGGATCCACCCAAGTCTCCCCGACTTGTTCCCGGTGATCCTACGTCCCAACCACCCGGATCCCCTCCGGATACTTAGGTTAGAAACCCTAACCTAAGATTTCCACTATGAATATCTTGTGAAAAACCTTCACAAGATCAAATCATACATGCAATGGCAAAGTGAATCCCACAACCCGGGATCACAATCTTCTCTCACAACCGAGAGAATCACAAAGCAATATTAAAGAGTTTAATATGAAATAAACAATCTTACCACAAAATCCTATACCTTGAGTTTTTCTTACCCAAATGGTGAAATGAAGGATTTGAGGAAGATGAAGTCACCAAGTCCTAGCACCAAGGAAATGACCAGCAATGGGTGCCTAGGAAAGATTTGGAGACTAGGATCAAGCAATAGCTTGAAGAGCTCACCAAGAACAAGCTTCTCTCTAGATCTAGAAATGAGAGAGAATGGGTTTCTTGTGAGGAAGAGAGCTTTAGATTTGAGGGAGAATAGCTATCTCTTTAGAACTCAATGAATCTCTGAATGGAAGCTCTCTTTTTTGTAGATAGAAATGACCTAGGTTCGTATTTATAGGAACCCAAAAACACAAGTTAGGTCATTCACCAACAGATAGAAATCTGTGAGACTTAGTCGGTCAAAGAACAATCACTGACCGACTAGTTCATCAACTAGTCGGTCAGTCAAACAACGTGGACCGACTAAGTGTAGATCTGAGAAGAGATAGAATTTCAGACCTAGAAATCTAGTCGGTCCAAGAAGACTGTCTGACTGACTAGTTGCACAACTAGTCGGTCAGCCAATGAACGTAGACCGACTAAGAGCAAAAAGAATTAGTCTGAGTACAAAGTGACTTAGTCGGTCCAAGAACAAAAGTTGACCGACTAGATTATCAACTAGTCGGTCACCAAACGTTCTTAGACCGACTAACGATAAACAGTAGCTTAGGAGAAATTTAGCATGAACAGTAAGTCACAACTAGTCGGTCAAAGAAGCATCACTGACCGACTAGTTCACAAACTAGTCGGTCGGTGAGTCAACGTAGACCGACTAACTGTAAACAGTAAAGTCCAAGAAATTAAGGAATCAAACTAGTCGGTCCAAGAACAGTTGCCGACCGACTAGATCACCATCTAGTCGGTCAGTACTTGTTCTTGTACCAACTAACATGCACAATAAAGTCCGAATCGAAGCGCGATGCTTCGAGGAAGTTAGAATGAACTTGTGCAAGGATCCTAGAGCTACGAAATGAGCGTAATGAAGATAGAGACGTAAGATATACTCAAGGCTTAACAATCTATCAATCGAAACTAAAAGACTATAAATAAAACCTTAAAGAAAGGTCTTCGAGAGCTTCGATTGAATCTTCATAACTTCCAAAACGGCGCAAGAGCTTCAACGAAGCTTTAGGCATGAATACGAGCTTTGGGAAGTGTTGAGATATCGCTTTGAATGTTCTCGTGAATTTGGCGACGATCTCTAAAACTGCGCTCACAAATTGTTAGTTCATGGATTATTTATGTTTGCTCATAATCAAAACCAAATCCGGGGAGTCCAATATTCAACAGTTATTACTCACGTGAGCGGAAGATAGATTGGAACCATATTGTTGGATCTATCTGATAGTGGAATCGTATCGGAATTGCTGGATGTAGGTTATGCGCAATCGAACCAGGGTAAATTCTCGTGTGTCTGCGATTTGATTTCGTTGCTATTATTCGTTTGCTGCTTCTATTTGCAAGGTCATAGGGATTTTGTTGGGTTATTTGAGGTTCAATTTTGATAGTCCTAGATTCCTGATCAGCTTGTTGGGTTGGCTATTTCCGCAAGAATCTCAATTTGGTTTTATCGATTCCCAACAGAATGTTTCAACATGTTAGGATTGTATGCTTTTGGGGATCATAAAAGACAGATTACGAAGTACTACTTGACGTTCAACTTGTTTCCGTGCCATCACTGAAGAAGTCCGTGATTATCTGAGATGTTGAGTCTCTGTCACGCCCCGCTTCCCTAAAATGGAGGCGAGACATGAAAAGGTCCGCACGAGAGTGGAGCTATGAAGCCCCAAACCCGATAAGCGTCAATAAAACATAAGCAGGTCCCTGTAACCACAAACGGAACAACAATAATAACACAAGGAGAGACAGAAATAAAATCTCAAATCTCAGAGTTTGTCCAACATCAAAATTTAAGTTCAACATCCAGAAAAGCCACCAGGCTAAAAGAAAAAGTCTAAAGGCCCAGAACAAGGCCAACAAGGACAAACATAACAAAGTATTGGTGCCACGCACCGACAACTAAACAGCCTAAACAACAACACAAACAGTCTCTACGACTGATCGCCCGTGTCCACGAAGTCCTCGTCAAACACAGGCTCGGGCTCGGCGTCCGTAAACACCTCGTCCTCAACAATGAACTCAGGCTCAGGATCTAACATGTGTCGCCCAAAAGAGTAAAGGGGCACATGTCAGCAAGTCTAAAAGACTTGGGCAAGGAAACTGAAAAGGAAGGCAAACTAACAACCTAGCAGTTATAGTATGCATGACATGGCAGTTATGGTATGAGCGCATAAGTAAGACATGGTGAAACAATAAGTACAAGAGAACAATTATCAGGGCATGTCAAGAGTAGCCAATCTACTAACAATCTCAATCTTTTCACTAGTCACGTTTCAAGTTATTTGTAGATGTTTACGCCTTACAGCTGAACTGTTGGACATTCACACTGATTGGCCGCTTAACACTACCCCAAAACCCAGAGTTTACGCCTTAAACTGAAGTTGCTGATCGGGCATACTCCCAGTTGAATGGCCGCTTAACCCTTACCCCATCTCACACGTAAACAAGCCAGGGTCCCTGTACACGATGCTCAGTAAATGAGCCAGGGTTGCCCCGCACAAGAGCTTGTTGTTTAGTTCACAATCAATAAGTATTTCTGGCGTAGGATGCACCTAGCCTCACGAATCCGGGCGTTGGGGTTAGCAACTCATTTAGCCCGCTTCTGGAACACGAGCCAGGAAACACAAGTATTGTAGCGTGTGCTACGAGTGCGACATTCAACACGGATGGCATGGCATGTAGTAAGACGTACAGATAAAGAATTAAACATGGCAGTTTAATATGCATGAACGACAAGTTAAAGGGTTGGATCTAGCTTCGTTGTCAAGCTAAATCAATTGAAGTGACGGATCTAGTTTCGTTGTCAAAACTAGATCAAATAGACGTCTAGCCAGCTATCATTTCATTGGCTAGTCTCTTTTACGTTACGACAAGCAATTGGCCTAAGACATGGCCTAAAACCCTAGGTGGCAAGTTTCACTTGCCTAGCACCGAGGAGGACGATCAATGAGGCCGTCACATAAATGCTAACTACGGAGATGAGATCGCTGCCATGGCAAAACAATATTAGAACAACATCCAACCTAGTTTTATTAGGGTTTCACAAAAACACAAATGGGTTATGAGAACATTAAAGGATCGAGTTATTACCGAGTTGTTAGCGGAAGAACGATGCCGAGCAAGCACGACGACGGAAGAAACGATCCGGAAAAACCTAGGGTTCAGATCTGGAAATGGGGAGAAAATATGGAGAAATGGGATTTTGGGGGTTTTGGGAGTTTTCCGGCGACCTAGAGGTGGTGGCCGGCCAAAATGGAGAGGGGGAGGAGCTCTTGATGGAGGAGGAGGGCTAGGGTTAGATGGATGATGATTTGGGAAAGGAAGTGGCTTAGGGGAAATGAAAGAAGAAAAGAAAAACGTTTGGGGGGGTTTAAATAGGCACAGCCGGCGGCTGCCCAAAAATTAGGGTTTCTGGGGTGATTAGTCGGTCAAAGAAGGTTGGCTGACCGATTAGTTTACTAGTCAGTCGGTCGATTAACTGTGACCGAATAACACCAAACAGTAACTCAGGTCGACTAAATGATCAATGAATTAGTCGGTTAAAGAACAATGGCTGACCGACTAGTTTGCAACCTAGTCGGTCGGTGGTTATTCTTGGACCGACTAACGATAAACAGTAACTCAGGTGAAATTGATTGAAGGAACTAGTCGGTCTGAGAGCAAGTTCTGACCGACTAGTTTCACATCTAGTCGGTCGGTGGCTGTTCTTAGACCGACTAAAAGTAAACAGTAACTCCTGTACATTTAACAAAGCCCACTAGTCGGTCCATGAAGGTTTGTCGGCCGATTAAATCATCATCTAGTCGGTCGGTTCCCCTTTTTGTACCGGCTAACGTGCACAGAAAGTTCCGAAATGGAGCGCGAAGCTCCGGGATCGATTCCTAAGACTCCTAGGCTTGATCTAACAATAAGATATGACCGATATGAAGCCCGTCACGAATGACTTACTCCGAAATCGACGATCCTAAGGAAGAAGCTAGAAAATCACGACGAAACGATCGAAAACGAAAGCCACGGAGACGAAAACCACACATAAGGAGAAAGTCCACCAAAACACATATAATATATATATATATATATATATATATATATATATATATATATATATATATATATAATATAGATATTCCAAGTACATGAAAAACCAGTCGTTACAGTCTCCTTGTAAAAGAAGTATGTGTAATATAAGGCTATCATGAGGTCAATCTGGTGGAAATTCTTTATCGCCGAACTTTCTTTAACTTGTTCGAAATCTGTTGCATGCCTTGGAACTTCTAGCAATGACTTGTCTTATCTCACATGTGTTGCAGCATATTTTCTGGAGGCATATCGACCAGTTAGAAAGGGAGATCTTTTCCTTGTTAGAGGTGGCATGAGGAGCGTTGAATTTAAGGTAATTGAAACTGATCCCCCGGAGTACTGTGTTGTCTCCCCCGACACAGAGATCTTTTGTGAAGGAGAACCTGTGAAAAGGGAGGATGAGGAGAGGCTTGATGAAGTTGGGTATGAAGACGTTGGTGGGGTACGTAAACAAATGGCTCAGATCAGAGAATTAGTTGAGCTTCCTCTCAGGCATCCTCAGCTTTTCAAATCAATTGGTGTTAAACCGCCAAAGGGGATTTTGTTGTACGGGCCTCCTGGGTCTGGAAAGACGCTCATTGCTAGAGCAGTCGCGAATGAGACTGGTGCCTTTTTCTTCTGTATCAATGGTCCGGAGATAATGTCAAAACTAGCCGGAGAAAGTGAGAGCAATCTTAGGAAGGCTTTTGAAGAGGCAGAAAAAAATGCACCATCAATTATTTTTATTGATGAGCTCGATTCAATTGCTCCCAAGAGAGAGAAAACTCATGGAGAAGTCGAGAGGCGTATTGTTTCTCAGCTGCTGACTCTGATGGATGGTTTGAAATCACGTGCTCATGTTATTGTGATTGGAGCCACAAATCGACCAAACAGTATTGACCCTGCTCTTAGAAGGTTTGGGAGATTTGATAGGGAAATCGATATTGGAGTTCCTGATGAAGTCGGCCGACTGGAGGTCCTTCGTATTCATACAAAGAATATGAAGCTTGCTGAGGATGTAAGATTTCCATCATGCGCCCTGATTCCCTTTTTTGAATTTTATTTACACAGTTTGACAGAACTATAATATTCTTTGTAAATGCAGGTTGACTTGGAAAGAATTGCTAAGGACACCCATGGATATGTCGGGGCTGATCTGGCTGCACTCTGCACTGAAGCTGCCCTTCAGTGCATACGGGAAAAGATGGATGTCATTGACCTTGAAGACGAGACTATAGATGCAGAGATACTCAACTCTATGGCTGTCACTGATGAACATTTCAAGACCGCTCTTGGAACAAGCAATCCGTCTGCTCTACGTGAAACGGTAAGTGACATTCACATTATTCTCTGTTATTTTGTTATCATCCGCCTTTGAGTTTCTTTTTAAAAAAAATTGTAGAGACATGATGAAACTGACGAACTTGGATCATTGATCAACAGGTTGTTGAAGTGCCTAATGTCAGCTGGGAGGATATTGGTGGTCTTGAAAATGTTAAGAGGGAACTACAAGAGGTAAATAATTAGTCTGTCTTGAAAACTGCAGTTTCATCACTTCTCATTTTATAGTCTAGCTTACATTTACAAACTTTATCATGCTCTCATGGTCATTGCAGACTGTCCAATATCCAGTTGAACATCCTGAGAAGTTTGAGAAGTTTGGTATGTCTCCATCTAAGGGAGTTTTGTTCTACGGACCTCCTGGCTGTGGCAAGACTTTGTTGGCCAAGGCAATTGCCAATGAATGCCAAGCAAACTTCATCAGTGTCAAGGGTCCAGAACTGCTTACGATGTGGTTTGGTGAGAGTGAAGCAAATGTGCGAGAAATCTTCGACAAGGCTCGGCAGTCTGCACCATGTGTCCTCTTCTTTGATGAGCTGGACTCCATTGCAACTCAGGTGTGCCTGGCGTTAAAATTTTCAATAAACATCCTGTTTTGAATTGCCTATATTTTCTCTTATGCTCACAACGATATGTTGTATTTGCAGAGAGGGAGCAGTGTTGGAGATGCAGGTGGTGCTGCTGATCGGGTCCTCAATCAACTGTTGACGGAGATGGATGGCATGTCTGCCAAGAAAACTGTTTTCATTATTGGGGCCACTAACAGGCCTGACATTATAGATCCAGCATTGCTCAGGCCTGGCCGTCTTGACCAGCTAATTTATATTCCTCTGCCGGATGAGGCCTCTCGCCACCAGATATTCAAGGCTTGCCTTCGGAAGTCACCCATCGCAAAGGATGTTGATCTAAGGGCTCTTGCAAAGTATACACAGGGCTTTAGTGGTGCAGATATTACAGAGATTTGCCAGCGTGCCTGCAAGTATGCCATCAGAGAAAATATTGAGAAGGTAGATTCCCTGCTATCGATTGGCTTGGCATGTATTTTTTTGAGTGTTTCAATCTGTCATCTATTCCATGTATATATGCTCTGTATAGTTAGTTTCATATATTCCCCAAGCCTTCTATGTATGAGGACCGTATCTGTCTTCTTGGCACCATATGGTATCTTATGTGCCTTATAAGACTCCGAATACTCGTGCTACATTTTATTGGGAGTGTGTATATTTTCTATATTCAGTCGTCGTCGTTGTCATTATCATTGCCTTCCCCGTTAAGATGGGGTCTGCTATTATGCATCAATGCTCGAGGTTTAGGACTGGCTATTGGCCTGACATGCAACTCAGAGATTGTCATGATTCTAAACGGCCAGTTGGTGTTCTCTGGTTTTATTGTTCATTTGGGAGAGCTTTGCATAGATATTGGCTTAGTGACCCTATTGATTTTTTTGCTTGGTCCATGCATGTGTCCATTATTTTCAAATTCACCAAGCTCATCTAATTCCTCGCGTTCTCACCCATGCAGGACATAGAAAAGGAGAGGAGGAGAAGCGAGAACCCGGAGGCCATGGAGGAGGACGATGCAGATGAAGTTGCAGAGATCAAGGCGGTTCATTTCGAGGAGTCCATGAAATTTGCGAGGAGGAGCGTGAGCGATGCGGACATCAGGAAGTATCAGGCGTTTGCACAGACCTTGCAGCAATCGAGAGGATTCGGAACCGAGTTCCGCTTTGCCGAACGGTCCGAGACTGCCGCTGGAGCCACCGGGTCAGACCCGTTTGCCTCGTCTGCCGCCGCAGCCGACGACGACGACTTATATAGTTAGTTTTAAGTCGTGTGGTGTATTATGCTTTCCATGTACCGCGCTAGGTTAAGTGTTTATTCTGTCAATTGCAACTGTTGGTTATGTTTATGTTTTGGAGACTCGGGCGTTTGCTGAACGCCATGGCCTTGTATGAGCTGCTATGTTGTTGTTAAATTATGAGGACTGAGGAGCACCGGGATAAAGATGCGATCAACTAATGTGATGATCGTTAAATCAGTTCGTGTATTTGATTTGCTGGCAGGTTGGTTTTTTGCTTGAGGTCAAAAGGCTTCAGCTTGGGTTTTGGCTTTCTTTATGCAGTGATGGTCTAGTTTGTTTAGTTGTATGTTTATGGTTAGGCTTGGTGCGATTGGTTTTGTTTATTTTTACTAAATTGCAAAAAGTTTTGTTACAACCAGATGTTGCAATGAGTGGATGAACGAACAAGCAAAACTCATTTGATTTATTTGAAATTTTCAAATGGTTTTGTGCCTTTGTGGATTTATAACATAAAGATCGAAATAAAGTGGGTGAACGGGGCAAAACTAATTGGATTCACTTGAAAATTGAAAATTGATGGTTTCAAGTGATGAGATCGTGGGTGGGTGGATGAGTTTCACAATTTACTCCTTAGCCAGCTGATAATCATTTTTCCGTATCTTTGTAAGCAAATTTATTTGAAAGGAGAATGTACAATGAAAGATGTATCACACTCTTGATATAGAATTTACAACCTTTTCCTGAGAATAATAAGAGAAAATCATGGATATTGCCTAAAATAAAATTATGCTGAAAAAATGTTTTATGAGAAAGGCCCTCGCATGACATGTAATATCCACGTTTTATTTTCATTTATTAGCCCAAAGAAAAAGTTAAAAGGCCAAAAAAAAAAAAAATTTCTAGAGAAAGCATCACTCAGATAAGACGGGGAGAGGCAGAGGGGGAGAAAGGCGCAGCAAACGACCCAAAAAATGGAGCGGACGCTGATTGCTTCCCAGCCGACTCCCTGCATTCCGAAAATAGGTAAATTTTCAAGATTTCTCATTCATCTCTCAGACAGTAATTCGTGTCCGATAATTCGATCTTGGAGCTTTTTATTCATTGTTTTTTTGGCAATTTCTTTTCTAAGGGGAGGTAAAAATTTCGAATTTGATGTTAAAATTATTGTTGAAGACAATATTTTGACATGGCAGCTAAATTCTCAAGTAATTCATCTTTGATTCATAATGCAAAGCTGAAGGCCAAACAGAAATGCTATTTATAGGCCAATCGTTTGTGAAAATACGATGATTGTATGTTGCTGGATAGTTTATCAAAGTGAATATATGTGTGCCATTATTTTGCAACTTGAATTCATAAAGAAGGACATCTGTGTGCAATTTGGGATACTTCATCGATCTCTTCATGTTCAATGTTTGTATCTGGGATGAAATCTCTATGTTGAGTTAAACCTTGCAAAATCGAGCTTAAATATTACCAGTATCTCAGGGATATTATTTGTCACCCCTTTTCGACGGTGAAGCATTGGACAAAAGATAGGTTTATTAGTTTATTTCAATTTGTTTTGGATCGTTGCAAGAACGTGGACAGCATATATCTTGTTTTAATGTGAAGTTTTTGGGGCTCAAAGTGAATATTAGACATATTGGACATGGGCACATCGTCTATTTCTTCATCACACCATACCTGTGCTCTTTCCACGTGGATTGTTGTTTATGTTTTGTGCAATCAGAAGCACATTGTGTTGGAGTTGGCTCTAAAACTCCTTGTTGGAAATATGTGTCTTAGTGGATGTATATTTGTACTATACTTGTATTCATAAGAAGACCATATAAATAGTCTCTTAGCTTTAGGGGGTTTTCATCAAGAGAGAAAAATAACCTAAAGAGAGAAGGCTAGGGAAGAGAGATGGCTTTGGATTTGGAGAAGCAAAGATTGTGGATTTATGTCTTAAATTTTTGTAAGGTACTTTGAGAACTTCCAATAAAGCTTGGTATTCCTCTACCACATCTTGTTCTTAATATTTGACTTGTTCTTTCTCTTTTGTCTTAGATATTGTTGTGATTGGTTCTTTGAAGAGGTCGGTGGATTCAACAATTGGTATCAGAGCTTGTGTCTATCCTTATTACTACTCATTTGGAGCATTTTGGGTGGAAAAATTTCGTCAATTTTTGGGGTTGTGAGTTGCGAAATATTGGTGCACACAAGGTATTTGACAAATGTCCTCTATGGAAACTTCCACTTCCGATGGGGTTAAGTTTGAGGCGGCGAAGTTTGATGGTCGTATCAACTTCGGATTATGGCAAATAAGGGTAAGGAATGTTCTTATACAACAAGGAATCAAGGTTGCTTTGTTGGGGAAGACAAAGAAGCCGGAGAAGATCGATGATGAAGAATGTGCCGATCTAGATGAAAGGACGGTGATCACAATACAATTGTATCTCTCGGACGATGTTTTGTATAATGTCAGTGAAGAGGAAACGACGAAGGATCTATGAGAAAAGCTTTAGAAGCTCTACATAGGAAGTCTTTATCAAATAAGCTACATTTGAAGAAGCAACTCTATAGTTTGAAGATGGAAGAAGACAAGAATGTGTTAGAACACATGAACATCTTCAGTAGGATGATTTATGACGTCTTGAGGTTGGATGTGAAGTTTGATGATGAAGACAAGTCTCTTTTGTTGTTGAGTTCTCTTTTGGACTCTCATGACCACTTTGTTACTACTCTATTGTATGGGAAAGAGACTCTCAAGTTTGAAGAGGTGACACAAGATATCTCGAATGCCGCAAGAAAACGTTTCTCGAAGGGTGGTTCCAATGTGGAAGGTCTCCTAGTCAAATGTGAATCGAGTGATAGAGGTAGAAGCAAAGAAAGAGCCAAAAGTAAGACATACAACTCCCGGTCCAAGTCAAGAAGCAAGAAAGATGTTGCATACTGCAATTGCAAGGGCAAATGACACTTCAAGAGAGATTGCAAGGCGTGGTTAGCGCAAATGGAGGGGAAGCGGTCGAAGGATGATTTGGCTAGTGTGGCTTCGGAAGGTGAAGCAGAACTCCTCTCCATCTCTCAATGTAAATCCTCAAGTGCATGGATTTTAGATTCCAGTTGTTCTTATCATGTGTCCAAATCGAGAATGGTTTGATACTTATGAGGCCGTTGATGGTGGTTCGGTGTTGATGAGAAATGATGCACCGTGTAAGACAATTGAAATGGGAACTATAAAGATCAAGATGCATGATGGCATGATCCGTACATTGGGAGGAGTTTGATATATGCCGGCACTCAAGAAGAACCTCATTTCTTTGGACATGCTTGACGCAAAGGGATGCAATTTCAATGGAAAGGATGCTATTCTCAAGCTGTCGAAAGGGGCCTTGATACTAATGAAGGGTACAAGAGTGTGCAACAATCTTTACAAGCTTGTGGGTGGCATTATTTTGGGTGGAGCCTCAATCTCCACAATGGAGAAAGAGGATGATTGTGATGAATGTAGGTTGTGGCATATGCGGTTGAGACACATGAGTGTGAAGGGCATGTATGAACTTCACACGAGAAATTTGTTGAAGGAAATGAAGACATGCAAGCTCATCTTATGCAAGTTTTGTTTGGCGGGCAAACAAAGAAAGGTGTCTTTCAATACTACAAAGGTAGAATGCAAGAGCAAATGCATTCTTGACTACATTCACTCCGATGTGTGGAGACATAGCCCGGTTATGTCAAAAGGTGGAGCTTCCTACTTTGTGACATTCATTAATGACTTCTCAAGGAAAGTTTGGGTGCATTTTATGAAGCAAAAGTTCGAGGTCGTCTCCAAGTTCAAGGAGTGTAAGACGAAAGTTTAAAACCAAATGTGAAGAAAAGTGAAGTGCTTGAGAAGTGACAATGGGGGTGAATACCAAGATAGAAAGTTTCTACAATTTTGCAAAGATGAAGGGATTAAAAGGCATTTCACCGTAGTAAAGAATCCTCAACAAAATGGCGTGGCTGAGAGGATGAATAAAACTCTCATAGAGAGGGCTAGATGCATAAGGCTTCGTACGGTGTTGCCAAAGTCTTTTTGGGCGGAGGCGGATAACCATGCATGTTATGTGGTTAATCCGATCACCTTCAAAGGCTCTTAACTTTAAGGTGGCAGAAGAGGTATAGAGTAGCAAGGAAGTGGACTACACTCTTCTAAATGTGTTTGGGTGCCTGGCGTATGCACATGTTCCACAAGATGAAAAGTCAAAGCTTGATGCCAACTCACATAAATGCATTTTTCTCGGGTTTGAAAATGGAGTGAAGGGGTACAAGCTTTGGGATCCGGTAAATCGAAAGAAATTGACTAGTAGAGATGTGGTCTTTGATGAAGCTTCCATGCTATCAAGAGATCTTGAAGATCAATAAGATGGTGATGGCAAAGGAAAAAAGTAGCTGAAGAAGTCTCATTCGAATTGGATGACTTGGGAAGAACTCAAACTTCACAATGGGAAGAGGGGAGTTCAAGCTATGGTTCAGAGCAAGAGATCCCTCAAGAAGAGCCATATAGCATTGCTCAAGAGAGGGTGAGAAGGACCACAAAGCCATATAATAGGCTTGGATGAGAGTAAGCAGAAGAGGCGCACTATGCTCTTGCCATTAGCGGCGGTGAGCCCGGTTCATTTCAAGAGGCTATGGATTCATATGAAAGTGGCGAATGGTTGGAGGCAAGGGTGGAGGAGATGAAATCTCTACAAGAATTTCGTATGGGAGTTGGTGCCGAAACCAAAGAATTGTAAATCGGTGGCTCGCAAGTGGATCTATAGGGTGAAGGAGCCTTTGCATGAAAAAGGAGAAACCAATTTTCAAAGCAAGGTTGGTGGCAAAGGGGTATTCACAAAAGAAGGATGTAGACTATGATGAGATTTTCTCCCCGGTTGGGAAGCACACTTCTATTAAGGTACTCTTGGCTATGGCGACGGAGTTCAACATGGAGCTTGAACAACTTGATGTAAAGACGGCCTTACTTCATGGTGAGTTGGGAGGAAACTATTTACATGTTACAATCGGAAGGGTTTGCAGAAGTGGGCAAAGAAGACTTTGTGTGTCGATTGAAGAAGTCTCTCTATGGACTCAAGCAATTGCCAATACAATGGTACAAACGCTTCGACTCCTTCATGTTGCACATTGGATACTCAAGGAGTGAGTATGATTGTTGTGTGTACTACAAGGTTCTTGATGATGGGTCCCCCATCATGCTTCTTATACATGTGGATGACATACTAATTGCATGTAAGCATATGTCAATGGTAAATGAGCTCAAATCTAAGTTGAGCCATGAGTTTGATATGAAAGACCTTGGGGCGGCTACTAAGATTTTGGGTATGGAGATAAAGAGAGATAGAGATGCCAGAAAGTTGTGGTTGTCACAAAAGAGTTATGTCTCTAAAGTGGTGGAGAGGTATGACATGATGGATGCAAAATCGGTTGTCACACCACTTGCTTCTAATTTTGCTTTAAGTAAAGAGCAATGTCCAAAGACGATGGAGGAAATTGAGAAGATGAAAGCGGTACCGTATGCAAATGCGATAGGATGCTTGATGTATGTCATGATATGCACATGGCCGGACATAGCCCAAGCGATTGGTGTAGTTTGTAAATACATGACAAATCTGGGAAAAGAGCATTGGAATGCGGTAAAGTGGATTTTGAGGTATTTGAAGGGCACCAAGGAGTTGGGTATCATGTTTGAGAAGAAAGTTAACTCAAATGTTGTAGTGGGATATGTTGATGCGGATTATGCGGGAGATCTTAACAAGAGGAGGTCTACTACCGGATATGTCTTCAAACTTGCTAGTGGTCCTATTTCTTCGAGGTCGGTGTTACAATCCACGATGACATTATCTACTACGGAGGCTGAGTTCATGGCAATTACGGAAGCTTCCAAGGAAGCTATTTGGTTGCGGGGTTTGGTAAATGAACTTGGGTTGGAAGTTGGAACAAGAGAACATCCAAATATTCTCGGATAGTCAAAGTGCAATTTTCTTGACCAAGAATCACGTCTATCATGCAAGGACAAAACACATTGCGGTGATGTATCATAGAGTTCGTGATTGGGTCGATGATGGTGAGATCTCTATCGAGAAGGTGCACACCGACGAGAATACGACGGATGTATTTACCAAGCCGGTGACAAGAGAGAAGTTTAGGCATTGCCTAGACTTGCTCAACATCTCGGTGTGCTAGAGATGTGGATGAGCGCCTCTCCTCTTGAGGATGGAGGTGCGGTTGTGGTGGGTGGTTGGACTCGCCATGGTTGAGGTGTATGCGACACCTTGTTGATCTTCATGAGGGCGTGGAGGAGTTTTCTCGCCAAGGTGGAGATTGTTGGAGTTGGCTCTAAAACTCATTATTGTAAATAAGTGTCTTAATGAGGGTATATTTTTACTTGTATTCCTAAGAAGACCATATAAATAGTCTCTTAGCTTTAGGGTTTTCATCAAGAGAGAAAAATAACATAAAGAGTAAGGAGGCTAGGGAAGAGAGAGGGCTTTGGAGAAGGAGAAACAAAGATTGAGGATTTATATCTTAAATTCTTGTAAGGTGCTTTGAGAACGTATAATAAAGCTTGGTATTCCTCTTCCACATCTTGTTCTTAATCTTTGGCTTGTTCTTTCGCTTTTGTCTTGGATACTGTTGTACTTGGTTCTTTGAAGAGATCGGTGGAATCAACACATTGCTTGAATTTTACAAGCACATACACATTTGATACAAGGATTTGTTTGATACCTTTTCCCCTGGGGACAAGGAGTCAATCTTGATATCAATACTTGCTTGGGTGTATAACAAATGACATTTTTTTGCTTATAATTAATGTTCTGAGACTATTTTTAATATCTGAAGGACCTTCACATATAAATATACTATATGCAAGCGATCACAATTATTCGCATGGAAGCCGGCATAAGATTTGCCTTATCTCATCCGCCTTACCTGAAGCGGCTGCATCAATGGTGGTCACTGCCGTGGCTGTGGGTGCAGCTGCAACCCTTCTTGCAAGGAGAACAAGAGCTTCTGATACCACAGATGTGCGTTCCCATCATCACAATGTTAAAAGAATAATAGATCCTGCATGTTTTGCCCGCTCTCTCCTGACTGCCTGTTTATCAGACAGAGTTTATGAAGACTTGCGAAGATTGCGGAGGTTCTGGCATCTGTGCAGAATGCAAAGGAGAAGGATTTGTGCTCAAAAAATTGTCAGAGGAAAGTGCTGCTAGGGCAAGAATGCTTGCAAAGGACATGGCAACTCGATACACTGCAGGGTACGACTGACGTCTGTACCTATGAAAAGACGTGTAGTGCATATTTAACTCATCTTTTTTGGATCTTCAGGCTGCCAAAGAAGTGGAGTTACTGTTCTAAGTGTTCTTCAGCTCGATCATGCCGCACTTGTGGAGGGAGCGGGCAAATAAGCTGGTAAACTTATTTTTTTCTTGTATTATAATTACCTTCAATAGCCATAGTTATCAGGCTGTCATTTTCATTTGCCGAAGCACGGAAAATTCCTGCCATGATAGAATCATACACTGACAACATCATCTACTATCATCATCTGCAATTTCTACTTGGAAAATATATGGACAGGTTTTTTGTTTTTTATTTTTAAATTAAGAAATAGCGGACATCTCCTTGCACACACGTCTTTTACTAATCTCTTGGTTATGCCATGGATATATAAAATAAACATCAGGAAAATAATAATCATGCAAATATGAAAGTTACATTCTTAAACAGACACTATTGGCACTTGTCTGAAAGTCCACATGGATGTATTGCTGGTGGTATATTTTAATTTTTATTAGATGCCCTTGTTCTTTTGGTATCCTTTTAAGTTCTAACTCTGTAAGCGGTTCTCCTCTATAGTTTTACATTATCATCCCTCATCGCTCTGGTGAAAATAACCTGAATCTAACGAGTATTGGGATTGAACTTCCTTTCCCCCAACTATTTTCTCAATTATATATTGTTTATATCCTATTGTGCTTCGAAGACTCGATCTATCACTCTACAAGCATCGTCTTGATTTGGCAGTCCTCCACCCACGTGTGCACATAGCTTAATGCAAAATTTCCACGTGCGATATCCAGAATTGAACTTGAATATGGTTACCTATATGACACTACATGAATATGGTTATCTGTTAACCAAACCATTTCTCTAGAGCTTCTTGGACCAGTTCATGCCAGTCATTGCCTTGACAATAAACTTCTTGTGGAAATCAGATTTCAAAGCACAGTTTAAATATTCATACAGATACCTAGGATCATTAACTCACGCGCTTTCAAAACTACGACATATGATGGGCGGTTATGTACTGGGGTTCATTATGAAAATATCATTTTCACTCTCTGACATATTATCTTTGACATAAATGGATAACAATCTAACTATTTGTTGCCACAAAAAGGAAGAAGATTTTATCTTGATGTAAACATTGAACCACAATTTCACTTTCTGATTCTACTGTTCTTCAGTTTTTTATCATTTTATTTTAAAATTTTCTATTTCACTTCATCTATTGATTAACATTTTTCTGGTGGATTGCAGATCAAGCTGATGTTCAGTGACAGGTGGGAATCTCAAGTTTCATTTGTAGGTCTGAGGAAAATATCGAGGTTGGCAGTTAGAATGATACTTATCACTCCTTTCTCCAAGTTTGCATCCAAACATCAGGCTGTCCACTAAACATCACGGTGGATATTGCTACAAAGTGCCGAAAGCAGCATGCAAGAAGTCGTGAGTGCTTCTAATTCCCTAAGCAGATGAGAGTTATTTGAGTACATGTCTGATGTTATTGCAAGCCCCTTCATTTATACTTGTCATGCGGCTCATGCCATGATCTTTTGCAATTATATGTGATGTTCCGAATATTATGATGAAGTACATCCATGTTACTGAGCTTGTTAAGATGGTAGAAGTTGACTTGTGTTATTTCCGCCTTTTCTCCCGTAAGGTTTATATGTGCATAACTAAGTACTTTTCAGTAGAAGATGGTAGAAATGAGCGGGAATGGTTCATTATGACAACTCAGCTGATCAGAACTATTAAAATCAAACTAGAGCCACCATAAGCATTTGCAATCAGAACCATTTGAACCAATTTAGGCACAACAACAATCAAATTAGATTCAGATGAAAGAATTATGTTGGTAACCATTCTAAGATGAAACATAAGAGAAGCCTAATGGACAGTTCACACATAATGCTGGTTCGTTGGACATGTCTAAGATGCCGAAATTATGATCGAATCTGAAACTCAGAATCCAGGATTTTAAAGAAGACTTCTAGCTGCTACTGAATTGTACAACCATAGCTACTGATGCTGCTGTTTGTATTGGTGTCATCCAAGGAAAAGAAAGAGTACAAATCCCTTGCAAGTGTTAAAAGTTTAAGACTGAAACCGAAGACGTATTCCTGAAGGGACCACCGAAGTAACGAGATTAACAAAAGTAGGTGGGATGATAAAAAATGGTTCATTCCAGATTATTTGGGGGAATCTGAACTTGAATCTATAGGCGTTGGAATATTGTGCTATAGAAACCTAAGGTTGTTTAAAAGTTCAGAAAAATATGAAAACTAGGAAAATTGTAGGACTTAATGGCAACCCCAAGGAAGCTTGAAATTATTTGTTGGATAATGGGTTAGTATAACCAAGTTCCAATCAAATTCTAAATAAAATGAAATGATACTAATGAAGGACAAATTTTTTTGTACTTATTTGAAGGAGATGATCACAGTTCTGGGAGATACTATAAAGCCAACCTTTTAAATCATTAGCAATATAATGAAAATTTATCAGTGGATAATTACTAGACTAAGAAAAGAAACATTTTTTGACGATGAGATAGCCGTACCCCAGGGTGACGACCAATAGTAATAGAGAAGAACTCTCTACACCTCATTTGAGGTGCATAGATGGGACTTTTTACCAATAAAAGAAAGAAAAATCATTTGATGTATCAAATCCTCACCTCTCTCTTCCAAATGCTTTCTATTTAAGACAACCTGTCACATACATGCACCTCAATTTGAGGTGCATGTAGCAATTCTCAAAAAATATATGTTTAAATATGAAAAATAAGGAAACATAGTACAAAAGAGGAAAGCAATGAAAATACAAGTATCGTTGCATGAGATAGGTTGGAGGGGCAGATGTCCTACACCATTGGATCGTGTGGCGGAGGATAGGAGTTGTTGCCAGAATTTGACAGTCATGGATATACTGTGGGTGATAGCTTCGTGAGGAAGTTATTTTTGTATAAATATTCTGGAATGTCATTCAAATATATTCGGTTTCCCAATAAGATTTACAGTGGAAGGTGTTTCTACGATGAATATTGAAATATTATGAGAGGAGAAGATATGTGCTTTCTCTGTTAAGAAGAGCCCATGTTCCGTGATTATTAGAGGAAAAAACAAGTGCATGTTATATTGTCTTTTTTGAGCTCAAGCAGTTGCCGGTCTATTAGTTTCATTTATGTGATTGTGAGTACGATGGAGAGCAGGTATTGGAATGTACTTCGTGATTATTAGGCAAGTTGGTGTGACAAATTATATGCATAATGTTGTAACCACTAGTTGGAAGCAATTGAAGGTGAGATATATCTATTATACTTTGAGAACCTTTTTTGAATATTTTTCCTACGTGGCTGGGTTTGTCCCCGTCATAGTTTGGCTTTTTGACTAGGATGCTGACTAGGATAAGATAATGGGTTAGAAAAAGTTTTGAGGGGAAAATTGAATTTGAAGTTTGAAACTTTGAAAACTCATAATTTGGCTTGATGACTAGTATGCTGACTAGGATAAGATAATGGTTTAGAGAAAATTGGGGGGAGTTGAATTTAAAATTTGAAACGTTGAAAACTATTATACAACTGAGAGCTTTGATGGGATGTTTGTCCTACTAGGACAAACCCACTATGACAATTGGCCTAGGGTTTGTCATCTTGGTATGGTGGGGTCCCCTTGGGGGTGGGAGGGAGAGTGTGCTTACTTTGGGGTGTGGCTTTGGGGTGTTTGGTTTAATGCTCTCCCAATTCCCCTTAGTTGCAAGCTTGCCATTGGTGGTGTTGCAATTTGCCCCCAAGGTTTGTTTGCAATTCAACCATTGATTTTTCCCACTTTTACCCCCCGACGATGCACACACACACTTCTCGTTACTTCTCGGTTTCACACGTGCACCACATCCTTTCTGTGGGGGTTTTTTTGCCACCGTGCACTGTGTGCACGGGTTATTTCTAGTCCATTTCTAATCAATATACACTTTTATCTGTCATCGAAAAATTCCCATCTCTTTGCACTAGTAATGAATTACCTCTAGTGATATATTCAGGGAGATATTTTTGGTACATGTTACCCGTTGGTTATCTTTTTTCTTCCGGAAAATGGTGGGTTGTAACCCCTGGATATCATTAATAAGATTCTAATAAAACAAGAAAAATATGAGCCAGATCTAACGGCTAAAAAGAATTGGCATATACAAAAGACTTGAAATATTCCAAAAATGGGTCGAACGATGTCAGCAGAAGACAATGGAAATGAGTGTCAGTTTCCTACCCCCATGGATCTTACCCAACAATCTATTAAAAAACTTGAAATACAATTTTCTGTTGTAATAGGATATTCTGTGTGAATGAATCTCATAAAAAACTTATATTCATTCACATAAACGATTAAAAAAATGCTGACGGATAGCTTGAATTGCTTCGTCTAATTGTCAACTTTTTTATTTTAAAAAAAGTACCATCATAGGTTTGAGTTATATATTATACTATACATCATTGAATCTAATGTGTAACTTTCATTATGGTTTCTTATACCTCTACGAGTTTCTTATTGATCCCATTGGAAAGAAACTTAGTTTCCAAAATCAAACATTAATTGGCTCTCTGTGTTGAACTTAGCTCGTGGCTCCATTGTGATATCCATTAGCTCCAAGGTTAACGTCCGAATGTTGTAGTTGTGGATCTGATGAGAGATACACACACGCCATCTGTACTAATCTAGGAGGCAGGTTGCCTAAGAGTTGACATTAAGAGAGTTGACATATTTTCTGGAATTATTGCAATATTTTTTTTTTTGATATAATCTGGATTCGTTTTGGCGCCGCGTAACGTCTCTACAGTGGACTCTGAAGCTGTAGAGGAGACCCCATGGCTGGTTCCAAGGATCAGATTAGGGAACTAATCGTATCTAAATGATCAAATTTAGGTAATAGCTGCGTAACAGTTCTTAGGAGATTCAATGAAATGAAACTCAGATTAGCCTGTCACAATCCTAAATGTGAACGATGCAATTATTCGACAAAATTGTAGAAACTCAACATATCGGATTAGTTATAAACTATGTGCTTCATTGCCTTTCGATATACAAATTTATTCGAGCTATTATGGAATTAAGCTCAATGAGTACCCTTAATAGTGTATCAAATTTTATAAATTAAACTGTTGCATCAGAAATTTGAAAAACTCAGGGTTCATAAACTTTTTACTTATTAAGGTGCCCGGTAGAACTTTCTTTTTAAGGGAATAGATGTATTTATGTACGTAGATTTAAAGTTCATACCAGGCTCTTGAAGAATTAATATGGAGGGTTTTATTTAGAAACAGTTCCTCTAATTTTATTTTATCTTAAATTATTTGAGGGGACTAGTTGTTACATTCCTGCTACCAACAATACGCATATGACATAGCAGGAAGACATCTGAGCATTCTAGACAATTTCAGTAAGTTTTCGAAGAGCAAACCCTAAAACTCATGATCATTGGAAAGGGGAATGATATGATTCAGTTAGCCAAAATCAGTTGCAAGTTCTCCAACAAGACCTTATACTTTCGTTCAGTAGCTAGTTTAACTTCAGACCTGATTTAAGGTTTAACTTTCAACAATCAAAGGCCAATTTAGAGAAAATTGGTTAAATAACACCGGTCAACATGGGTTTTTAATTTTTACCATCAAGTTTAAAAACTTGGCTAGAATAACACCCTAACGAAAAAAGTGACGAAAATACCCCCAGTCAATAAATAAAAAACCCTGCGAAAACCGAAGCGGTAGTAGGTCGCACTCCTCCAATTTGCCGCCTAAATCGTCCCCCTTTCTGCGAAACCCATAACACCTCCCATCATCATCCTCTCCGATCAGCCATCCACCGCCGTTTTCCGTCTTCAACCGCCTAAGCCGTAGCTGGAACGATCCCAACCACCGAAACCACAAACCCCTCGCCGCTGCTCCAACGCATACGACGTAGCCCTCGCAAGCAGAACTCACAGCACCGACGTACCAAGCCTACATCGACTTTTTTATTTTCGAACCAGGTAAGTGATTTGCGCATATTTTCGAATTTTTTTGTGATTTTGTACAAGATTTTTTGGGGTATTAATTTAAGGTTTTGGGAAGAATACATTTTGAGAAGAATACGAAGATGTGCATCAATATGCATGTTCAAATTCTTCGCAAATGTACAGGATATAGATGCTCATACCATTAAACTTGCATAATTGGAGATGTGCATCAATATGCGGTAAAATACGTTGGAATACGTTAGTAAACGTTGGTTTACGTGACATATAGAAGCACATATCAGCGCATATCAGCGCAAATTGGTGTATATCAGCGTAAATCAGTGCATATCAGTTAATTTGAAGGAATAATACTACATACCTAACTAGGAAGCACTTTTATGCGATGAGCAGCATGTTTTGTATTTTTTTGGTAAAATACGATGTTATACGTTGTTAAACACTGACTTATTAGGTAAATAATTTGTCTGATTAGTGTTATACGCTGACTTGGAGTTGTGCATACCACTAAACTTGCTTAATTGGAGATGTGCATCAATATGCGGTAAAATACGTTGGAATACGTTAGTAAACGCTGGTTTACGTGACATATAGAAGCGCATAGCAGCGCATATCAGCGCAAATTGGTGTATATCAGCGTAAATCAGTGCATATCAGTTAATTTGAAGGAATAATGCTACATACCTAACTAGGAAGCATTTTTATGCGATGAGCAGCATGTTTTTGTATTAAACGTTGAATTATTTGGTAAAGAATTTGGTTTACACTGTAATGTATGTACTAATGCCACCACTCCATTTTTAGGGTTTCAACAAGAATCAACCATATTCTGAGGCCAAAATCCAAATTCGAGCTAATGGATTCGAATAAAGGAGAATTTTTGGATTTGTACCATGAATTTTTTGTTAGATCTGACATGTTTGTATGAAACATATGTAAACAGCTGTATACGTTGTTATGCATGATTAATTTTTCTGCAGGTCTATTAGTTCCAATTAATTATGGGGGACAGTGGAAAAAAGGTAGTGATGGTTGTTGGACCTATGATGCATTGTTTACAAGGTATGTAAGAGTTAGAGGGTCGACAACATACCCGGAACTAATTGATCAGATCTGTTCTGAAACTGGGATCAGTAAGGATGATAGCATAATTGACGTGAAGGCATGGATTAGTTACCCGGTGAATACCGTGATGCCGCCCTTTATAATGTTGAGGAATTCAGATATTTCAACTTTCATTGAGCTCAATGCCAAGAGAGATTACAACGTTCCTTTATGTATCAGTACATCGCCAAAACCAAAGGCAGTGATAGCCCCTAGACCGCCAGTTGTGGTAGAAAAAATAAAGGTGCAGGCCGTCGCGGACCATCCAGTAATCAAGAGCGTGAACAAGCCCGAAATAGTCCCATTTGGTATCCTAGACAACAATGATGGTTGTTCTCCTATCGGTCTGGAGGACATTAAACTGACCAATCTAATAGATAATTTTGGTGGTAATGATGAAGCGTATTCGATGCACGAAGAAGAAGTCGAAGAAGAGGATAGTTGTAATGACGAATTTGACAACGATGACCCCTTTAATGATGTTTGTGATGATGATTCGTATGAACGACAGGATCCATTTGCTTGTGTATATGATGGTTTGTTTGATCCATATTTTGGTGTATTTGTGGAATCACATCTGGCCGTACATCTAGAAGAGGGTGCTCATGCAACATAAAATATAGACAATTATGATGATTGCCATACAAACAAGCCTGCAGATTCACGTCCTCTTCCCATAGTCCCAACTGATCCTGTTTTTACAGGTATGCTCTCATATACATCTCTATACTCCAATATACACTACGTAGTATAATGCACATTGACGTATATTGGCGCATATTGGCTTATACTATGGTATATTGATGCAGGTAATCACAATCATACCATCACTTGTGGTAATGATGGTCCTTCTGAAGTACATTCGACCAATGTGAACGTTCATGTGATGAAGGATTTCAGTGTTGGTGAACTTATAAGAAGCAAGGTTGTACTGTTGCTCCGATTGCGTATTATAACCGTGAAGGCGAATCGCGAGTTTCGCATTACACATTCTGACCGCATGAGGCTTATTGCTACCTGTGTTGACAAGTCTTGCACGTGGAGGCTTAGGGGGTCATTGTCAAAGAAACATGGCTCATGGATCATTCGGTCATACGTGAAGGGTCACAGTTGTTCCATTGATGCAAGGTTTAAGCGTTATCGTGGAAGTGCAACAAGCGAAGTTATTGCGCAAATGGTTAAAGATGATAATAATGATCCGTGGGATATCGTGAAAATGTTAGAAAAGGTGTATGGTATAAAAATATCTTACTGGAAAGCTTGGAAAGCCAAGGAGATTGCTACACAAATGGTACATGGCAGTCCGGAAGCATCTTTTATGGGACTCCCATCTTACTTGTGGTTGTTGGAGCATGCAAATCCCGGAACGTATTCGGCATATCAGTTAGACGTGAACAATTGTTTTGTGCAATGTTTCTTGGCATTAGGGCCCTCGATTGTGGGTTTTGAATCTTGCATCCGACCCGTTATAGTTGTAGATGCATGCTTCTTGAAGGGACGTTACAGAGGTAAGTTATTCATTGCTACTTGTATGGACGGAAACAACCAAATTTATCCATTAGCATTTGGCGTCGCAGCAACAGAAAACGATGCATCGTGGGCATGGTTCTTTCAGCAACTTCGTCATGTTGTTGGGGCCCGAGAAGATTTAGTTTTTATTTCTGACCGTCATCCTTCAATTGAGAAATGTTACATGGAGCAATTTCCTGAAGCAGTGTATGGAATTTGCATGTTCCATCTGGGGTTGAAGATGAATGCAAAGTACAAGGTGAAGGCAAATGAATTCTTGTACAGTGTGGCTAAGGCTTATACAGAGATAAATTTCGAAGAGAAGTTGCAGCATCTGCGGTCAACAAAGAGGCAAGTATATGACTATCTTATGGATGCCGATCCAAAAAAATGGGCTCGGTGTTTTTTTCCTGCCAGGCGATATAGTATCATGACGACCAATATTGCCGAGTTAATGAATGCTCTCTTGAAGGTGGCTAGGGAATTTCCTATTATCGCTTTGTTGGAAACTATTAGAACCAAGCTACAGGCTTGGTTCCATGATCGGCTAAGACTTGCCAACAAATGCACGAGCATACTCACTCCTTATGCTGAGAGAAAGATGGGTAAGCGAGATGATAAGTCACGCCACTTCATGGTACATCCAATTGATGAATTCAGGTTTTACATTCTTGATGGTCAACGTGATGCAACGGTTGATTTAAATATGCGCAATTGCACGTGCTATAAATTCCAGCTAAACCAGTTGCCATGCGCACATGCAATCAGGGCTTCCAGGACGCGTACTATACCTTCTTATACCCTTTGTTCATGGTAAAATTCGTTATACGTTGGTATACGTTTGTATACTTTCCGTGTATCAGTGTTTAAAAGCGTATAATAATGTTTAATGGCGTAGAGTAGTGCATACTGGTATATATTAGTTTTTACTGGCGTGTTACAATATGATTCTTATCTTATGCAGGTTTTACACAATTGAATGTTTAAGGCTAGCATACGCCCTACCAATGAATCTAGTTCCGCATCGAAGTGAGTGGTATCGAGTCGTACCACAAAGTGTCCAAGATGTGGTTGTACGTCCTCCAGTTGTTTCGAACAAAAAAGGAAGGAGAAAGAAGAAACGGATGCCGTCACAAGGAGAGGAAACCACTGGAAATATCACAGGAAGGAGGTGTGGACGATGCAGAGAGCCGGGCCATAATAGGCAAACATGTAAGGGGAAGGAGTATGTACCAACTCAACCAATATGATGGTGTAGCAAAATTTTATGTTCAGCCCTTCGTCAGATTGTAACAATTTGCAACAATGTAACTGGAAGGTTTAACTAATAATTTGTAAGTTCAGCAACTGGCGAAGTGCATCAATATACGTTAAAATACGTTGGAATACGGTGGTAAACGCTGGTTTACGTGACATATTGAAGCGCAAAGCAGCGCATATCAGTGCAAATTGGTGTATATCAGTTAATTTGAAAGTATAATGGGTGAAGAAGTAACTAATCATTCGTAGAATGAATAAAGTCAGATTTCACCGTAAAGATGTGCATAAAAACTAATCACTTGTGCCCAAAAATATCAGTCCTTCCGTAAGGACATCCCAAAATGTACACTGTGATGATTGGAAGGTGACAAGATAATCCGAAAACTTGCACGTTCAGTAACTGGCTATGTGCAGCAATATGCATTGAAATACGTTGGAATACGGTGGTAAACGCTGGTTTACGTGACGTACTGAAGCGCAAAGCAGCGCATATCAGCGTAAATTGGTGTATATCAGTTAGGTTGAAAGTATAATGGGTGAAGAAGTAACTAATCATTCGTAGAATGAATAAAGTCAGATTTCACCGTAAACATGTACATTAAAACTAATCACTTGTGCCCAAAAATATCAGTCCTTCCGTAAAGACATCCCAAAAATGTACATTGTGATGATTGGAAGGTGACAAGATAATCCGAAAACTTGCACGTTCAGCAACTGGCTATGTGCAGCAATATGCGTTGAAATACGTTGGAATACGGTGGTAAACGCTGGTTTACGTGACATATAGAAGCGCAAAGCAGCGTATAGCAGCGCAAATTGGTGTATATCAGTTAATTTGAAGGAATATAAGTACATACAACATAATTAACCCCACAAGTACATTGAGGATTATTTAAACTAATCATTTGTTACATGGAACGAGAGATTTGAGATTAAACATACATAACCAAAAGTAATGTGTCAATTTTCTACACATAATATACATATCATATACATATCAAGCTTTGATATCCTTCTCAACATATACATATGTCCCGGCTGTTGTTTTGGACCACTTTACCATATCCACAGCTAGTTGCCTCCTGTACTCAATGAAGTGCGAAGCCGATAATCCATGGACGTCAGTATTCATTGCCAGGTACTGAACAAATTTGATAGCATAAACCCCACAGTCCCAACTGTTGGGCTGCTGTGGAACATCAACATTTGTCACAACAAATGAGATATCAGGGTCCATTTTGGCTTCAGCAGTTGCAAAACTCTCATTGTAAAGTGATGGTGCGAGTGCGGCATGCATACTAAAGACCTCGAGGCGCTCTTCCTTGTACGCACTTGACATAGAGTCATACACTTTGACCTCTTTCTTACCAAAGTCGTATGCATATGCTGCCCAGTGCGACCCCGCTATGTTTTCAATCCCATAGATGTGGTCACAAGAAACCCATGCCTTACTCGCCCAATTTTCATTCATACCTAAAACAAACTTGCATAAATCAATGTCCATGGCACTCCATGAAACCTCAGCCCCGGCCATTCTCGTCTCGGAATACATCAGCCGGTTTTCCAAAAACAACTTGTACCCATACTTTACAAACCTACTGTAAAGACCTCCCAAACATGTCCATTTTGATGATTGGAACATGTCTGGATACTCCTCAACTTGCATGTTAAGCAACTGGAGATGTGCATCAATATGCTGTAAAATACGTTGGAATACGTTAATAAACACTGGTTTACTTGACAAAAGGAAGCGTAAAGCAGTGCATATCAGCGCATAATGGTGTATATCAGTTAATGTGACGGAATATTAGTACATACCTCACTACTAAGCCAACCTCTTTCAGAAATGAGCACTTCCAAGTCCTTGCAAGAGATGGAGTCCAGTGTCTTCACCATAGGCACAAGTCCAACAACTGCGGCCCTTGAAACATTCTTAGACATTCATGATCTTAACAAATCAAACCTCGATGTATCGTACGAGAAATCCGTCGTAGTAGGGTTGGAGAGGGGTAATTCAATAAGATTTTCTTTGTCAGCTGGGGCTTCTTTGTCATAGCATATCAGCGCGAGCTTCTTCTTATCAGCATCTTTATCATCACCCTTCTTCTTCCTTGGTTTTTTTTGGTCTGCATGTTTTAGGTATGGGCTAATAACAGCTGCTGCGGGTCTCTTCATCCTCATTGGTCGTCCAGCTATGTGACTATTGGGCTCCTCGACCACAACACTAACTTCACCAGAGATAGCCTTAGACACGTCAGGCATGTCAAAACCAGCAGCGGTAAAATCCGCCGCACCATCAACACACTTTCCATCCTCATTGATGTCAATCACTGTAGGGGGTTCATTTGTAGATGGTGGGAGGTTCAGTTCAGCCCTTATTTGCATCTCCATTTTGAACATAGCCATGACGATCTGATAGGAAAACATGTCTCTCACTCGCTTCGCAACATTGATCTCTACCCTTTTGGCATCCAACCTGTCCTTCTCTAAAGAGGCCACCCTCTCCTCCAACACGGTTATCCGATCTTCCATCTTCTGGTTGCTCACGGCTATCTTCTTATCTAGCTTCTTCAAAGCCAACGTCAAGTTTAGAAACCCGGGGACGTTCTCTTCATCATCTCCACCAGGAGGCATTGAATATCCTAGATAAGCCGGTCTGTAATCAAGGAAAGCTCGGACGCCATTATAGTAGCCCATTTCCAATTCTGTGGCTTCAGGTGTTAATCGCATGAAAGGCAACTGCAAGAACATTGAAAAAATAACTATGTGGTATGGAAAAAGCTGTGTTACGTTAACATACACTACTATACACTATTATACGTTAATATACACTGGTATACGTCGCCAAACACTGTGTAAATTGGCGTATTTGGGCGTATACTAGTGTATTTAAGTGCATACAATGGTATATCAGTATATATAATGAAAAACAAAAGAATATTGCAAGAAAACTGCAAGAACATTGAAAAAATAACTATGTGGTATGGAAAAAGCTGTGTTACATTAACATACACTACTATACACTATTATACGTTAATATACACTGGTATACGTCGCCAAACACTGTGTAAATTGGCGTATTTGGACGTATACTAGTGTATTTAAGTGCATACAATGGTATATCAGTATATATAATGAAAAACAAAAGAATATTGCAAGAAAACTGCAAGAACATTGAAAAAATAACTGTGGTATGGAAAAAGCTGTGTTACGTTAACATACACTACTATACACTATTATACGTTAATATACACTAGTATACGTCGTCGTACACTGGTGTATATTGGCGTATTTAGGCGTATACTAGTGTATTTAAGTGCATAGAATGGCATATCAGTATATATAATGAAAAAACAAAAGAATATTAAAAGTAAACTGCAAGAACAATGAAAAATAAGCATGTGGTTTGGAAAAATCTGTGTTACGTTAACATAGCCTACTATACACTATTATACGCTAATATACACTAGTATACGTCGCCAAACACTGGTGTAAATTGGCGTATTTGGGCGTATACTAGTGTATTTAAGTGCATACAATGGTATATCAGTATATATAATGAAAAAACAAAAGAATATTGCAAGAAAACTGCAAGAACAATGAAAAAATAAGTATGTGGTGTGGAAAAAGCTGTGTTACGTTAACATACACTACTATACACTATTATACGTTAATATACACTAGTATACGTCGCCGTACACTGGTGTATGTTGGCGTATTCAGGCGTATACTAGTGCATTTAAGTGCATACAATGCCATATCATTTTGTATAATGAAAAAACCAAAGAATATTGGAAGTTAAGTCCATTCTTACATCTTCAACGTCAAATATAGTCTGCCTAGCTAGGGAATACCCACCTGGCAATGCGTGTGACGTATCCCATCGAAAGATCCTTGGAAGAGGGTTCCCAGGCACCCTCCTAGCCAAGGCAGCAGCGAAATCTGGCATAAGACACTCTAGAACCCATGCTTGAATAGCAAATGGGAACGTCCCAACCTTCAGATGTGCGACACCAGGTTTCTTAACCCTATTCAACATGTGTGCCCACTCCTTCACCAATTCTTCATATACCATTCTTCCCCACAGGTATGAATTGAACAGCTCCGGATCATCTGCCAAACATATGGCCCTTGGATGCACAATATTCCCAACATCTTTCACGAAGACCATGCTGTGGATGATATAAAGCACAGCAAGCTTCAGAATTTCTACGCTGCCAGGATTTTGAACGGCCTCAGCATTGAGCTTGGCCATCACATCTGAAAATCGCAGGTTAGCGGTGTCAAGGAATACCCGGAACGGTGTCTCTGCTTCCTCGTCACAATTCGGGAACTCCCCGAATGACAAGCCATTAACAAGCGCAAATTCCACATGACCAAAGGTATACGAATGCCCCGCTATGTTGAACTTCAATGCGCGTTTATTAGGGCTGGTACTGCTTTCAACCTCCCCTCTAGATAATAACCAATGCAAAGTCGGACTTTGTATTGGGAATTTATCAAGCTTAGACAAGTACTCTATGAAACTGTACTCCTTCAACATTTTCTGGTAGGCATCTTCGCCCAAGTATGCCTTAGCCTCTCGTATGCACTCCACGGAAGCCCGATTATTAACTTTGATTTTACCCATCTACATATCGCAAAACATATCAGGATATTAGATAATTAAGTTAGCGTATAACAGTGTAAGCGTATAACATCGTATTTTACCAAAAAACATACAAAACATGCTGCTCATCGCATAAAAGTGCTTCCTAGTTAGGTATGTAGTATTATTTCTTCAAATTAACTGATATGCACTGATTTACGCCGATATACACCAATTTGCGCTGATATGCGCTGCTATGCGCTTCTATATGTCACGTAAACCAGCATTTACTAACGTATTCCAACGTATTTTACCACATATTGATGCACATCTCCATTTAAGCAAGTTTAGTGGTATGCACAACTCTAAATCAGCGTATAACACTAATCAGACAAATTATTTACCTAATAAGTCAGTGTTTAACAGCGTATAACATCGTATTTTACCAAAAAAATACAAAACATGCTGCTCATCGTATAAAAGTGCTTCCTAGTTAGGTATGTAGTATTATTCCTTCAAATTAACTGATATGCACTGATTTACGCTGATATACACCAATTTGCGCTCATATGCGTTGCTATGTGCTTCTATATGTCACGTAAAGCAGCGTTTACTAACGTATTCCAACGTATTTTATCGCATATTGATGCACATCTCCAATTAAGCAAGTTTAGTGGTATGCACAACTCCAAGTCAGCGTATAACATCGTATAACACTAATCACCCAAATTATTTACCTAATAAGTAAGCGTTTTACAGCGTATAACATCGTATTTTACAAAAAAAATACAAAAAACATGTTGCTCATCGTCTAACTGCTTCCTAGTTATGTATGTAGTAATATTCCCTCAAATTAACTGATATGCACTGCTTTACGCTGATATACATCTTTTTGCGCTGATATGCGCTGCTTTACGCTTCTTTCGTTCAAGTAAACCAGTGTTTACTACCGTATTCCAACGTATTTTGCAGCATATTGATGCAACGTATTTTGCAGCATATTGATGCACATCTTCAAAAAAAACTTATTTTGCTTAACATGCAAGTTGAGTAGTGTGAGCATCAAGAATTTGAACATGCAATACCTTAACATTTTATGTTTTACTTGCGATATCGTGTAAATTTGAACATGCAATAACTTGTCATTTAATTTTACAGGGTATTCAAGGTGAGGAGTATTGTCAAAATGCGAATTATTTGAACATGCAATAACTTAACATCTTCGTATTCTTCTCAAATTGTATTCTTCCCAAAACCCTAAATTAATACCCCAAAAAAACTTTTACAAAATCGCAAAAAAATTCCAAAATGCGAAGCTAAATATGCGAAATCACTTACCTGGTTCAAAAATAAAAAAGGCGCTGGAGGCTTGGTCCGGCGGTCCTGTGATTTCTGCGTCGTCTGAGCTTTGCGAGGGCTACGCCGTATGAGTTGGCGAAGCGGCGAAGGGTTTGAGGGTGCGTTGTTTGGGAGCGTTGCAGCTACGTGAGATGCGGTTCAGGACGGGAACGCCGGAGGGCTGGTCGGAGAGGAGGAAGATGGGCGATTTGGGCGGCAAATTGGAGGAGTGCAAACGACGGATAAAATTGTTTTTCCCAGGGTTTTAACTTTTTACTTTTTTGTGGTTTAATTTTTGTTAATATGCTGGGGATATTTTCGTCACTATTTTCATTAGGATGTTATTCTAGCCAAGTTTTTAAACATGGTGGTAAAAATTAAAAACCCCTGTTGACCGGTGTTATTTTCCCAATTTTCTCGCCAATTTAGACCTTGTAAAATGATATTTTCTCACATATGATTCTATTTCTGTTGAGCATTTGGCCCATAGAGTCTTTGATCAGGTATAATGAGAAAAGAGAGGAAAAGTAATTTTCATAAAAGTAAGAAGGTTCGGATATCTTATTGGACTGGCAATATGTCAAAATTTCTTGTATATAAAATGGAGTATAAGCCCGCTGGAATCTAAGAGATAAAATATATTGAACTATGTCTTTTTTCCTGTTTTGCTGATATATATTCAAGGCCATGGATGTAAGCAGTAGGAAAGTTTGTGGCAAGTTTATATTTTTCAAAGTATATGGTAAACAAATTGGGGATCGGGTTGGCTGGCTCCTATGCTCATGGGACCGTGTGATCGTCTATAGCGACATGGACCGTTCGATCGAAGCTTTTTTCCCGTTGTGGGCCCCATCACCTATCCCGTTGTGGGCTCCACCATGGTGAGGACAATGTTGAAGAGGAGGTGGGTGGTGGGGCCCACAAATTGGAGGAAAAAAAAAAGCTTTGATCGAACGGTTCACGTCGCGTTGGACGATGACATGTTCGAGTATTGTTGACAGGTTTTATGTTTTTGACACATGTCCAAAATTCAAGGCCGATCTATAAAATTTTGCCCCTGGCGCATTGCATGTAGGAACCAACAGAAGAAGGTATTGCCGGTTATATATGTGGTTTCTTTCAAAAGCTTCACTCAACTGTATAAAATTTATAATTCATCGGTAAAAAAAAAATACAAACAAGTTCTTACTGAAAACCCCGGAAAGCATGATACATATATGTAAAGCTCCAGCCTCCATCTAAACAGAGAGTCTCAAAGCTTCATCAGTTCATATTTTTTGTGCTTCTTCGTCACAACCTCGCCAACTCTCTAAACATGCATCGGAGTTGCATGCGGCGGCGTGGGAACCGAAGCAATCGGCGCCCTTCGGCCCCTCTGCGACCGACTGTTCTCTGCAAACTTCATGGAGGCCTGATTCAGCCCCTGCTGCTTCTCCTCCTCGCTCCATTCCGAGCCGTAGTAAGCCTCTTCGGTCGCAGTCGCCGAGGGGGGCAAGAACATGCTTCCCCACTGCGGGAAGTGCACGAAGGCCACCGGCAACGTGCAGGCCATGATCATTATCCCCATCAGAGTTAGCCCTGTTCCTGCCGAGTATTTTGAACTGGTGAAGAACAGTAGCTGGGTCAGCCCGGCGCCGAAATTGCCTCCAGCTCCGGTCATCCCCGACACAATCCCCAGGGACCGGGCGGAGACGAAGGGGATGACGCCGAACACCGCCCCACAGGCGGCCTGGACACAGAGCGAGAAGCAGACCATGGCGAAGATGGAGACCGGCAGGGACTTGGCCTGGCCGAGCCAGGCGCAGAAAGCCCCACCAAGGGTCTGCAGGATCCAAACGTTCCAGAGGCGGCCCCGCATGCCGAAGCGCTTGACGCTGAAGTCCGAGACGAACCCGCCGAACGGCCTGGCGACGATGTTGGCCATGCCGAAGGACGCCGCGATGATGCCGGACATCTTGAGGCTGAGGCCGAAGTGGTCGTAGTAGTACTCGTGGATGACGTTGTCGGTCGTGAGCTCCACCCCCATGCAGTAGCCGTACAGCAGGACGAAGATCCAGGTGCGGTAGTTGGTGACGGCGTTCAGCAGGACCTTGGAGAACTTGTCCCTGCTCACGCCGCCCGTCTTCTGCAGGCTGCCGAGGTTTCCGTCGGGCAGGTCCTGGCCCAGGGTGAGGACGAGAAGCCCCATGACGAGATGCATGCACCCCGGAACGAAGAAGGCGATCCTCCAGGCCGCGAACGGGGTCGCCCCCGTCTTCCTTATGACGTCGTACACCAGCGGCATCAGCAGCTGGGTGGCGCCCCCTCCCATGTTCCCCCACCCGGCCGCGGTCCCGTTGGCGAGCCCGATGATCTTGCTGTTGAACATGGTGCTCATCCAGTACTGGCAGCTCACGAACGTCGCCAGCGAGAACCCGATCATGAACCGCACCGCAATGTACCCCTCCGCCGACGATATCAGCGACATGCAGAACACCGGGGGGGCGATCAGCATGACGAGGAACGCGCAGGCGTAGCGGGGGCCGAGAAGGTCGCAGGCGGCGCCCATCACCAGGCGGGAGAAGATGCTGCCGGAGACGGAGGCGACGCCCGCGTTGCCGATGTCGGCCTTGGTCAGGCCGAGGTTGTCGCGGATGATGGGGATCATGGGGGCGGCTGCGAACGTCGAGACGAAGCAGGTGAAGAAAGAGGCCCACGAGAGGTGGAACGTGAGCATGTGGGGGTTTGCCAGGGAGAAGAGCTTGATGACTTTGGCCTTGTGCTCGGAATCGACTGGGAGCGAGAACTTTGCTGCGTCGGGATCCATGGCCAAGTCCTTCGCCTGCGGATCCATGCTGATATTTGATGAGGAAGCTTGGATGAATGAACAGCAGAGAGATTGGAAGAGTATTTGTAGTAGGCAGGAGGAGTTGACATTTTGTACGAGTTTCATTCGTTGTTATTAATTGCTAATTTGCCATATAGGATTCTCTTCGCCGCATCACTTAATGTGGCCCCATGGAAGCCCCATGGATGATTCCAAGGATCGGATTGCAACGGGGGCATTGACTCACCCACTTGCCGTGCTGACGTGGACATATGATCGACCGTTCAACTGGATGATGAAATTTGATCGACGGTCCGATTTGTTTCGGAGGAGAAGGTCCAAAACTTGTTTTTAAATTGGAAGGGTGCTCTAAAACCTGTTCAGTGTTCCGAAGATCCCCATGGTTTGCACGTTAAAAAATGTAGGATATTTGAGAAAATTAAGTATTAATGAATGTGATTCGGATATTGTAGTGAGGTGGATAAGAAGATGCAAATGTTGTTTGGTATTTGTGTTAGTTTTGTGAACCTCTTTTGGGTTTATTAGAATGATTGAATTTTACTATAAAGTATAAAGCAACGCGGGTAATGTTACTGTTTCAGAGTGTTTTCTCACTACAAAAGCGTTGACCGTGGATAACCCGGTCAACGTGGTCAAGGGGCCCGCGGGGGTCCCTCGGGTGTGTCGAGTCGGTGCAGACGAGACGCGAGTCGGAGTTGCAGACGACGTGGAGCGCGTCGGCTGGGCCGAATCGGGGTCCTCGGTCTCAAGGAGGGCGAGGGGAAGCCTCGACACGAGTTGAGACGCTCGGCCTCGGACGGACGTGCTCGGCCTCGGCGGTCGGACGACGAGGGGCAGCCTCGGTCGTCTCGCTGGTTACGTGGTCGGTGAGAGGCGGAGGGAAAGCCTCGGCCCGTGGATCTGATGTCCTCCTGCGTAGACGAGAACGCTCGTCAGGGGGGCCGGACCTTGGTTCCGGCCAAATCCCCTCCGATGCCTAAGTCAGACAGTGATCTGAAAGAGGAGGCCCGGCGGAGACGGTTCGACTCGAGAGGAGATCGGAACGGCGTCTCACGGCGCGAGCGGGGGAGGAAGGAGATGAAATGGGGGAACTAGGTCGTTGATGGAGTACCTTAGGTTTTAGATACCTGAGATGCGGTCCCTCGTCCAGTCGTCCTTCTAACCCTTTTATAGACCTCCCGCCGTGATTACCCCCGACCCACGTCGCTCGTCCGCCCTCGATCGTGCCCCCTCAATCCGCCCCCCGTCGCCGCTCCCTGCGCCATGCCAGCACCTCCCCATAACAGCCATTAAGTGGTAACGGGATCGGGGGAACGGTTATCGCTGGAGTGGGTGAGTGACTCGTGCGTTATCGGGGCCGGGTCGGATCGATATTTAGGGGCCCTCTATGGGGCTTTGTCGGGCGGGCCAGGTCGCGCAGATGGGCTTCTGATCGGCAGTCGGGTTTCTGGGCTCGTGTCTTTCGGGCTTCGGCCAAATAGGCGTAACAATTGCCCCCATTGGTCGGGTCGATCGGCCTCGACCGGTTCGGCTCGGCCGATGTGACTTCCGCCGACTTTGACAGGCTCGTCAGTCGATGCCGACTCATTTATTAGTCGTCATCATGAGTTGGTCCGTTCGATACTTTTAAGGCACGGGCTCCGAAGCGCCGTCGGTCCTTTGATGCTGCCACGTGTAGCTGCAAGCTTATCCCCACCGCTCGCGGGGCCGTCTTAGGTTGAGAAGCCGAGTGGGTTGTGAGCTACCACCCCGTTGTTTTCTTCTTTGCGCTGATCCCGATTCTGCCTGAGCTCTGCCTCATGTCGTCTTCCTCTGCCACGGGTTCGGGTCGGCCGGAGCGTGACGCTGCTCCTGGCCTGGTGGGTAGCCCTCCTTCGGCGATTCGTCGGCACGGGGGTGAACTTTCAGGGGTGCCCCCAGAGGTCTTGTCGTGGCCTTCGTCGATCTGTGCCACCGCCATCGGGAGCATGTGCTCCGCCTATCTGCTTCCGCCTTACTCGGCTCGTGCCCCTGGGTCTGACGAGCGGATCTGCCTTCCCGGTCCCAACGAGGTTGGAATATACGAGAAGTGCTTCCGCTTCGGGCTTCGTTTCCCGCTCCACCCTTTCATCGTTGAGTTCCTCCAGGCCCACAACGTGTGCCTGTGTCAATTCTGCCCCAATGCCATCGAGCTCCTCGTCGGGTTCGTCGTCGTCTGCATGCTGAGGGGAGTGGCGCCCTCTCTTCGTCTATTCGCCCAGTTCTACCGCCTGAGCCACCACCAATCGGGGGCGTGGATTTACATCAGCGCCCGCCCGAAGATGACCCTGGTGTTAGGGTTGCCGAGCTCCCTGAAACGCTGGAAGGGGGAATACGTGTTTGTCACGTTCCCGTCGAGTGTACCTTTCCCGGTTCGGTGGGAGTCGGCCGGCGCAGTCATCCTCGATCTGGGTGAGCCGACTGTCGCCGAGCAGCAGACGGCGAAGGACATGCTGGCGATTCCTGCGAGGGAGCGGTCGATTGACGTCCTCTTTAGTGACCATAACTTGCATAAGACGGTGTGGCCCTTGGGTAAGCTCCCCGAGCATTCGCCATTCGAGGTTGCCTGGGCTCTGCTTGGTCTCTCATTTCTTCGTTGAGTGCAGGTGGATTCCCTCTCGGTCCTTCCCCCGCCAGCACTCACGTGCAGGCACCAGATCCGGATCCGCGTAGGAGGGATCATGTGCTGGAGGTCCGGAAGAAGCAGCGGTCCGTGACCTCGACTGGAGGCTCTAAAAGGAAGAAGGGGCCATCCCCCTCTGTCCCCTTGTTGGGGTCTTCCAAGAGGGTCCGTGAGGGGGTCGAGGGAGTTGATGTCTCGTCGCCTGCCGATCAGCTCCGACCCGCCCCCGTTGAGGTTGCCTGGCCGTGGGTCGGCCCTTCGCCTCTCCCGGATGCCTACGATCGGTATCTAGGCGCGTTCCGCTCCAACCCCGGCGAATTTCCTTCGTCAGGGGAGGGTCTTCTTCGTCCACGCTTCCCGGTAGGGGAGAAGGAATCGGTGTTTTCGAGCCGTGGAGCCGCCGCGCGAGTGGCCGAGAATAGTTGCCTCCCTCCCGATCAGGCTGCGCTGGATGGAGTTAGAGGTGACTGTCTGGCCACCTTTGTGATTCAGGCCGGCCAACAGGTAGAGTGTCTCTGCTTGTCCTCCCTCCAGCTGCTTTCGCCGTCTTACCTTCGTTGCCTTGGTGCAGTTGTCCTCGGTGGGTCTCTCGATGAGGCATCAGTTTGCGGTGCTTCCCAAAGCCAAGGCCGATGCCGGGCGAGATCTTGAGGCCCATGGCGAGGAGGGAGAGGCAGGCCAGTTAGAGGAAGTGCGGGTCAGGTCCTTGGAGACCCGCGTAACTGAGCTGTCCTCTGCCTTGGAGGAGGCGGACCGGGAGAGGGCCTTGGCTCTGACTGCAAAGTCAGAGGCCGAGGCGCGGGTCGCCGAGCTTTTGAGAGATGCCGACACGTCTTGGGGAGCCGAGAAGATCCCCGTCTCCGTTGCTGCCCCCGAGACCTTGGAGCTCTCCGATCGTCTGGAAGCGGCGGAGGAGCAGGCGAGGGTTCTCCTTGCTCAACTTGGCGAGAGATCCCGGGAGATCGAGAAGGAGAGGGCGGAGCACCAACGCCAGATCGAGACCTTAGAGGCCCGGATGCGCGGGCTTGAGGAGGTGATCCGGCCCGGATCGCTCAGGATGCCGTGGCCGAGTATGCCACCTCCTTCGTTGAGACCGCCTTGACGGAGGCGTTCGAGAAGGGTTTCGCCCGGTGTCAGTCCGAGATCCAAAAGAAGTTCCCACTCTCGGGGGTCAACTTCGAGGATCTCCGGATGCACCCTGACGTCGAACGGAGTGTGGGGGATGACCCAAGTGGGCTGCCAGCCGGTGGCCCCACAGGTGCCCCTGGAGATGAATGAGGGAGGGGAATGCCCCTCGGCCTCTTCGTGCGTCCCTCTGTATATCTTTTTGCTTATCTGGAAAGGAACGAATTCAAATAAATTTATTTCACAGGAAACGATACATTTATTGAAAGTACTTGCGTAAATGTTCCGCATTCCAGGCGTGATTGAGAATCCTCCCCTCCATATTGGCTAGACGGTAGGTTGCGGGTCCGAGGACCTCGATGACTTTGTAGGGCCCCTCCCATTTAGCCGCGAGCTTCCCCTTGCGAGCGGTATCCGGGTTGAAGCCTGCTTTCCGGAGGACCAGGTCCCCAAGGTGGTAGCTTCGACCCCTGACCCGAGCATTGTAGTATCGGGCCACCTTCTTCTTCTGGCGGATGATGGTGGCCAGGGCTTGTTCCCGTCGTTCACCGAGGAGCTCCAGGCTGAGTTCCAGACCCTGCGAGTTCCTGTCTTCGTCAAAGTATTTGAGGCGGAGAGATTCCTCACCCAACTCGACCGGTACCACTGCCTCGGCCCCGTAGGCAAGCATGAACGGGGTCTCGCCGGTGGCCTCCTTGTGGGTCGTCCGGTATGACCAGAGTATCCCGGGGGGCTCTTCCGGCCAGCTTCCTTCGGTGTCCTTCACTTTCTTTCGGAGGGGCTCTATGATACACTTGTTGGCCGCTTCCGCCATTCCGTTGGTCTGGGGGTGCGCTACAGAGGCGAAGAGAAGCTTGATTCCCCATTCCGCGCAGAAGTCTTTGAACCCCGCGGAGTCGAACTGTTTCCCGTTGTCTGTGACGATGGACCGGGGGACTCCGAATCTGGAGATGATGGAAGTCCACACGAAGCTTTTCGCTTTCTTCCATGTGATGGTGGCCAACGGTTCTGCCTCGATCCATTTGGTGAAGTAGTCCACCGTCACTATCAGATACTTCCGCTGCCCCCGGCCCGGTTTAAACGGTCCGAGGATGTCGAGCCCCCATTTCGCAAAGGGGATGGGGCTCACGATAGGGATGAGCTCCGATGGGGGAGTTGAGGAGTGGTGGGCATACCTCTGACATTCCTGGCACTTTTGGACATAGCTTGTTGCGTCTTGTACCAGGGTCGGCCAGTAGTATCCATGCCTCAAGATTTTCTGTGCAACCATCTTGCCCCCGTGGTGATTTCCGCAGATCCCTTCGTGAACCTCCTGTAGGACGTAGTCGGCTTCCTGCGGTCCGATGCATTTCAGGTACGGGAGGACATTAGCCTTCGTCCAACGCCTCCGGTAGAGCGTCCCCTCATGGATCACGTATCGGAGCGCCTTCCTCTCCAGGGTCCGACGCTCGTCCCAATCCGTCGGCACTTCCCCATGAGTGAGGTACCGAATGATCGGATCCATCCAGGTGGGATTTTGGTCGATCGCCATCACCTCCCGCTCCTCCGTGCTGGGGGACTGCAGGTTCTCCACGTAGATGGTGTGGCCCAGCTCCTTAGGCGAGGACGAGGCTAGCTTCGACAACGCGTCCGCCCGTGCGTTCTCCGACCGCGGGAGATGTAAGACTTCCGCGTTTTGAACCTGGAGAGCGCAGCTTTGGCAACGGCGTGATACCTCTGCATTGTCTCCTCCCGCGCCTCGTAACTTCCCAGGAGTTGGTTGACAATGAGATTCGAGTCGCTGAGGAGGCACACAGATTTGGCCCCAAGCTCCCGGGCCAGTCTCAGGCCGTTGATCACCGCTTCGTATTCTGCCACGTTGTTGGTGGCCGGGAACTCGAACCGCAACGCGTACTCCACGACGTTCCCTTCCGGAGATCGGATCGCGATCCCAGCCCCGCCTCCTGATTGTGTGGCCGATCCGTCCACATGGACTATCCACACTCCTGGGACTCCTAACTGGAGGTGGTCAGCCGAAAGAAAAGACAAGGGTTGGGCGATTACCGTTGCTGAGCCTTCTTCCTCTGGAGGATGTTCTCCTTCCGTCGTGCACTCAGCGATGAAGTCAGCCAAGGCCTGCCCTTTGATGGCCGTGCGCGGTTTGAATCGGAGGTCGAATTCGCTCAATTCCACCCCCAGTTCAGCATCCTTCCCATTCGGTCGAATCTCTTGAGATTCTGCTCCAGCTATGAGTCGGTCAAGACCAGTATGGTGTGGGCCTAAAAATAGGGCCTGCGCCTTCGTGTTGAGAGAACGAGGGCGTACGCCAGTTTCTCCATGGGCGAGTATCGCACCTCCGCCCCCTTCAGGATCCGACTCGTGTAGTACACCGGCCACTGCACCCCACCATCTTCCCGGATCAGCACCGAGCTCACTGCTTCCTCCGCGCACGCCAGGTAAAGGCTTAGCGACTCCCCTTCCCGTGGCTTGGACAGGAGAGGTGGGCTGCGGAGATATTCCTTGAGATCCGCGAACGCCCTGGAGCAGTCTTCGTCCCATAGTATCGTCTTCCTATTATCCGATGGTTCCGCGATCGCTTTCCTCAGAACTTTGAAGAAGGGGAGCGATCTTTCCGCCGATTTGGATAGGAATCGCCCCAAGGCTGTGATGCGCCCATTCAGCCTCTGCAGCTCTTTAATCGTCGTCGGCTCACGCATGTTGATCAGTGCCTCGATCTTGTCGGGATTAGCTTCAATGCCACGGTTAGTTATCATAAACCCCAAGAATTTGCCAGATCTTACCCCGAACGTGCACTTCGTGGGGTTGAGTCGAATGTTGTGTCGCCGCAACCGCTCGAAGGTTTCACGAAGGTCGGCGATGTGGTCCTCCGGCTTTCTTGACTTGACAAGCATGTCGTCGACGTAGACCTCCAGGTTCCTCCCGATCTGGGAGTGAAAAACTTTGTTGACCATTCTCTGGTAGGTGGACCCTGCATTCTTCAAGCCGAAGGGCATCTTCTTGTAGCAGTATGTTCCCTGGTCCGTCGTGAAGGCTGTCATCTCCTCATCCCGGGGTCCATCTGGACTTGGTTGTACCCTGAGTAGGCGTCCATGAAGCTAAGCATCTCGTACCCCGAAGCGTTGTCCACCAGGTGGTCAATGCGCGGCAGGGGGTAGCTGTCCTTGGGACAGGCTTTGTTGAGGTCACTGAAGTCCACGCACATTCGCCACTTCCCGTTGGGTTTCCTGACCATCACCACGTTCGATAGCCACTCCGGGTACCAGACTTCTCGTATGAAGCCGGCGTCGAGGAGACGTTCCACTTCCTCGGAGGCCGCCTTCATCTTCTCGCCGCCCAGGTTCTGCTTCTTCTGCCTGACCGGCCTGAAGTTGGGGTCGGCGTTGATCTGGTGGACGATCACCTGGGGATCCATGCCGGGCATGTCCTCTGGTGACCAAGCAAAGACGTCTAGGTTCGCCTCCAGGCACTCGACCAGTCGGCTCCTCAGGTCGTGGCTTAGCCCTCTCCCGATTGAGACGAACCGGCCCTCGACGTCCGTGACCGGGATCTGCTCTTGCTCCTCCGCAGGGGTGGGCCTCGGCCCGTCCCTTAAGTCGAGCGCGGCCATCCGGTCGACTAGACGATCTTCGGGACCTTCCTCCGCCAGTTGATAGCAGGTATTCGGTCTCCCCGCGTCGCCTTCGACTTGCCCCATCCCCCCGGGCGTTCGGAACTTGATAGTCCGATGGAGGGTCGAGACCACCGCGCCGATGGCGTTGAGAAGGGGTCGGCCGATGATCCCGTTGTATTCCGACCCGATCCCCAATACGATGAATTCTACCGCCAGGGTCACCGAGTCTGGTGGGCCTCCGAGTGTTACCGGGAGATGGATCGTGCCGATGATGGGGGTGGAATGACCCGTGAATCCCACCACGGGACCCGAGCGGGGTCGCAAGTCTTCCTTCCGCCGCCCCATCTTTTCCAGGGTTGACATGAAGAGGACGTCACAGGAGCTGCCGGTGTCGACTAGCAGTCGCCGTACCATGGTTGTGTCTATGATCACCGACACCACCAAAGCTACGTCTGAGCAGCGCGCCGTTACAGACGTGCTCGGTCTCCCGACCGGTAGGGACGGTGATGGTCTCCCGGTCCTCTCCTCACGATCCTCCTCGCACTGGGCCCGGGCCCATTCTTGCCAACGATGGCGGGCCCTGTCGCTTCGCGTCAGAGCCTTGCTCTCCTTTCGTCGAGACGGGTGAAGACGTGTCATTGCAGGTGTGGTTTGTTTCTTCGTGGGACAGTTCATTCCCACAGACGGCGCCAGATGTTTCAGAGTGTTTTCTCACTACAACAGCGTTGACCGTGGATAACCCGGTCAACGTGGTCAAGGGGCCCGCGGGGGTCCCTCGGGTGTGTCGAGTCGGTGCAGACGAGACGCGAGTCGGAGTTGCAGACGACGTGGAGCGCGTCGGCTGGGCTGAATCGGGGTCCTCGGTCGCAAGGAGGGCGAGGGGAAGCCTCGACCCGAGTTGAGACGCTCGGCCTCGGACGGACGTGCTCGGCCTCGGCGGTCGGACGACGAGGGGCAGCCTCGGTCGTCTCGCTGGTTACATGGCCGGCGAGGGGCGGAGGGGAAGCCTCGGCCCGTGGATCTGATGTCCTCCTGCGTAGACGAGAACGCTCGTCAGGGGGGCCGGACCTTGGTTCCGGCCAAATCCCCTCCGATGCCTAAGTCAGACAGTGATCTGAAAGAGGAGGCCCGGCGGAGACGGTTCGACTCGAGAGGAGATCGGAACGGCGTCTCACGGCGCGAGCGGGGGAGGAAGGAGATGAAATGGGGGGAACTAGGTCGTTGATGGAGTACATTAGGTTTTAGATACCTGAGATGCGGTCCCTTGTCCAGTCGTCCTTCTAACCCTTTTATAGACCTCCCGTCGTGATTGCCCCCGACCCACGTCGCTCGTCCGCCCTCGATCGTGCCCCCTCAATCCGCCCCCCGTCGCCGCTCCCTGCGCCATGCCAGCACCTCCCCATAACAGCCATTAAGTGGTAACGGGATCGGGGGAACGGTTATCGCTGGAGTGGGTGAGTGACTCGTGCGTTATCGGGGCCGGGTCGGATCGATATTTGGGGGCCCTCTATGGGGCTTTGTCGGGCGGGCCAGGTCGCGCAGATGGGCTTCTGATCGGCAGTCGGGTTCTGGGCTCGTGTCTTTCGGGCTTCGGCCAAATAGGCGTAACAGTTACGACCAAAAGATCGTAGGAGTCCGACTCCCATCCGGTTCCGCCGACATACCCCGTGAACTCTCCACTTCACGAAAGGGCCGCCACCCCGGAAATCCGAAGCTACATGGAAATGGGCGCACCACACAGCACCCCCCCACCCGGCCGAGGCGTACAACCGCAGTTGCTCGACCCGCCAGGGGCAATGCGCTTGGGGAGCGCCCGGACAGCACCGCTGGGCCTGCTGACATAGGCACGTGCGTATCCTTCCGTGCCAGCGAACCATAGCCCGCGACCGAACAGGGTGCGCGGCCGGGCCGAACAACCCCCGATCCGGACGACCCGTCTGATTCCCATGAACCGCGGCGCCTAGGATAACATAGCCAGACCTTTAGTTCGTCACCAACGACAAACAACCTAGGATAAGGACACGACTGACACTAACGCCGCCCGACCATCTGACAAAGCACCCCCTGGCAGCTAAGCCCCTTGAAAATTAATGCTTTCGGCCCTGACACCCTGACAAAAGTGCCCCTGGCCGTTGCGCCGTCTGACAAAAGCAGGTCAGGCACTCCTGTTCCTGACGTCCTTGCCCGAAGCTTCCGATGACAACCGAGCCAGCTCAGCACGTCTAGCCAGCATGCCAGGTCAGCCCCACCTAGTCATCTCCCGTCAGGTATAAATACCCCCTCTCCTCTTACGGTGAGGAGGTTGGCAAATTCTCTCTCAATCTATCATTCACACACGAGAGCAAAGGTCGTCCATATCTTTGTTCTCCCACCTATAGCTCGCCACGTACGGTTGACACACCGTTAGTCCGACCGGCGTGCCTAGCCCCCGTTTTAAGTCCTATTACTGACTTAGGCATCGGAGGGGCTAAGGGTTGGACCCCAACCCCGCCCTTCTGACGAGTTGCTCGTGCTGCAGGAAAGCTCGCCCCTTGGTCGACATCAACTTCAGCCTCCTGCCATCCAATCTTCCTCCGCCGCGTCCGGTGAGATTCGACTCCGTGGCCACCCCCGACGGCAAGTCCAACCTCTTCACCCCCACTAATCACTTGTTAAACAGCCCACCTAAACCCTCTTCTCAACATAACCACAGTGCCCTTGGTTCTCCACAATACAAATTCATTGTACGCGAGTTCCACCTCGTAACAATTGGCGCTGTCTGTGGGAAACGAAGGGTCACACCCATGTTAGACTCCATGCCGATCTCTCGGAACCCTGACCACGGCAAGGATCCCGTGGGTCAGGAGCCGCTCTCTCTACTAATCACCCCGACGCCCGACCCCCTTCTGGGGATGGGCACCGAGACTGACCATACTTCGGCCCACGCCATACTGAAGAGCTTCGAGGCCGTCACTCAGGCCAGGGGAGGCTATCCGGCGGCGGGGGCGGAGCCTCAGCCCGCCCCCTCGGGGCCCCAGAACGTGAGGCGGAATCTCCACCCTCAGTTCGAGGAGGAGGGGGAGAACAGGGGGCTCGCCGAGGAGGTCGCGGCCCAGCAGAGGCTCCTGGAAGAGGAGATGGAAGTTGTGCGGCGGTGGAGGCGCCTGGGGGAGGCGGCCGCCGTGCAAAGGCGTTGGGACGAAGCGGCCGAGACCGCCCGAAGGGCCTACCAGGATGAAGAGGCCGCCCGCCACCAGCTCCGCCTCGTCATCGCGGAGCGCGAGAGGCTAAGGAAGGAGAACGAGAGCAACCGAGAAATCCTGAAGGTGACGGCGACGGGTCGACGTCTCGGGGACGGGCAGGGCCCGTTGTTGGCCAGGTCCCCACCAGGAGGAGGCAGCCCGCATCGCCTGCACCACCCCTCCGATTGCTTGCGCGAGGAAGCCGTTTGTCGACAGCTACGCTTCCTCACCGTCGAGCGCGAAAGGCTTCTGCGGGAGAATCAGGAGCGGATGGAGGCCCAAGGGGAGCTGGCCGGGAGGCGATGGTGCTGGGAGAACCGTAGCCCACAACCCGTCGAATCCTCGACCCGAGGAAGGAGCCCGCCAGGCGACTGTCGGGCTACTCCCCGGGGCCGGAGGACCGTCGACGGCCGAGGCGCGACCGAAGCCAGACCCCCGAATGGCGGAGAGGGGATGCGCCCGATCGTCCTACCTATCCGGAGGAGGCCACGCCGCTTGCACGATGGATTACGTCCGCTCCGAGACCCATAAGGTTCAAACACCCCACTTGGCCACATACAACGGAAGAGGCGACCCCCTCACGCACGTGCAGCAGTACCGGGGGCAATGGAGGCGCAGGATGTGGATGAGGCGTTCCTATGCCGGCATTTCTCCCAAAGCCTGAGGGACACCGCGTTGGACTGGTACTTCGGCTTACCCGCGAGATCCGTTGAGAGCTTTGGCGAGCTATCCCACAAGTTCTGCCAAGAGTTTTGGGCCGGACGGACGAAAAAGAAGCCCTTAGACTATCTCAGCACGATAGTCCAAGGAGAGGGAGAGACAACGGGCAGATACCTCCGCCGCTTTCAGGATGAGAGACGGGCGGTGGTGACATGCGGCGATGAGGTGCTTATGCTGGCCTTCAAAACAGGGTTGCGGACTCGGAGCCTCCACAAATCCCTGCTCCGGGATCCGCCGATCGACTATGAGGCGTTGGTTGCTATGGCGGAGAGGCATGCGTTGGCTGAAGAGACTCTCGGCACAAAGGCCCTATTCCCCCCAGCGAAGCCATCCCAAGGCGAGCCCCGGTCACACCCTCGGCCGAGGCAAGAAGAGGGGCACCGAGGTCGCGACCAGCTGGCCCGACCAAGGCAGGAACCGCCGGGGCCTCGCCCGCAAGATCGCCCTGGCCCGGCGCGCGAGTTTGCCCCGGCCCAAGGGCCCCCCCGAGTCGTCCCGAGACAAGAAGGCCCCCTACGGGCACATTACACGCAACTCAATGCCCCCCTGATCGAGGTGATGGCAGCGGCTACAAGAGCCGGACTGCTGCCGGAGCCACCTCGAGAAATGAAGTCGGATCCGGCCCGGAGAGATTTCAAAAAATACTGCCGGTACCACCGGGACCATGGCCACGACACCGACGACTGTTTCACCCTCAAAAGGGAAATCGAGCGGCTGATCCAGGCGGCCACCTGGGGGGCTTCGTCGGGGGCAGGAGACCAGACCGAGAGGAGGGGAACCACCGAAGGGCACAGAGGGCAGACCCTCCTGCAAACGGCGAGCGGGAAGAGCCTCACCCCCGAAACCCGTCATGCGCATAAACACGATATGCGACGGGCCATCCTCCGGAGGAGCATCGTCGTCAAGCTAAAAGGCGTACGCGAGACAAGTGATGACGGCGGGTCTTGGAGGGGATCCGAGAGGGAGAAGGATGGCCTACCCTCCTATTACTTTCAGCGACGAGGATCTAGAGGGAGTCGAGCTGCCCCACGACGACGCCATCGTCATCGAGGCCCAGATTGGGACGTCCATCGTCAGTCGCCTCCTGATCGACACAGGGTGCTCCTGCGACATCCTGTTCATGTCCACAATCGAAAAGATGGGGTTAAGGCCGACGGACCTGAGACCCTGTACCAGACCCCTCGTCGGCTTAACCGGTCACTCGACCCCCATCGTGGGAGTGATCACCTTGCCGATAACCCTCGGAGAAGAGCCGCAGGTCGTCACTCGGATGACACTGTTCGTTGTGGTCGACATTGCGTCGGCGTACAACGGGATCATAGGATGACCTTACATGGCGGCCATCGGAGCGCTCCCCAGCCTTCTCCACCAGATGGTCAAGTTCCAAACCCCCCGAGGGGTTAGGTTCGTATGGGGAAGCCAGAAGCTGTTTAGGAGCTGCTACGTGGGGTCGACCAAGCACAAGGGACCAGAGATGAACCTGAGGATCGACTTAACCGGGCGGAGGTATGACCCCTACCATCCAGAGTTAGCTCCAGTTGATGGCACCGCGAAGGGGAACATGACCGACCGCGCCCCCCAAAGCCCCCCGAGAAGTACGGGCTAATCACTCAGAAGGACGTGGAACGCCGGTCGTGATATAGCCGGAAACTGTAAGTCATGAATGAAATATCTCGTCCCTTTTCGTATCTTCAAATTTTGCCTTTTCTGCATGAAAATTTCAGTTCAAAATGCGCAAGACTCCGGGGTAGGACCAATCCTCGCCACCCAAACCGGAGAGGGGCACGGGCCGAGCTGCGCACTCGCTCCTCCCCAAAGAAGACCTTCGGGGCAAGCTTACGGAGCTTGGCCACCCAAACCGGAGTGCCATATGCGGGGTAGGCGACGGTCCAATACCCGTCCGACTATATAGGCTGCGGGGAGGCGACGGCCCAACACCCGCCCTCTCAAAGACTCCGGGGCAGGACCAATCCTCGCCACCCAAACCGGAGAGGGGCACGGGCCGAGCTGCGCACTCGCTCCCCCCCAAAGAAGACCTCCGGGGCAAGCTTACGGAGCTTGGCCACCCAAACCGGAGCGCCATATGCGGGGTAGGCGACGGCCCAATACCCGTCCGACTATAGAGGCTGCGGGGAGGCGACGACCCAATACCCGCCCTCTCAAAGACTCCGGGGCAGGACCAATCCTTGCCACCCAAACCGGAGAGGGGCACGGGCCGAGCTGCGCACTCGCTCCCCCCAAAGAAGACCTCCGGGGCAAGCTTACGGAGCTTGGCCACCCAAACCGGAGCGCCATATGCGGGGTAGGCGACGGCCCAATACCCGTCCGACTATAGAGGCTGCGCGGAGGCGACGGCCCAATACCCGCCCTCTCAAAGACTCCGGGGCAGGACCAATCCTCGCCACCCAAACCGGAGAGGGGCACGGGCCGAGCTGCGCACTCGCTCCCCCCCAAAGAAGACCTCCGGGGCAAGCTTACGGAGCTTGGCCACCCAAACCGGAGCGCCATATGCGGGGTAGGCGACGACCCAATACCCGTCCGACTATAGAGGCTGCGGGGAGGCGACGGCCCAACACCCGCCCTCTCAAAGACTCTGGGGCATGAACAATCCTCGCCACCCAAACCGGAGAGGGGCACGGGCCGAGCTGCGCACTCGCTCCCCCCAAAGAAGACCTCCGGGCAAGCTTACGGGAGCTTGGCCACTCAAACCGGAGCGCCATATGCGGGGTAGGCGACGGCCCAATACCAGTCCGACTATAGAGGCTGCGGGGAGGCGACGGCCCAACACCCGCCCTCTCAAAGACTCCGGGGCAGGACCAATCCTCGCCACCCAAACCAGAGAGGGGCACGGGCCGAGCTGCGCGCTCGCCCCCCCAAAGAAGACCTCCGGGGCTACCTTACGGAGCTTAGCCACCCAAACCACAGCACCATGTGCGGGGTAGGTGACAGCCCAATACCAGCCCTCCCCAGAGAGGGCCTGCGACCCCTCTCCTCAAACATCGGGAAACGAATCAGGGTCCGCGAATCGAGGCAACCCCAACGCGGGGCCATCACGGAGGAGTAACACCTGACACCTATAAGGCCGACAACCGAAATGACTTGTCCAACCAAAAGGACGCTCGGGACGAGCGCCACTGATAAACGGCACGCCCGCCGAAAAACAGGAGCTGAGGAGTCACCTCAGACGTCACCCATCGGGAACGCTCCCCAAGGAACGAAATTCCAAGATGGCCCCAGCTCATCACGATGAGGAAATGGAGGAGGCGAAAATACACCATTATAAATCCCCCCCCCTCAGCCACTTCGGCGGGGAGGGGGGCGAAAGAAAGAATATGAAGAAAGACCAATCCTTTCGCCACTCTCTCCCCCTAAAATACGCGGAAAATGCGAGTATCACCGACTGCCCTAGTAAATGATTCCGCAACAGGATATTCCTCTTACACAAAGGGCACCCAGCCTGCTGCTCCCCTCCTTCCTCTAGACAACTTAAGGCACGGGAACTGGTGCTCCAATGTCATACAATGCCTCTCCCCGGACGCCTCGCGGACGCAGGCGCGGCTGGCAGACAACCCGATGGATGGGACAGACCTGCCAAATCACCCCATCGGGCACCCCAGCAACCGCCAAAGTCGCCCCGACCGCAGGGGACTCGCCCCCGAGCGCCGGAGCACTCCAACAGGCTACTCCGCTTACACCTGTAGCGCCCCACCTTCCACCCCTCGACTTCTCCTGTACCGCATACGCCAGGAAGACGCACGGATTGGCGGCGGACCACGTCCCCTCGCGCCTATCACACGGAGACTCCAGTCGATAGGAGCAACAAGGCCCAGCGGGATAGAGCAACCACCAAGGACTTCCTCTCCCCCCAATTCCGGGAATGAGGGCCAAAGCCACCGCCCCCGGCATCGACACGACCATCCACCCCTACCCCGAGCGGGAACCCTCTGAAGCAACTCTACACCCCTTTCAGGGGCACGACGCCGGGGAGGGACGCATCAAATACGATGAGAACATCAACCTACCTAGAACGATTCAACGTTTCGCCTACGGGCCCGTCCTGTTTATTAAAATATTAATAATAGCTGACGAAAAGAGACTAACCCGCTGTAAATTTTCTCGGGCGCACTACCCGAAATAAAGGGAATTAACACAACTCCCCCAACGCCGGGATAAAAACAGCCGCACCAAAGCGTAACTCTGAAAAGGAATTTCTGCACACACACAGATAGAAGATCCCAGAAAAGTGCGGGTATCAACCCCACATAACTTTACTTTCTTTCTTTAAAAAAAAAGAAAACAACGCCTATACACAACTACTTGGTAACATTTCCAGCGCCGATGGCGCATCCCCCAGTCACGATGTCCTCCCCGTCCCCTTCAGGGGAATCTCCCCCGGTCCCGCCGGTCCCTGCCTTGTCGTCATCCCCATCCCCGTCGCTGCAAGCTGCGAGTCCGTCAAGGTCGAGCTCAACTAGCGGGAACAGGCCCGCCACCCTCTCCTTTATCCGAACCAAGCAGGCTTCCCACCCCTCCACCCGACCTTTCTCAATGCCCCGGGACATCGAATCTGCGAGGGCCGGTATGACGGTCTTCTCCTGGTACGTGCGAAATTCATCGACCTTGCGAGCCAACTCCTCCTCGGCGGCCTTGGCACGTCCCGCTAGATCCTCCGCACGAACTTCCTCCTTCCCAAGGGCCTCCTCCAGCTCCTTCGCTCTCTCTAGCCCCGGCCGCCTGCATCTCATGATCGGCCACGACCGCCTTCAGGCGCTCTACTTCCGCCTCATATTGGCCGCCCCTCTCACTCTCCTTCGCCAGGTCCTCACCAGCGCTCTTACGAAAGGCGACAAACTCGGCCACCACTCTAGCGACGGCACCCTCGACCTTATGTATGGATGGCACGTGCATCATCACCCGGCATCGCGTCTCCGCCTACAAAAAAGAAGAAGAGAAGATCAGGGCAAGCCTAGCCCAGAGTTTACAAAACATCAAAGATACCTAGGGTCCAAAAGTCCTGGGCGAGCCGACTTGTAACGACCTGAATTTTTCCAAATCATTTAAGCTAAATATTTGAAGTAATTTCGTTTTTAATTGTGTTTTGTAATGGTTGATCAGGAGTTTTAAACGGATTTCAAAAATTCTTATAAAAATATTTTGAGACACTAGACTTAATATAAAGTATTTCAGCAATTTCAGATTTTCTCAAATGCCCAAAACATTTCTGTTAAAATTCATCTCCCAAAATTACCGTTTTGATTCGATGAATTTATTTTCTATACAAACGTCTTCAAAACGTTTTCAAACTTCTGCAGTAGCATCCTATGATCATTTAGGGCTCCCCACATTAATCTCGTAATTTTCTGATATCATTTCAGTAGAGAACCCGCAAACCCGCTTTCCAAACGTTTTGGCCAAAAACTAGTATCCCTGTAGCCCAAACCCTGAAACAGACTTCGTATTCGCCATCCTCGCGACGATACGATCCCGCGGGTATGTTTTCGTAATTTTTCGGATACGTTTACTAGTAGGGGCAAAATCGTAATTTTGTATTTTTGACTTTATCTACTAAATCCGTTTTTACTTAAATTAATAATTACCCTATTAACTATTTTAATTAACCTTAATTACCCTTGACCCTAACCCGATGGCAGCCCATGTGAAACTCACTTCACCCATAATCTTCCCTTAGTCAAGATTTCACCTAAATCTATTTAATTTCATTGACTAAATATTAAACACCCTTAGTATTATAATACATTAATAATCCTATTTAATCCCTGTTAAATTCTCATTCCCTCAGCTAACACCCTAAGGCCCGAACCCGAGCCCATCCCCTACCTTCGTTCCCAGCAACCCAAATGAACCCAATCTCTCTTCAAACTCTCTACTCTCTCCCTTACCCAAGCACGCAAGCACCCTCCCCCTTTGTTCTCTTCTCCGATTGCTTCGCCGCAGCCCAAGAGCGTCGCCTCCGAGCTTCACCATCACCCCGCTCACGGCGACCCCCGTCGACAACCACAGCAGCAAAGCCCCGAGGTTGCTGCCCATCTCCACGACTGCCGCTCCGCCTCCTCCGACAGCTCGACCCTCGCCTGAGCTTCTCCGCCGCTGCGCTCGCTCCGACGAGCTCCCCGTCGCCTCCGACCCTCGCCGTCACCTCCCCCGAGCTCACAGACCTCCGTCTCCACCCTCTCTCCGTCTTCTCTCCCCGTCTCTGACCCCAACCCACACCAACCGTCGCCGACACCCTCTAGACCACACCGTACCGCCTTCCGACCCAGCAGGGCCGCCGTAGACGCTCGCCGCAACCTCGGAGCACCGCCTGACGCCTCCCGCTCCTTCGAAGCCAGCTGCCACGTCGCCAAGCCCTGATGAAGCCTCGCCGTCGACGTCGAACGCTGCAAGACCCCCGCTCTTCTCTGATTAGCACCACCGGAGCCCGCCGTCCTCCCCGTCGAGCTCCACATCACGCCGCCACCTCGCCTGCGACCCACGGCCATCATCGCCCCCCTCTCTCCTCGCCTTCGTTGCTCCTAGATCGCCACTGTACGCCTCGCCGTCGTGCTCCGACAAACAGTGCCACCTCACGCCGCCGTCGCCCTCCGCCTCGACGCTGCCGTCCTCCGCCTGGCCCCCGCCTCGCCGTGGCTACCTAACGCCTCCGACCCCCATGCACGCAAACGTGAGAGAAGAGAAGAGGTGAGATCGAAGTTATAAAACGTATTATTTTGATATACGAAAACGTATTTTAGTATATATACAAGTATATATATTTATAAATGAGTTTTATTGGTTTTAAATTGATAGTAAATAATATAAGGGTCAGAAAAATAAGAGGCTAGCTCCAGAAAATCAGAAATGACGTTCTGGACCCAATGGCACTAGTTTCATCTCAATCCGACGCTTAGTTTTTCCAAAATTAATTTTAAACCTAAAAGTTAAATACGTGATTTTCATTCAAAAATCCGTAACTTGATATTTTCACGTACACTAATAGGTGAGAAAAATATATGCTATACTACTCTTCGAGACGGCCATTTTGACAGTTCATTCGCAACTTTCCGATGTAGATTGCATCCGGAATAAATTGTTGAATAAATACATTACTTAATTAAAAATTAGTTTTAAATTAGTTTTGAGCTTTTAAAAATTATAAAAATTAGTATAAACTTCAGAAAAATATTTCCTCCTACGATAAAATTATTTTCCTTATATCCATGCTATAGAAAAATTTAGAACATTTTTTGACGACGTTTCAATCGATTATAAAATCAAACGCGTTAAGTTAAATAGATAGAAAATGGTGTAGCCTTTAATTGATGATTTCTTGTGATTGCAGGTACCAAATCTCGTGCACCAGCTTCTCTAGCTCCAACCTCGTCTTACCACGACGAGCTCGATAATGTAAGTCACGACTAATTCTAATATTAGAAAATTAGTAAGTGTCCCCGTATGAACTTAGGACACCACTATAGCCTCCGAACGGCTACTTGACTTGAACCAAACTAGAAACCTAATCTAATAGGAAATTAATCAACTATAGATTACTTTGCCAACTTTCAACTTTGGTGGTTGTTAAACACAAACATCAACTTGGGTAAATTGTGTGCTAACAAAACTACCACCCTTAAACCAACAGTTTTTGTATTCCATGTTTGTTGGACTTGTTTTTATCCTCAAATTTCTTAGCATCTGCTCTACTTTACTGTCTGGTTTTAAAACCAGTGGTCCTGGTTAACTATCATCGTGAACAAGGAATTGGTAACATCTTGAAACAATACTAGACACCCCGAAATGTTGGACTTGTCTTTAACCTCACTTCGCTTGGCTAGCTTGCTTTGAAAAGAATGTCTGGCTTTCTGGTTTTCAATAAGAAAGTCAACCAGTTGACTTGTTTTGACTAGCAACATGTGGAACAGCTTGTATCTTGTGGAATATCGTGTGGAACATCTCGTGGAACATCATGAAAAGGAAATGTACATAGAACACTTGACACATCACTGGGGTTTGGGGTAACTCATAGTTTGAGAGAGTATGGGAGTGACTGGAGTTCAATCTACATGTCTAGCTGCCTGTGTTTCGGCAATCATGTCTAGCTACCTGTGTTTCGGAAAATATAAAAATGCTGCATGTCAGCATCCTGTCTAGCTGCCTGGGTTTTTGGCATTCGTCTGGGTCGCGCCCAGGCAAGAGATGAACTCGATGGTCACATATTGTACTCTCCGACTTGAGTCACGTAGTGTAGTTACTTTTGCACAGTCACTTTTACCTTACGCACCACAGTCACCTTTACTTTACACGATCCATGCATATTACTTACTACACATGTACAGTCACCAGTACTTTACTTGTCGTACTTCTAGCTACAACAGTAGTATGTTTCACTTGCCTAGTCTGCTTTACACTTGCACTACCATAGTATAATGGTTCTCTCCTTTCAGTTTCAGTTCGCCTTTACTTTTCAGTTGTACTCAGTACCTTACTTTTCACTCTGATCTGCTTGTACGTAGTTACTTTTGTCATACTTGTGCACTGCTTCTTTTCTATATTTAGAATTGTTGCGACTTACCTACGGTTCCATCTCCGTGGCACCGCAGACGACGTACAGATGAAGATAGATGCTCCTGAGCTAATAGCGCCAGAAATCGACCGTAGTTTCCAGAGATATTTTCAGTTGTGTACTTTTTTCATATTTGTTGGGACATCTTGTACGGTATGGAATGTAATAATTGGACACTATTTGGGTATTTTTGTACATCTCTGCATCATGGCTATTTTGGTTTCACTGGTAACCTGCAGGACCTGCTCAAATATCAAATAAGTAACGGGCCCCCGAAAGCGGGTCGTTACAAGTTTGGTGGCCCACGCAGGTCCGCGCTAACTACCTCGTGAACAATATAGCAAGATCAGGGTGTACATTATAAAATACTCAAGTAGAACTCTAGAGTACTGGATGTCTCGAGTATTCACCGGTATTGGAAATACGGGTGAAGTGTCCTTAATACCATCTTCACTAGGTCTTCCTTGATCCTCATCACTTCCTTTGAACTCTTAACCCTTGCTTAGGAACTCGTGTTCTATTCTTGATTATACCCTCCTTAGTAACCACTTTTGCTAACCGTTATAGTTATTGGTTGAACTATCTACCCATTTCATCACCTTTCCTTCAGTTGATGATGGCACGCATATAAATGATAATCTTCCTTCAATGGACCATGATACCGGTCAATGTGCTTGGCTAAAGTCTGTTGGATCAACTTAGCTAGACTGGGCATAAGTGATCCTGGCTTAGTCACTTCCCTGGCCGTGTCCGCTGGACCGCAAGGACGTGAATCATGATTATGTGACGTCATCGATCTTCTCCACTACCAACCTTTCTTTATCTTGATGACCTTTCGATTAACCTTCTTAGAATCTTCTATCTCTAGTTTGCTTGAACTCTAGCTACGTCTATTTTAAGGAGGGTAGTGTTCGAGTTTTCGGTCATCAGAAGTTCGGATTCCTCAACTAAAGATCGAAGGACGTTCAGAAGTATTCGAGGATGATGCTGGAGATTTTGAGACAAGCCAAACGTAGCGTATAGGCTGTTACGTTTTTGAACTCGTATTTCCTTTCTGACCCTACTTGCATCTCGTACCCAAATTTTTTCCACGTGTTGGAATTCTTTTCCGCCTACCACCTCCCCTCATTATTGCCCTTGTCCTCTTCCTCGACTCGAGCCCCGTTCCCGCATACCCTACACTACCTACCCATGACTTTCGGCGTCCCCCCTCTTTATTGACGTTGTCCGCTTCCTCACCTCGATCCCCGTTCCCGCCTAACACCGACGACTTTCGGTGCCCCCCTTTTCCTTTTAACCCATCTCTTTCCTCCCCAAGCCACCCCGTGGTTCCCTTTTCGCTCCGACCTCGCCCGCCCCTCCTCTCGGCCTCTTTCCCAAGCGAACTCGACCAATCTCACCTCCAATTCCTTCGGCCTCACCCGAAGCTCTGCCAACTCCACCCCACATCGGAAGCCCCTGCCATGGATCGCCAACCAGCCGCAGCCCTCGCCGCCGTGGAACCGCAGCCGTCGATGGCCCCTCGACATTCTGTTTTGGGATTCTTGGCCTTAGCGACAGTCCTCGCCGTTGCCCTCGCTGTTGCCGTCTGGTCGGGATATTGGGAACCCGCCGCTCTTGGCATTATTTCGAGCTCCTTTTTCTGGTTCTTCCCCCTCGAGCTACCCCACTTCGATTCCATCTTAGGGCCGCTCCTTCGTGTTGGTTGGTTTGTGAGTTTTTGGTCGTTGAATTGCTTAGGACTGATGGTGATAGCCATAGATGTCGACCAATGGTATTGGCAAGCAGTATCATTGGGAATGAGTATTGGCTTGCTTCTGGCCTTAGGTGTTGAAGTTGGATGTCGGTCATGTGCTAGGATTTGGGAGACGGCTAGGATGTTGACTTCTTGTTGGATGTTATGGAGATTGCTGGAAAAAGTGGTAGCAATGATCTTGACCCGCGAGAGTTGGCCTTATATTTACCTGTTAGTGTTGATCTGGATAATGGCTTGTAATTTGGTAGCGTGGCAGATGAAGTCCTTTGTGTTCGGCTGGTTAAGTTGTAACCGTAAGGATGTACTAGGTTTATCCCTTACGTTTATGTATGCTATGGCGATGATTTACATGATTGAGACCATGTAATCATCATTTATAGACGTTCTGTCCTTCTCTTTGGTGTGCTTGCTTCTGACTTGTCACCTTATGACCCAAGTTCGAACGGATGTCATCATCATCATAATAGCTCTCATTTTCACGTAGTGCCACTATCTCATATTTTGGCGACTTGATAATATATATTAGTCGCATCCCTTATTTTCTTATTTCATGTTATTTACAACCTAATTTGCTATATTACTATCTCTTCTATCATTTATTTGTTTGAGCTTCTTCATTACATCAATTATTTTCAAAAGATTTTTTTTAAATTCCGAGGACAGAATTATTTTAAGGAGGGTAGAATGTAACGACCTGAATTTTTCCAAATCATTTAAGCTAAATATTTGAAGTAATTTCGTTTTTAATTGTGTTTTGTAATGGTTGATCAGGAGTTTTAAACGGATTTCAAAAATTCTTATAAAAATATTTTGAGACACTAGACTTAATATAAAGTATTTCAGCAATTTCAGATTTTCTCAAATGCCCAAAACATTTCTGTTAAAATTCATCTCCCAAAATTACCGTTTTGATTCGATGAATTTATTTTCTATACAAACGTCTTCAAAACGTTTTCAAACTTCTGCAGTAGCATCCTATGATCATTTAGGGCTCCCCACATTAATCTCGTAATTTTCTGATATCATTTCAGTAGAGAACCCGCAAACCCGCTTTCCAAACGTTTTGGCCAAAAACTAGTATCCATGTAGCCCAAACCCTGAAACAGACTTCGTATTCGCCATCCTCGCGACGATACGATCCCGTGGGTATGTTTTCGTAATTTTTCGGATACGTTTACTAGTAGGGGCAAAATCGTAATTTTGTACTTTTGACTTTATCTACTAAATCCGTTTTTACTTAAATTAATAATTACCCTATTAACTATTTTAATTAACCTTAATTACCCTTGACCCTAACCCGATGGCAGCCCATGTGAAACTCACTTCACCCATAATCTTCCCTTAGTCAAGATTTCACCTAAATCTATTTAATTTCATTGACTAAATATTAAACACCCTTAGTATTATAATACATTAATAATCCTATTTAATCCCTGTTAAATTCTCATTCCCTCAGCTAACACCCTAAGGCCCGAACCCGAGCCCATCCCCTACCTTCGTTCCCAGCAACCCAAATGAACCCAATCTCTCTTCAAACTCTCTACTCTCTCCCTTACCCAAGCACGCAAGCACCCTCCCCCTTTGTTCTCTTCTCCGATTGCTTCGCCGCAGCCCGAGAGCGTCGCCTCCGAGCTTCGCCATCACCCCGCTCACGGCGACCCCCGTCGACAACCACAACAGCAAAGCCTCGAGGTCGCTGCCCATCTCCACGACTGCCGCTCCGCCTCCTCCGACAGCTCGACCCTCGCCTGAGCTTCTCCGTCGCTGCGCTCGCTCCGACGAGCTCCCCGTCGCCTCCGACCCTCGCCGTCACCTCCCCCGAGCTCACAGACCTCCGTCTCCACCCTCTCTCCGTCTTCTCTCCCCGTCTCTAACCCCAACCCACACCAACCGTCGCCGACACCCTCTAGACCACACCGTACCGCCTTCCGACCCAGCAGGGCCGCCGTAGACGCTCGCCGCAACCTCGGAGCACCGCCTGACGCCTCCCGCTCCTTCGAAGCCAGCTGCCATGTCGCCAAGCCCTGATGAAGCCTCGCCGTCGACGTCGAAAGCTGCAAGACCCCCGCTCTTCTCTGATTAGCACCACCGGAGCCCGCCGTCCTCCCCGTCGAGCTCCACATCACGCCGCCACCTCGCCTGCGACCCACGGCCATCATCGCCCCCCTCTCTCCTCGCCTTCATTGCTCCTAGATCGCCACTGTACGCCTCGCCGTCGTGCTCCGACAAACAGTGCCACCTCACGCCGCCGTCGCCCTCCGCCTCGACGCTGCCGTCCTCCGCCTGGCCCCCGCCTCGCCGTGGCTACCCAACGCCTCCGACCCCCATGCACGCAAACGTGAGAGAAGAGAAGAGGTGAGATCGAAGTTATAAAACGTATTCTTTTGATATACGAAAACGTATTTTAGTATATATACAAGTATATATATTTATAAATGAGTTTTATTGGTTTTAAATTGATAGTAAATAATATAAGGGTCAGAAAAATAAGAGGCTAGCTCCAGAAAATCAGAAATGACGTTCTGGACCCAATGGCACTAGTTTCATCTCAATCCGACGCTTAGTTTTTCCAAAATTAATTTTTAAACCTAAAAGTTAAATACGTGATTTTTATTCAAAAATCCGTAACTTGATATTTTCACGTACACTAATAGGTGAGAAAAATATATGCTATACTACTCTTCGAGTCGGCCATTTTGACAGTTCATTCGCAACTTTCCGATGTAGATTGCATCCGGAATAAATTGTTGAATAAATGCATTACTTAATTAAAAATTAGTTTTAAATTAGTTTTGAGCTTTTAAAAATTATAAAAATTAGTATAAACTTCAGAAAAATATTTCCTCCTACGATAAAATTATTTTCCTTATATCTAGGCTATAGAAAAATTTAGAACATTTTTTGACGACGTTTCAATCAATTATAAAATCAAACGCGTTAAGTTAAATAGATAGAAAATGGTGTAGCCTTTAATTGATGATTTCTTGTGATTGCAGATACCAAATCTCGTGCACCAGCTTCTCTAGCTCCAACCTCGTCTTACCACGACGAGCTTGATAATGTAAGTCACGACTAATTCTAATGTAAGTCACGACTCAGTACCTTACTTTTCACTCTGATCTGCTTGTACGTAGTTACTTTTGTCATACTTGTGCACTGCTTCTTTTCTATATTTAGAATTGTTGTGACTTACCTACGGTTCCATCTCCGTGGCACCGCAGACGACGTACATATGAAGATAGATGCTCCTGAGCTAATAACGCCAGAAATCGATCGCAGTTTCCAGAGATATTTTCAGTTGTGTACTTTTTTCATATTTGTTGGGACATCTTGTACGGTATGGAATGTAATAATTGGACACTATTTGGGTATTTTTGTACATCTCTGCATCGTAGCTATTTTGGTTTCACTGGTAACCCGCAGGACCTGCGCAAATATCAAATAAGTAACGGGCCCCCGAAAGCGGGTCGTTACACGACTGCTCAGCGTCAGACTCGCCAACTGACGGTACGCCTCGGGCAGTTTCATCAAAATCTGCGCTTTGGTAATATCCTCCCCAGTCAGCTCCACCCTTTCATTTACTAGGGGATTCCGTGCCCCCCAATTCGACATCAGCGACACGTTGCTTGGCACCGTCACGAAGGCGAACTCCCTCATCCAATCGCCGACGTCGTCAGGCACTCCGAGGATAAGTCCTCGCCCTCTCCTAGCGCAAACACAATGATATATTCCCCTCTTCCGGATCACGAAGAAATACTGGAACAGCGCCAGGGAGGGACTCAAGGAGCAAGCAAGGCACAAGATGACAAACCCCACTAACAAGCCCCAAGAACGGGGCGCTAGGGCAAACATCGGCAGCTCCAGGAAATTCAACAAATAAAACAAATACGGATGGATCGGGAAGCGGATCCCCAACTCGAATGACCGGACATAGACCCCGACCTCATTATCTCCAGGCGAACATACCACTTCCTCTGACCCGGGAACCCGAACTTCATAGGGTTGTCGCACGAACCGCACGCGAATCTCCCTAATGTTGATCCTATCTAACCTACATCGGAGGGATCCAATCGCTCTCGGGACAACGGATCGCCATGACCCTCTTTCCCTGGGCCGCCGTACCCCCGGCTGCGACGCCCCCTCACCCACCAACTCCTCCTCCCCCACTTGGCTACCGCCTCCAACCTCGAAACGAGAAGCCATCGGTCGGAAAGGAAGGAAATTAATTGTTATTACCTGTCTGATCCCTCCAATCCGGAAGGTGTTTGGAAGAAGATGACCGGCGGTGGAAGCAGCAAACTAGCCAGCAAGCGACAGATAGAAGTATCGAACGCCTGAGAAGAATCGGAGAGAGATTAAAAACTCCCGCCGACCGCCTCCCAGACCCTTTTATTTGTAAAGTGGGCCACCGGGCCATCTCGGCCGTCGGCCTTCCGCCACGCGGTGCCCATCGGGATGTCCTCGACGCCTCGACTGGCGTGAGGGTCACTTCATCCACGCGTCGCGAACCCAATCGTGGAGGCGCTTCGTTTTTCTCTACCCCCTTTCAAATCGTAATAATGACCAGTAAGGCGGGAGTTCCAAAGCTGCCGCCGCCACCACCGGGCGTGGGCCAAGGCCCTTACCGATGGTCCAGGATGTCGTAGATGGTTCGCCCTCCGAACCGAGCCGGGCTACCGCCTCAGACTCGAAGGCCGGGGGCAATTGTTACGACCAAAAGATCGTAGGAGTCCGACTCCCATCCGGTTCCGCCGACATACCCCGTGAACTCTCCACTTCACGAAAGGGCCGCCACCTCGGAAATCCGAAGCTACATGGAAACGAGCGCACCTCACAGCACCCCCCACCCGACCGAGGCGTACTACCGCAGTTGCTCGACCCGCCAGGGGCAGTGCGCTTGGGGAGCGCCCGGACAGCACCGCTGGGCCTGCTGACATAGGCACGGGCGTATCCTTCCGTGCCAGCGAACCATAGCCCGCGACCGAACAGGGGGCGCGGCCGGGCTGGACAACCCCCGATCCGGACGACCTGTCTGATTCCCATGAACCGCGGCGCCTAGGATAACATAGCCAGACCTTTAGTTCGTCACCAACGATAAACAACCTAGGATAAGGACACGATTGACAC